>JAOXNR010000001.1:510667-761913 GCA_028571225.1 Parsonsia alboflavescens | reverse complement strand
GCGTTTTATAGTAATTCCGTATACATATATATATATATATATATATATATATATATATATATATAAATGTGTGCATTTCAAATGAAACGACATCGTTCACATAAACTTGATACACATAATAGAAAAAATATATATAGATATAATCCAAATGAATGATCAATAATGATTTTTCAGAAAGGAAAAAAATATAGTAGGCTTTCTTTTTTCTCCTTTTTCTTCTCAAATGAAATCTTTTGTTTTTTGGATAATTGAAAGTAATAATTATGAAGGGATTTGGATAATTTGAGTTAGAGAAAAGGTAATTAACTTATAAATATTGGATTAGGGTGAGTCTAATTAGATTCAAATATGGCTAGCTCCTCCGGCACCATAATTTTCTCTGCTTTTTTTTTTTTTTTTTAAGGGAAAAAAATAAATTGGGTATTTGTCAACATCATGGGGTTCGCTCTGGACCATTAACTATGGACACTACTGGAGATCATCTAACACTCAATCTTTTTTAAAATTGATATAACACCACTTAGTATACAAATCAATCATGAATAATGTTGTTGTTGCTAGCTAGGGCTGGTAGGAGTTGAATAGAGTCGGATGATGAAGAATTTAATTAATCCATTCTGATGAATAGGAACGTTATTATAAATTCAGTCTTTTTTATATAAACAATGAAATAAATTTTAAATAATGATTGGGGGGAATTTCACCTTTTAATTATATAGACAGCGTCACCTTCTTCAATAATCTTGATATCTTCTTCTTCTTCCTTCTTCATCCCTCTGGTGTACGTTTCCTTATAATTTGAAACCCTACTTTTTCGGCTGCATATGATTAGGGCTGCATGGATCATGATTTTCCATTAACGGCCAGTTCTCAATATCATCCAAGTCAGAATCACCCTTGGTGCCTATATGTATGCAAGAACACCGTTCCAACGAGCCGAAAAACAGAGTCACGACGCCGTTTACTATTCTTGCAGCCACCCAATCAATCCCTTTGATGCACTCATTACTGGCGGTTGGTTTTTTATTGTCAAAGTCGGATTCGCTGACAGCGCTTTTACAGGAGGAGCACGAGTTCATGGCGAAACAAATTGGAATATCAGAGAGCTACCTTGCATATTTATCACTCTAAATATATATATATTTTTTGAATTATTGGAATATAGATGTCCAATCCTTCATAATTTCTTTAGAATGAAGTTTTCTTAGTATTCTTTTACATGTCCTGGTTAAATATTATTATTGGTAAAATTCATTGTTATAACTATAATGATCATCAGAGTGATATTCTGAAATTAATTAGGTCTTAATAGTAATGTAATTATATTTTATATCGCTAATCACGGAATTAGAGAATCAAGTAATGTTCATTATACATGTAATTAAGGGTACCCAAAAAGATGGCATAATTTTTATCTAAGCATGCTTTGTGATTCCCATTGACTTTTTCTTTTTCTTTATTAATAAATTTGTCGGATCTATAACTAATCAATCGACTCTAATCCGACACTTTTTATATTTATATTTTTATTTATTTATTTATTTTTATAACGGGACATGGCAAATTAGTTTTTTAAAATTAAAAATATGTCATGTCTCTCTTCTTGTATAAATAATAAAAAATTAATTCACAAAAGAAAAAGAATGACCCGATTAAAGGAATTACTACTACCCTAAATTGTTGGCAATAAAACTTTGAGGTGGAATCAATTGAGGTATTTACAGTGGATCCTATCATAGGCAACTGGAATTTAACCTCAAAAGATTCAGGTAGAATTATTATTATTTAAAAAAAGAAAATAAAATAAGTGCTGAAAATTTTAATTAAATAATTTGTTGACCAGGTAAAGAATATTTATAACTGGTATAGTTTTATCACATTATCTCCGAGACAAGCCAAGTATTGCTTTTAAAGCTTATAGTACATTTAAATAAGCAAAGAATAAGTTTTTTTTTTTTTTTTTTTTTTGAAAAAAAAGTTTAAAGAATAACTGAATAAGTATCAAAAAAAAAGGTAAAGAAAAAACTAAAGGCACAGGATACGTTAGAAGATGCCCATCTCGAGAGTATCATCTGCGATTTACTAAACTACATCAAAAAACATATAGCAGCCTCAACTCCAAATGAAAAGGCCCATTTTTTAAAACAGGTCTGGTTCAACTATGATTGTTTGATCCGACTGTATAGAAATCCAAAGAAGAGGCCTGCTTGTAAAAGACAAGCCCATACCCATTATCCAATTAGTGCCTCTATTATTATTTTCATCTCTTTCCGAAAAATTGTTCATTGCATTCAGCTTAGTTTTATTCTATGGGAGAAAAAAAAATATAAATATAAATATAATAATCAAGTTATATTTGAGAAACAATTTTTTTCACATCAATCTCATATAATCAAGAGTATACCACAAGTAAAGAATACTTGATAAGAAAAATATAATTTCATTTCTAATCTTATTTTATATATGATACTTATTAATATATTTCGATAGTAACATTATAAATATTTACGATTTGATAGGTGATTTTTATCTTATTTTTATTGAATTATATGTTTGTTTTTTGCATTAAAATAAAGAATATTTTTCATAGGACATGGATAAATTTTTAAAAAGAAAATGAATCCTAATTTTCTAGTTCACAACAAACCTAAATTGATATAACTTAAATTAACTTTCCGTAAATCTGAAATTACAATCTAAAATTTACCTTATTATACTAATGATCTAGACAAAATAAGAAGATATTATTTACAATTTAGAACATTTTTTTGCTCTTGATTTAATGAATTTTTTGTAGTTGATTGGATCAGTGCCCCTACTGACCTCTGGTGTCTTGGTCCACCACTGGGAGGGAGTATTAAATTAAACACGATAACAAAAATAGCGGTTCCATAAGAATTTATGTGATCACAAGAAAGACTCAAAATATAAAGGAATTTGTCATTTTACCGAATTCTTATATATTTTAATTCGTAGTTAATATAAATACTTTCAGAATTTGGATTCCGGATTGATGGTTGAATGCCGTATTCCTTCATCTGGGTTCTGGTGGGACTTCACAGCTGAATCTTTCCATCAATCCTTGCTTTGTTTCACACTCTGTACTGCTACTTAATTTCTCACTTTTGACCATAATTTTCCCATCATTGATCATTCGACTTTTAGCCCAAATGTTTTTTGAATAATTATAACTCTCTCATTTCACAAAATCAAACTTCAACTCTTCAAAACGGTATCTTCTGTCTCGGTTTTCTTGATCCAAATAAAGCTCCTCCACCATGATTAATTATGAAGATACCAGAAATTTCCTTCATCAATGGAGCCCAGAAAATTCCATAAAACTCTGCAGAAATGAGGTGATAGTCTCATCCCAATGATCCCATCATTCTGATGATTGATTTGATCATGTTTAAGTAGTAATTGCTTCACGTGAAGCAGACGAGCTTCACAAGAATGTGAGAAAATTCAAAGCCCAGGTCCCTACCACTGAAGCTTTGGGAAATCTTTGGCCACATTTTAATTTTAATTCTCCAAAAGTCAAGAATGAATACATCATCTTCATGGATTTCTCACGAGAATTCTTCACAAGCATACATAAAATATATATATATATTTATATTTATATTTATATATATATTTATAGAACTTTCTAAAGAAAGCAATTGATGTCCACTGCATTCTGATCCAAAATGCTTGGATATGATGATGACAATGGCATGAAGTCCACAAACATCAAATTAAAAAGCCTTAGCTTTCCAATTTTAGGGAATTTGCTTGTCTTTTTATACCATATTTCTTCACAATTAAGTCTACAACCAGCCAAAGGTAATACTGCTGTATTTTAGTCATTGGTTAGGCTGCAATTTGCATATGAAATGAATTTATTTGTTCCTTGTTTTTATCTTCGATAAAAGGATGCAATTAATTTCAGCTAATAGTAGTTCAACAGTCAAATACTTGACTCGTACTTCAAAAGAACAAACTCTTGAAACATTACCCTTCGAAAATTCAATGGTACCGCGTTGATGGGAGAGATTTCAGGTAGAAAAAAGTATAACAAAGCACATGAAATATTGAAATGTATAATCTTCGTGGAAGGGATGACTTTTCATAGATTTTTTCATGAAGAGAAATCGAACGTTAGTCCCCTCTCCTCCAAATTTAAAACTAACAGCCGAAAGGGGAAAAGAAAAGCTGATCTGCTAAAAACAGGAGCTTTTTGACTCCATGAAAAGAAATTCAGTACTGGGCATCTGAAGTGTGAACAAAGAACTCCCCCTGATCGAACACGAAAGCACGGCAAAAATTCTCTGCTATATCTTTAATTTTTTTTTCCGTTTTTATCAATTTATTCTTTTACTTTGACCAAATGAAAAGCATAAAGTGCAAAGAAGATGGGCAACCATAGATATTCTGATAAGATAGATTAAATGTACAGCTAATGTTTGTTTATTACATGAGCACCACAACTACTCCGTCCTGTCTTGATATCAAATGTTTGATTCCATGAAGTGTGCGATTTTGTATCTTCCATTTGTTTTCTTCACTGCATTTTTTTTTTATTCTCATTTGGTAAGAGATGGCATGCCATGCATTGATCTATCCGATATTATTCCGTGTTGGTTCGTGCGTGCTGGGTTTAATCTGGTGTTTTCTGCTTAGATTTTATATACTTGTATTTGTATGTGCAATGTCAAACCAGAATCTAGAAGATGAACTTAAACAGATCACGAGCCGTATTAAGGAGGATTTCCAGGGAGAATTTTGTGAGTAAATTTCGGTAATCAGACAAATTCTTTGACAAAGACTGACATCAAGGTTTATAATTCTTCGTTAGAAGGAGGCAAATTACGTACTCTCTCCGTTCCCATTTATAAATCCCTCAGTAGTCAAAATTTAGGTAATATTCTTTTTCCCATAAAATATCCATATTCATGCTGGGGAAGAGAGAGAGATTAGGGATATACAGTAAAAAAAATCAATAAAATATTTAATAATAAACTAACAAAAAAAAAGTAAATTCATAAATAGGATTGAAAGTAGAATAATTTTATTTTGGAAGGAAAATAAATTGAAAATAATTGTAGTCAATGATGCTGTAAAACGATAACTAAGGTAATTGTTGTTATGATAATTAATACTCCCGAGTAATTAAAAATAAGTAATTAGTGATTATTTTTTAAAAAATATAAAGGTAATATATCAAATTAACAACAATCAATGGAGTAAAGAAAATGACGAAGGTATACATATATAAAAAATAGTTTAAAAATTCTAATTAACTAATAATAATTATTTATAATTAATGAAAAGAAAAATTAATTAAATCGTAGAAAATATTTTACGTAATGAACGAGTGTTTTTCCACTAAAATCCCTGTATCTGAAAGGAGGAAGTCAAAATTATTCAACTGGTGTTCATGCATTCGTACGCGTCCAGCCGGTTGTTAGAATCACTGTAGAAGCTTTGTTCATCCATTACGTGTAAAAGATTATCATTTTGGTGCGTTTGTGAGCAGACATTTGACGGGGAATTCTAGTTCTCCATCGATGGTTCTACGATTAGTTCGGATTCACCATCAACTTTGTTTTTCTGTCTTTCCGATTTTAACCTTTGACTGCTTTGAACGAACCTTCTTGTCTCTCTGTAACAGAATGTATAAATTCTCTTAATTATTTAAATGATCATTCACAAATAATGCAGCTTTATTAGCACATTAAATAAATAAAAAAAAATGCATTTACTCTTTGAAAAGTCTTCGGCCAAAGAATTCTTTCTTGTGGTCAGCCTGACATCATAAGAGCAGAATTCATTTACCATCCCCTCCATGCAAACTTTTAATGATTAGATACAAGAATTCTATTCTTTTACCCTTAAAGTCAAAATTTTTACTACTTGAGCAAAATTTATGTATTCTACTTGTAATTTTATATTTAGAAAAAATGAGTGATTAAATCAAATTTAAACCAAGGAACGAATTAATAAAATCTAAAGTCAATACACTATTTATTTTCTAAACAACAAATATTCTCAGATCATTATATAACCATTATAATAATATCATCATAATCCTTGTAGGAACTTAGTTTACTTATCAAAATTCTCCTTCACAAAACCTTCCAATTCAATGGTCATTAATGTGACTAAATATAATTAGTCATTTTAATTTTTTTTTTTTTTGTCAATCATGGTTATTAATTAATTAATTTTTTAGAGTATTTTTCTTATATTTTCAAAAAAACTTGCAGCTCAAATGGACCTACTAAGCAAACAAGCCCACAACTGTAACATTGCAGAAGGAAGGAACGATATAATTATTTGTCATTCATGGAAAGGATTTAGAATCTCCCAAAGTTGTCAGATTTGGTTATTCCTTATTCCGAAAAAATAAAATTAAAATAAATAAAGATTTACTTTGATATAATAACAGTCGAACAAACGTGTTCAAGATGCTAAAAATTGCTTATCCAGAATAGTAAACCTAATACCAACCAGTCTTCTTCTTTCTTGGTCATAGAATTGTCATAGTAAAGAAAATGTCACTAAACTGGGTTAGTAAGGGGAATGATCTTTCTTTCCTCCCTCCCCGATCGTCATTCGTCAAAACACACTGTTTCTGGGTCCTCTGTCTGGTCAGCCATTATCTCCATTAACGTACCTTTCGAGAATGTCAATACCATCATTCATTAAGCATGATTTTTTAACCCCCCCCCCCCCCTCCCCCCTCTTTTTTTGCCTTTTCTATGGTTTGATTTTCCAGTAAATCTAAAAATTCCTGTGGGTCTGTATCTTATGCGGCCACATTAGAAGTCTTCCATTTACTCCGCCAAGTTCACACTTAACACGGAGTCTGCTGAGTTGGCAATTCCTCTGTATTACCCTTCCCTTCCCTTCCCTTCCCTCTATATAAATTCATTGTCATCGTGTCTCATTTATCAACTCCTATTGCTCACTCCAGGAAGGAATTAAATTTTAGTATTATTATTATGTCTAAGGTTGCTACAATTTTCCTAGCAATTCTTCTTTTCTACCTCTCACTATCCTCTGCTGCTGCTCGTCCGGGGCCCTCCGTTGATGCCACCCCAGTAGAAACTCATCCACAGGTAGATTTTCTTGAACCGTACAGAAAAGAATTCGAGCCCATGAAAAATTCTTGTTTTTTTTTTTATTAATATAATTAAATGGTTCTTTTTCGTTGCATCTATTTATTCCAGAGTGTTAACGAAGTTGGAGTACAGAGTACGGAAATGGAAGGGAGATGTGGAGCAGGTGATGAGGAGTGTTTGATGAGGAGAACCCTTGAAGCTCATCTGGATTACATCTACACCCAGAAACATAAGCCATAGTTTCTTTCTTTCTTATAATAAACAAGAACAAAAAAAAATTACTAGTAAAAATGGAAACTTCTTTTCTTATCCTCTTGGCTCTGTTTTACATATATATATATAAATATATATATATAACCCAAGAAGAATCTGTGTTTCTTTATAAATGAATACTGCTTAGTTTAAATGCATTGCAGTAAACTAAAGTTTTAGTTTTCCTATGCACGATGTTTCTGACTGCTATTATCAGAAAGACTGTATCTGCTTAAAAAGGTGATAATATATTTATAGTTTCAATACTTCTTCTGAGCTATGCATGTTCTTCTCTAATGAGATTGAAGGAAAAGGGCATCTCTGATATTATGTTTAGACTTTAACCCCAATAAACTGATGAAGAAGAAAGAATGAAAAGAAAAAAAAAAAGGATTAAGAGGAGCTGACTCTGAAACCGAGTTGACTTGAAAGTTTGAAGTCAGAGCAAAAAAAAAAGGGTTTTGCAACTTTGTATTAGTCCTATGCAGAAGATCTCAGTATCCCATTATTGTTTCCCTTTTTTTTTTTTTTTTTGAGAGAGAGAGAGAGAGAGACAATTTAAAGAAGAAGAAGGAGGAGGAGGAAGGAAGGATAAGGAGCGTTGTTAATTTGTTTTTGGAGAATTTAATGGAAACTAACTGTATTTTGGAGTTCAGGTAGAGAAGTTATTATTATGAAAGTAGTAAAACAATTGTGTGTGTGTGTGTGTGTCTGATCACAGGTTTGATGATCTTCATGAGGTTAGCAGACAGTTGAGACATTAATTAATATTACTACTACTACAATAGTAGTTCATCCTCAAGTCGATATTCCATTGAATTAAAATATAGATCGTTTTAGGTTTTTTTAAGAATATAAAAAAAATAATGCATTGATTCAATCAAAATATCAAAAAAATCCTCATTCAAATTATTTAGAAAATTGGATTAAGAAAGAACCGCAAGAGCAAAAGTAGAAAAACAGCAATAAATACATATAAAAATTTTGTAAAATGATTTATATTATGAATGAGAAGGAAAGAGTAGTAACCGACTAGAAAAATCAATTTAATTTAATTTCTACATTTTTGAGGGAACATAGGATCGAGAGCTCTTCAGGCAGAAAAAATACTCAGTTTTCAAATACCTTATTTAGTAGAAAGTGAATATTTTGGAGTAAAATGCATCTGTTGTTGTTTTTGGGTGGTGGTCCGTAATTCTCTCAACACAAAGTGTTTCTTCACTTACCCTTTCACTCGTCTCAGGATCGGTGGACACTGCCACAGTGCCCCCGCAGTCATCTTTTTGGTGTCCTGCAGATGCATTGATGGAGCGGAAACTAGGGAGACCGCAAAAATCCCGATCAGACTCATCAAATTTAGAATCGTAGAAAGACTTAAACACAGAATCTAATTATTAAACCTGAGAAACAAGATTGTTTTTAGGAAGGATTTGGACACGGATGGATGGAAAAAAATATATATTCTTTTTAGGAATAATAGGGTTTTACGTTTCGATTAGAATCATAAATAATGTCATTTTAGAAGAAAAAAACAGCATGCGAGGCGGGCGGAGGTGATGCGCAACACATAACATTAATGCAGCAGCATATTACTGCTCAACTTTCCTCTGCATCATCTCCATAAATCACTACCAAAATGTACATGCATATCAACGTCCTCATTTAATTACCACTCACCAGCCTTCAGTACCACTACTACCCCTACTAAATTAAAACCCTACGCCATATTTTTATGCATACGTGATACTACTACTAGGGTACCTCTGCAGAAAGGTCAAAATTTGCGCAGTCTTGAAGTAATAGATTCTTGAAATTGAGAACTCCCAACTGGGGTTTTAAAAGCTTTGAATTCCACTAACTTCTAATACTAAATTTTTAGAATCTATGAGTACTGGTTCTTACTTGGGAAATCTTTTCACGAGGCTACTTGTGTGTCTGTAATGTGAATACGAAGTGGCTCTGTCAGAGCTAAAATATAGCTCAATAGTTTATGGCTCTCGAGCAAAAATAAATAAAATAAAACGCGTCTGACATGTTGGCTTTTAAAAGTTTGAGTGTAATTTTTTGCCTCAAGCTTTTTAATATATCAATAAAAAATTTAATAATATTTTAAAAAAATTAAATATTCTTAAAATTTAATGTAAAATAAATAATTAAAAAATTCGTGTAAATTTTTTATTAGTACATTTAAAAAGTATTGCATATTAGAAGATATGGAGTTAACATGGCTACCCATGTCAAGATACTATGTTAGGTCAAAGTTTACACTATGTTTCCAAGTTGTGGTGGAATTTGAGGAAGTCAAATCTAGATCCTTATTATTATTATTATTATTATTAGAGGAAAAATAAACAAGCAAGGTAAAATCCCAAAAATGCCTTTACTAGTTCCCTAAAATGGGGTTAAATTGAGAAGCCTAAAATAAACTAAATGGGCCGTAAGCAATGCGCTGATCACAAACATTTCTAACTAGGCAAGGCGATGGGGAAAACAATACTGGCCCCCTCAAGTTTTATACTTGGCTTTTGATTTGATCTAAAGTTTATAATAATCTTGATCACAAGTTATATTAATTTTTTAATTTTTTGTTCAATATTAATTAATATAATTAGTGATAAGTGTATTTGATGTCATCGAATTATAATCATTTATATCTAAATTAATAAATATTCAATTATGAGCATTCTAAAATTAAAATATGAAATATAACCTCTCTCTTTTTCTCTTTTTTTACTTTACTAGAAGGGTCAACCTCATTTAAGTGCAATTAAAAAAGCTCTATGTTTGGACTCATTTGAATTCAGATTCGTTTTGAACTCGTTTCTATATATTAATTTATTTTTCTTAAAATTTTAAGGAATAATATTCTTTATTATATATAGTAAATGAATAAATAAAATATATTATATAAAATAAATAAAAAAAATTAAATAGTTAATAAATAAGTTATATTATATATAATATTATAAATAAAATATTATTTATAATAAAAACTTATTTACACTTACGAATCAAATATCTATGAGATTGGCTTAATTCATTTAATAAGCAAATCTAACTAAGTTCGACTCGAACAAAATTAAAAAGAATCAAATCGGATCCTAATCGGTTGGTGAATCGTCTCCTCAATATATACTAGTTAAGCAGAATCGTATACGCGTAGAAGCCCTTGGGCTAATTCAATTAGCCCAATACTAATTTGTGCTTTTCTTTCTGTTTCTTTATTTCTGAAATGGGGACCCAATTCAAGTACCTATAAGTATCGAAACCACTGCAGAATATCGGAGGGTTCGTGGGATAAGGGTGGAAGTTCTTGACAATGTTTGGCAGAAGAAGATTTTTGTCATTCCCCATGGTTATTGGCGCTGTGGTGTAAGCTTCGACTTCTTTCTTGCATTTCTTTTCTGTTCTTTATTTCTATATTATTCCTCCGGATGCTGCTTGGTGTATTTACTATGCTTTGATTCGTAGCCTTTTTGTCCTGAACTGAGAGGTATACTTCTGGGTTCTGTTATATATGCAAATAACATAAATTGTTAAAGCCCTTTAGTGAATTAAGTCAAGGAATTGAGGTTTCACTGAGTTTTTCCTGTCAGATTTTTATCCCTTGAAAGGTTAGGATAAACCTTTTTTGTTTTATCTGAAACGACACCGTTTGTTGCACTTTGTTTGAAGTTTATTGATGTGAAGGATTCTTGGTGAAAGAGCTGAACTTTGATGTGTATGCTTTTTACCTGGAAATGGTTGATACTGTTGGTTCGTTTAAGTCCTGGTACTTGGAGTTGGGACCATTGTGCTAGATAGGCTATTTAGAAAAATTTTACCCACAGATATTTCATTTGTTATAGGAAGAAACTGTTACATGACTTCAAGATAAAAGGCAGTAACTGAAGTAGCCTTTTAATGGAGCTACTTTGTAACATGTAGCTCAAATTTACTGTTAAGGTTTCCAAGACTTTTTTTCAACTTCTTTGTTTTGGGGATTGGGTGGGGAGGACTGAAGGTTGGAGTAATCCTTAATGGCTTCTGCTTTCAGACCAACCTCAAGTGAGGGATCTTATTTGTATTTATGTTCTACATGATCTTCCTCCTTTCTTTTGCTCTATCTTGAATTTCAGTTTTCTGTTCGCTTGTTTAGCATGTTTTTGATATTGGATAAGGTTTCAACTGTTCTATATGTAATTTGTCACTTTGTTGATTCTAGGCCTGTAGTAGACTTTGAATAATAGATGTACAGGGATCAAGTGATTAAACTGGGATATAGCTTATCATATTTGCAAATTGCCCTTGGATTAAACTGGAACCGCATAACTAGCCATCTTAGCATTAGCATACAGGTTTGGAACAAAAGTTGTGAGTGAGAAATATCAGACCCCTGTCAAATGACATGCATTTGGATTCTATATAAATCAGTCACTAGAAGCTGCACTGGGATTTAGTATCTAGTTCTTCATTCTGGAACTAACTAGTTTTTCGTGGAATATTTGTCTTTACATGAGAATCCTAAGTGGCAATCATTTATGATGTAGGATTGGAGTAGTCTCTGGAAAGGCAATTTTTGGCCCCCCACTTGATGAATATTGGAAGAAGAAGCTTCAGGAAGAGGCAGCAGCAAAAGAAAAGGAGCAAGCTCCTAACAGCTGAGCCCCTTTGAATGTTTTATTTGCACTGTAAAGAACCATGATCCGGGGGTGATCAGTCATCTCACATGGTTTTTCAAATGGACGGGTTTTCAGTACATCCATTTCTGTGAACTGAGATGGCTCCCTCTTGATAGGAGCAGTTCAACCCCAAGTTGCTGCTACTGCAAGGATGATATCCATACTGAGCTTTTTATCTAACCCTTTTGTTATTCAAGCAAGAAAGTGAAGGAACTGCTCCACTAACATTTCTAGCATCACAAGGATTCCAGGATTTTGGATCCTAGCCTGGTCTTCATTTTTATCTTTTCCTTGTACTATGCCTTTGATGGATGACACAGAATTTAAAGCCATTCTTGATAAAACAACATGTTGATATTCCTAATTGAAAATTTTGCTGAGATTATACAACTTGCATTGTTTTATTCCTTGTACGTTTATACCTCTGATTTACTTCGATGAAACATGAAGATTCCTGGATATAAAATATAAACACACTTGCCATTTAAGGATATAAAACCGGAGGTATATATACAAAGAAACTCTTTACCTTGTACAGAACAAAAGATTAAAAATTTGGTGAAAGAATGGAAAGAACTGATGACAACATGAAAGTTGAAATAAATTAATACTACTACTTACCATATTGGAGAAACTAGTAATGTGGTACCAAAATCCAAGGACTATTCAATATGTGGATGCATAAAGAAAGACAAACTGTGATAACAGCAGAGGATCTTCTGCCTACATGTTTAACTACCAAACGTCCTCTATCAACCACCTCCTCTTGGATCACATCAACTCCTCTTTTCAAACAATCCGACATCCTCTCAAGAAGGTATTCCAGAAAACATCTTACGGTTTCAAAGGTAACCCTTCCGGTTACATCGAGCACCAGCTTTCTATTGCTCGGAACTGCCAATGTAGAAGACATCTTTCTCATCCATCCAATTGCACTCTCTTGATGATGATACCTTATTGCTTTCGATTCATTGGGCAAGAATTTTAGTGGGATAAGCAATCTGCTTTCTTTGTAAGGATTTTGATTGAATTTGGAATAGGAATCCTCGTGAGTTGAACTCCTCACTTCTTGATGGGATGTTCTAACAAGAGTTTCTATGGCACCATTACACACAGATGTCAACAATTCTCGTACTTGAGTTTCATGGTTGGGATTTGTCATCCCAGAAAATAACTCATTGTAGGGATTGATGTGCATTGTTTTGTCAAGATATACTGTTACTGCTGTACTAACAAATAATTGAATGCAATCCCCTATTAGCTTTCTGCATTTAGCCTCAGATATCACATTAACCCAACTTGGAACAGAATCTGTTCCTGAGGCAGAGTTAGAACTTTCATTCAACTGCTTGTTTGAATAATAAACCATGACCAAATTTCTTGCAAGGCTCCCAACAACGACGGAAGCAAAACCAGACCCAGCTTCTGAAAACAGCTTATCCAGTACAAGGTCGGAGAAATCTGGTTTCTTTCCATGAACTGCACCACTCTTTGCTCTGTCTTGGCTGTAGCCCCGTAAAATTCCCAGAGTACATGCCCTTGTGATTTTCGTGACTGATTCTGCGAACTCATCCGAGCGAGTAATCTTGGAAATTTGCTTCAAACTATTGGGAATTTGATCTGAATCCGATTCCAGAAATTCTTTCAGATCTTTCGAAACCATGCCAACAGCCTCAGCTGAATCAGACATCATTTCAGCTACACATACAAGTGCACCAAACATTTTCAACAATCTTTTCCTCTTATTTGCCACAGAAGGCGATTGATAAACTCTGTATACCCCATAACTCACACCCAAGACTCCCAATGCGAGAGCCCACCTCTTCCTATTCTTATTACGATAATCCAAACCCCACCTCAACAAATCCAAACCCATATAAAATGACAAAAAAAGATTGGAAATTTTTCCTGGGTCTGATTAGATTTCCTCCCAAGAATTACGAAACTAAACAAAAGAAAAGAAAAAAGGGAATTTCCGAATTTGATGAGCTGATACAATGATGGAGTATGTGTCAAAAGCTAAAGGGCGGTTTGTTTACATGAACACACAAATGAATCATTTTATGTATGCCCATAACTGATGATAAATCAATACCAGATTTAGTAAACAAACCGGGAAAGGAATGGAAATGAGGAGAAAAAAAAAAGGGTGATGATGTAGAGGCAGTTACAGATTCAGGGATAACTGACGTTTCTTGAAGATAAAAAGAAAGCCAGAAGAGGTTGCGTCCCCGTGCGCGACTATCTTAGCCAGCCCTCTGAGCTGAGAGAATTGAACTCGTCAGATTAACATTATGGATGGCCGATGACTGATCATAAAAGCAACTAAAGTAGGGACATCTGTAAACTGTGCCATCATCTTCATTGCGATTTTCATTTTCTTCTGAAAAATCATTTTTGCAGAATGCTTAGTTTAATTGGTTATGGATATGGATCATTTATTCAGTCAGTTGAGTGCTGTTGAATGGATAGGGATAACGAATTGACAATTGACCACTGTTCGGCGGGCATACTTTTGCTGCTTTGCAAACCTGGTCCGATTTGACAAATCAACGGCACGGGGCCAGCACTTCTGACAGTCAGTCGGCGCCGTACACAAATATCGTAGTGTTAATACAGATATTTATTTATTATTTCCTACCTCCAAGGTTTTAGCTCATTTGAGATTCTATAATTCGTCTGCTCTTAGAATTTGTGTAATTAAATTTATATTATATATGTATTATTTAATACATAAATAATTATATTATAAATCATATAAAAGTTCAAAATTTTAACGATATTACTTAAAAAGAGTTTTCTTTCGTATAATAGATTAGAGAAAAGGACCATTAATGACTTGTTAAAGCAGTGTTTTGCTACTTTTATAGAATCAGACAGGGGAACAAAGAATCAAGCAAGAGTTCAGAGTAGTATATGGGATTGGACTAGGAAATGGATCGAAGGGTGTAAGCTACGGTTTCGGAGCAGCTTCCCAGCAAGAGACGGGGGATGCAAAGCAACGGGCGAATGCTTCAGGCTCTCTTTGATTGGTAGGCGGGCCTTCCTTTCTGAACTTGCTGCTTGCGACTTGACTTGATGAGCTTTGTTTCAGACCTCCTGCGTCAGTTGCTGTCTTCGCCGCCAAAGACCTTCGATTCATCCTTCTTCCAAAGATTGGTTCTTCTTGATAAAATTATTTGTTTGAAATATGAAAAAAAGAGTTGATGACATGAGATTTAAATTTTTGATTTAGAAATAAAAGAATAAATATGAGATTTGAATAATAAAAGTAATGATTTCGATGAATCGGTTACTAATTGAATGAAAATTAATCTTAGAATAACTTGCTCAGTTCGAATTTTAAACTAGAAATGGATCAATTACCACACAAATTTAATGGATTAGAATTATTTAACTAAAAAATTGAATAATTTTCTTAACTCGGTGAACTCAATAGAATTGATCCATTTTACCGAATTTATCGAGCCAATTCGTATATTAAACGATTTTAACTTACTTTCGATTTTTAAGTGATTTGAATATACTCATAAACTCAGAAGATTTTATGCGTTAACTCAAGATTTTAACAACCTTGCTCTCTTCATTAGAAAATAAATGTCTCGTATTCTATTTTGAATTGTTTGGAATTGAATGTTTCATTTCCTAAATTAATAGTAAAAAATTTATTAAGAAAATCGACCATGCAATGTGTTAATGAATCGAGTCAAACTTTTTTACTAAAATACGTACGATTCAAATTGAAACATTCAATTAATAAAATTTTGATACAATCGGATGGTATTTTATTCAATTATAAACAAAAGAATAAATTTTGTTTTATCAAAGAAATACTATAACCAGGTATGTCTTTATCAAAACCTTTTTGCTTAAATAGGCTTTCTAGGGTTAAGAAATTGCCTAAAGACTAAAGAGCATATAGGACAAAAACAAACAGAATTCCCTCGATTGGGAGGTTTCCTTCATCCTTCCTCCGGGTTATTTATTTGAATCTTTGGGTTTTGCCATTAATATTAGTAAATCAATAATGATAAGAATAATGAAAGAGGAAAAGGAAAAGGAAAAAGGGAAAGTCCAATGTGAGTATGTGTGTAAAGTAATTACTAATTACTACGGCTACTATTCTTTTAATATATTTCTTGTATAACTGTCTTTATTATACTATTAAAAATTTTATCCGTGTCTTTTAATTAGTTTTTAGATATATTTGATTAATTAAATCTTAAAGAGATTTATCTTTAAGATTCCATAAGTTTATTAACTAAACAATAATATTTATCTTTCTGGACACATAAGTTTTTTATTGATGTATTAGAAGAGTATCACATAAAAGTATACTACAAGATTTGAAAGTCTAATAAAATAAAAGTATATGAAAATGTTATGGAGTGTACTTTTAAATCTTTAATAATCAAAGTTAATAATTAATTTTTTTTATTTAAAAATAATAATAAAGTTGATCTAATACCTTTTGGATTTAGTCTATCTTTTAGTAATATAATATATAAAATATATTTACAAAAATTAATTATTTTTTTAAAATAAAATCAATGTTGATAGATAACTTTAACCATTATAATTTAACTGTGCACTCCACTATATTGCATTATGCTAAAAACATATGATAACTATATAATAATAATTGTAAAATAATTTACGTTCAATAAGAAATTTGTATTCCTTTCATTGGAGATTGATATCATGATTTTTTCCAGTTTATCTTCCATCTATATTCTCTCTTAGTTATTACTATAAAATAAGAAAATTATGATTATCGATAAAAAGAATATCTAGAAATTTTTAATGTACGTATAAAATCAGGATAAACTAATTTTATTAAGGAAATAACGAATCATCATCATAAATCAGCATGGGGTCGGGGACCGAATGGGCCTCCAATGAGGGATAATGAATTACAAGGAGAAGAAATTGAACCCAATCATACCAAAATGATCCGCTGCTTCCCGTTGCACAACTGTCTCTGGGTTCTGTAATTCTCCGTAGTCACCTTGGATAGATTAAGATCCCAACCCCATCTTCCCCAACTTGGAATAGTAATATCGTCTGCCACCTCATCATAAGCCTTTCCACGTGGCAAACGCTGCTTGAGCTTCACCGTCTAACGCTACACGAGCATTAGAAATATTCAAAACCGAATAAAATTGATTAAATCGATTGAAATTGAATGGTAATTGATTATAATCGTTTCAAAATAAATATATTTTGAATAGCTTAATTCGTCTATTGATTTTATATATACAGCAATGTTAATGTGTGTTTGACCGTGCACACTAATGAATGCAGTAGTTAGTCAATTAACGGTCAAACTTAATGGTTTCTATCTTTCTTTTTTTAAACAATTAATTAAAATTTAATCAAAGGGTTTAGTTTATCCTTTTAAGGTTAGTTTTATTCGTTTATGATTTAATTTATTTTTTTAGGATTTAGTTTATCCTCATAGAATTTAGTTTATCGTTAGTTGACTAACTACCGCACTCATTAGTATGCATGGTAAAGTACATACTAACATTACTCATTATATATATATATATATATATATATATATATATATATATATTCAATTGATTATAACTTAACCAATCTGATTATATATAATAAAAAAATATATTATTAATTTTGTTAGAAATTGAATATCCCATTTTAATTTTGATTTATATAAATTTTAAGAAAATTAGTTAACTTAATTCATTTTATACTCAACAATATAAATTTCTTAATAAAATTTTAACTAGTATAAAAATGAGATATTCATTTCTGCATAATTCAAAATGAAAATGTGGACGTTCAATTTCTGGCGGAAAAATACTCTATTATAGATAACATAATTTTAAAATAAAATAAATTGATAATTAGTTATTAATAAAGGCAAACCCATTATAAGAAATAACAAAATATTATATATAATTTTTTTAATATAGTTAATAAAAAAATTAATCAGTTATTAATTCCAAAACCAATTACAAATTATTTGGTTTATAATACTAAAATTTGTAATTAATTGATTAGGAAATTACTATAAGTATTTATGGATATTCAATTAAAAAATTTAGTGATAACTAAACTGACTCCACATGGAACAACCCCATTTGGATTTTTTTTTTTTTTTTTTTTAAACCATGGTTATAATAAGCTCCGGTCCAAAACCAACCAACCAACCACAGATGTCTTTTATGAATCACAAGATTTATAAGTGTATTACATATTTACTTGGAAATTCCATGTTAGTGTTATTTATTTATTTATTTTCATCAAAGTGTGATTAAATACCAAGTCTAAAGGAAACCCCGAAAATTTTGATTATAAAAATCTGCATTTTATATAATATAAATTTTATAATTGTACAGATTTAAACGAGATCTTACCTTCAGTTATAAGACAAATATATCCTTTAAAATTGAATGTTCAAGTTAATATCATTACCAGCTGGCATGATTACACTAAACATGACGTAAGTTAATTTTTTAAAATAATAACTTATTAAAATCAAAACAAAATATCTAAATTTAGATAGGAAGAACATAGAAATACACTATTTTAAATTTTTAAAAAAATTAAGTCTTTTTAAATTTAATATATATAACCATATCTATTATATTAATAAAAATTTTATACTTGTTTTTAAATTATTTTCTAGATATATTTTATTAATAAAATCTTAAAGAAATAAATTAATCTTGATATTTATCTTTTTGGACATATAAGTTTTTCATTGATGTACTGAAAGAGTATCATATTAAAGTGTACTACAAGGTTTGAAGCCTGATAAAATAAAAATATATGAAAATATTATAGAGTGTACTATTAATTCTTTAACCGCTAAAGTTAACCATTAGCTTTTTTTTTATGTAGAAATAATAATAAATTTAATTCAATATATTTAGGTTTAGTCTATCCTTTTAAGGATATAATATATAAAATATAGTTACAAAAATTATTTTATTTTTTAAAAATAAAATCAATATTGATAGTTAAATCATTAGAAACTCAACTGTACACTCCACGCCATTGCACTATCCTAAAAGTACATGATAACTATACAATAATAATTGTAACATAATTTATGTTACAAAAGAAAGAAAGATGCAATAAGCAATTTATATTCATTTCATTCGAGATTAATATTATAATTTTTTCATGTTTACCTTCCATCCGTATTCTCTTTTATTTATTACTATAAAAAATGAAAATTATAATTATCGATAAAAAGAATATCTAGAAATTTTTAATGTATATATAAAATTAGGATAAGCGATAAGCTAATTATATTAAGGAAATAACGAGTCCTAATGAATCATCACCATAAATCAGCTTGGGGTCGGGGCCCGAATGGGCCGCCAATGAGGGATGCTGAATTACAATGAGAAGAAATTGAGCCCAATCATACCAAAATGATCCGCTGCTGCCCGTTCCACAACTGTCTCTGGGTTCCGTAGTACTCAGTGAGTCCGTACTTTCCTTGGATTGATTAAGATCCCAATCCCATCTTCCGCAACTTGGAATAGTAATATCGTTTGCCACCTCATCATCACAATTTCCACGTGGCAAAAGCTGCTTGAGCTTCACCGTCTAACACTACACTAGCATTAGAAATATTCAAAATCGAATAAAATTGATTAAATCGATTTAAGATTAAAATTGAAATATAATCGGTTTCAAAATAAATATATTTTGAATAGCTTAATTAGCCTATTGATTATATATAAAAGAATGAATCGATTATAATTGAACTAAATTGATTATATATAATAAAAAAATATATTATAAATTCCGTCTAAAATTAAATGTTTCATTTTAATTTTGATCTATAAAAATGAGTTAACTTAATTCATTTTACACTTACTAATATCAATTTATTAAGAAAATTTTTAATAAATTTAGGAAATTAGATATTCATTACCGCACAATTCAAAATGAAAATGTGGATATTCAATTAAGGATGAAGATATTATAGATAACATAATTTTAAAATAAAATAAATTGATAATTAGTTATTAATAAAGGCAAACCATTATAAGAAATAATAAAATATAATATTTTTTAATATAGTTAATAAAAATTTAATCAGTTATTAATCAAACTGAACCTTCCGAAACCAATTACAAATGATTTGATTTATAATTCTAAAATATGTAATTAATTGATTAGAAGAGTATTTATGAATATTCGATTAAAAAATTCAGTCATAACTGAACTGACTCCACATGCGAACACCCCTATTAGGCATTTATTCTTTTTTCTTTTTTTATATTTTCATTCATATTAACCATGGTTAGAATAAGATCCACTCCAAAACCAACCAACCAACCAACTCACAAGATACTTGGAAATTGTCAGTGTTATTTATTTATTTATTTATTTATTTATTTTCATCAAAGTGTGATTAAATACCAAGTCTAAAGGAAACCCCGAAAATTTTGATTATAAAAATCTGCATTTTATATCATATAAATTTTATAATTTTACAGATTTAAACGAGATCTTACCTTCAGTTATAAGACAAATATGTTCTTTAAAATTGAATGTTCAAGTTAATATGATTACTCTAAACATGACGTAAGTTAATTTTTTTAAATAATAATTTATTAAAATCAAAATAAAATATCTAAATTTAGATAGGAAGAATATAGAAATATACTATTTTAAATTTTTTAAAAATTAATTCTTTTTTAAATTTAATATATATATATTAAAATAAAAATTAAAAGATGTGCGTATAGATATTTTATTATTTTATTACAATTATGTAAGATAAATATATTTAAAGATTCTTTACTATTTGTTTATTATCAGTTAGAATCAAGTATTTGAAAAGGACTCTACTAAAATATATATAATATATATATATATCTTTTAACTAATTTCGGGATACCAACTCTGATTCAGAGTCTTGAGAGAGAGTGTTGCGTTGCGTTGCGTTGTGTTGTGTTGTGTGAGATACTCATAACCTCCAGACCATATACTACTTCTTAGATTTTCGCGGCTTTCCATGTTCTTCTCCCCTCTCTCTCTCTCTCTCTCTCGTTCTCTCTCTATATGTCTTCAGAAAACTACCTTAGGAATAAGTCATAGTCAGAGGAGGAGGAGGAGGAGGAGCTGAGCTGTACTAATTACTTACCGAATTTTGGTTCTGCTCTATTTTTTATGACTACTACTTCATCAGGTGATTTATATCTCTCGAAGATTCTCTTTTCTTCATGTTTTTTTTTTTTTTGGTTTAACGTTTGGATGAATCAGAAAAAAAGTGTGGAATATTATTATCTATCTCACAAATCCCACTTCGAAATTCTTCTTTGAGTTTCAGTCCTTTTCTCCAACTTTCTTCTGATTTTGATGAGTATCTTGTTCTCACCCCACACTCCTCCCTTCCCCCTTTTCACTTTTTTCCTCTCTGTTTTCTACTTCCGAATTGTATCTGTTTCGGTTATATCATTAATTGGAAAGAGTCCCAGTTAGGCCAATCTTCTTTTTTCTTGTTCCTGTGTAGTGTATGTATAATAATACATTTGACGGCTTACAAATTACAATTGCCACGGAGCCCGGAATTAAATCTTATGATTGATCGGTTTAGGTAACTTCAGGTAGAAGAAGATGGAAATCAGTTATGGCCCTTATTTCGATCCCGATATCGAATTACTCATCGAAAGAATGCATCCTCCAAGGTTTTTTTTTTTTGGGCAAATCTTTTTCCGTTCTCATTTTTTGATGGGGCTTATTGATGATTAATGAAAACTCCTTTGTTTTTGGCGATTCCCAGAGTTTGCATTGATAATGATTCCTATCCAGACTGCTCTCTTGTGAAGGTGAGTACTATATATATATATATATATATATATATATTAGTTAAGCAAAATCTCTCTACTTAATTAGTTGCTTCTTTTATATATTTTCATTTTGATTTGATTAATTTGAAATATGGAAAATAAAAAATACTGGATCCATCCATAGCTATCAGAGTTCTAAATCCAGCAAATATAAAATTTTAATTTTCTAATACTTATGAGATCAGCTTTTAGGTAACCAAACCAGGTTCCATCCCCGGAAACTGAAAATGGTTTTTGAGAAGTC
Source organism: Parsonsia alboflavescens (assembly GCA_028571225.1). Lineage (NCBI taxonomy): Eukaryota > Viridiplantae > Streptophyta > Magnoliopsida > Gentianales > Apocynaceae > Parsonsia > Parsonsia alboflavescens. The sequence continues at coordinate 739,808 of JAOXNR010000001.1, read as the reverse complement.
TCCAAGCTTCTACAAGCTGTCTAGTTGCAGTGTAATCCAATGGTTTTCCTGTCTTTATAATCCTTGCCTTCCCCGGTTTCTGCTTCTGCTTACTCCAGCTTGGTCTATTGTGCTCAATTTTTCTTTTTCCTCTCTTCCTTGTCTTTTTTTGGATTTTTTAAAATTTTAAGAAAAATATGTAAGTTTATTTTTTAGAAAAATACAAAATATTCACTTCAATTTCGATTGAATGAAATAATATATAGATTTTATTAAATAAATGGTGTTCAAATGACTTCTTTATAACACATCTGAATTATGTAGATTTCACGTTTGAACCATTTGATTAGTGAAACAATATGGGGCACTCTCTTTGTTGTGCCTTTTTCTTTAATGGTGCACAAAAAGGATAGATCCAAAGAATAGGACGTGGCATTGTCTTATAGAATGACTTTTTAAGACAGCATACAAGGAAGGAAACATAGGAAGATGAATATGAAATTGTAATATTCCTTATAACAAGTTAAGTTGCTTATAAATGAAGCCGGCCACTTCAATGGGTGTGGGGAGAAGAAAATGGGAACCTTTTTCTCTTATCAAATAATATCAACTTGTTCGAAGCTCCCTTTTAATATTAGTCAAAAAAGAAATTTATATTTTATGCACGAGCCAAGAAATTAATATATGTTTAAAGCATTATCATTCTATATAATGGCCTCTAACCGTAGATGTATTTTTCAGTTAAAAGTATCAAAATATCTAGTCGAAAATTATTTAAAAATGAAAAAAGTTTTTTTTAAAAAAAAATGTTATTGATCAAAGCTTCCAAAAGGGGAAAAATTGAGTTTGAAATATACAAAACTCCTTTGTTTTTTTTTTTTTTTAAATGAAACTTTAATTTGATTTTTGGCTTCGCATGCAGGTTGATAGTGCAAATAAGCATGGGATATTACTGGAAATGGTCCAAGTTTTGACAGACCTTGATTTTGTGATTTCTAAATCATACATATCTTCAGATGGTGGCTGGTTAATGGATGGTTAGTCTTCGAAAGCACGTTTTTAAAATGCGTTGTGTTTATGAACTTATTTATGATTATGAGTCACCCCACGATGGCCCTTTATCCTTATATATGCTTTTTGTGGGTTTGGTTTGATTCCATGACTCTACCAGTTTTTCATGTGACGGACCAATGGGGAAACAAAATTACTGATGAAAGTATCACAGATTATATCCAACAGGTTAGTCCTTCCTTCCCCCTCTCCTTCTATGTGATTTTATTGTCTTATTATTCTTTTGGTCGAACTCGTGTCATATAACGTATGCGTTGAGTTCGATGTTGAAAAATCATGTTTAGCCTACACATAAGGAGGCATGTTAGGTATATATAATATTTTAGAGGAGATAAAAATATAACATCTTTTATCAATTTATTATATGTTTCGAATCTTTTAATATATTTTTTTATAAAGCTATTTAATACACGAATAAAAGACTTACATATGTCAGTTTATTTATTTTTTAAGATATAACCAACATTTTGATTTTTGGTATCTTTCCACAGGCAATAAGTGCAAGTAGGGAGAGTTGCAGTGTGGCCAAACCATGGGCAAGCAAAGATGTGAGACCAAGGCATGTATCGAAAGAGCACACAGCGCTTGAGATGACCGGAATAGATAGACCGGGTTTAATGTCGGAGATGTCGGCAGTGCTGGCGGAGTTGGGATGCCATGTTTCGGCTGCCGTGGTTTGGACTCATAACGCCCGTGCAGCCGGCATCATCTATGTGGAAGATGAGCCGGAGTCAGGGCCCATCAAGGACCCCTGTCGGGTGGCTCATGTACAAGCTCAGTTAGAGAATGTTATTGAGGCACGTCACTGTAAAGGCGAACGGAGGAGTCTCAGGTTGGCTGCCCCTGCAGCCGCAATTACCCACACCGAGAGGCGGCTCCACCAGCTGATGGCAGCCGACCGGGACTTCGAGGAATGTGTTTCTTGCTGTCGAAACGAAGGAGATAAAGTAGTATTATACAACGAGCATAGGAAGATTTGCAAAGGCACACATGTGAAAATAGAGAACTGTGAAGAGAGAGGCTATTCAATTGTCCATGTGAGAAGCAGAGATAGGCCCAAGTTGCTGTTTGACACCGTGTGTGCTCTGACGGACATGCAGTACGTCGTCTTCCATGCAGCAATTAACTCCACAGGTTCCATCGCTGTTCAGGTACTCTCCTGCTGTTGCTCTGCTAATTGTTAACTGTCAGAACACAATTTTTCAATAATTATCTCAACATGTAAATAATAACGCCATCAAAATCAAATTTAAAGTTATTTCGGTTTTGGGTTGATTCAGGAATATTATGTGAGGCATAAGGACGGATGCACTCTAGAGACAGAAGCTGAGGGACACAGGGTTGCACAGTGCCTGATAGCAGCAACAGAAAGAAGAGTTTCTCATGTATGATGTTTCAGAGCAATCAGGATTGATTGTTTGATCTTTTGCAGGGCTAGGTGATATAGAAAAACTGATCTGCTGCTCTTTTTTGTGGGATTCTTACAGGATGTGAGGCTGGACATTAGCACCAAAAACAGGATAGGATTGCTGTCAGATGTGACAAGAATATTTCGGGAGTATGGATTGTCTATAACGAGGGCTGAGATTGGAACATGCGGTGACAAGGCAGTGGGAACATTCTATGTAAAAGATGTTTCAGGGCAAAGTGTCAGTGCCGAGACTTTGGAAATGATAAAACATGAAATAGGTGGTTCGATTGTGGTAAACAAATCCTCCTTGGATTGGTCACCACCTCGTACCTCCTCGTCATCAACCAGGAGCAGACACAGTAATAATAATAGGGAGATAGAGGAAAGGCCAAAGTTCTCATTAGGAACCTTGTTCTGGTCTCAGCTTGAGAGACTCTCCAGCAGTTTCAAACCTATCAAGTCCTAGAGACACAAAAGGCAGGCAACCAAACTTCCCTTGTGTAAATAAACAAAACCCCAACCCTCCTCTTTTTCCTATATATTGTCATTAGTTTGTAAATAAGTAGAAATCCCTGATGATCAGATTCTCACTCAAACCTTATAGTAATCATCATTTTCCCATTTGAATACATTATTCTCATAATAGTTTATGTCTGCTCAATGGATTATTCTCAAGGAGCATCAAAAGAGAAGCAAATAATCCAAGGAATGCAGGAAATAGTAGTCCTAAATTCAGAAATTTCAGGGTCGGCTTAGAGGAGCCCCAAACCATCCCTTACAAGAAGTGAACTCGCTAAAACCAAATACTTGATGGTGAAAAAGATCAAATACATGCAAATAAAATGACTCCATCTTCAGGGTTACTAAACAATAACCCCAAAACTCACAATATCAACTCATTATATTAACTCAAAATTACCTGAATGAATGATTTGGGTTAAGACATTTTTAATTTTGGGCACACTCCACTCTCTTGAAAACTATTAGAAATCAATATGCAATGGCCAAGTTATAACATATTGCGTATATTTAATGAAATGTGCAATTGTTGTTTATTATTCGGTATATGTACATAAATCAAATTTTAGACGACTCCACAAAGATAGATAAAAACAAATTAAAATATTCACACCCGTGGAGAAAGACCATCATTAGGCTTATCACAAAGATTACAAGGGCAAAATCATGCCACATCAATGTCATCGACATCGAGCCAATCACTGGCTTCCTTTGTTTCGGGGTTGTTAGGATTTACCTTCTTGGATGAATCAGCAGAGCTTTTGCTTAGTTGAATCCAATCCCGTGTGTCTTTATCTGAACTGTAACTTATTTTCTTGGTGGCAGTAGCATCTTCATCATCATCTTCAAGATCACTAAATGAAACATCCTCCTCATTCTCAATGGTCATAGTGGCTCCACTAGCACCATCATATCCTGAGATTTCTTCCTTCAACCAGTCATCTTCATCTTTCTCAACAAACAGATTAGAGGAAGCAGAATGGACAATCCCTCCTTTTGCTGGGTCAATAGTTTTTTCCTCAATCACAGATTTGTCAACAACTGGAATATCTGTGCTGTTGACAGGGTACTTGTCCATTTCCAAATTAGCTGATTCGACATAATTTACAGGAACATTTCTAACCTCACTTTTAGATAGTACAGATCGCGTTTCGTCATGTTCAATGATATTGCTATCTTTAGGATCAGCAGTAACCTCTCCAGATAAATCTTGCAACTTTGTATGGCTTTTGAGTTCCTGTGATAAGAAGGCCCTGGCCTTTACTATCTGCAATCAGAATACAGACTGAAAAATGAGATTAAAAGATCTGTGTAATGGCTAGAAAATAAACATGTAAGAGACATCATGTAGAGAACAAGAGGACCATCAAGTAGCAAGAGCAAGTGCATGGATAAAATTCAACAAAAAGAGAAATCACCCTTCTCCTTCTGTTGAACAGTTTGGAGGCCCTGCTATCATGTCAATTCGGAAAGCTTCCACAGAAATCATTGGTTTCTATCTGAAGAGAGTGAATAAAACTAATCCGGTCCACAAATTTTTTCCCATCTAAGTCTGATAAATGGAAAAGGAATCTATTAAATAATGAGCAATAATCTAGTCCTTGAAATTATGTAATAACAAGTTCATTTTATTGTCTAGAATATGAAATGATCTAACAAGAAGGCCCTATTCACAGTTAGGGAACAAATTCTGGGATCGAAGTTTGCATGGTAAGTTGGTAACTCTATTCACTCCGTACAGAGGTCAAACCAATTAGCTCCCACAACATAGAATAAGAAATCAGAGCAGTTCCCATACACTGCAAGCTAATAAGCACAAGTATAAAAAGCCATCGGCTTTACATGTGGGAAAGGAAGTATAATCTGGAACCCGATTTTCTGGACAGAATACTTGGGGAACAGAACAGGTTAAGGCTTGTTAGACAAACGTTATCAGAAAACGGATGGGAACAGCTAAAAATACAGGGTTCTCGGAGAATTTCTAGGAATGTATTTCCTTCATCTAATCAAATCATGGCTCTCTAACCATAAGTAGTGATTGTTCTTTTCCATGAAGAATAGGGCCCTCTTTAAGTTCAGTTTTTCCATGACAATCCAGAATAGAAAAGCACTGAAATTTCTATGTGCCATGTTCTATAGCTGAAGAGGCATGAAAATTTTACTTTCATGCCTTTTCAGAGCTCTGCAGCTTGGAAATTGCTTTGCTATGTACCATGTAGTGGAAAGAATATTGTATATTTGAATCTTAGTAACTTTGAGCAGATTTTTTTGTTACTTATAAATCCATTTAGCATATAATGCATATCATGACAGATTATGCAACATATGGTTGCTTGTCTCATTAGATCTTGCATTAGGACAGAACCCCTGGGTGATTTAGGGAAACCAACTTTATATCCATCTTCTCTTTCTTAAACCAAAAAGTCAGAAACATAGATTCTAACATGAGAAAAAGGAGAAGAAATAAAAGTCTCTTTTTAAGTAGTCAATACTAACGAGATTAAAAACACAAAATACATTCAAATTGATAGAGAGAAGGATTAGTATCAATTTCTTCTAACAGAAGGAATTTTCTAGGGCTTATTGATTTATAATTCAAACTCCCACATACATATATAGTTAACCTCAACAGTTAGATTTCAAATGTGCACCACAGGTAATTAGTTCAAGACAAAACCTTTATTTTCTGAAATAAAATGCAACTAGGACTAAATCAGTATCAAATTGTAGAACTTATAACAAAAGAGGTTCAATTAATAGTCATCCATGCCAAAGAATCATGCATATTGCTAAAGAAGAATCATGCATATTGCCAAAGAACAACTACTACTCTGACCTGCAATCAACTCACCTGGGGTGTTGATAGGATTTCTGCATCTTGCTTACTTAGTCTAGGGTGAAGAAGTACAAAGTAAATCATCCAGAAGCAACCCTCACTCATGTAACCGGGGCAAAGTTCAATCCTCAATGCAGCCAATCTAGGGGCTAGGCCTTCAACAGCTAAAGCATGTTCTTGTTGAGCATCAGACAAGTCAAAATCTAGGATCACAGAAAAATGCAGGTCATTGTTCTGGACGAAATATTTCCTTTTTGGTGATGCCTAAAAAGGGATATCTATTTATCCTACTGCAGACATGGGGTGTTATAGATGCAAAATTTACTGAACACACTAATGAAATGAGATTGGTATTCTTACTTTCAGCTAAAGCAATGAATTTCATGCAAAAAATAAGGGTGTTGGTGGACCCGAGCAAAATCGAGAGAGAAAGGAAAGATAGGAAGAAAGGATTTTATAAATTGAGAGCAAAGATCATGAGTCATTGGCTTTCCTTTTTTGCCCTTTGGGATATAGTCCCTCAGAGAATTCTGGACTACAAGTAAAAATCAGAATCACAATTCTAGCAAACGCAAATTATAAGCTAAAGAAAGATAACAAAAATGAAGACCTTTCATAAATTAAACACACATCTTAGATATTAAAACTTCACCGACAATCAAGATAACTAGTCAGCTACCTTAATCCAGAGAATATCAAATAGTTCATGAAGAAAAGAATGATAAAGGTCACTGAGATAAGCAACTTTGAGTAATGCATAATCAAAAAAAAAAAAAAAAAAAAAAAGATAAGTACCATCCATACCATCATTCCCAGAAAAAGGAAAATCCAACCAAGTCTCGGGATGCAAGGAGATGTCCCTGGCAAATAAAACCACTTCTTCAGTCACACCAACAACACCACTCACAGAAACATTCCCCTCCCCTGAGCCCTCCGGATCCTCATTATCAAGACCCAATTGCAAAAGATTAGATGCCAGTTTTGTAAACTCGGATACATTTACATTACTGGACAGCTTCGAAATTCCACTCCTGAACCTCCCCCCAATCTCAGCAAAATCACTACGGATACCAGCTATCTTCTGATCAGATCCCTCCAGATCTGAACCGGAATCCAATTTCACCTCCTTCTCATCAGGACGGTCGGATTCTTCGATAACCGTATGGGACTCAGCCTGAGGTGGTGGGGCCAGGAAAGAAGCAACGCCCCAGAATTGGCGACTTAGGGTTTTGGTTATCTCCGAAATATCCTCCTTGACTCCCCGTGAAGGTGACGATGGCTCGCCCTCATTCTCTTCTTCAGCGGATTTTGGATCGTTATTTTCGATTCCCTTTGGATGCGTTTCAGGTTTTAAAGCATGGTCATCATCTTCATCGTCGAGTGTAAGTGTGTTGGCTATCGATCGAACCAGCCATGACATCGTGCGCTCCGAATCGCCGACCGGGAAAACAAGTGTTAGTGAGAAATTAGAGCAATGAGCATTTGAGTCGACTAATTTTAGGATTTGTTTTAAACTCTTTATTCACACTATTTAAAAAGTCGCATTCATTGATCATCCACCGTCACCGCCGATTAGCGTTAGCTCATCCTCACTGAGGGACTAAAATGATAACTACTACCCCCAAATTTTAGAATTATTTTAATGAACTTTAAAAATTGGATGTATTTTTTACTTTTAGAATCTTCTTTTTCCTTACGGTGAAAAATTCAAAAGACAAATAAGTGAAATTTTTAAAATGACATTTATTTAATTTTGAATGATTCAAAATAAAACTAAATCAAAATAAAAATATTTAACATTGAACAGAATATTAAATACTCTTTTGATTTTAAAGTGAAAAAACCTGCCGCTATTATCCGATCCTTTTTTTTTTTAGTGAAATAAACCTTGTGACTGGACTTTTAAAATTAAAAGAATTTAATTATTTTTGGATAATTTTTTTTCAAAGTGAAAAAAATAAAAGGGAATGGAGAGAGTAACCACTTTTTTTATTTTTTTACTGTATTATCCTTTAATTAAATACTTTAAAAATAACCAATTATATAATGGAAACCTATCTGTACCGAATCTATATTAATATATAAAAATAGTCCTTAAAGCACTTGAGAATCGATTATTTTATCTCTCTAATAGCTAGATAAACATTAAAATATTTTAGAAAAATAGATAATAATAAGGAGTCTCAAGAAAAACAATAATAATAAATATTTTTAGGATAAATTTTGAAATTTAAACAGATTTATATAAAAATTATATTATAATAAATTTACAAATAAAGAAAGTGGTATGATGAGAGAATATTTTCTATGCATTTGTTGCACCACAACAGATGTACACATATGGTGCAGCCTTAAGTTTTCATTGATCCTAATTTTATTGTTATCCTAATCACTTTTTTGTGTAATCTAATTGGAAAAAAAAAAAAAAAAAAAAAATTCACATCGTGTCATCAATCGCCAAGGACTACACTCAACCGTTGGCTCTAGAGTGAATAATGGCAGTGGAGGAATTGGGACAGAAAGTATGGCTTGGTTGCTCGATGCTTGAATAGTTAAATCCTCGACGCGGAATTAATGGGGTGAAGATTTGTTTTGGGTTTTGAGAGAAGGTGGTGGAGCAAGCTTTAGAGTGATTATTGCATGGAAACTTAGGCTTAATGGAATCCTGAAGAAGTAACAGCTTTTACAGTTTTTTTAAAAGGATGAATTCTGAATCAATTTAGCTACTACAGAGATGGAAAGAAATTAGGCATTGGCTATCAAAGGGTTTATTCTTGAGAATTTTGATTCAGAATGTGAAGCGAAATATAGTAGGAGAGGAAAAAACTGTTCAAAATTTTTTATGATGCTATTCCTCTGGACAACTGATAATCTAATTACATCGTTGGATAAAAAATTTGGCCTTAATTTGATCTGATTTGATTTTTGGAGATAAGGAGATGTTCAGTGACTTGTTGGAGGTTACAAGAAGATTTTTTTTTTTTTTTTTTGGTTTCAATTAGATGACATGTAATACACATTAAGATAACAATAAAATTTGAATCAATGAAAGCTTAAGGCTGCATCACATAAGTCCATCTTTCCAAATATTATTAAATCAAAATATAAATAGTTACAAAAATAATCATTAACTAAATAATATATTTTTTATTTTTTTTGTTGGAATTCTTAGTTTGAGATTTCCAAATCATTAGAATATTACATGATAGAAGCGTTATTGTATTTCATAAAAAAAAAAGATTATAATAATACTTTTAATAAATAATAATAATTTAATAAATTCAAAACATAGAATTTACATACAATATAATTTAAAAATCAATAATAAGAGTTACAACAAATTTTGAAACAAAACGCAACATAATAAAACTAATTTTGTAGTGGTTGCTAATTTTGTTTCGAAACTGAATTATTGACCCACATCGCTAAATTAAGAAGTTCAAAGAGAGATAAACTTATATAAAATTGGCGGACTATAAGATCAACTAAGTATATTTAAAGTTTTTTTCGTAGAGGTTGTAAATACTTAAATTTTCATTTCATTGAACAATGAAAAACTAAATTTTCCTAAGAGTTATATAGATTATTAATTATTAAATAAATATATATAAAGGACAAACCATGAGCTTTGATTTTTATGATACTAATAAAGTTATGAAAATTAATCAAATTTCTATTGGAGTGTTAATATATTATAATAAATTTACAAAAAAAAATTCTAGAAAAGGAAAAAAAAAACCTCTTTTATCTTCCCAAATATTATTAAATCAACTTTGTATACTTAAAAGGTTTTTTTTTTTTTTTTGGGAGGGGGGAATATTAAAATTTTCATTACATTGAATAATTAAAAATTAGATTTTCTTAATTGTTATATAGATTATAAATTTTTAAATAACTATCTATAAAACACAAACTGTGAAATTTTATTTTTAGGACACTAATGAAGTTTTGAAATTTAAACAAATTTATACAAAAATAGTGCGTCTCTAGAGACGTCCAATAAACTTTAATTTATATTTTTTACATATTAGTAATGAGTTTTTAAAAGGCTACGGATCTATTGGTGCACATTAATTATGTCGATATTGTTTACTTTCTCTAAAGGAAAATTAGTTAAAAAGTTGATTAAGAAGAGAGGGTCAAATTAGGTCTTTAAAGAGATAAAGAAAGAAATTATTAAACTATACTTATTATCTGTAAAAATTCAATCTAAAATATTTTTCAAGAATCAATATTATATATAAAAATATTTAGAAAATTAATTGATTTAAATGTCTAGAAAATAAATTATAACCATAAGATTAATTAAATTACTTAAAAAGAAAATAATCATCACATAAATTTAAAAAATTAAATTACTTAAAAAGAAAATAATCTTCACAAGAATTAAAAAATGTCAAATTTTCATATATGAACTCAAAAAATATAAGAATCCTAATAGCATTAAATAATTAGTTAAATTTAACTTAAATCTAACTTTTGAAAAATAATTATAATAGATATATTAAGAACAAATTATTTATCTTTTAGAAGACCTTTTGTTTTTCTATCGATGCGTATATAGAATTTCTTTGAATTTATTTAGGATTATAAAATTTGGGACATAATATTTATCTACAACCAAAAGTAAATTAAAAAATTGAAACAATTTGATTATGTTATCTTCCAATTAAGATCATTTAAAACTCTATATTATTCCCTATTTTAAAAGAATTATAAACGTACAAAATATTGACTCGGACACCGTTAAAATAAATATATATATATATATACATATACATACACATATAAATATATATGTCATTTTGACAATTATGCTCCAGTTGTACTCTAACAGTTACTTTTTATAATATTTCTGTATATATATATACTAGAGTTAGCCTATAATATAATTTGAAAATATTGATTATAAATATATTAACAAATACTCCCTTAGTATTTATTTATAAGTCACCTTCCTAAAATGCTTTTTATGCAAAGTTTGAAGGGAGTAGAGAGTTTTGTATAAAAAGCGATAGATAGCTCATATATGGATGTGATATTAAAAGTTAACTTTAATGAATTATAAATAATGACGGACAAAGTAAGAATTTAATTAATTGAGTTTTTTAAAAAAGTAATTGAAAATTATATAAAAATATTTTTTATTTTTTATTTTTAAATAAATTTTATTTTGGTAAGATGACGAATGACATGTTAAATTATATTTCTTAAATATATTTTTATTTTTTCTTACTTCCGCTCAATGCACAGATTTATATACTAGTTGGAAGTAGAGAAAATGTGATCTGATGGAAACTAGTTACCGGCTGCCAAACATTCCTTAATTGCAGCAGCGGTATATTGCAGGATCAATCGTTAATTAAAGGATCGGAAATCATATTAAAAAGGAGGAAAAACCAAAAAAAAAAAAAGGGTCGGACTCACAGAACTTAAGTGAAAGTATCCCAACTACAAAATCAACTATAACTTTTGATAAAGTTATATCAGAATCAAACTTAAATCTCGTTATGATGGCAATTCGGCCCTGGATAATTGCCCAGTCCGTACATCTTTTGGTAGAGTTGCAGAGTAGATTCTATATATTCTTACTCGAAGGAAAGAATTAGGAATGCCTTTGTAAGCTGATATTGGGGGATCTAATTGATGAAAGGTAGGCAGTGTAGGGCACAATCCACCTTCATACCAACAAAGTGTAATCGACTGAATCATCCAAGGTACGTTTCTCAAAAGCGGCAGTCCTTTTTCTGAATTGGAGGTTTCCCAAATAGCGGCCCACCAGCAAGTTCAGTTCATGATATTGTAGAAGCGGAAGATAGAGCTCTCTCAGTTTACATGAACGGCTGTACTCGTGAAACTTCATCCACTTTTGAACAGAAACCAACTGGTAAGCTTTAGCAAATTTGTTGAGATTCAAGTACAAAATTGTTGAAAGCACTAAGTAAATTAGGTTAAACAAAACGAAAATAAAAAATTGACCGTTAAAAATTCACCCACTTTATTGCTGTGGCTGCATTCCAATCTATTGCCATCGTAGAGCCAGAGTTTTTGACAAGGCCTGATGGAAAGTGAGAGAAAGAGTCAGCACAAACGATATTTGATGTTGTTCAAATGATGTTTATCTAGTGGAAGTTGGCGGGGCTTATAAGATTTTTAAATATTATTGTTGAAAAAATAATGGATAAGAAAACAAAAAAAAAAATTGAATAATATTTTGGCGACGAACATAGCCATTACGAAGAAAATTCTGAACCCTCTGGAGCTCCAAAACCATTTCACCGTCGTTAAAGTTGGGACGAAGAAGACGGGAGAAAAGAAATGCAAGTTCCGTTCTGCTGGTCCTCTACGCTGGATAAATAATGCCAGTAGGGCCCACGGGCTCTTCTGGATAGGAATTGAAAATAATCTATTCAATTTGGACCTGTTTGAATATCTATTGTATAAAGCCCAGTTTAACTTGGCCCTTACCTACCCACTGTATTCAACCCAGATTTAAATCCGAAGGTCCATCTTGTCTTTAGTTGTAATTAATTATATTATTCCTCAAATGAATATGAATGTTTATATTCCATTTTATTTGAATTTTTAAAAATTGAATATTTTATTTTTAAAATTAATAAAAATTCTATTAAAAAAATTAATAATATTGATAAATGTTTATATTTCATTTTTAATCTAGGTTAAATTGAGATTTTTAATTGGAGCGAATATTTATTTTTTATTTATTTGATTATGATTATTACAACATGGAACCCATTTCTTCACCGACGCAGTGTGCGTCCAGTCAAAAAGGGTTTTAATAACTTAACTTGGTTAGAAAACCCTCTGTATGTTATAATACCTGAAGGCGTTGTTTCTTGGATTCATTTCTTGGTTTTTGTGCCATTTTGAATGTGAATTTTACACCAAAATTCATCCATTCATTCAAGAATTTTGTTCTCAGGGTAATATTGATCAGGGAGAATTTCGTGCGGTGATGATGATGGTGAGGGCAGCCGCAACTCCTGGGAAACACAAAACCACTAAGTTTGTATTTCTATGCTTAGCTTTATTGGGGGCTGCTTTGATTGCGGATCTGTTATGGGCATCCTCGTCGTCGTCTTCTTCCACTGGGTTCCAATCAATAGTCGAATCTGCCTCCGACACCATTATCCTTCCTTCTCCCAGAAACACTACCGCGGCAGTTGCTGAGGTCTGTTCATCACTTCATCTTTTTGTTGTTTAAGGGTTGGGCTCTTACCTTTTTTCTTTTTCTTTTTTTTAATATTTTACATCACAATATGATGCTAGCGTTGCCTTTCTTTGGCAGGATGGAGAAGTAAAGAGTTCAAAAAAGGATGGCGTCCGCCAGAGGTTGCTCTCTGCAACTTTTGCTGATTTGCCAGGGCCGGAGCTTGATTGGGAGAAGATGGCATCTGCTCCCGTGCCTCGTCTTGATGGTGCTGCAATACAGATCAAGAATCGTCTTTTTGTGTTTGCTGGATATGGAACCATTGATTATGTTAGTATCCTGCGCTCTTTTTTCTTTCTTTCTTATACTTAGTTTTCAAATTCATGGTTCCTTAGATTTTCCCGTGCTTTGTCTGTTTACATGTCCATTCCTGGTGTCCTTCTTGACGACGTCTCTTCCTAATAGGTGCATTCTCATGTTGATGTTTACAACTTTACTGATAATACATGGGGAGAAAGATTTGACATGCCAAAAGAAATGGCTCATTCACATTTGGGAATGGTGACCAATGGGAGGTATATTTATGTGGTTACTGGACAATATGGTCCTCAGTGTAGAGGCCCAACTGCTTATACCTTTGTGCTTGATACAGAGACGAAGCAATGGAGTGATCTACCTCCTTTACCCGTCCCTAGGTATGGACTCTTGAAATGACAAGATTTGGTTTTTATTTTGCGCTAAATCGGTTTGTGTTTGGTAAGTTATCGATGAATGTAGTTATCCCTCTTTCCTCTCTACCTTCTAGTTCAAGACAGTTGCTTTTTGAGCTTTCTATTGCAATGTTCAAAGGAATTCAAGTAATACAATTGATTGTCTCCGAAAATGGTAATAACTATTTAGTGAAAGTTTGTCCTCTTTCCATATCTGAATCCTCTTATGTCAACTTCGAAGCTGAGATTTGGAAGTGGAAGAGTTGACATATCTAGTCACATTTTGGGCAAGTTGGTAATAAGTTGTAGATCAAATTTGTGACATTGCTATTTTTTTTGTTGAATTCTTTAAGCACCTGAGATAAGCTTGACTATACTGGGAAAACCATCACCTGAGAAATTAGTTCCAAGGCTAGCATCTGTTATCGTGCTTTACCATGGATGTAAAATTACTATGATGCTTTCATTCTGGCATGTTTTGCAGCTTTATTTTTTACAGATTCTTTTGAGCAATATTTGCTAAACAGATTATGTCAGATATGCACCTGCAACTCAACTCTGGAGAGGAAGGCTACATGTCATGGGTGGCAGCAAAGAAAATCGGCATACACCTGGATTAGAGCACTGGAGTATTGCAGTAAAAGATGGAAAAGCTTTGGAGAAGGAGTGGCGGACTGAGATACCGATTCCCCGTGGTGGACCTCACAGGTATTTGACTTTCTCTGTCTGAAAGAGGTTTTATTTATGATTTGTTTGTCTAAGCATCTATCATAATTAGAAAGTACAGAGAGGGTTCTGCCCATGACCTTTTGAACTCAATAGAGATACTAATGCAATTACATCATGGACTAATATAACACATAACACAAAGAACGTCTTGATGATCCATGGACATACCCATTGGATTTTCTTGCAAACATGAAACTTTTTATTAGAAAACTTTGAGCAGTAATTTGGTTGAAATTTGTGCTGGTGCATGATCTAGTAATGTATTTACATGTTACTTTCGTACAGGGCTTGTGTCGTCTTTGATGATCGTTTGTATGTCATTGGTGGTCAAGAGGGTGATTTTATGGCAAAACCTGGATCACCTATTTTCAAATGCTCTCGTAGAAATGAGGTAATCTGGTTTATGTTCATGCTTTGTGCTTCATTATATGAATTCATGGAATGACATTGCCATTTGCCTGAAGCATATTTAATATTTTCTAAAAACCCGAGTTTTCTCCCCTGCAGGTGGTATATTCTGATGTTTACATGCTGGATGATGACATGAAATGGAAGGTCTTACCTCCAATGCCAAAGCCGGATTCACATATAGAGTTTGCTTGGGTGATTGTTAACAATTCCATTGTAATAGTTGGAGGCACAACAGACAAGCATCCGGAGACAAAGAAGATGACACTTGTTGGAGAAGTTTTTCAGTTTCAGTTGGATTCATTGGTATCTCTCTCTTTGATTTCTAGAAGTGCACGTTTTATGTTTTGATACTCGGGACCTATTACTGTGTATTTGTGTTTTGCTGCTTCTTGATTCTCTAACAATCTTCTGAAGCTATCTTTCTTTCTCACACATGCACATAAACAATTACACACACATGTATACATATTCATGCATGTACTGGCAATCAGCAATGGTCTTCAAACATGAGTACTGCAGATTGGCCTATGAAATACTTTCGGAGAGAATTCATTTACCTTTGCTATATTTTACTTGAACATTTTTACTGAATTTTTCTGTCTCTTTATCACTATTGTTGTGATATTTTTTAACTGATTATTATATGGTGTGTTTTCTAATATTCCCTCCTTTGTTACATTATCCATTTTACTTGTCTAATGGAATCTTACTTCTTTTTTTTTTTTTTTTTAATTTCTGTTCCTGGTTCTGAATCCCAAAAGAAATGGTCGGTTGTCGGAAAATTACCTTACCGTGTCAAAACCACTCTTGCTGGTTTCTGGGATGGATTTCTATACTTTACTTCAGGACAACGAGATAAAGGACCTGATGATCCTGCACCGAGGAAGGTCATTGGAGAGATGTGGAGAACCAAATTGCACCTATGATTTTATTCTTTCCAATTCTTTCGTTACATTTACTAACTTGTAAATTGTTTCCTTCAGTTTTCCACTAGGTTACCTTGATAAGCTCTACCCTTGAGAGGGCAGGAAAAATGGGCAGGGAATGAGAAAAGGATTCAGAACATGATCACATTTTTGTAGTGTAATTTGTATTCATAAAGAACAACCATGATTTATGAAGTTCCATTATTTCTGTGCCGAAATATCAATTATATACATTGTCCAAATACTTTTCTTTGGACAGTATTTTCCTCAACCTGGTTCTTCCCCTCCTCTGAAACATCTGTAGGGAGATTCCATTCAAATGGTAAGGCATGGCTTGTTCTAGAAAGTTTTAAGATTGCAGGTGTCTTATCTGTGTTCTCTGTCTCCTCTCTTGTTTAATATGATCAGCATTCATGTTTGAAAATCCATTTCTCAAAGAAATTCATCACTATTTCACATATGGCACCTAGTTCCCAGTTGTTACCTCACAGAATGAACAGTGAGTTGGGCTTCCCCTTGGCAAAAACAAAATGGCATTTAGTATTTACAGAAACATCTTGCTGATGTCATTATTTGTAGGAATTTAAGAACAGCCATATCCCTGGAACAATACAACTGCCATTCAATTACACTATGCTTACCATTTACAGGAACAAAAGCTTCATCTTCCTTTAAATCTTAGCAATTCATCCAGACCACATGAAGCATATGCACAACGTTGCATCAAGATCAAGGCATTCGGATGAACCAAAGAACAAAGATCCAATTCCCAATGCCCGAGCTGCTGAAAAGCTGTGTACATGGGTTTTACATCTCAAAAGACTAACTCTGTATCCTTACTTTGTTCTTTCATGAATAATTCAGAAACCTGTACACGGTCATGAAAACTGGATAATATGAGGACAAGCTCATCAGACCTCTGAACCTTGTAAAACTGTGTGAGAAAGGAAAGTAACGGTCTGGTAGTATCTGCATTACCCTCTTCAGTTCCCTTTTGCATTCAGATTAGCAATGGATATTCAGAGAATTCACTTCCAAGCGTGTAGTCTTGCACCCAGACCTCAGACAACAAAGACATAAATTTTCTATTTTACAAAGAACTTGAAATATGGATAGGCCATTCTCATTTCGGGTATTGGAGTGTACTGCTATGCATCTGTAAGCAGCATCTTAGTCAAGCTTTGCCCTTCTAACTGTTGCTCCTCTCTCTGTAAAAAGGGAATACCTAGTACCAAGTACTAGTGAAGGACACAATTCCACAGAGATAGCATTTACAAGAATACCAACAAAAAGGGTGTCCAAATTTCTAGGACTGGAAGACAAGCTCCACAAGGAAAAGGTCAGCATCAAACCTCAATCCTGATGGTTCAGCAGGCTGCACCAATCCATCCACCATTCCACCAAAAAAATACAAGCAGTGTCTTGAATTATCGACACAAGCTCGATGGAATGATCTGCATAAAGGTTCATTATCCCCCATGGCTTTTAGCCTTTTCCACATTCTTGAGAACCGTCCAATTTGGTTCTGGGACATGGGTTGCATTTTAATAGATGGTATTGACCTGATATCCAATACCCAAAAATCATCTTTCCTGTGTCTGTGGGAGTCTTCACCCCCATATATAAGTAATTGGCCCCCTAAAATGAGGGTTGCTGAGTGACCAACTCGTGGGAGTGAAAATCCTTGTGGTATACTTTGCAAATCAAATGGCAATTGCATCCATCTCCAATACCCTTCCGATTCTTCAAAAAGCCAAACATCATTAAGCACTTCATAACCCAATCCTCTCCCGCCAAATAAAATTGTTTGGCTTCCCCCAATATGAGTTAATGTGTGCCCTGAACGTGATGGAGGAGATGTATGAGCCATAATTTCACGCCAAGTTCCAAGGTAAAGATCTTCTGAGAGATCTAAAATCCAAGTATCACCCAGCCTGACACCAGAAAGACCAATGCCCCCATAAATAATCATCTTCCTCTTATCAATGCAACATGCATCATGAGCTCCACGTGGCGGAGGAGCAATGGAACTCAGCTGAAGCGGTCTCCAAGACAATGTAATACCAAATTTTTCATGTGCTATTTGCCCAATCCAAGTGTCATCATGCCGGTCCCCTCGGTCATTGATCCCTCCGAAGAGCACAAGGGAATCTCCAATTACAACACATGAATGACCAAATCGTCCACTGGGACTTCCAGAACTGATCTTTTTCCAGTTCAATATCCTCCTGAAGTCATTACTCATGCATGCTACCCATGTATCATCAAGATGCCGACCTGATAAGCAGGAGAAACATCAGATTGCAAAGCCACAAAAGATCTCTCTGGATTAGGCTTTAGAGCAGAATTTGCATTCATAACCGTAATCTGACAAAAGAAAGATAGTCTTAAGTTCTATGGCTGAACTATTGGCTTTGTCCTGGCATCTGAACTAGAAATGAAGGGAAAAGCTCATGTTCCCTTGCAGGGAAATTTATGAAATGTTTTCAGTCTCTTTAAAATAGCCTATGACGGTGACTTTTGTGTCCATTGCATAAAATAGTTTATGACAAGTGCACCCAGTTAACAGAAAACCTTTTGCGTCTATGAGAAACTAGTATCTATGTTTCTTTGCCTCTAAAATGATGACTTTCTGGTTAGAAAGAACATACCGAATTCCCAAAGTGGTAGTTTGGCTGATTGTATTTCTAAATGAATTAGTATATGGACACTACATAAGCAAAATTTATTGTTTTATTTCCTCGGGGATGAGCTAGGGAGGCCACATAAGACAAAGAGTGCTTATAAATAAGACAAATAATATCATTATGCAATTATGATGCCATTAAAACCTCTAAGGCTGACAAAAGTCAACACGGGGACAAAAGTCAATACGGGCTTGTCATTATATTTGGATATATTAGAAGAAGACCATACAACTTAAGAATATGATTGCTGTTTAACCACTAACAATTCAAAATCTCAAGAGTCAGCTAAACAAGAATGCCACTTCAGCACATATAAAAATAGAGGTTAATCATCAACTTCAAGAGTAGAATTTTCTATTCTCCTGAACTTCTCAAGGGTTAGAGCCAAGAAAAACTCAAATATGAAGGAGGCAGAAAGATATTCAGAAATGAAACTCAGCACAGAGCACATGAACTACACAACTCAAGGCAAATGAAACTAAAATAAGCTATTGGTAAACAGCATTTCAACACCTAGTGTTCGGAAGTACCTCCACAGATTGCGAGAGACATTCTGAAATCAAAAAAGAATATACAAGAAACAAATTTTTTAGGTAGAACATAGCACAAACCAACTAATTTAGACTTTTGAAATGCTCTAAACTGAATCAAACAACCACTCATGTCACAGGTAAAGTTTTGTGGTATCTGAGTTAAAACCGTTCTTAGTTACACACTTCACCAGATAAAAATTTAAATGCAATACATAAAAACTGCAGGCCACAATTGCACATACAAACCGATAGATTAAAAAAAATCTCTGTTATTCCTACTTTTAGACAAAAAGAAACTACTTTATTATAAGAATTAACAATGATTTTAAGGTAAAAGAGAGTATTGAAGACCGACCTCCCTCGCAGCCCCCACCAAATAGAACAAGAAACCCAGAAACAAAATTGAGTGAATGGGAAGCTCTGGGGTTTGGAAGAACATCGTGAGTATCGTCTGAGTTCAAAAGCCTATGACAGTAAACTGTATCCAACTGATGCACATGCCTGTATAGCTTCATCCAGTTGGTACATGTATTTGCTGCAGTTGGAGAGGACTTGAGGGCATCCACACATGAGGAGCCCCAATCCCTTCTACAGATGGATTCCCAGAGAGCATCGGAGCAAGTAACAGAACTGAATCTTCTACAAGTCATGCCAAAACAGAGGATTGAATCTATGGGTAAGAGCAAAAGGATGGAGAAGAGCTGGTCCTTTGAAATTCTGGTGATTGGTGACGATAGTGATGATCCATTGAACGTAGTAGTGCTTCTGATTTCAGCCATGGAGGCTCTTTGTCTCTCTCTCTGCCCTTCGCTCTGATTGGGGTGAGGCCGAGTCCCAGTCTCCCAGACCTCTCTAGTGTTCAGTTTATTTTATTCCCCATTTTTCTTCATTTGTCTCACCTTTCCACGCTTTTTTACTGCAACGGCTATTTATTTCTCAATCATTTATCCTAAATATGTCATATTAATCTATAGTAAGTAGTATTCAAAAAAGAAACAAAAATTAACTCAGTCCATTCATTTCAATCTTCCTAATAAAATTTTACGTAATTTATGAGATCAGATATTCAATTTTGAATTATTCAAAATAAAAAAAATAAAATATTTAATTTCGAATGAAAGATATATATATTTTCAAAATCTAATAATTTTGAAAATTAAAGTCAAGCAAATTAATAAAAATTAGTAAAGATTAATCAAAACTCAATATAAAAAAAAGGGGTCTATTTTAATAAAAATATAACATAATACTCACTCCCCTCCATGAGGTTAAACATATTATTTTCATTCTCAAATCTTTTAAAATTAAATATCTTATTTTTAAAATTTTAATTTCTTTAATATTTAAACGAATTAAAATGATACAATATATGATCCATGCATATTAAAAAAAATCTCAAATTATAAAATAGTACTTCCTTCGTAGGGTTGAATGTCTCAATTTAATTTACATATTTTAATAAAAAAATTTGACTTAATTTATTAAGCATTACATTATCAATTTTCTTAATAAATTTTTTACTAATTTAAAAAATTGATGAAGTAACACGTTCAAAACTCCTTCCAAATGGAACCAATTAATATAATATAGGAAATCTATTCGAGCTGACTTATTATTATACTGAAAATGTGTCTTAACAGTTGACACAACAAAACCATTTTATTAGAAGCAAACCCTTCACAAGTAAAATTCATGTGATGAAGAGAAGTTAGACACATAGCAACTTCAGTCTGTCTTGCCTATATATATGTGTGTATATATTTTATAACAACATGAATATATTGACTTCTTTCATGTCTGCAGATTGTACACACGACCTCTGTTTATCAACTTCCAAAGGGCTTCCTTAGCCTGCTCCAATGTTTCAACTTCAAATTCTTCTTCGAAGGATATCCTTTGAATGTTGAACTGCCAAAACCAAAAGACAAAGGGGTTAAGGTAAGATTAACTGATTAAGAGAATAGCTCAAAGAAACATAGCAGAAAAACATGGTAATGTTTTGGATAATAATGCAGGTTTAATTTTGAAGACCTGTGCACCCTGACGAACTCGAATATCCGTGCCTTTGCTGTCGATTGAGATAAGGGCAGCATCATCAACCTCGATCTCTTGTGACAACAGCTCTTTCAGAGGCTTTGAAAAGATTGTATTGAGCTCCTGTTAAAAGCATATGTGAAACTTTTTAAAGATTAAAAGCATTGTGTGCTCCTTCATTCATCATGAAATACGGTTTAGAACTTAAAAACAGCTTCCTTCAGAAATAAATCGTTCCTAATGATTTATACAAGGACTCATACTTCGGTCAACATTGACATGCATATCATGTCCCCGATGCAAAGATGATTCAGTCATTAAGAAAAAGAAACTCTTGCATGTCAAGACAATGCAGAAGTTTTAGAGTATTGTCTTCATTTAATTATAAATCCCATAATAAAATTATCTAGGTGATGAGTGCAGACATATTACAAATGCACCGCAGCCCTTTGTACACTGTTCAAGCAAAGACTATATTGCTCGATTTTTATTCCTAAACACTAAACTCAGTTGTGAGAGGCATTGAAAGAACATGCATTGTGAAGTGCAGAGCAGAACAGAAATGGTAAGGAAAATACCAAATCCTGGCCTGAAGTATTTAAGAGTACAGAAAGGAAGTACCTTCAGGTTTTGTTCACCTCCGTCAACAGCAATCTTATCAGGCTGAACAGCCTCATATTCCTTGACATCAACCCATGCCACAGTTCCAAAGCCACCAATGAAATATATATCACTATTGCCAGAAAGCAAGTTTGATATCAGGTAAATATACATCTTGAGCATGGACAAACAGAACCTTCCATATAAATCAAAGTCCAGTATTTAGTTTTCCCAGCTTCCAAAAAAGAACTCTGAATACTCAAATCCCCATATATATTTTCATATATTACTTTTCCAGAAACAAAACCAAGTAATATTTTAACACCAAGAATGCAGAGATGATCAATATGCTACTTCTCAAAACCAAAAAATTCTGTAGTATACTTTGTACGGTATTATGCAGCTAACCTTATATTTTGCATCCTGTAGTAGTAAAAGTTTCCCCACTGTTGTGAAGGTCCTTGTTGATGTTTTGCTATGTATTGTCTATGAGCCCATTCCTGATGTTTCAAACAGAGAAAACAATCAAAAAACATTAACCCCAAGAAATAAACACAATAAATTAAACATCCTTGTCTGTTTAAAATAAAATAAGGGAGGAACCGACATGTGTGAGGAAACAGGTAATCAGATCATTCATATAAATTGCGTATACAGATCTTTTAAGGCATCAGACTGACAAATACAGATGCTACTAAGACTGAACAAAAAAACAATGATAATACTGCTTGACTAATATACTAATATTTCTTTACTCTTTGGGCAACTGTATGAGGTATTCATCCTCCTTCAACCAGAGAAAATTAATTTCTGCAGAAGGAACCATTCACATATTGTGCCAAAACACATTAAGGAGTTAGTCACCTGATATTCTTCTGGAATGGGGACAACATCACCAAAGATTGTTACCCTTGCATTTGACAAGCTACTCCATCCAGGGATCTACAAAGACCAATACTCAAATAAAACAACTTGAAGATATCAAACTGAAAATTTTTCAAAATGCCAAATAACGATTCACCTGCACAACCAGGCTGCATCTCGGGTCAGCCATCAGATTGCGGGTATGTATGGCCAATGGAGAGAATGAAAATATAGGATCTAAAAATAAAAACAAATACATTAGGATTGAAAGATGAACTTCTTTCTATCCAATGAATTTTACGCTCCCTTCTATGAGGCTAATTCAGTTCTGAAGTATGATGGCACTTGCCAATGTAGAGAGAAGATAGTAGAATGTTTCAATAGAAAGGGGACAGCAGCACAACTTAAAATAGTAGGATTAAAAGAATTAAAACAGTCACTTGATTTCACCGAACCACAACAACCGCCTAAGCATTTTCATCATCCTTGCTTAGTCAGAGCCATAAATGAGTTTAGAAGGGGAAGTTCTATCACCATGGAAAATGTACAAAGGACAATCGGGCTATGTAAGCATGACTTGAATTTCAGCAACTTACGTCCCATTAGGTCTGGCACAAAATCTACTAGAGAGCCAAATGGATAACCTTCTCGTCGATGGTGCATCCTTGACATCACAGTGCATAAGTGAGCAAACCTAGCCTAGAATCAGAGTTATATTGAAGAGGAAGTCAGTGAGAAGAAATAACATGAAGGAAAAAAACACAAAAGAACTCTGTACTTCTACAAAAACTTTTTTCGACCTAGTTTGACCATAAACGCAATTTGTAAAAGATAAATGGTACCTGCTCCATGAGATTACGGACGGCCAAGGCTGGTCTAGGCAATCCATGAGCTGAGGTGGCACTTTGCACTCCTCCAGATATCGGAGTTCGAAAAAGCCCAGTCCTTGTACCTCCACCAGCTGTGCTTCCTAGTGAAAGCACTGGAGGTATCAGGACATCCAAATTTCCATCTGCATTGTTTTCCCTAGTTTGTTTGTGAACTGAATTACCCTTCAGAACATGAGAGAGGCAATCACAACAAAGCCCAAGTAGCCAGTTGACACACCCATTCATGTACTATATCATGGAAGGAGAGAAATAATCGCTCATGACACAGAAACCAAAACAAACTACTGCTCACAGCAAGGTATTTAAGGATATCATATCTGCATTAAAACGGCATCCAAAATATGCCAACCTTTTTGAGGAATTAGATGTCTATAACAGATGTAACTTTGCAGGAAAGAAAAAAAAAAAACAAGAGCATCTTCAAAAAGGGAAGATGATTTTTGGTCATTAGGAGCAATATTTAGCTACAACAAGAAAAGTGATACACTATAAAACGTATCCTGACCAGTGTAAGCAGAAATTGAATTCTGCATGTTAGCTCTTCACATAATTAAATAGGTTTCCAACTATCAACTCACAGGGAATCAACTAAAAGTTGAAAAGTTTATAATATGGTTGTGCTACAAAACACGTTTCCAGACATGTAAGCAGTAGTCAGTAGGAATTTTAAGATTCCAATTAATCCAAGAAGTTCCATGCTAATCCTAGGCATGATCCTCAGATATTTTTCAAACAGTCAAACTATCACAAACCAGAATCCATTCCCTGCATTGGAATAATCTCCATATTAGCACGAAACAAAAGCGGCCTCCTAACAGCAATTTATTATTTAGCCAATAAGAAAGCAAGTCTCAATATCCTTTTCTCCATTCAAATCTAGCAACCTATTAACTGAAGAGGATGCTAATGGAAATAAACATTCTTTTTCCCAGAAAAATAAACTCAAGTAAACAGAAAATGGATAACCCCTTAATCAAACCCATCAGAGAAAGGGAAAAGAATGAAGAAGCCAACAGTTTAATCACCAAAATCCAAAATTTTGTCTTTTTCCAGAACCAAACATATACAACAACCCAAAAGCAAAGAAAAGAAACTGCCAGAGAAAAAAGCCAAAAGACCAGTGAAAAAAAAAAATTACCCTCGGTACCTGAGCAATAGATAATAGATCTTGTTGAACTAACTCAAGCTCCTTCTCATGGGGGTCCTCCTCTTCACCACCCTGACCGTGGTCTGGTACATGACGAGCTAGCACAAAAAATCGAGGCCCACCAGACAAAGAAACGTCAGCAGCGAAATTCAAATTAATCCTGGGCGATCCGACACGCCAGTTGCTAACTCCAGGTGAATTAAAACACGGGGTGGCCTTATCTGAAAACTTGGGAAGGAAGGCAGAACTAGGAAGAGCTTCCATAGAGTTAGACAAAGAAAAAGAAGCCATAACCATGAACAAACAGGGAGAAACGATAACTTATCAACTTATTTTCGAGAAGCCAATGATTTGATTAAAGAACATTAGCATTATATGTAATGCAGCGGTGCAGAAAAAGGAAAGAAAGGAAGATATCTAAACCATGGTTGGTTTGATTCGATTCTTCTGCCGCCTTTCGGCTGTGGGTTTTGGCTCCGGCTGCTTTAAGTTTTTAACAAAAGGTAACTTTTCAGACTGGCGGAGACGGAAAGTAAGGGAAATAGACTTTTTAGTGGGTTACGAGTTTGGTTCAATACGACCCCGGCCCAAACCACCCTACAGCCCAGAAATTAAGAATTTTTAGTCAAAATGTCCATCATGTTTTGATCAAAACCCTGTTGATCCTTGTTGTTAATTTTTAATCATTTCAGTCCCTAATAACTTTATGGTTTATCATAATAATCCAAATCACCACATTTCAACCTTTCTTATGACAGCGCAAGACCTGCAGGTTATGTGACAAACATATAAGAAAATTTTAGAGGTAAAATAGTCAAATCACTTAAATCCAAAAAAATAATAATAATAAAAACAAACTCATGAATTCTTATGTCAAGAACTCTTATTTGCTCCTGTTCTATGTCATTGTTTTGATTTTTTCTTTTCCTTTTTTATACATTCGGTTATTCAGAAAACCTTCTTGATATGATGTCTATGATAATAAATATGAAGTGTACTGACAAAGTGATAAGTTTTAATTGGATATCACGATAGCCTTCTCAAAAGATAAACGAAGTTAATCGGTTCCTTTCAAAACTATAACCTAAAATTGAATTAGTACAAAGAGATGAAGGGGGCCTTCACTTTGACTTCTTTTTCCACAATACTGGTTCCAATTGCATTTAGTTCAATTTCTTGGCCAGCAAATAGTCTGAATGGCCTTAATCAACAAGATCAACCTGGTCTAGGGATCTAAATTTCCCAAGGATAGGAATGACGAATCTCATCCAGTTGTTCCAAGGCCCATATAATATTTTCCTGTTCCAAGGCCCATTTATCAATCTCCAAGTATTTCTTGTTGGAAAAGAGTTAAAAAATAAAATAACATATTAATAAAGAAGATATTTGCATTGGCCTATGACGTTGATGTGTAGCCATCATCTCCATTACATCATTCTCTTTGATGATGTGATGATGGAGCTACTAATGTGGATTTTTTTATATATATGGGATCTTGACATGACATTTTGCCTCAAATAATATTTTAATACATAATTCTTATTATAATGTCTTAAATATTAATAAAAAATTAGTATTAAAATGATT
Source organism: Parsonsia alboflavescens (assembly GCA_028571225.1). Taxonomy (NCBI): domain Eukaryota; kingdom Viridiplantae; phylum Streptophyta; class Magnoliopsida; order Gentianales; family Apocynaceae; genus Parsonsia; species Parsonsia alboflavescens. Next base: position 713,703 of record JAOXNR010000001.1, on the reverse strand, counting down.
TTTTAGATATTATTATATTTTAAAAACAATCGTAAGTTTTTTAATAAATATAATAATAAATTTAAAGTTGACAAATAAATTTATTTTTTATTTTTTCAACCTCTAATATTTTCACTCTTTCAATAAAATTAATTAGATCACCATTTCTTTTTTTTGTTTTTTTTCTTTCACCCACCCCCACCTCCACCTCTCCTCTTCCTTAATACTTCTCACAAGGATGAATAATGATATTACATCAATTATCGAGTCGAGATCTCCGATCATAGTTATTGTTACTTATCTAGTAATCCTTAACGATTAAATTTCAACTTGAGTTATTTATCAAAACTGATTTTTATTTGGACTTTCTTTCCAATGATTGATAAGATATATTTTTCCTAAATTTTTTCAGATGTTGCAAGAAAAAGGCTACATTTATTGGAGAGAACTTATATAACATAATTTGTAATGGAAATTAACATACTTGTCTAAATTGTCGCATCAAAAGGAAGATAAAAGAATCTCTTTTTAAAAAATATATATACCTGTCGAAAAGAGTCGGACATTATTTGTTATAAAAATTATTTGTTTATATAAATAAATAACTTTATCTGGAAACGTTGAAATGGCAGCAACTACGTGGATGGGGTGGAAACCTACAAGAACTTACTAGAAAAATAGTATAAAAAAAAAAAAAAATCATTTCATTGCTGCGGTAGCGACACGTGTAAGCCGTGAATTAAAGAAATAGTATTATTCAGTTTGGCCTGCAAAATTTGACAATTTTTCATTCGGTTGCTTTGAACAGGCGTTGCCTTCCCAATTATCAAACAAATAATTAATTAGTTTTAATTTAATGCTTTGAGCTCAAGATGTTTGTCGCCTAAAATGTTTTTCTCCCATCTCGATTAAGCTGAAAAGTTCCATTCTTTCACCAGCCAGAGTAAATTGAAGCTGTCTTCACCCCCCGCCCTCCAAAAACAGTGCCAACCCCCAATTTTCTTTTCTTGCCGTCATAAAAAAACAGTGCCAGTCTTGTTCTTCCATCCGACAGTGTTTCTGCTGAAGTTTGACATTGGTTTTAGTAAACTTTAATCTTCTCTTCTGATCAAGTTTATTATATTTGGGAATTGGGATGAATCCCATCAATAGTCAATGATCAATCAATGTGAAGTTTGTGATTTTGATTCATATTCTTGAAGGATCATTTGAATGATCATCATCAGCCTTGTTTGCAACTCAAAATTCGTGGCCAATCTTGATTGTTTGACCAAGAGCTATGCAACTGAAAAATATACCAAATTCCTCCTCCTGTTTCACCTGTAATCCCCTTTGGCTTCTGGGAATTTCAGCTTCTGTCTTGCTTCTTGGAGCCTGGTCTCGTCTCTCAGTTCTGGATGGTCATTTGGGTCCAATAGATGAGCATTTAATTCCGACCAAGCTACCTTCAAAGGGGAAAGGGTACCCTCCGGTATTGGCCTATTGCATATTTGGTTCCGGAGGAGACAGTAAAAGTATCTTGAGACTGCTGAAAGCTATATATCATCCAAGAAATCAGTATCTTCTTCATCTTGATGCCTCATCATCGAACTATGAAAGAACAGGATTACTATTCTCAATTCAATCACAAAAGGAGTTCCAGGCATTCGGGAATGTTCATGTCGTAGGCAAAGGTAACGCCATCAATCAGACCGGAGCCTCCAGTCTTGCTGCAGTGCTCCATGCCGCTGCACTTCTGCAGAGAATGAATGCAGATTGGGATTGGTTTACCGCTTTAAGCTCCTCGGACTATCCACTCTTGACACAAGATGGTAAACAGTAACTCTCTCCATCCAAAATCCAATGACTGATTTGTAGCCTATCACAATTGTTCACAAAATTCTAGCTAATTTAGAAAATAGGATACTGGAATTTGATTCAGGACATTCAATCCATACAAAGGGAGTGACATTCATTAGTTAGAGGATTTTGATTCTGGTTCTTTACTCTGTCTTCGGTTTATGGCAATGTCTAAATTGATTGAAACACTTTGAATTCAAGAATTGATTGATTGATTTAAATTTGGTGCAGATATCCTCTATGCTCTATCTTCATTGCCCAGGCATCTCAACTTCATACACTATACCAATGGAACAGATAGGAAAGGGTAAGGATTAACTGGCCTCTTCAGACTAAAAGAAAAACTCTTATGAACACTTTCTGTGAATAATCAATTCTTGAACACAGGAAGCATAATAGCAATGAGATTGTCATAGATCCCAGCTTTTATATGGGAAAGAACAGTCCCATTTTTTCAACTGTAGAGACTAGACCAGACCCTGATGCTTTCAAGATTTACAGAGGTTCAATTCAATATATTCTTCTTTACATTACTGGCCTAATGACAAAATTTCTGTTGATGAGATGGTAAATGGAAGGATAGTTTTGCTAATAAACTCACTGCTGCCGTGATGGAAAATCCAGGTTCACCGTGGATGATATTGAGCAGATCCTTCACTGAGCATTGTGTGAATGGAGTGGACAACCTTCCCAGGAAGCTGCTAATGTATTTAACCAATGCTGCATTTCCACTGGAATCCTATTTCCACACAGTTCTCTGCAACACTCCCAAGTTTCAGAATTCTACTGTAAATACTAATTTGAGGTACATTCTTTCAAAGAAAAGAAAACTGGAATTGAAACAAGGAGAAACAGAATCAACCCGTTACAATGAAATTGTGATTAGCCCTGCTGCATTCGCACGACCCTTTAAAGAAAGTGATCCTTTGCTAGAAGAAATTGATAGGCACATTCTGAAACGTTCCCCGACCGGAGTGGTTCCCGGAAGATGGTGCGTTGAAAGAGACAGGAACAAGAGCACAGTTGGCGATGGGAATGGGGGCAGAGGAGGAGATTCAAATTATTGTTCAATTTGGGATGATATTGATCGGATCAAACCTGGAAAATATGGCATACTTTTGTCAAAGGTAATTGCTTCTGCCGGCAAAAGATTGAACACTGATCACTGCCGCAGCTTTACATAATTTTTTTTTTTTTTTTGGTCTTTTTTCATTTTCTCTCCGGATTATCCCAAAAGAGATAGATGTAATTCGTAGACACATACATTATGAACGGTTTGTGGCGTTAATACTTCCCCCATCCCTAATTATGAATTACTTAAATTCACTTTTTCCCCCTTAATATAAGTATTTTTTTTGTTAATTTAATGGATATTTTATTTACTTTTTTCATTATTATCCGACTCTCGCTCTTTTTCATTCATTAATAATGTTCTTCTCTAATAAGGATATTTTGAAAGAAAAAAAAACTTTAATATTAACAAAAAAATTACAAAATGAATTTATAATTATGTATGAAGAGAGTATTAAGGTAAAGTTTTTTTTTTCTTTTCAAAATATCCTTATTAGGGAAGATTAAGAATGAAAGGGGAAAAAAATATTTTATGAAGAAATAAAAGGTAGAATAATATTGAAAAATTAAATAAAATATCCATTTTAAAAAAGAGATTAAATGACCGAGGTAGTAGAATTTAATGTCAAATAAGTTAGTTATATGATGATCATAGCATATGATTGCATTAATAATTATTGTCTAAGTCTAAGTCTGATAAATATGGACAGGACATTTGACAGAATATTGATAATTGAATTAGTAGTGAGGTGCAGACTATTGGCTACGCTAGAACGGAAACACTAAATTTGATTCAAGTCAAATCTTAACAACCGATATCGTACCACTACAGCCTTGGATTGTCCTTGAAGTTAGTTAAAAAAAATTATAAGCCGGTCTGTTGTTGTTGGATGATCCAAGTCACTGACCTACTCCTAGCTGTTTGTCCATTATAAGTGTGGTTCCACATGAAGCAAAATTATCCACTCTAACAGCTAACTCCGGGAGTTTATATAAGAACAGGAGTCATTTGGTAATTCATATATAGTCATTTTATTAATATTGAGATTTTTTTTTTAATCTCTCAAAATATCTTTATTATCTTTTTAAAAATCTTAGTTTTTTACTTTAGTTGTGTCTGAACTCATTCGCATACACCTCAACGGTTCTACTAAGATCTACAACTCATCAGGTCTAAAGTATGTAGTAGGATTGAATCGAATCGAACCCACGATTTCCAATATACAAAATGTCCCTTTTAGAGAATAACATTAAGAATAAAAATATAATAATAATTTTTTGTGAAGAGCAAGTGAGAGTATTGGAAAAATGAGTAATATATCTATGAAACTATCCGTGATAACTTATATTTATGGGGGAAAAAATGAGTTCAAACAATTTATAATTAGAGACGGAGGGAGGAGGATTTAAATATAATTTTATTTGAAAGTTTTATAAAAGTAAAGGAAAGAAAGTATTCACATTTAAAGTTGTGACTTGGTAGGTACACTTAAATGTCAAGACTTGCTAGGTATGCAATAACACTTGAAATCGAGAGATCTCGAGTTCAAGACAAGCTGAGGGTAAATGGATTGTCATTATTGATCCTCGAGGGGAGGAGTATAGGAAGAGTAAGGGGAGAGGCAGGTGTAAAAAATAAAAAAATAAAAAAAAAGTATTCACATTCAAGATTGTGACTTGGTAGTTAGGAGATAGACATGCATAATTCAAATCATGGGTTTGACTCACATTCAAGATTGTGACTTGATAGTTAAGAGATAGACACGCATGATTCAAATCATGGATTTGACTCACATTTAAGATTATGACTTGGTAGTTAGGAGATGGATTGTGACTTGGCAGTTAAGAGATAGACACGCATAATTCAAATAATGAGTTTGACTCACATTCAAGATTGTGACTTGGTAGTTAGGAGATAGACACGCATAATTCAAATTATGGATTTGACTCACATTCAAAATTGTGACTTGTAGTTAAGAGATAGACACTCATGACTCAAATCATGAGTTTGACTCACATTCAAGATCGTGACTTGGTAGTTACTCCTCTTCAGCTGCTAAGTTTTATGGCTTAAATCGAATAATCATTTCACAAGATTATTAAAACCATATTTCTCTGCAATTTTTAAGAAATTTCATTTCCGTTCTAGGGTTCTTCATCCCCGATCTCTCGCTTTTCCTTTCTTTCCTTTTCAAACTCTCAAACACAACCTATCTGTTAAAATTTTAGCATCAAACATCTTCACTACAACTTTCCTTTTCTTCCTCGAAATCGATTATGATAGGGAAAAAAAAAATTATAGATTTTGCCAAACAATAGTGACTCATGTCTCGAAGGAGGAGCCCATGGCTATATCCCATTTGTTAGGAAATTCTACCTCAATTGATTATATGGATAAATAATTTGTATACTCCTATTAAAATCTAATCCATCAAATTAAGAAGATTACTTAATTTTAGTGAGAATTAATCGTGGATTATGAATTTTTATCCGGAGTAAATCTTGATTTAGTATTAATTAAGAGTGGATTGTGCATGAATATTTGTTTTGGGATATTGCTGATGTCCTATCTTCCGACACGTTTCCAACAACATCATCATGCTTGGACAAGTACTAGGATATGAATCATAATTTTCTGCATGCCCTGTTAGAAGATGCTCTCCTTTTAACCAAATATAAACCAGTTTCTTTACAGAAGACAGTCCTTCCTTTTCCTCTGGCCTGGGACATAATATCATTGTAATGGAAAAAGGAAAATATATTTTTAAAACATTTGTTTTATATTTATATAAAATTGCAATGACTAAATAATTTAATTAGTTAAAACTCGTCATATGTTTAATTAACGGTTAATAAGAAGAAGAAGAAGAATATATGCATTCCTCTCAAGCAAATTTAACACTGAATAACCTCAAAGTTTGATACAGTCCATACTAAGCAAGTGTGAGGCCAACCATTCGGGCCAATGGACCGATATGTAATAAGAGGAAATAAATTCCTCTATATTCTCCTACTACAGATATTTCCATACATCCAAATTTTAACACCACAAAGAAATTATTTTAAGGGGAAAAAGAAAACAAAAACTAAATCAGTCGAAACTACCCTTTCCTCAAGAGGAGCACTCCGATTCCGCCCAGCCTTCCTCCATGTGAGGATTCCTAAGGCGCCTCCGTTCCCCGGTGGCAACAACTTTAAGAAACCGTTCCAGTTTCGCTTCTGCCGCTGATATGAGCCGAGCCTGCACGCCGGAGATCTCCTCCAGCTGCTTTAGCGCTTGCCACGTGCACAGCGATCTGTCCCCGCTATATCTCAATCCAAACCACAGAGAAGCTGCCAGGTTTACTCTGAAGGGCAAATCCGTCATTTGGTCCCAACAAAGAGTCAGAGCTTTCTGGCCCAAACGTACGGCTCGATTACCGGGTATTCCAAGCCTCCTGCACCAGTAAACCAACACACCGTCTGCCTTCAAGTCCATGATCGATGTGGTGCCGCGTCTGGATCTTCTCCGACTTGACATGACTTCGCCGCAGACGGCGGAGGACAGATCGTTTGAAGAATTTGAACAGTTGAATCTCGAGATTTTGCGGGGATCAGCTTCGTTTTTTTTCTGGCTGGTCGTACACGAGAGAGTACTGGAAACACAATCGGAATCCGATAAAGATGACAAAGAATCGAGATGGTCGTTCTGGGAAGAACCGAGGGAGCAAGAAGAGCAAAAGTACACCGACTTCGATGAGTAAAAGTCGAATACGGGATTTCCAGTTAAGCCTTTGCATTTAGAACAGATAATTGTACGAACATGTCGAGCCACGAGAAAGTTGGCCCGGTGAACCTTCGCATCGCAGCTCCAGCAAAGAAACGCAGAGTCAGAAGAGCAATACAGGGAAGCCTGGGCGTTGCACAATTCACAAAATCTGTCTACGGGTTTCATCGTAAAGAAATGGGCCTCAAAACTCAGACCAGGAAAAATCAAACCCACCTTAAAACAATACAAGATAACTATTGTTTTTACAAGAGAATGGGTTGCAAAACAGCGAGAAGGCAGACGCCGGCGGTGGGAAGAAGGATTAATAAATCTAGGTTTACGTCAAATGGGAAGAAGAAGAAGAAGAAGAAGAAGAGGTGATAGTGTAAGTAAGTTGAGGAGAGAAGAGAAGGAGAGGAGGAGAAGGAGGCGTGTGTATACTTGGGAGTGATGCGTGGGAGAAAGAGAAGAAGGAAAAAAAGGAATATATAAATACAAGGGAAAGAAGTTGTGAAGGTCGATGGAATGGGAGCGAATAAGGGGATTGGAAAGAAGGTGAAAAATTGGAGAATCAGCGGATTTAATGTGAGTTTTATGGACAGAGAAATCTAAAGATGTCGAGATAAGAGGAAAACCAAGTGTTTTTGGGTATGTGTCCTGGTTTTATTTTTGTCCAAGTAGAGAGATACTGAGTCTATAGATGATTATTTACCTAATTAAGCACACGCACAAAATCCCTGCCAGAGATTTTTTATAAGGATCGAAGAACAGGAAGAGAAAAGTATAGGAAAGACTGGGATCAGAGAAAGTCTCGAGAGGATTTGATTAGTTATAAGACGAAACCAGAGGGCATTAATAAAGAATTTTTTAAGTTTGGATGACTGGTGGATGGAGATTACTTACAAGAGGCGGTGATTCGCAGACCATTCCCTATAGGCCTATACTATACTATACTAATCCCGTGGCGGAAAATCATCTCCTTCCCAGAGAAGTATCTTGGTTGCTTTGCATCGTTTCTGACATGTGTTGTCCTGTCGATGCAAGGTCCCTCTGATCGTCTCATGTTTTTGTTTTTCTTTTAATTAAATATTTTATTTGAAAAATATATAAAGATTTTTTAATTTAAAATTTTATATTTATTAATTAAAAGTAACTTCAAATATGACATTAATAAGATGAGAAAGAATAATGATAATTTTAAAAAAGTTTCGATGTCTACAATATCGTCACTTCACTTAGATGAGATATCTTCGAAGGAATAAAATAGTTGATTTAATATTTCTTTTGACATTATTAATTAATTAGGTATTTGATAATTTCCTTTTTGTAATCATCCCCCTAATGATATAGTAGTACTTATGAAATGATGTTCATATTTTTTTTTTCTAATGGATGATTAAAGGATATTTTAAGGAAAAAAAAAGTTATATTATTTTTTACAAAATGATGATAAGTGAGAGTTATATTTAATGACGAGGAGAGTACTTTCTTTCTTTTTTTTTTTACAATCAAGAGTATTTCTTAATTTTTGATCAAGTTAAGATAAAGAGATTAAATTCTAGACGGAGGGAAAATTATTTAACTAAATAAATTTATAATAATAAGTAATAACTTGAATTTTTATAAAATACATAATTTCAACATTTTGAAGAAATAATTTTGAATTTTTTACCTAATAATAATAAGTAAGATCATTTTCTAATTAAGTAAAAATAAAAATTGTGAGCCATAAAAAAATAAAAAAAAGAAATGAAAAAGATACACCGCTGCATACACGCTCCATAATGAAATTCCACATATTATTTGAATTTGTTCTTATGAGTTACAGCCACAACCATCTCTGTCCACAAAACCTCGTTTCCCTCGAACTACTCAATGTCCCTTTCCTTTTTTCGTTTTTTTCTTTTTTCTTTTTTTTTATTTTATTTTTAATTTTGCCTCGCGTTCTCTTTCCCTGCCATATTTTCTTATACTTTATTGTTAATTGATTCTTTTATAAGTTTATACTGCTGAGGGGTGTCTGTCAAATTCTGCAAAGTTACTTTGAACGACTTTACCCTCTGTCTGCAAATTTAACGTATAAAGCACGCTCTTCACTTTTTATATTAAGAATCTTCCAAGTTTACCCTTCCCTTTTTTCCCCACGTCTGCCCTTATTGCAAAACATTTTTCCCCTTAAAATCGAATATTCACTTTAAATTATAATATATAAAATCATGGCATAATTGCAATTTTGCTTTAAAATCATTACCAGTCCCTCCGAAATTGAAATTCGGATAAATTTTTAAAAAATGAGTTAATTTAGTTTATTTTATCAATTCTTTAAGAAAATTTTAAGTAATTTAGAAAATCGGATATTCATTTTTGAACAATTCAAAATAAAAATGTAATATTCAATTTCGCACAGAGGAAGTATTATTTTTTTTCATTTATTTAATTAAAAGGAAATCACACAAGATAAAATTAATTTTATATAGATTTGATCAATTGATAAACTTGTTAATAAAATTATAATTTTCATATTTTTATCTTTTAATAGTAAATATTTAAAATAAAATGAAAAAATTTTAAAATAAATAATATATACATATATATTACTCATTTCGAATGAAATTAAATGTCTCATTTTGATTTATAAATATTTTTTTAAAAAATAGTTCATTTTTAAATTTCAATTTTAATTAAATTTTTTTAATAGAAATTTATCTAATTAAGGAAATGTGACATTTAATTTTTGAACGTATTAAAATAGAAAATGAAACATTTAATTTCAATCATAAAGAATATTAAATTTCTAAAAATGGAGTATTAAAGTAGAGTGGTGAGAGTGGAGTAATTGTATGCAGAAACGGAAAAAAGTAGGTGTAGGAGAAGAAAGTAAATGTTAATGTGACTGGAAATGAGAGAGGAAGAAAATAATGAAGAAAATAAAAACCGGTGGGACCAATGTGGAAACATATAATATAATAAATTAAATAATATATGTGTGGTGAGCCCCAAAAATATCTGGCTGTACCAGTAAAGAATTTTCGAATTTGAAAAAAAGAATGGACAGACTGAGACGGATTCTCGACCAGGATTTTGGAGGGACCTTCCTTGGACTTACACGTGGCACGATCTGACAACGTCTTCATCACCAGATAAAGATATTCAGATACGCGTCACTGTCTGAATCAGGTTTGCATTCCACGACAAAATATCGTATGACTCTTCCCTCCCAATGTACGTAGAATGTAATATCAATTTCCATATTTTTTTTAAAACAATAACTTATTAACGTTGTTTTTTTTTTCTTTTCTTCATTCAAATATCTTTATTTATGAAGTTGTTTGAGAGAGATAAATAGAAGAGAAGTTTTGGAAGAGGAAAAAAATCTTTTATGAAAAGATTGAAGAAAAAGGGGTATTATTGAAGAATGGATTAAAGATAGTAAAAAATGCTTTATATTAGGTGATAATAAAAGTAATTATAAACCACCTATAATTAGGGATATAGAAGTATCCATTTTTGTGTAAATTTTGAATTTATTTTTAAAATGAGATATTTAGATAATATAAAATTGAAAATAAGAAGTATTTGATACAGAGTTTTACTAAAAAGGAATTCATATTATTTTTTATTTGTTTAAAAAAAAAAACTTCCAATTTTAAAATAATTATATAAATGTAACTCTTACAATATCTATCAAAAGAAAGAAAATCTCAAATGAATAGAGTGCAAATTTTAATTTAATAACACTTTTAATAGAAGTAGAAAACAAAATAAAGGCTCATATGAATAAAAAGTCATCGTTTTGAAGGGTAAAAATGACAAATATTATCAATTTGATCTAAATTAACCCCAATATAATTTTAAATAATACTAATTTTATAATAATCTATGGTGTTATTGTATCATAAATTTTGCATAAACCTAATCTATTTTAAAATACTGTCCCCAAATACTTTTCATTCTATTATATACTTCCTTCATTACTAATTATATGTTATTTTTTTTATTAAATATTTTATTTATTTTTTACTTTATTATTCTTATCTTTTTTCTATACATGGCTGTTAATCTGATTAAAATATAAATAGAAATATTTTTAAAAAATAAAATATTATCTTATTTTTTTCAAAATATTTATATTTTGTGAGGAGAGAATAATTGTTATATTTTTTGGAAAAGGGCATCGTCGCATCGATCGTGTGTATTGCCCAAAACCAAAGGTTCAGAATGGGGATTGAAAACGGTAGCGGTGTCGTGGTATAATTTCGATGATCAATTATTATTAAATATTATATATTTATTCTCTGTAAATCTATGATGATTTTTTATGTTTCTTTATTTCTTGTTCGCAAGAAAGGAGAAATTGCACCCCACATTTTACAATCACCACAAGTTTTTGGGAGGAGGAGGAGGAGGCGTACGCTAGGCTAGATGCAGGACCACCACATGATCATAAAGATTTTCATGATAGACACATCATATGGATGAATTGCATTTAGTCCGTCCATTTATTTTAGTAACGTTACTATTTCGGTCCCCCTCTGCTTTCGCTCTTAAATTAAATCAAAATTTATAAAAATCTACATTTGACTTTAAATAGATCTTCAAATATTTGTGACATTTAATTGCCACTAATTGAAACAGCGTTTATTCGATAACTGCTACTGTGAGATTTTTTTATTTTTTTTATTTTTTTTGGTATCGAAAGATTATCACGTGAAATGAAATTTCTTTTCTTTTTTTTATTCTAAAATAAAAGAGAATACCGCCTCCGCGTGGAGGCCAGGTGGCATAAATGAAGCCGGGTTCTATAGGCGGCTAAACCGACACCACGAACCTGCACCGTTACTTAGCTTCTGCATTTGCTCATCCTACACGAGATTGATGTGCTGGTACTAAGAAGCATGCAACATTTATTGGAAGAACCTTTTCTTTATTTATTTATTTTGTACAACTAGCATGAAATTAAATATAATAATTTTATATATATATATATATATATATATATATATATATGGGATTAGATGTGAAAGTTAGTACTGATTTTAACTCTTAACAAAGTTATCAAAACTCTTCAAAGCATGAATATAGTTTATTGAAAATTTAGATTAAAAGTATGTCATGAAAGCAAAATATTTAAATTTGGACAAAGATATTTTTTCTTTATGGTAATTGAAAAAAAAAAAAACTAACAAATTATATTGTGAAATTTATGAAGTAATATTTTAAGGTTTAAATTCTCCTATTACAGTATAAAAATAACATTTCCTTTCAAATCAGAAATGATGATAAGATAGGTTATCCTTCCTCATCATCATCTTCATCGTTGTACTAATTATCTGTGCATCCATTTAGTAGTAATACTCATCATGATCATCATCCTCGTCTTCTTTATCATATATGGTCCTCGTATGTTTTTGTCCTGATTTGTTCTTGAATTCTGTCTTTGATTGCAGTTCCCATTCTGTGGCAACCTTCTTCGAACATCTCGAGAAATCCAACAACCATTCGATCAGCATTTTCCACCCAAATATTACGATGCTTTCTCACTATTTCTATCTTCTCTTCCACTTTTTCTTGTTGCTTCTTCACTTTTTCCTGCAACTTCTTCAACCCCCTATTCACCCTCAACCTTTTTTCCTTAACATAGCTAACACCAAGTTCCTTTCTTGAGTATCCACGATCCAAGTTGCGCAACACATATTCATTATAATCTTTCACAATTCTCATTATTATATCTGATGTAGAAATTCCTTCAGTTCGCTTCGTCTCTTTAAACTTCCCAATAGCCTTAACAAATTCATAAACACCATTGTCAGCACCACTTGCATCAGCATAAGGAAGAGAATCATGTGCAATATAGTCAATCTTATGTTTGTCAATAAACTCTTGAGTAACCACCCATGGTGCATGTGGAATAACTTCGTCAACCCACTTGCAATGTCTAAGAGATTCATAACGCTCTTGGTCAGTCATAACAGTTTTACCCTTTAGCTTGTGTGTAGTTTCATCATTGCAACATCCAACAAGAAGGTATGTGTTCGGAAACATCTTTTTGGCTTGTTCAAGGGAGCGAGCGTGTCCAAAATGGAACAGATCCCAAATCCCGTCAGAGTAAACACGAACAGGACGATGTATAGGTGATTCAGATGCCACTGTTGCTGCTGAATTTTTGTTCTCAACCTCCATCATTTTCGTCTCTCTGGTCTCGAGGTGGCGTGAGATTGCAGACGGAGAAAAAGGAGGAAGGAGAAGAAGGAAAGCGGAAGAAAGTCCTTTGATTTGGGAAACCCCACTAATACAATATTTTTTTTTATTCTCAATCTTAAAACCAATCATACATGTCAATATGATAGTGTGGAAATCAAAGTAATAATAAAATAAACAAAGTATAAGAGAATAAACTTGATTGAAGTTCGACCTCAAAGACCTACGTCTTCAAACAAGGTAGAAAATTTATTGGAGAATGAAAGGTTACAACAAAGATTTCCAATAACAACTATTTATAGGAGTTAATTCCTTTAATCTTTACAAATCCTAATCTGATTAAAATATGATTTTCCAATTCTGAATGTACTAGAAATACAATAACGCCAGTTCCAAATCCAACTACATTATCCTTACACAATTAGGATTCCAACTATATTTTATGGAAATATTAAATAAAAATTTAAAAATAATTTCATGTTATAAAAATGTTTAAAACATTCAAATTAACCAACAAACTATTATAAAATTTAGGATAAAAAATGTCAAAAACACCTGAACTTTCCAGTTATTTTTGTTTACACACTCAAATCAAATTAAAAGTTTGAGCACTCTAACTTTGAAAAATTATTGAAAGACATACTTCCCCTCAATTTGATAGTTTGATGACGGAAATCAATCAAACCAACTTAATTTAACATTTTTCAACGATAAATTTGGAAGAAAAGAATTTTCCAAAATTTCATCTTCTCCAAAACCATAGATTCATTACTTTCTCTCTCTTCCTAAACCCGTCAGCTGCCACTAGCAACCCAACGTCAAGCCACCCTCGCCTGGGCACCTGCCTGCCGGTTGTTGCCTGAATCCATGGCTGCTGCATCAGATCTACCCATTCTCAGTTCAACTCCGTTTCTTACTTCCGGATCTACCCATTCACAGTGCCTTCTCCTTGAGTCTGCAAGCATAGTGCCGCATGAGTTTCAAAGAGATACCTGCCTTTCCCCTTTGCACGTGACATGGAATTCGATGTATAAAATTGCAAATCTGGCCCATCCATATACCACTTCATCTCTCTTCTAGGTTTTTTTCTTTTCACTATAACTGCTAGCACTAGCTTCTTCTTGTGGAGTAATTCTCCGTCGTGATGATGATCAAGAGCATAGTTAATATTATAACCGTTTGGAAGGCCACCGATCTGGCTTTCGATGATGTTTGGTTTCAGGAAATCGTTCAATGTTTCCTTGCCGGTAGAGATTTCTCCAGTGGGAATGAGTTGCTGGTCCACTGGGGTGATTTGGGAAGCAAAATTTTGGATCTAGTCTGACAGAATATCACTGCTGTTTTGATTGCTGAGGTTCCAATGGGCATGCTGTGCCAGGTTCACTGGAGTGGCTTCGGTCACAGCTTTGGCTTTCATTGTTACTTTCAATTCCCATTTTCTGATCGGCAATGGGATTATTTCTGAGCAACTTGGTTGTATCTGGTTTCAATTTGTGGATTCGAGCAGCACTTTTTCGTTGAAGAATAATTTCGGAGATTTGGGCACAATGTCGAACATTTATCACTTCCAAACCTTTTAGATCCAGCAATTCAAATGTCTCATTGAATCTAACTCTTGGACCTGAAAATCAGATTACAGAAACAAGGACGTCTCGTATCTGGTTTCACATTTCCAACAGTTGAATGAAGGAAGAAGATTTTCTATTTCTGTCACTGTCTTCCAAAAGTATCCTCATGTATCACGTGATGCGCACCTAAGGATACTCAGGTCAGTTGTTAAACGGTCAAGATGGATGGAAGTGTTAAATTCAATACTTTTAAAAAGTTTGAATGTCTGGAATTGATAAAAGAAAGTCTGAATGTCTAAACTAAAAAATCAAAATGTTTAAGTGCTTCTTGGACTTTTTACTCTAAAATTTAAGGTTCATTGTCTTTGAAAGGTTGAATTTATGCTTGCAAAATTTGTTCATCAATTCTATCAATTTAGGTATAGTATTATTCTTGTTTTACATTTTTTTTAACTCCTATCAATTAATTCATGTTTCTCTATTTTCTTTTTATTCTATACCTTTCATTGTTTTGGAAAGATTGAATTTATTGGTGCAAAAATAATGCAAATTTCGTTCATCAATTCTCTTATGTCAGTAAGAACATGGATAATAAGAAGTCAATGGACGGTTTCATTGTGCCCTATGCGGCATATGCTCTTCATACTCAAGCTATTAGATAAATTTTCAATACAGTATTTTCAGAAATCCCCATTAATATAGATTTTAATCTGCCGATATTTATTTAACACAAATAAATCTTCTACTTTACCTCAATTAATTTTGTAATTCTTTGAAATAACATTCTACTATGCTTCTGAACTAATTTGCTCTGATGGTGGTGTATAACATGTTACAACTTATCTTTCCAAGATCAAGCATCTCGGTATAGAAAGGAAATTGCTCCATAATTAATTTGTGAAACACATAATTTAAATAGTTAATTAATTGTAATCTGAAATTTTATTTCTATGTATCATTCATTTGAATTATATATTTCTTATTTTAAAATAACTAGGTTTATTATCCATATAATGTACGGATTTTGAATTTTGTAATACATAATAATATATTTTAATACTTTTTTAAAAAAAAATTTACAATAACGTTTTTCTAATTTTTTAATAGTTTATATAAAATGTTAGGTTCATTGGATATAAATTAAAAAGATTCCATCGATATTTTTTTAATATATATATTTATGAAAGAATGTGCTCACAAGGACATAGATAAAAAATATTTTAAAATAGGAAAGATTATATTTTTAAATATAAAAGTTATATTTATTCAATGGAAAGATTAGATTCATTGAATTTGAATGAAAAAATTAATTAATATCTAAAAATATAGCTACTTGAAATTGCTTTATTGAGTTTTCATTGATTGTGGAATTTCTGTAACTATATATATAATAAATACAATATTCATATCACTAGAAAAATTTACTCATTTGTTAATTTTTTTTAACTCTTTCTTTTTACTTAGTATAAAACTCTACTAATTCCATTCCAAAAATATTGATTGTTTTATCTCTCAAGTTTATGTCGGATACCTCATGAATAGGATTACAGTTGTATAACACAGAGCGACAAACAATCGTCCAATAGGAGATATGGAATCCATAATTATGTGTCGCTTTTTATTATTTTAATAAAAATTTAATCCGTATCCCTAAAAAATTAAGTTCTGATAGACATACTATTTAGTTTAACTTTTAGGTTATAAAATATATTAAACTTTTAATATATTTTATATATTAAAACCTAATGGCTAGCTTGGGAGTTTTAAAGGGGAGAGAAGAGGGAAGAAGAGAAATTGTATCTAAAGGTATTTGGGAGATTTAGGAGAGAAGAGGAAAGAAATGTATTAT
Source organism: Parsonsia alboflavescens (assembly GCA_028571225.1). Lineage (NCBI taxonomy): Eukaryota > Viridiplantae > Streptophyta > Magnoliopsida > Gentianales > Apocynaceae > Parsonsia > Parsonsia alboflavescens. The sequence goes on along the minus strand of JAOXNR010000001.1, from coordinate 697,451 downwards.
TTTTGTTTTAAAGTTTGGAGGTAAAGGGAATGACTTATTATTTTGAGATTACAATATTTTACTGGCTAATTCTTACCCTGGTGGTATCAGCTAACCGAGATTTCGGGTTCGAATCCTCTTATTAGCAGGAAGGATTGCAAATTTTCTCTAGGAGGTATGAGTCTTCTCCTCTCTTCTATTCTCTTTTAAAAGTACTTCCAAACAGAATCAATCTTTCACTCATCTCTCCAAATCCCTTCTTTTCTCTTCTCTCTTCTCTCTAAACCCTCCTCCCAAACTAGCTATAAAAGAAGTTTCCTTAGGAATAGTCAAAAAACTTGTGAATTGACTTGAACACCTCCCGATACAAATTGTTTTTTTTTAAATAAAAAAATAATAATAATTAAATATTACAAATAAAATTTTTATTAATATTTTATTAAATAATAGGAAATGACACGAAAATATATGTCAGAAGATCAGACCCTATAGCCTATTAACCGTATAGCCCATTAATGGAATTTAATTTGTTATTTTTCGAGGAGGAGAAATAGGATGCATGGATGGGCCCCGCCAAACGAGAAAGGATTTATGGGCTTTGTGCATTTTTTCCCTCTTCTCGTTTAATAGCCTTTTTGCAGGTTGGCAAATGGGGCCTGGCGGTTGATGTGTATGATATTGCAGCCACAGACCCAACCAGCTTTCAGTAGGTTGGCAAATGGGGTCTAGCCGTTGATGTGCATGCGAGAGCAGCCACCGACCCAAGCAGGCATTCACTATTATTTCAAACGCGTAACCCTAATTCTACTCTAACCCCTAACTGCCGCTCCCAAGTCCCTCCACGTCCATTGTGCCCAAAAAAGAAATGGGCTAGAGATTGAGAGCCCACGGGCCGATCCATAAAGAAGCTTCCAAAAGGTAGTCTGATTTTAACAATGATTTTATAATACTTTGTTTTTTTCCCTTTTATAGATTATGTAAATTTTTAAATTCATTTAATTATAGATGAGAATGTTTAAGTAAATCAGAAGTCATTGTAGTTCAAGTGATAGGTTATTAATATCTTTTTATAATTGAGAGGTTGTAGAAATAATTTAGAGATTAGTATGTTAATTTTTTTAAAAAATATTATATGTAAGTGTTAATATTTCTTTTATCCATAATAATATTTTCCCAGATAAATAGAAATTAAAAATTAAAAAAATCACTTCATGAAAATACTCTAATAAGACTGGCAATTAATTATGATGCAAAATTCATGGAAATCCTCCAAATAATTGAATTGTTAAGAGAATTTCTCAGTTATCTGAGAATTATCTTATATAATTAACAATTCAATGAGCATATAAATAATTAAATTACCAATCATATTGTATAAATTTGTGATAAAAAGTAAAGAAATGATAGGATTGATTTTCTTTAGAACACTTTATCATGGGAATAATTGTACACCTTCATTAGGAAATGAGACTTTGAAAGAAATCAAGAATAGAGGAAAAAGATGGAGGGACAGTTTTTGGGGACTAAAAAACATTAAGAGAGCTCATTAAGATATGCATTCCAACTATATTATTAAGTCAAAAGATGAAAAATGTTATTTGATTCGAAATTAAATATCTGTATTTATATTTTGAATTACTTAAAAATAAAAATTTTAAATTTTAAATTTTTATTTTTAATTAACTATTTTCAATTTCAATTTGGAATATAGGAAGTAATATATTTTTTAATTAAAAAGAAAACCCTAGAATTTGTTAGCCGGAAAAGAAAAAGAAAAGTCCAGTCGTCGCGGTTTAGCCTAGATCCCAACCGTCCATCTCATTTATTCCTAGATCAATTATTATAGTTGTAATTATAATTCCTTTCTTTTTCAGTAGAATGTTTCGATCTCGAACCCATCTATGGCTTCAATTTCTTCATTTAGCGTCCCCCAGTCTCTTGATTTGTCCATAATTCTTCTTCATTGTGGTTTCACCTCTTCCTTCTGCAACTGAATTGTTGTAAGTCGCGGAGAAAGGAGCGAGTGAACTGCTATGTGTATTGGTACTGAAAGTAGTGTTTCCGGAACAATTTTGGTTCAGGATGGAAGGTGTAAATGGTGGGCAGGGTGCATTACTTCATCAGCAAGTGCATTACTTACAAGAACAGGATCCTCATCATCAACATGGATTTCGACAGTTGAGTAATGGGCGTTTAATGGATCAAAATGAGCATGATGATAATGGAGGAGGTGGTGGTGGTAGAGGTGGAGGAGTTGATTTAAGTGAAAGTGCGGATGGTAATGTTTCGGTTAATCCCGGGAATTTTTCGGTGGTGGCTCAGGCTAACAATGACAATTTTCACAGTAATAATAACCAACTTACTCTGTCATTTCAGGGTCAAGTTTATGTTTTTGACTCAGTCTCTCCTGAGAAGGTAGGCTGGCTGGCTGCCTATTGACATTTTTCTGTCACGATAGTTGTGATTTTGTTCTTAATAAACTAGAATTGTTCAGTTCTGTTTTAATTGTTGGTTTGTTTATGTGCTTTTATGGTTGCTTGATAAACATGAAGAGTGGATTTTGTTAGTAAAATTGCTTCCACACTATCTGGACACTGGAAAACATTCCTAGACTTCCCTCACAAATACTGTTGAACTTCTAGAAGCCTGCTCCAGACAAGTGTATACTAGCTTGATGTTGAACTAAGTTAAACAGGATTTAATTGGCTTGCCAGTTATAGGAACTTAGCTGGAAGTTGGGTCCTACAGGCTATAAACAAAGGATCAAAGTATGTTACCAATTGTATAATTAATACAAAGCAAGTGCCTTTCGCATGGCATGACATATAGGGGAGCTGGAAGTTGGGTCCTACATTCTATAAACAAAGGATCAACGTAAGTGTGTTACCATTTGTACAATTAATACAAAGGAAGTGCCTTTCGCATGGCATGACATGTAGGGGAGAAGTGCTATAGTATCTATAATCATGTCTGGTCAGTGGTGCTACCTGTTGATTTTTATTAGGACCTTGTATTTATGTGTTAGTAATTCATTCCAGGTTCAAGCTGTTCTTCTACTTTTGGGTGGTCGAGAAGTTTGTTCTAATGTTCCTGCTGCGCCCATAAGCAAAAATGGTAATAGGGTATGGAGGAAGTCCATTTAAGTGCATTTACTTAATAAAATTTGTCTTTTATGTGATTGAGTATTGTTGCCTGTGTTTAGGGTTCATCTTGTCCTCCACAGAAGCTTAACGTCCCTCACAGATTGGCATCATTGATTAGATTCCGCGAAAAAAGGAAAGAGCGAAATTTTGATAAGAAAATTCGTTATACTGTTCGCAAGGAGGTTGCTCTCAGGTTGAAGTTTCTATGCATTGCAGTTTTTCATTCTTAATGTTGCTTAGATTAAGCTAATATTTCCGTAAATGAGTTCTTTATGGAAAAATATATCCATATCTGGTTTAACATGGACAACTGTCTCATTTTCCGGCTTCTTAAATTAGTTGTACTAGCTCTCACCTTTTCATTCATTGTGGTCAATCATATTGAAAATGCAAATTTGACCTAGCAGCTTGTTTTCACTTGTAACTTTTTTTCCAATATTGATGGTCCTCACTCCAGTTCAGAGAACAGCTTTACATATACATAAAGTTATAATTCCTTAGCCTCTGAGTTGCGTTGTAAAGCATTAAAGGTTGGATGTCGGATGCCAAATCCTGACATCTGGAAGGAGTATAGTGAGGATCTGTGCACTCTGGGGCACAAACAAGATAAGAAAGTTTTTGTGAATGCTTCTGATGTCAATACCTTTCTATATTTTTCATTCATAGTATCTTTAAGATATGTCATGGCTGTATATAAACTTGATGATGCATCATATCTCATTATAGAGAAGATGTAAACTTACTATATATGATTTTCATGCTGTAGCATGCACTCAGGTCCGGTTTCCTTTATCCTTTTAATAATTTTCTTTTGACACTTACAGGATGCAAAGGAATAAAGGTCAATTTACATCTTTAAAACCCAATCATGATGATAGTACATCGGCATCTTCAAGTTGGGACTCGAATGCAACTTTGGGTTTGGTTGGTAATGGATCACAAAATGAACAGATCTTGTAAGTTTACCTTTTCTGGTTAAATTCATTTACTGTGATGATCACCGTTTTTATTTCATCTGGTTTTATTTCTTAACTTTTTCTGCTTGTCAAATATTGATTATTTTCATGATAATGATTGGCGTGGAGTTTATGATAATTGGGATGTATTTCTGGCATTTCACCACCTACTGTTTGTTCCTCCTTTCTTTTGTCTCATTGCTGTTTTCCTTAATAGTGCAAGCAATAACTTGATGAATCATTTCCTCTTTCTGCCTTATGAGTCATTTTTCAGTTGATGGCATGCCTTCCTTTCTGATATATACTGAAGGAGCCAACTAAGACTTGGATATGATTGACTTAATGCCTATAACATTTATTTGAGAAATTGATCTACTACTACTTGTCATTCTATCTTTCCAAAAACAAAGTAGAGAGAAACACCATTCACAATAATCTCTTTTTAGTTAGATTTTGTTGTTCAGCTTCAGCTACCATTTTGCATCCTGATTATGCTGAATTAGGACAAGGGAATGATACTATGATGCTTGTTTAATGTTCGGTGTACTGGATTGATAAGAAAACAGGATTCTGTTTATATGATAGGTTATTTCATACTTGAAAAATATGGCAACCTGTGTACTTACCTCTTTTAATCTATGGAGTAATCCAGAATCTCAATGGAGAGTAATGTTTGTTTCTTAATTTCCATGCCAGCTGTCATCACTGTGGCATCAGTGAGAAATCTACTCCTATGATGCGCCGGGGACCTGAAGGGCCCAGGACCCTCTGTAATGCATGTGGACTTATGTGGGCACATAAGGTGAACATGGAGCCTTCTTTGACTTGTAGCACATTTTGTTATTTTTTCTGCTTTCCCTTTAGCATGAAACATCACCATACATGGAGTTCTGGAACATGCCGACTTGGCAAGTTGAGTGGGAGAAAGAGATGTTTTCTTTTGCAGTGCAGTACTGTGAAATCAGATATTTAGTTCATAAGATATTTTGTGCCTAAATTTTCCACTCTTCTCAACACTGTTATTTGTGTTCAAGAGACTTCATAACATCTGAATTTTCCTTGGGTGGTGTCTTTCTGTTGGTCATTTATCGCACTTTCAGTTCGTGATTTCATCTTGGTTACGATGATAGCCTGTTGGTTCCTCTTAAAATGATAGTTTTGGTTGCTTGGATTAGACCTTTTCCCTTGACAGCCCAGAAGATTCTGATTGAATTCCTTGTGATGCAATAACCCATTATTTGTTATTGCCATTGGTCTTGATTTTGGTTTCTTTCATACATAATGAAGAGATGTTGGAAAATAGTGCTCAAATCTTGGGCCTTTCCAGTTATATGAAATTGTTTTTTGGTCTAAATGTATTTTTGAGTTGAATGTAGGGAACATTGAGGGATCTATCAAAGCCAACACCACCAATGCAGGGACAGATTTCTTCTCTTACCAGGAGTGAGGAGGTGGAACACATTTATCCTTCTTGATTTGTTTCCTAAACTGATGAAAATCTAGAAGTTGTTATTCACATAATTTTCAGTTCATGTTTTTACAGAATTACAAGAGTGATCCCGTGGTCCTGAGAACAGCTGGAAATGCAAGTGATTCATCATAACCCTTTAGCATCTCAACTTCATTACCAGCAGCAGCATACAATAGTAGTTGAACCTATAACACGTGAAACAGAATCATGCCCAAAAGAGAATTCTGTAATAGTAGATCTTCATGTTATTGCATGAGAAATCATTTGTTGTTTGGTGAAAAGATGTTGGAGTCTTTAAGATTTGTGGAGTAGAAAACAAGCAATGCATTGATTGATTAAGGTAAGTTTGATGGTTGGAGAAACTTATCCAACGGTCTTAGAGATTAGCTGAGTTACCTTTCACATTGAATTTTTTACATTAATGCCATTCTATATACTACTTGCTCCTTTGAAGGGACAGATATCATCGACCAAAAAACACCTCAAAATAGTTCTATTTTACTAATCTTAGTGCACACCAAATTTAGATCCTGTTGGTCGCTTTGCTATATAAGATTATATTGGCTCTTCTTCTTTTGCCATGTGGTAGTAAAGAATATAAGTATACCCTCTTGTTTAAAATATAGGTCGTTTTAGAATTTTTACATAAATTAAGGATAAAAAAAATCATGTATTGACCATCAATAATATTTAAAAAATTCTTAGTAAAATTTCCTAGAAAATTGGAGTAAGAAATATTTTAAGGAATAAGATTGGTAAAATAAGACTAAATATTCTTTAAATTTCATAAAATAAATTATATTTTGAAATAAAAATAAAAAGTTGAAGGGATCTATATTTTGAACTGGAGGGATTAATTTGAAATCCCAGCCCTTGTTAATCCTTAGAAAAGATCATTTTGTTTTTATTTTAAAAATATATCAAAATAGAAAAAACTATTGTCCGATTAATCTGATTTAAACATAAAGTCTCTAACATACATGAGTCAATTCGAATGATTCTAGATATTTCTTTTTTTTTAAAAAAAAATATACTTCCTTTATTTGGAAATAAATATTTCATACTTTATTTTGAGTTATTTAAAATTGAATGTTTCTTTTTCTAAATTAATAAAAATTTTATTAAGAAAATTAATAATGTAAAGAATTAATGAATTAATTCAATTTTTTTTTATTAAAATAGGTATAAATTAAATTGTGACATTCAATTTCGAATGAGTCCATATTTATACCTAAAACTTTTAAAATTAAATCGGTGATATATTTTTTAATAGTAAGAAATTCGCAAGAATCAAACGCATGCTCTTTGGCCTTTATTTCCACCAGTAGATTAGATTACATTGCCTGATGACGTTCACCTGAGGTTCGTTAATTGTTGTTTCTCCACGTATATAGAAATCGTCATCACCAGTTCATTCAAATTTTTTTTTTCTTCGTCGTCTTAGAATTATATTTATTTATTTACTCCTAAAATACATATATTTTAATATTAAGACGAAAACAACTCCTTCAACAACCCCACGCTGCGCTCCCGTTCCCTCTCGCTCGTTACCGCGTCAAAGCGTGAAGGCAAGCAAGCCAGAGCCGAATTCGTCTGCGACCGTCGTTGTCTTTGTACTACTGGTCTTGGTCCCCAGTCGTCCTACTGGTCTTCTTCTTCTTCTTCCCCTCCTCCCTTTTCTCTCGCACCTAATTTATCTACGGAACGGGAGAGATCGCAATTTTTTTTTCTTCCAGATCTTTCCACTCGATTTCCGATCCCACACCTCCGCTCTACCCTGATCATTTTTCAATTCTTAGTTAGATTGTCTTTCCTTGACCAATCCAGTTTGGGTTTCTATTTTTTCCGTTATTTTTCACGGAAAAAGAACTCGAATTTCGGGTGAGTTCTTGATCAATGTTTGCGGAATTATAAAACATTGTGTAGAATCAAATATACCAAATCGAAGGAACAGGGGGGAATGGCGAGGAGTAGATCGTCATCTTCGTCGAGCTGGTTGCGATACATAAATCCAGCCTATTATTTGAAGCGACCCAAACGTCTTGCCTTGCTGTTTATCCTTTTTGTCTCTGGCACTTTGTTAATCTGGGATCGTCAAACTCTAGTCAGGGAACACGAGGTGATTTATTTTTCAGTATTCCTTTTTGTTTTTGTTTTTCAAACAAATTTGTGTAATTTGGAATAATCAAGTGGATTCAGCACATGAATGGCATTTTGCACGGCTGAATTTTTCAGGAAGGATCTAGTGCTTTTCATTTACACAGGCCCCCAAGGTTGCCCTTTGGTCTTTCCAATTCTTCATGATTTTCTTTACTTGATTTCACAGAAAAGTTAGAAACTTTATGCACGCTGCATTAACCCTCTTGATAATTTCTTTAAGGTAGCATGTTATGGGTTGCAATTCTTAAGCAAATTGCAACTGGTATAGTTACCCGAGAATTATGTAGTTTCTGTCAGTATCGTGCCCCTAATCCCAATAAAAAATGAAAAAAAAAACAACTTTATTCTTTTAAAATTTTTAGAAGAATTCTTTTGGATCCTAGTCTCTGCAGTTAGTGCTTTCTCCACATATTCTTGTTTGGATTTTGTGTTTATCTTAGAGAAGAAGGAAATAGCTTCACTTGGAGAGTTCTGGACTCTTTATTCACCTCTGGTGTTTCTGTTCCGGGGTCAAAATTCTAAAGCTCACTGACTACTCCCTGGCTAATGTTGACACTTGTGTTTTTTGATTTTGGTTGTATGCTTAAAAAACATCATATTGGCATCAAGTAGATTTAGAGTACAACAGGAAGCTAGATTTATTTAATCTGCTAAAATAGGAAATACGTATGTTCTTGTTCTTATGCTATGACAGAGAAGAATAAAATGGCAATTCTGGACTTGTTTTTGCCACTCAGGACTATAATGAAATTCTATTATACCACAGAAGGGTGGTGGTATAGGCCTCTCGTGAACTTTAAAGTGAAACTCTTTTATATGTTTGCAGGATGAGGTCTCCAAGTTGACCAATGCAGTTGCTCGGTTGCAAAATTTGGTATGCAGTTCAAGTTCTCCTTGCTCTTAGAGTCATCTGGATTCAAAAACCTAATTGTGTATAATTCTTTTTTCTGCTAAATGGGTTTACAGACATACATTTATATGTTTGAGATAATTGTTAGTAGCAAGCTTCTTCCATCTGCCTCTCTTCTGGCGTAATGGGACTCACAAGAGATCGGTCAAGTTACAAAATTAAGATTTGTTGCTGGTTAAAAACGTGAAGTAAAGTTGTAGCAATGAAGCTATCATAACTTAAAAAGAAACATTGCCAGTTATTGCAACAGGCAGCTTGGGTCATTATTAAAATTGATGTAGAATTGCTTTGAAATTAGGATCTTGTTCATATTGTTATTTGAGTGGAATTTATGACAACCTTTTCTATCACTACGTCATATTGTTATTCAATTGCTGAAAATCTTTTTGTACAATATTGAATGTGGATCAACAGCTTGAAGAATTAAAGAATGGAAAAAGCATTCCCAGCGAGAAAACAAAGACTGATGACATAACCAAAAGATGGAATGCTGATGACCCTGTTTCTATCCAGAGGAGAGAGACAGTGAAAAATGCAATGATTCATGCATGGAGTTCATATGAAAAGTATGCATGGGGCCATGATGAGCTTCAGGTATGTTTAATATCCTTTTGAACTATGCTGCAGGCTGTTCATAAGATATTACACATTCCATGTCATTGGAGGGTCCTAATCTTCTTTGATCAACTTAGACGTTATTTTCCCTATTGTCATCCTACTTGTACTGCAGAGTCACATTTACTTGACTGAGTGCTTTAATCCTGTCATGGACCGTGGCTTTGGTTCTTTATCATCATCTGGATTAGATGAAAGAAAAGCATATATATATTAGCTGGGGAATGGGGGGTGTGGGGAGAGAGGGTGTATACTTGGTTTTAATGATCTGACACTTTCTTCTTACCAGCCCGAAACAAAGTCTGGGGTTGACAGCTTTGGTGGCCTTGGAGCAACTTTGATAGATTCTCTTGATACATTATATATTATGGGACTGGATAACCAATTTCAAAGAGCTAGAGAGTGAGTGTCCTTCTCCAACAATCAATGTTCATTGAGTTTTCTTCTTTATGGAGACATGCCTTTTCTCTACTTGTAGGACTATTTTTATGGCTTGATTTCCCCTTTATTTGTTATTTAATTTCTTGAGTTTTCCTGTCCATGGTTACTTTTGCGGTATTGAGGTCCATAAGCTGCTCAAGCCTAAATTCTTCTTGTTTCTACTCCTTCAGATCGGTTATATACCTAAAATCCTGTATCAATGAGGTACAGACAGATTAAACACCTCCTTGGTCTGATTTTCCACCTTTCTCTCTTCAAGTTCTGATTAATGTTCCCTCCCTGTTCGTGTTTTTTTTCCTGATTTCTTTCTTCTCTATCTGTTTTTGTAAAACCAATTCACAGATTATAACTTATTCTTGAAATAGGAAGCATGAAAGTCTCGGCTTTATGCTTTTCCTTGAAAGGATTAGTGGCTTGTTGCACTGGTTTATACAATTTTAAGCTAAGAAAATTTTAACTAATCTAATGGTTTGTCTCTTTTGGATTCTCTCTAATTTGATTTGTTAACTTTTGCAGGTGGGTTGCAAATTCCTTGGATTTTAACAAAAACTATGATGCCAGTGTGTTTGAGACAACCATAAGGTTGCTTTATAAGGTTTACTGCATTGTGTTTTTGACAGTTTGTTCTGTGTCCTGTTCTGTATGAACTGTTGGAGCTGCTTTACCGTGTTAGCTGTTGATATATCCTAGATATACTCAAATTTTTTGACGAATTGTTTTGCGTTTTTTAACAATCCAGAGTTGTGGGTGGACTTCTTAGTGCATATGATCTGTCTGGTGACAAAGTGTTCTTAGACAAGGCTAAAGATATAGCTGACAGACTGCTGCCTGCATGGGATACACCTACTGGCATCCCTTATAACATTATTAACCTGGCTCATGGGAATCCACATAATCCTGGATGGACTGGTGTAAGTTTCTGAATCACTGATCTAAATTTCAATTTTCAATGCATTTGTATAATAAGTATTTGAATCATGAACAGCAGTGGGCTTTTTATTTTTTTTGGTGATATTTTAATATGAGTTTCTGATCAGTTTGGAGGGACAGTGCCCTTTGTCCTATGTTTACATTCATGTGCATTGCGTGTTATATTTTTGTGTTTATCTGATGAGTACTAGTTGACCTGATTTTTTGCCAATCTTTTGAACTAACAAGTATGGTGTTTCATACTGTTCAATTTTTAGCTTTAGCCTTAGTTCATATATTGTTTCCTTCTTATCTGGGCTTGTTGACACTTTTATGTTTATTTAATATAATCCATGGTATTTATTTGTTCTCAGGGTGATAGTGTCCTGGCAGATTCTGGCACAGAGCAAGTGGAATTTATTGCTCTTTCTCAGAGGACAGGAGATCCAAAATATCAGCAGAAGGTACTTTCTGAAAAATTTTCCTCACACGGTGGGGATTCTTCTATATTGTCAACAGTGAGAGATCTTATGGGGATGCTCTAATTAGTAATAACTCAAGATATTGTGTTCACACACACACACACACACACACACACACATATATATGCTGTATGCTAAAGATATCATCTTTCCTTTACATTCTATTTAGAATGAAACTACGCTTTCCATTATTTCTACAGTTTTGGAACTGATCTTGTATCTTATGTTTGTGTTTACATTAATATTCTAGGCGGAACATGTTATCTCAGAGCTTAATAAATCCTTTCCTGAAGATGGTCTATTACCCATTTATATTAATCCCCATAGAGGAACAAAGTCACATGCTACCATAACTTTTGGGGCTATGGGAGACAGGTAATAGATGATTGTGTTCAGATTTCTTTTTTTTTTGTTAGTTTTAGCTTACGTCATACAGGTTCTGGTCCTCATGGATGTTTTCATGCCATGTGGCCTTTTTGTTTGATGAATATGATTATAATGATTTTTCCCCTCCTAACTGTGTTAAAAATCCAGCTTTTACGAATACTTGCTTAAGGTCTGGATACAAGGAAACAAGACTGCTGCTGTGAAGCATTACAGGTAAGCAATAATCACTTTGTATTCCCTTGGATATTTTCATTTGTTGCCGATAGATATAACTATTGCAAAACATTCAGAGTATTTTTTTTCAAGTCGAGAAGTTATTTCTAACATGCACATCAGTTATATAAAATTTAAAGAAACTTCAGGAGAGAAGCAAATAGATATATTAAAATACAAGATAACTAGGTATAAGTAGGAAAACAATATCATTTTTAGGAATGCATGGAACTTGAGTTTTATTTGCAGTTTTCCGCCCTTCTTTACGATATGCATAGTTTATTATCTTTTGTCCACTTTTCCTAAATTGAGAATAAATGCTTGAATATCTTGATAAAACACTTAGTTGGATTGAAATCTGAAACAGGGAAATGTGGGAGACATCAATGAAAGGTCTTTTAAGCTTGGTCCGGAGAACTACACCATCATCTTTTGCTTATATAAGTGAGAAGATGGGAAATTCTTTAATTGACAAGGTCATTTATCAACTCAGAAATGTCAAATATGTCAAATAGAGTGTCAAAAATGTAGATTTATTTACATCTTTTTTATATATGTGTCCAGATGGATGAGTTAGCTTGCTTTGCTCCGGGAATGATTGCTTTAGGCTCTACTGGTTATCCTCCCGATGAATCTAAGAAATTCTTGTCACTGGCTGAAGAGGTTAATTTGAAGCTCCTTATATATTATTTTGTTTTTGGTATACTTTTACACTTGAAGCATAGTGCCATCAAAACCAATTTTGCTGAAAGTTGGTTTCGAATGTCTCATTATTGTTTTATTCTGCTCATATTTGCAGTTGTGTGTAGTTAATTAACACATATGAGTGGTGAATCTCTATACAGTGTGATCATTTCCATTTTGTCTTCTTGAGGCACCTGTGCAGTTCTCTTTGAACAATGACTTGCAAAGTTTGTGAAGTCTTAAGTCTGGAGAAACTTTTGCTGTTGCTTTAACCATATTTGAGCATAAGTTAGCTGGTGTTACAATTATATTTCTTTTACTCAATCGTCTGGGTTACCCCTGCATTTTCCAATGCTGGCCTAATTTGTATTTTGCTACAGTTCTTCATCTGGAGATATGATAGAACAAATTCTTGTTCTGAGTTCAGAAGAAACTTGTATATTACTCATTAAGTTTTCTTGTTGATGCATGGCTAAGTGGTATTGCTGTTTTGACATACTATTTCATCCTCTTTGAGCAGCTAGCTTGGACTTGTTATAATTTCTACCAGTCAACACCTACAAAATTGGCGGGAGAGAATTACTTCTTTTATGCAGGACAGGTAATCCTCTTCAAAATTCTAATACCTTCTGGAATTTATTTTTTGAATTAATTCAAGAAAAGAAAGAATTCTGACATTTTTCTCTAATTATTAAAAGGACATGAATGTGGGAACCTCCTGGAACATATTGAGGCCTGAGACTGTGGAATCACTCTTTTACCTCTGGCGTTTAACTGGCAATAAGACGTATCAAGAGTGGGGTTGGAACATATTTGAAGCATTCGAAAAGAACTCACGTGTAGAGGCAGGATATGTTGGCCTAAAGGATGTAAGCTACCCTTATCTCTTTATTTTGGATTTCCTAGGATTTCGTTTCAGAATGTTGGCCACTGTAGTTCTGTCTGTTATGCAATTTTTCTTCTTCTTTCTTTTTAAGGCTGTGATATTATGCATGCACATGCTTAACTGTTGTTGATATACGATTTTCTGGCATTTGACTAGCTGATTGCTGCTATTGCCAGGTCAATACTGGAGTGAAAGACAATATGATGCAAAGCTTCTTTCTGGCAGAGACACTAAAATATCTTTATCTTCTTTTCTCACCTTCTTCGGTCATTTCTCTGGATGAGTGGGTATTTAATACAGAAGCTCACCCTGTAAAGATTGTACCCCGACAAGATCAAATACAGAAATCGGGAGGAGGGGATTTACAATCAAGAACAGATATCAGAACACGAGCAAGAAAACAGGGCCGCTTTGGTGATGAATAAATACTCCGAGTGATTCTTGATCGTGCCTCGATGAAATTCAGACTCTGAACTTTCCCATCTATTGTTAAAGAGCTGTAATGGACTTGGCACCTTGTGAAGGTGGGGTTAGATGTAGGATAGGATAAATAAACCAGGCAACCATTTATACCTTAAATCAGTGGAAATTGTTGTAGCAGCATATAGTTAGTAGTTATATTTCCAGTTTTTCGAACATTTTGGATGCATGCTTTGGTAATGTAACATAGAAACATAGGTGATTCCTGAGAATTTGTAGGTATAATTTGTATGTGGATAAGGAAAGATTACTACTTTCCCTATCTAGCATTTGTAATTTAGATGATATCCTGGGAGCAGAAAGTTTTGACAGTCGGGACGAGTCTTTTGTAATCCTTCAAATAGGACCATTTTGCAAGTGGCAAAGTTTGTCATGAATTTTTCTGTTCTTCAGTTGTGAGTTAAATACAGGTTTCCTAGCGTTTTGGTAATTGTTTTGTTCGTCTGAATGCTTATTTATTCTGGAAAATAAAAAAATAAGAAAAAGAAAAGGAAAAAGAAAAAAGGGGCATTGCGAAAGAGGAAAGTTTGAAACGTGGGTATGCCTGGCGCATGTCTGTGGGCCCAATTGGAAAATAGTTCAATTTTTTTAAAAAAAATATCCATAATAACTAGTATTTGAGTTAATAGAGTCTAATTAATTCGGTGAGATTGTTTTAGAAATTGTGTATTGTATTTGATATTTATTTACATTTAAAAATACATTAAAAGAATCCTATAGCCATGAAAAACTTGGAATAAAAAACATGTTTTAATTATTGAAATAAGACAATATTTAAATTATATTTTCTCCGTTTGAAAATAAATGTCTTATATTTCATTTTGGAGTGTTCAAAATTGAATGTTCTATTTTATAAATTATTAACATGTTAATGAAGCAAATCAATTTTTTTTTAATTAAAATACGTCAAGTCATATTGAAATATTTATTCCGGACGATGGGAGTATAATAAATATATATGTTATGTTAAGAATGATGCTATATAGTGCTATACATAAGGAGTGAATAGTTAAATATCTAAAGGTCAAAGTCAATGATTAATAAAAAAAAATTACTTTTTTATATAATATCCTAAAAGAATAAACTAAATCGTATGGTAGATCAAATTTATTATTATTTTTAAATAAAAAATAACAATTAACGGTTAACTTTGATAGTTATAAATTTAACATTTTTTATTATATTAATTATTAAAAATTTATTTTTTCTTGATAATTAACTATTAACTTTGATCATTAAAAACTTAAATGGAACACTTGTTAGTGTATGCTTTGTAGTGCACATTAACATTTCCATATATATATATATATATATATATATATATATATGGATTTGCTAAGGTGCGTTTCGAAGAGCGCCTTAATGCTCGCTTCAACCGTTACCATAACGGAATTTTTGCTACAGTGCTCATACAGCCAATCAAGCAGAGCAAAAATTTCGTTACGGTAACGGTTGGAGCGTGCCTTAGCAAAATTGTATATATATATAGAGTAAGTCTATTGTGTGCAAGTTCGCATACAATGTTGGTGTGCAAACATTTTTTTTTTCAAAATCCTCCCGTTGAAATCACATCGTTTCAACCTCTTCTTTTTTTTTAAAAAAAAAAACCTCAACGGTGAAGCAAAGCAAATTTGCGCCATCACCATCACCATCACCATCACCATCACCATCACCGGCACCGGCACCGTTCCAGCTACACCATTCAGTTCTGTGTTGTGCCATTCCTGTGTGTAACCCTTGGCTCTGATCTCAGCCCCACCCATTGATTTGGTGGTTCGTCGTCGTCATCTTTGCTTCTTTTTCCTCTGCTCTTTTTTTTTTTCCACTCAAAACTGCTCAAACCTCAAAATGTATTTTTTTTTTTTCTTTTCTCTTTAACATGGGGTGTCCGAGACTTCGACCCGACTAATTCCCATGGGCCTGGAGGGCCGCCATGTAAATACCTCAGAGAGTGTCCGCGACATGTAAATACCTCAGAGAGTGTCCGCGACGGGAATAACTGAAACGTCATTTTGAATAGAAGTGAACTGGTTTAGACATCCAAGTCGCACACACTAACATTTTAATGAAAAAATTGGGAAGCAAAAATCTTTAGCTTTAAAAAAATTATTATATTAATTTTTAAATAATAATTACTTTTTATTAGATGTACAAGAGAATTTTTATTTTGAATAAACTATCCACAGAGAATGAATACGCATTTGCCATTAACGATTTACCTCTGTAATAAGCTTGACCGCTGTCTTCTTCTTCCTGCTGTACTCCCCTTGTGAGCGTTGGTTACAGGTTACCGGCCAGGGTATACGTGATCTCGGTTGAAACGTCTTTCTTTCTCCTCCGTTCCTGATTCTGAGCATAATTTTAAGTATTTCTGAGCCCGATTGTAGTTGAGATTAGCGCATCAGTGGAGAGAATAGGATCGCCCATCAAAAATTTACCTGGAAAAAAGAAAAAAAAAAAAAAATCAGTGGGAGCTGCGCAGAATATGGTAATGGCATTAGCATCCTCGGGATGCTATTGATCAAGAAGAAGGGTGCTGTACGATATAATATCATATTCACCATATTAAACCCTTTGGCCTTTCTGTGTTGAAAATTGAAATGCGAACCTTGCATGCTGTCTCTCGTATTTGCCGCAGCAGCCGCCGTAACCAAAACCCCCATTACAGTGTCTCCACCTTAAGTTCGCAATCTCCAATTCCCGCTGTATTTGAAATTTATTCTAGTCTCTGCCATTCAGGAATCGATAATGGAACTCCTAAGAGTAGATTTTCAAGTGATTTCAGTGCTCACGAGTACCATACTCGTCAATTGCTTTTGAAACCTCCATTTTCATTCCCAAGTCTTTTTGGGGCAAATTTTGGGCCAAGATTCTCTGGGTTGCCTCCGTTTTCTCTGCGTTTTGATCCCCAGTTCTCCTTTGCCCGAGGTTAGTCATGTTCTTCCACTTCTCCTAAAAGAACAAGGGTTTTTACTAGTTACCTTATTCTTCCCCCTTCCCCTCCCTCTCCCCCTCCCCTTGGTTTGTGGTCGTGGGGTTTGCTAATGTAATGTTGCGGCGCTTGCAGGTTACATCACCAGGCCTAAGAGAATAACGAAGATGGAAGTAGATGATCATGGGTAATATGTCTACTCCCTTTGGATAACTTATGATCTTAGTCTAATGTTTTGTGTTAACTGCACTTGGCTGAGTTGATTGCACCTCAAATAATTTTCCCATTCTTAGGTTCGAATTTTGGGTATTATAAGGTAGTAAGAACTGAAGAACTTCTACATTTTTATCCGAAGCATCTTCAAGGAGTTGCAATGTTAACATTTTCCTTCGCTTTGAATTTTCCTGTGCTACATCTATGGAAACTGAACCCCACTTTTGATACTTATTTTGTAGTCCTATCAACTGGTTTTAAACCCTTTTCTTGATAAATTTATATAGTACTCTACCTCGCACATCGTATTAGACAAAGGATCTTAAGTATTTTAGCCATTAATGGTGATAAGTAAGTTAGCTAAACATTTAGAATTTGTGTTTATGTTCTTTTGCCTGTTTTGAAACATTCCGAAATATAAAGATCCCAGTATTTACTCTTGAGAAGAATTCTGTTGTGTTCTTCTTTGCCACCTAAAACTCTTGTTTTAGCCAGCGAGCAGTCACAACGGCATTATGGTGCAACTTTCTTGTATTTTCTCTGAAGTTTGGAGTCTGGTTGGCTACCTCAAGCCATGTCATACTGGCAGAGGTTGTACATTCAGTTGCTGATTTTGCAAATCAGGTATCATGCTTTCATCCAATATTCATCTCCATCTGGTGGAATATATATTCTCACTCCAAGCTGTTTAACTTTTTCAACCTGTATGCAGAGAATCTAATCCCTTCTTGACCTTGTAGGCTCTCCTTGCATATGGCTTAATTAGCTCAAAGCGTGGTCCTGATGCTCTCCACCCGTGAGTGTTTTATACCGTATTTCTGAAAGGCCCAAAGGTCAAAATATTTGATAAAGGAGGCACATCCAGTTTTTTTGATGTAACTTTTCTTAAACTGATCCCAGATATGGATATTCCAAGGAAAGATTTGTTTGGTCTTTGATCTCTGCTGTAGGCATCTTTTGCCTTGGTTCTGGTGCAACCATTGTTAATGGAATTCAAAACTTGTGGACTTCTCAGGTACTTAATTGTCAAAATTTATATTGAGAAATCTTTGATTATGTTACTAATAGATTACCCACTTCGTTACATGCAAATGAAATTTGATTTTTCTTTATTCTTTCGTCTCAAGCCCCCTGTACATATTGAGTATGCAGCTTTGGTGATTGGTGGTTCATTCCTTATCGAAGGTGAGATTACCTTTTTATGTTCTGAAAACCAAAATTCTCCTTGTAAAATTGATATTCCTCATAAGTTAATCCTAATTTGTGTAGGTGCTTCCCTAGTTGTGGCCATACATGCTGTAAGAAAAGGTGCAGCAGCTGAAGGAATGAAAGTGAGAGACTATATCTGGCGTGGTCATGATCCAACTGCTGTTGCTGTCATGACAGAGGTGACAAAGTGTTAAATTTTTTGCATGCTTATAGTCTTTTCATATGAAGTTTGTTTCATGTGATCCAACTTGGTAGCTGTCAATTCCACCAAAATAATACCTTGCCAAAATAAATACATAATTAATTGTAGATATGGTAGTTGCGATTGTATCCATAGGGACTTGCTTAAAGCAATTTTGTTTCTAAATACAACCAGGATATAAACTAGAAATAACTAAAAGAATAAAAAGAGGGTTTTAAAAGTAGGATTGAAAACAATAAATAAAGGGAGATCTGCAAAAACGGATCTAGTCATTTTTATATTCATTCCAGCTTATTTGATCATCGACTTAAATAAATAAATATAGTATGAATAAGCTGGTTTAAACAAAATAGAAACCTAATTTTGCCAGCTTTCCCTGAATTAGACTAAATACGAAAACTCGATAAAAAGTCTCTAATTAATAATTAAATTCTTGGAAACCCTTCTCAAAATTCAAATTATTAATTGCATGAAAGAACTAGGAAATCGCAACTCGAGTTAACAAACGTTCAAAATCGATCAATTATTTATTAGGAAGAACTTCCTATTTATGATCAGATGAAGAATCTAAACGAAATCCGATTCAGATTCATACACAGAAAACTACTAAAATTAACTCATCAATGAAATCCAATAGTAGAAATAAGATTGAATCAGAAATAATTGCATATTGAAATCTGTGTATTACACTAAGAACAATAGTCTCACAAACTTTAAAAGTAGAATTGTTCCTTGATATTTGACTAATTTGAATTTTGAAAAAGTAGATTCTGAGTCAAAGTTTGACTTTCTGCAAGGTGACTTCAATCCCTCGAGTCCAGCCCTCAACCGAGGTCTATGGTCTTTTATCCCTTTTAAGTAGCTTTCAGCTCAAACTTTGATTCTTTGATAATTCTGTAAAATTGTCTCAAATATATCCCATAACCACTAGAAATCAATTAAAATATGAGTTAAATACACATGAAATATAGGATGTTTTTATGTGTTCTCACAACTTTATGTCTTACAATCTATAGGTGAGCTGAACCTTTTCATATGAGTACACCTTTTGCACTTAAACCATGGGTGTATTATCATTCTTCCAATGCTATTCTTAGCCTTTCCTGAACCCACTATTTTGAACGGGTTGGGTTAAAGGTAGATCAACAGTTAGTATTTTGCATTCAGTGGTTCAAAAGAATTGACCCATGTCTGCCTGCAATTTTAGTGTTGTTGTGCTGAACTATGGAAATGCATTTTTGATGTCATTGTTTTAACAATGAACTAAATGATGTGTTTGCTTTGCAGGATGGTGCTGCAGTTACGGGCCTTGCCATTGCTGCCGCATCTTTGGTGGCTGTTCATAAGACAGGAAATCCAATTTTTGATCCCATTGGATCTATTATAGTGGGCAACCTTCTAGGAATGGTATGTCATATGGACATGCTCTTAATTCTGATTGAGTCTGATCTCACACTAACAGCTTTACAGGTCAAGAAAATTGTTCAAAAGTGTCTACAAGTCTGGAGATCTTTTTCTTACTATTATGCATTACATCTGTTGGCGGGTCATGGGTATCACTTCTAACTGCAAATGTGCATCCTACTCAATCCTAGATCATGTCCGAGGAGTTAAGAGTGTGCAGGTCCAAATTGGGTATTCTATCACATGTTTTGAGTCCTGTGTTGCTCAACAATGCCTGATATTGAGCTTATTTAGGGCCAAGGCTGATTATGATGGATATGTCTGTAGACCTTTTACTATATAACAATGTGGAGAAAGCCAGGCTCATTCTACTATGTGTGTTATGCAGGTGGCTATATTTCTAATTCAGAGGAATAGGCATGCATTGATTGGTCGTGCAATTGATGACAAAGACATGCAGAGGGTCCTTCAATTCTTAAAAAACGATCCGGTATGCTTTAGATCATTCTTTTCTCATATTAATAAGTTTCTCATATTCTTTTCTCATATTGTTGTTGTTGTTTTTATTGCAGGTTGTAGATTCTGTTTATGATTGCAAAAGTGAGGTTATTGGACCTGGATTTTTTAGGTTTAAGGCTGAAATAGGTAAAACTTGATGTTGTACAACCTTACTAACTAGTGTATTCACAACTAAAGTTATGAACCGCAGAGCATTTTGTTTTCCTTGTTCTCTTTTTCTCAAGACCTTATCATGAGATGCTTTTGTTTTATGTACAGATTTTAACGGTGTGGTACTTGTGCAAAATTATTTAAACAGAGCAGGCCGTGAGGAATGGGCTAAACAGGTATTATTCTGAGATGCTAGTTGTCCAACTGAGATATATGATAATTCAAGCGTAGGTCTTCCTGCTGATCTAAAGTGATGAATTCTTTTCTTATGTCTGGGGTGGAGGTACCATGTCTGCAAAGGTTTTTTTGCAAATTTATGAGTTTATTTTCTGACATCATGCAGTTCCGAGAGGCTGCAGGTCAAAAGGATGATGCAGAATTACTTAAGATCATGTCAAACTATGGTATGCGGGCGGTTTTATATATGAGTAATTTTGTTTATTACCTGCAAATTATCTTCTGATGGAATTGTTCAAGAGGGTTAAAAAGGTTTGCCACATCACATATTATCTCTTTGCAGGTGAGGAAGTTGTTACAGCCCTTGGGAGCGAGGTTGATCGGCTGGAAAAAGAAATCCAGGAAATAGTCCCTGGCATTAAGCATGTAGACATTGAAGCCCACAATCCATTTTGACAATCTACATAATCACATAGTTCCACCACGAAGTGGAAAATTTTGCAGTTTTTTTGTTTAACTTCTTTTGTTGCATACTAAAAGCCAACCTGGATTTTCATGGTGTGGAAATGTTAATAGCTAGATTATATAAACATCAATATAAGATAGGACTAATGATGATGTAAGATTCCCAAATTGCATACTCCGAACGGTGTAGTGTGGCCCTCCTGTTGTTTGACAGAAATTTCTGCGTGCCTTTTATAACTACAAAGATTTATTACTTGTGCTTTACTGAGAATCGGAATCCCACAAATATTAGCGTCTTGATACTTTGTTGTCTGACCTAATTTATGTGTTCAACCACCAAGGTCCAACCATTTCAGTAAGGAAATAAAGCAAACAATAACTACAGCTTTTTATTTAGTAATTACGAACTGCCTGCTCTCTCCAAATGGAGAGAATGCTTAGCAGTCTGGATATGTATACATAAATAAAGCATTCCTTCCATTCTACGTCTATACATGTAATTCACTGTATCAGTAGGGGAACTGTAGTTAGAATTTATGTACCACTTGCTGAAAAGCTAAAATGGATCAAGCAGCAGCAGGTGTGGGATGAATGTGATCAGAAACAACGTTCTTGATTTCCCTACCAGCCACGGGTGTGCACTTGGCGCTGCCGTTCTTGCGTTGAAACAGAGATCCAATCGTTTTCTCCAAGCTTTCCGGTGAACTGCATTTGCCGTAACTGTAGTGTTCTGGTTCATTTTCATCCTCCATCAATGGAATATATTTTTGTAGGTAGCTCTTATAAGGAGGAATGATGGCCCGGACTATTAGTTGGAACATCGTCAATCTCAAGCCCTTATCAGACAAAACCCAGTTGGATTGTTCTTTGTGCATTTCTTGAAAAGCCTTGTTAAATTCCTCGAGTCTGTTTTGAACTAATTCTCGTTTGATGGCCCTCCCACCAGGGAACAAAGTCAAATCTTCCTCACTCAGAAAATCGGCAAGCTTTCCCCAACTCTCTTTTAAATAGGCTGCAGCATGATATTCTGTGGACTTTTCATAACCCTTTAACCAATCATCTCCCAATAGATCACCAAGCTTTGTTCCCATCATGTTCTTGCATAAGAACCAAGAATTGTTCATCAAGAAAAGGTGGGAAAGGGTGGTCTCCTCCACCTCATAGGTTTTTGCCCAAGTTTCCAGGTTGAGCTCCAGCGTCTTAACGATGTATAGGATTTGGCCTGTGAGAAGTCCCTCTTCAAATTTCTGATTATTCCAGCCCTCATGAATCTCCAGAACTTGGGCAAGCATTGATCTGTAGTCATCTTCAAGAAGCAGATTGCAGAACTCTGTGACATAAACCACTAGATTTGGAACACTGCCGTCAACCGGAGGATCCGATTTCCTTTTTGACTCCACTTGAATCCCAAGATCCCAGAAAATTTCACAAGCCCCATTGATGACTTTCTGTAAAAGATCCCTGGTTATAGATTGGATTTCAAGACATTCTTTTCCTCTAAACAACTTGTTGAATTCTGGTCTCAACCTATTCAGAGCTGCAAATATGTCCAGGAGCTTCAATAGCTTGACTGCTTCCTTCTTCCCTCGCGCAACCGTGTTTCCAAATTTAACAAAATGACTGAATCCAGATTGGAGAACAATTTTTGCAAAGCAATCCATCCAGGCATCATCACATCCAATAATCCGGGACATCTCCTTGCAAAGCCTATACTCCATTTCATACAGATATTTTACAGCGAATTGCAGATGCTCATCCCATTGATCAATATAACCTTCAACATTTTGCATGCTATCAAATTCGGATAATGGCATCTCAAGATAACTTAGATCATATTCTTGTAATCCAGATCTAACAATAGAACTCCGAACTTCCACATAGATGGATAGACATTCTTGAAGACTATTACTGAAAGTTAGCCTCTCAATGATTATATGCAGATTTTCAACAACAGACGAGGGAAAAGATTCCTGAGAAATTGTAATACTTAGCCCATCAATGGTGGAACACTCGGTACCCAGAGGAAGAGGGATACTGATTTGGGACAGGAGCCTTTTGAATTCATCTTTCAGTTTCTTGGTTGCTTCCGTAAGCAGCCCTCCATCAAGACTTAAACTTTGCTCTGTTCCTTCTAATTGTCTAAGTATATTCAAACACTTCATCAGATTTGCTCTGTACCTGTCATGATCATCAACTGCTGAATTGTCTCCAAGAAACTCTAGGGCATCTTCTAACCAAAGAATCACCAGTTTGCAATTATCAGTAAGAAGGCGAGCAGCTTCTTCAAACCTCTGGATTGCTGTAATATAGCCATGTAAATCCAAGGCCGGATCATCTGGAAATGAATTTTGAAAAGCAAGAACCACGTCGAAGATACTTAAAACTGCAGCAGCAGGGCCAACTGCACGATCAACATTGCGTCTGACATCATAAAGGGCACACTTACAAGCCACATTCTTGATGGTTTCTTGCAATGAAGCCAACCTCTGGCCTGTTTCCTCTAATCTGGGACCAGTTTCATCAATGGCAGAGGCAACTTCCCTCGATTTCTCTAGGCTAATCTTCAAAAGTTTCCGGGCAGCATCAAGATTATCAAGTGATGATGGTTCCATTACCTTCCACCAATTTCTAACTCTCGAGAGTAGGATCCCTCAACTATACATATTTGGAACAAAATTTATAATTTTTGAACTTAAGGATTAGTTTATTACTGCCTTTTTTCTTAACCAAACTCAACAAATTAGGAAAAGACAAGTCTACCAGCTTCAAACCAAACTTGACTGTTAAAGCAAGATGCCAAGAACCAACCAGTGGCAAAGGTTACAATTTCTTGACGAGAATTCCACAATTCCACTGGCTGTTCGGGGGGCTTGGCTTTTCTTGCTTGCTTACTGCAGCCCGTCAGCTTACCTTCCACGCTTTTCTTACCCACTGAAAATCTCCCCCCAAAACTGCAAATCCTCACGTCAAACACTTGCCATATTTTCTGTGTGTTCCCGCTCCCTGAAGAGAGTACAAACTAAAATTTGAAGTCCGCTACGTTACTCTGTAAAAAGGGCATTAATACGCAAATAGGCATCAAACACTTGAAAGTAAAATCTCCTATAAAAGAGGTATTCATACGCAACAGCCAAAAAAAAGTATTCGTACAGAAATTTATGATATCTTGACTAATTCAAGATAACAATCTTCAAAAGACCTGGGTCTCGATAATAAGATTTTTCCCTTAAAAAATTACAACCGCCTATAAATAATAGATAAGTAAATAAATTTATTTTTATGTTTTTCTATTTTAAAATTGTTCTAAGGCTCTAGAATAAATACATTTGGGTAATAGTAAATGTCTTAAGATGGAATTCAAAACTGAGATTCAAACCTTCAATTATAATTCTTTGAATCCGTGCCTGCAAAGTGCAAAGATTGAAGAAACAGGGAGAAGCAAGATAGAGTCCGAGTACCGCTTGGATCTTTTTTGACACATGTAAAAAGGGATGTACGGAAGGACAGAGAAGTAAATTAGGGATACTAATTACTTTGTTTGGTTGGAGATATTAGTAGGATGGGCAGCAGAACCTCAGTATTAGCATTTTCTTTTCCTTTGAAGATTTACTTCCTTTAAAAATATTTTCTTACCATTTTTTTTTTTTTACAATGACCTTTCTCATCACTTCATAGACAATTCATAAAATTTATAATTTATTTGGATAAATATATTTTCTCATGAAATATATGAAACTTTATTTGGATGAATTATTTTTAATAATAGTCTCTTTTTTTTTTAGAATAAAATAAATGCAGTGTATGAAATATTATTGATTTATTACATTATTAGATTAATTGTGTAAAAAATTATAAAATATTTATTTATATAAATATATAGAGAGTCATTCAATAATAATAATAATAATAATAAATGCTCGTTTAAGAATTTATTCAAATAGATATAAAAGTAAGTTTAACAATATTTATTTTAATTCCTTTACACTCTTCAGTACAACAAAATAAAAAAAAATATTTATTATTTACTTCCCTTCTACTCATATCAAACAAAATTGAAGTAAATATAATTAATTCTATAAAAAAAAGTAAATTAAGCCTTTTCCATTTGCCTTCCCTTTCTCATACCATACAAAGTTTTAGGGAGATTTTTCTGAGATTTAAATCAATTTAGAACCAAAATTTTATTATTTGAACAAATTCTACTTGTTTAAATATTTGACATTACAATTTTCTTAAAATTAATAAAATATTAAATTTTCAGGCAAAATTTTTTTAAAATTTATTTTAATTTACTCATATACAAGTTAGACTTTTACACACAAATGATTCCTAAATTACTTCATTTTCTATTTTGAATGTCCATCAAATGTGGGCATGACAATACAATATGCAGTGTATCTACTATTTAGGCCCTTTGGTCCGTTACAGACCAAGATTCATATCTGGGTTGGCTTGAGAAAGAAGTAACCCGACCCAAAATATAATACTCCACCAATATATTACTATACCCGGGCCCTTGTACTATTTCTGGTAATTTTATGTTGGGCCCATGATGTTAAATGTCCATAATCCACACCGGATTCACATGAAAATTTCCCCGGAATTTACTTGAGTTTGTCTCAGCGCGATGCCAATTCAGACAGCTGTGATCCGTAGGAACATCAATCCTTGTTTTTGTTTGAATTTTGTAGTTTCCTGTAAGTCTTCTTCAACATCAAAATTTCCGCGAAACTTCACACGAAGAAATGTATCATTACTTAGAGTCTTTCACTCTAGGGAACCACAGAAAGTGGACTGGGCATGTCTGCTTCTCCACCATTGACTCTCAAGTCTCCGGCATCCAGTAGTAAGCCTGAATGTTGTTAACGATTACTAATCTTGTTCTACGAAGCCGTTCCCCTATCTAACGGTAATATTTCTCAGTTCTTACATTCTCCTTGCATGTCTCAATCTCAGAATAACACTTTGATTTTTGTTTGTTTGTTTTTTTTTCTATTTTAAGGTTGATTAATGGAAATACGATAATTTCTGTTTCCACATTCGTTGCCGCTTCCTTCGTTTCAACCATTGGATGTAATCCATCCAAAAAAGCAGAATTATTTCATTTTTTCATTGTAATTTTTAGAAATTTATAATTTTTTTTTCTTCTAGTTTTTGTTTGTTCTCATTCGCATCGAGTGTCTTGAGTTTTTTCAAGACATTACCTTGCGGAGGAGCCAGCGGAACTCGATCATTCCTTTTCCGGTTTAGTTTTCTTTTTCTTTTGCTGGCTCTCATTTTTTACTTTGCTTAGTTTTATTTTTTTCCCTCAATATAATAAAATGAAGAAATTTTAACTAGCGGTGGTGGCTTCCTTTCTGCAGTAGCGGCGGCGCCATCTCTCCTGCGCGATCTCCGTCGTAGTTTCTGTTGCTGTGATGAGGAGTCCAGGCAATGAGGACGCTTCAACGTCATATCCAGCAAAGATGGAAGTACCAACAAAAAATGACTTCGCGGAGGCCAATGTTGTCGTCCATGTCGGAGATTGTTTCGAGGATGATTTTTCTGATCCTTTCGCGATTGATTGTACCAAAAGAGCGAGCCATGAGTCGCTCAGACGTTGGAGGGTACTACTTGCTCAAACACAGTGCCGTTGCTCTCTGTTTTTATGTTTTCCTATATGATTCGTTATTTTAATAATACATGTTTGAATGTTAATCGATTTACAGCAAGCGGCGCTCGTGCTCAATGCTTCTCGCCGGTTTAGATATACATTAGACTTAAAGAAAGAGGAAGATAAAGAACAAAGGAGGCGGATGATAAGAGCACATGCGCAAGTCATAAGGGTAAATCTCGTACCCAAATTACCTGTTTCATTAGATCATTATTTGATCCCCTGATTTCACTGCTTTGTGTGCACAGGCTGCATTGCTTTTCAAACTTGCCGGACAACGAGCAATTGGTATTTATTCTGTAACACTCAAAAGTTGTTCCATCTTTATAACACTTCCTCATTGTTTCTGATCTGATAGTTATCTTTATGCTTTTCTTTCCAATTACTTACTCCTGAATCTCATTTAGAAACTATAACCGGTACAAAATATATCATATCATATCATACATGGTGATCAACAACATTGTGCTCTTTTTCTAACTACTATAAATAACTAAATTTTTTATTTCATATCTAGAGGAATGGTATGTAAATAATTCTAATGCTGGATTGAATTGAACGTGCTGATGAGAGCATTATTTACTTTAGCACCATTATTGTAATAGTTCTGTTTTTGGTTCTCTAGTGTTAGGTGCCACGGTTGCTTCTCCAAGTGCAAATGGTGATTATGATATTGCACCCGAACAACTTGCATCAATGGTTAGGGACCATAATATTTCTGCTCTACAAAAATATGGAGGGGTAAGTCAAATTCAATTTGTCTTTCTTCAATTTTAGTCCTCTCCTGAAAATAAAGATGTTAATAATCTGATTATATTTATTTATATCAGGTGAAAGGGATATCAAAGATGGTGAAATCAAATCTGGATAGAGGAATTGCTGGGGATGAAAATGAATTATCAAGCCGAAAGGAGGCTTTCGGATCAAATACTTACCCTGTGAAAAAGGGCCGCAGCTTCTTGGTACTAACTCTTGAAGCGTGATAAATTAAATATCGGTGACCCGTATGTTCCTTGTTTTCACTTTTGAAATTTTATTCATTTAGAGATTACTCTGGGAGGCTTGGCAAGATTTGACGCTCATCATCTTAATAGTAGCAGCTATAGCATCGTTGGCACTTGGCATTAAAACAGAGGTGAATACAACGACATTCTCTCTATGCATTGGTTATATCTAGTATTTGAACCCCTGGAAATGGAGTAGTAAGTCTACAGTCTGGATATTGCAGATATTAAGGACATATATCTAACTTGTTAAGATCTAAAAATAAAAATTTTTGGACAGTTTTATCTAGCGATTTGTTCTTTTTCTTCTTTCATATTTTATTTTATCTGTGTCTACATTCTGAATTCTTTTCTTCTTGATTCTTCAAAGTTTGTCCTTCCATTTTTTATTTTGTATTTTGTATTTTGATTCCTGTAGGGCCTAAAAGAAGGATGGTATGACGGGGGAAGCATTACTTTCGCTGTTCTTCTTGTCATTTTTGTTACTGGTAATAGGAATTGTTGTTCTGTTCTTAATTGTTCAATGTAGTTTTAATTATTTTCTTAAAAAGTGAAACATAATGCCTAATGATTTTCCACTAATTTCTGTTGGGGAGGTCAAAAACTTCCATATTTATCTTTTTTGTTCCGTGAATGCAGAATGCATGAATGTATGTGTATATAAACATAAATATAATAATATATATAGAGAAAACGTCCATTTTCCACATATTTACATGCATAATGAATCATATAAGCCATCAAAGCACATCACATCAGAACTATGTCATATTTATAAGCTTGGCAATGTGACTCTTTTGAACTTTGCTAATTTGGTTTATAACTTCGAATAGTTTTAATTATTGAATTTGGTGTAGGAATGACTAAATGCATTATTTGGCTAATTGTTTGACAGATTGTTACCTCATCAGTTTTGCTTTTCATTTACATATTTTACTTGGTTTATTTGATTTAGCCACTAGCGATTACCGACAATCTCTTCAGTTCCAAAGTTTAAATGAAGAAAAGAGAAATATACAGTTGGAGGTACTTGTTCTCATATCTTGAACTTGTTTTAGTGTTTTTGACAAGTTTTGTTGAATTGCCTTTATGAGAGTGTAAGATTTAAAAGTTATACAAATTCTGGTTGTTTCACAGGTTATCAGATGTGGTAGAAGAGAAAAAATTTCAATCTATGAAATAGTTGTTGGTGACGTTGTCCCTCTCAAAATTGGGGATCAAGTATGAATCAAAATTCAAACGTTATTTTTTGGATCTCAAAATATTTCAATTTAGCCAAATCATTTTTGTATATTGAAGGTGCCTGCAGATGGAGTCTTAATAACGGGTCATTCTCTAGCCATTGATGAATCCAGTATGACTGGGGAAAGCAAGATTGTAAGTTGATTATACTTGCTTGAATAACAAATACAAAATTTTTAATCTTAAACTTTTGGAGTATGCCATCATTTTACAGGTGCACAAAGATCAAAAGGCACCATTTCTCATTGCTGGTTGCAAGATTGCTGATGGAGCTGGAACAATGCTGGTAAAATCAATTTTCATTATATTGAATCTAAAGAAACTCTTTCGCCTTTCATATAAATGTTATGTTGGATCTCTTCTTGTTAGAATTGTAGCATGTTATTATTATTTTAGTACTGCCATTGATAATTGTAAAATGATCTGTAAATCCTGAAAATATGCTTATCTCCTTGACATTAACACCACAAACGTGTGATTTCTTTTTTTCTTCCTGTCAGGTAAGTATCTTATCTACACTCAAAGACTGAGTTAAACTAGTTGTGTTCTTTTTGAATTCTCATTATTTATGACTCTATTTAGGTAACTGGTGTGGGAATTAATACTGAATGGGGATTGTTGATGGCAAGCATATCAGAGGATACTGGAGAAGAAACTCCCTTGCAGGTTTAGTTTTTATTTTTTATTTTTTCAAAAAAGTATTATTATTATTAATATTATTAAAAAGGATCATGAATAAATATTATTCTATTAATAATCCTTGGCAGGTGCGATTAAATGGAGTTGCAACATTTATAGGCATAGTTGGCCTCACTGTGGCTCTCTGTGTACTTTTAGTTCTTTTGGTTAGGTAAGTCCCATTATGCTGGCCATACTTATTCTGAAAAATTCATCTGCCACTTATAGAAAAACTAATGCATAGAATAGGAGATCAAATTTTCATTTCACATTTCAGACATGTTTAGACTCCTAAGTGGTTTGGTGCATCTTCTTCTGGACTTGTACACCACCCTCCCTTTTATAAGGAATACATTGAAAGATATTCTTAGTAGTCTTTTATCTCGAGATGCTCAATGAATTCATGAAGCACATGAGTGTATTTCTAAAAAACTATTTTTCACAAAGATCTCTTTTTGTGTAATTTTCTAAATGAGACAGTTCCTTACAGAGAAAGAGATGGCTTCAATCATGAACCAAACATGTTATACAGCATAATACTCTCTGGCAATTCTTGTCCATTGCATGCATGCCTTGACTTGGTATATGTACTGATATAAAATATAACTAGATTTTTCACTGGGCATTCAAAAGATGCTGATGGAACCACTCAGTTTGTCCATGGCAAAACCAGCATTAGCGAAACAGTTGATGGAGTTATAAAAATTATTACTGCTGCAGTAAGTGAACTTTCCATTTTGTCAAAATTTATCCCTATTTCTCTGTCTAACTTACCAAGTTCTGTTTAGGTCACAATTGTGGTTGTTGCAGTTCCTGAAGGGTTACCTTTAGCAGTTACATTGACGTAAGTGTCATATGAGACGATGAGATGTTCTGACACAAATCCTCACTTGTCCTTGTGTCTTTTTCTTTTCTTCAAAGATTTAACCTTTTCCATTTTCTTTTTTTCAAATGTGCCACAGCTTAGCATACTCAATGAAGAAGATGATGGCTGATAAGGCCTTAGTATGGTTTCTCTTCTCATTTAAGTCCTTTTTGTCACAAAAAACCATGTACTTTCAGCACCTGCAGTGTCTACTTTTCTGTAGAAAATGCTAAGGGAACTAATACAACTAACAGGTTCGTAGACTTTCTGCTTGTGAAACTATGGGTTCTGCAACAACTATTTGCAGTGATAAAACTGGAACATTGACTTTGAATCAGGTTAGTGCGGACTTGAAGTTTTAATGTGTTTCTTTCTGTTTACTTGATGTCCCAGCATTTGATTTTCTTACTGCATATTTTAATGGATCTGTGCAGATGACAGTAGTTGAAGCTTATGCTGGGAAAATGAGGATTGATCCACCTGAAGATGGGTCACAGCTTCGTGAAGTTGTGTCCTCTCTAATAGATGAGGGCATATCTCAGAATACTTCAGGCAGTGTTTTTCTGTCTAAGGTGATCTCTCTCTCCTTTGAAACAATGCAACTTTCAGCCTGTACATGCCAAAAGAATGGTCCGGTTTATATATGTTAAAAGAGTCTGCATATCCTATCCGTAACAATACATTTGATAAGGGATATTCATTATAGCAAGTATTGTCTATTAAGTCATGGGGCTGGAAGAGTTGAAGGGATGTGTTTCGTGGTTGGGCTGGCCCCCTTGTTATTCATTTCTAGATTTATCTTCTTCGTGGTTAGCATGACAAAAATAACTGCAGTTGTGAATGTATTCTGTTCTTTTATGTCTAGATTATTTGAAAGAGGTGCTTTCATGTCATAACTGTTCTGTCTTTGATTTCATGTTAGGATGGTGGAGTGGAGGTTTCAGGATCTCCAACAGAAAAAGCTATCCTTTCATGGGGTGTCAAGGTACTCTTTATTTTCCATCTTAATGCAATTATCTGTTGCTTATTAATCTTCAAATTCAATTGTTTATCGTGTTGCAACTGTTATTACAGCTGGGAATGAAGTTTGATAATGTCAGATCTGAGTCAATAGTTCTTCACGTTTCACCCTTCAATTCCACAAAAAAGCGAGGAGGTGTTGCAGTACGGAGAAAGGTAAAGTTGACTGGCTTTGGCATTCCTGACAACTTTATATGAAGAATGCCAGTTTCTTGAAAAAGTTCATTGGTCTGCAAACAGTTGAGGACTTGAAAGAATGCTCCCAGATAAATAACATGCTTTTTTCATCAGTCAGTTCCAGCTTTGAAGTTGTGACCGCCCTCCAAATTCCTCCAAACATGATTACTAAATTATTGTTGATTAAACTGTGCGTTTATCTTCTTTTCTATGGAACTGCTTGCTCTCTCATCCTAGGTTGGCACTTCTCAGGGACATCCACCCTTCTACTTTCATATGTAACTGATTCTGAATTGTCCAAGCTTTGTATATATATTTTTTATATAATTTTATCATGACTCTTTCATTAGAAGTTATCTATTTTGTGACCATGGATAATGCTTGGATTTACTTTTAAGTGTTGTGGTCTCCTGGGAAAAGGACTAGAAATATTTATGCTATCAGTTTCAAACTGATAGAGATGCTTGAATTGGTATTCATTATACATTTGTCTGCTGCTGTGCTGAAGTAATGATTTTCTCAAATGTGATTTTGCTGGAAATGACATGTCCCTTCTTTTGTTTTCTCATATGCAATATAAGACAATTTTACCTGACCATTTGGTCCACCACCCGTGTTGATGATCATTGCCTGAGTTCCTCTGATTATTCCAGTTTCTTATTTAATTAATTTACCACAGCTCTTTATTTGTTGGCAGAGTAATTTGCAAGTTCATGTACAAGTACTGATTATCATTTCCTTTGCTTCCCTGATTATTCAAGTTCCATTTTTAATTAATTTACCCCTTCTCTTTATTCTTTAGCAGAGTAATTCCCAAGTTCATGTACACTGGAAGGGAGCTGCTGAAATAATTTTGGAATCATGTACAGGATACCTTGATGCAAAAGGCTGTGTTCAATCTATTGGTGAGGATAAGGTTAGATAAACTAATAATTATTACTGGTTAAAGATGCTAATTTATTCAATTAAGGGAGAAAGATTGAGGTGAAGTAGTTATGAGGGGAAACAGAAAAGTGAGAGAGATCTCTCATGAATCATGATCATAATTACTGTTATTGGAATCTAATATCTGGTTATAGACTCTGTAGAAAATGAACATATAAATTCTGCTAAAGCTTAGATCTACTTTTCGCTCCTATATGAACTCTTGAAATTAAGTACATTTTTCAACAGGAATTCTTCAAGGAAGCAATAGAAAATATGGCTGAGAAAAGCTTGCGATGTGTTGCCCTTGCATATACAGCCTGTGAAATAGACAAGGTTCCTACTGAAGAAGAACAGCTGCAACAGTGGGTTTTACCAGAAGATCAGCTTATTCTTCTAGCCATTGTTGGTATAAAGGTGCACATTTTAGCTGGATATATTTCTGTCTTTTCATACAGAGTGATTCAGAGACAGCTGCTCTATTTCTCTTGATTTTGTTTTGCTACTGCTGCTGTGTTAAATCTGGTTTGAATTTTGCATGAGTCATGGCTTTTACTTAATCCTTACATCCTCCGTGACAAGGAAATTTTATTTTGACATGGAGTAAAAGCATTCTGTTATAATACTTCATTTTTGCACAAACAGTTTCTCACATATTCTTCAGTTGAAGCTTAATTTCATAAATATATCTGCATAGGATCCATGTCGCCCAGGAGTCAGAGATGCTGTCACACTTTGCACAGAGGCTGGTGTTAAGGTAACATTTATGCCAGTTAAATATCTGTTTGATTATTTCAGACTCAGCATAATATTGAGAAAAAAAAAAAAGGTGGTACACCTGTTTTAGGTGTAATTCTGAAGTAAGAAACTCAGTTGCACAGTACTGATCTTGGCAGCTATAACCATTTATTATCCTGTTGAGAAATTGGGATAGCCTTAATATCTGTGTTGACTTGTTCTAGCTTGTTCAAACATTACAGTCCAGACTCCAAAGAGTAGCTAAACTCTGACAATTGGGTTGATTGGTCTATATGCAATTAAGATTTACATCTTTTTAAGACATAGAGTACAAATTAGAAATGTTTTTGCCTTTGAATAGAAAAGAAAAACACTTAGGAGAATAAAACATATTGTAATAGGTGGAAAGGTATTGCGGTGGCCTACAACTTGAGGCAAAGACATATTTGTCAACGTAATCATTTTCTTTAGCTTTGTTATTTAGTTTTAAGCTAAATAATGTTCAAACCCGTCAAAACGATGAAGTCATTATCAAGGAAAGAGGTGAGAATGGTGAGAATAATGTTGTTAATGTTTAATGAACATCCAGGTGCGCATGGTTACTGGAGATAATATTCAGACAGCTAAAGCAATTGCTGTGGAGTGTGGAATACTTACATCTGATGCTGATGCAACCGAACCCTATATTATTGAAGGGAAAACATTTCGTGAATTGTCTGATAAGGAGAGAGAACAAGTAGCACCAAAGATATCAGTATGCTGTTAACTTTTCTAGAATATTAGTTACATTTACTTTTAGCTTGTTAAGTTTGGATGGTAATGCATGTTAAAACTATAATCACATCTTTGTATAGGTTATGGGAAGATCTTCTCCAAGTGATAAGCTTCTACTTGTGCAAACACTGCGTAAATTAGGAGAAGTCGTTGCGGTTACGGGAGATGGAACTAATGATGCTCCTGCACTCCACGAGGTTTGTTATTTCCTTTTATACTTTTAACCTAATTATTTACTATAATTTTGATTAATACAATATTAAATTATTTATTTATTAAACTTTAATTAACTTTTATTCCATTTATCTATTTTATTGGCACATGAATTTGAATATAGTTTCCACCTTATAGATAAGTTTTCATAATGGCACTGAAATATGTGACTTTATTTTTTTAATATTTTATATCATTTCTCATCAAATATCCTTTATATTAGTTAGTTTCTTATATTTCATTTCAGGCAGATATAGGTTTAGCCATGGGCATCCAGGGAACTGAAGTTGCAAAAGAAAGCTCAGATATCATTATCTTGGATGATAATTTTGCTTCAGTTGTGAAGGTAAAATGTATAAGTTAATTTGTTGTTTCCTGAAATCTTATAATAAGGCACATATTAGAATCTTAATAGTTTATATGGTTATGGGAACTTTTAAATTATTATAGTTGTTTTTTGTTTCTTGTAATTTTTTTTTTTTTTTCGGATTAACAATAGCACGTATTAGTTTATTGAACAATGATGATAGAAGTTGAAGAAAGGAAAATTTAGAGACCGAATGCTACGTTTGATGATTAGCTATGAATATAACTCAAATATTCATTTTAAGAGTTCTTATTTGATGATGAATTATTTAGGAGTTAGTACAAATGATTTCTTTTTCATTTTTAGGAAAGAAGAAGAAAGTGTCAAACACTAGAGTAATTGATTTGATTTTATTTGTGTACCTGATGCAATTATATTTTAGAGTAAACACATTTGCAGTTGATGTATTTATTATTATTATTATTTGGTTTCTGCCTTACCTTCTTGTAAACTCTTTTTTATTGCTTGAGCACAAGGTCTCAATCTTATTCACTTTGAATCAACTTCCAATCTCCTTTTTATCTGTTACTATTCACCTTATGTATGTGATGTTTTCTAATGGAGGTTTTTATTTTTCTGTGTAGGTTGTCCGTTGGGGTCGTTCAGTATATGCAAATATTCAGAAATTTATCCAGTTTCAACTCACTGTTAATGTTGCAGCTCTTGTTATCAATGTTATAGCAGCAGTATCATCTGGAGATGTACCTTTGAACACTGTGCAGGTCTCTCATCATCACCCTTTCAATAGACAAATGTGGTCATCATCTCTATAGTGAAAGATGGTAGACATAATTGATGAGGTTATTATATCTCCAAATAAGAAATTAATCACTAAAACAATTTGAAATTTAATTCCGTAGCCTGGTTTACGTGTGTGATTGTCTCCCTTTAAGAAGAACATCCTGCGCTTAGAAAGATCAAAGATAACATATAAGGATCAAAGTAAAGAAACTTGAATGAAAGGAAGATTTGGATTTGAAAACTTAATCATAAAACATAGAAAATAAAAATTATGCACCTTGATTTATTAAATTTATAAAAATGGGTGAATTTAATTTGATTATGGTTGCAGCTTCTTTGGGTCAATCTTATCATGGATACTTTAGGAGCATTGGCATTAGCTACTGAACCACCAACCGACCATCTTATGCACAGGACTCCCGTTGGTAGAAGGTTTGAAATTTGCTATTCCTACAAATTTTAAGATGAATTTGTGCAATATTTTAGATTATATTCCAACATTTAAATATTTAGAATTTGGTGAATGTAGAATATCATTTCTAATTTACTCTTTTATAAATTTTTCAGGGAACCGCTTGTGACAAATATCATGTGGAGAAACTTGATTATTCAGGTTTGCAAATTCACTGTTTATGTTTGTGCAAAATATATTCTCCATTTCATTGAATATTTTATTATTCTTTGTTTCCTTTCAGGCTCTGTATCAAGTTTCTGTTCTGCTTGTCTTCAATTTTGCTGGGAAGAGTATTCTCAACTTAAAGCAGGATGAAACCGGATATGCTACCATGGTTAAGAATACTTTAATCTTTAATACTTTTGTCATCTGCCAGGTACGTTACTCTATCAACTTTCAATAAAATTTACCATATTTTTAAATAAACTAGCACACACCTAATTGCCACAATGCAATCTATAGAACATTTTATAATTATTTAAAATTTTTAATTAGTGCTGTTATTTATATTGTTTGATAAATTATATTGTTATATAATTATAAAGTCTGTAACTAATATAGTTTATTTTCTCTAAAATTATCGTAATCATTATGTGAATTAACATTTCTTTTTTTCCTTTTTCTTCTAGTTTATTGAAATAAGTGGGTTAAAACCATTGCATTGTTTCATAATTGCGTGTAGATAATAAAATCCTTTAAAACCTCGTGCCATACCGGATGACTTTTTCAAACAATTCATTAGAAATAGTCATAAATTGAATAAACACTATGTTCTTTTATTTGCTTTTAACATGAATGAAATGCTATATCCAAATTACAGATATGTAATGAGTTCAATTCTCGAAAACCCGATGAACTCAATGTGTTCATAGGTGTGACTAAGAATAGCCTTTTTACCGGAATAGTTGGGGGAACTTTTGTACTTCAGGTATGTATGACAAGTAGGAGTGTAGTCTTATGCTGTTAATTCATCATCCTAATTCTTGTAGATAGTAACTGTGTCTCATCCATCTTATCGTATATAGATAATAATCATTGAGTTTCTGGGGAAGTTCACTTCAACCGTAAGACTCAACTGGGAACTATGGCTCGTTTCACTTATTATTGGCATGATCAGGTTTGTGTATAAAGTAAATATATGTTTGTACGATTATAATTGTCTTGTTAAATTAAATAGAATCCGTGTGAATCTACCCATGAATTTATTTTTATTTCAAAATAAAAGTCACTTTGTATTTCTAGAGTATGCTTAATCATTTTCCATCTCCGTGAGCATTTAGTAAAAAAAATTCTATCTAAAACTTTAAATTACATTAAATATTATATAGTATTATATTTAAATTCATACCGGCATTATTTATTATAAGGAGTATTTTAACCATAAAGAAATTATTAATTACTAAAACAAATTTGAAAGGAAATATTTTCTGTCGTTAATTATAAGTTATTTGAGTTAATTTTTTTGTCTGTTATTATAATTTATTGTTGGTTATTTTTCTAAATTGTTTTCGAATATTAAAATATTTTCTCTATTTCACGTTTAATGTTCACATTTTGAACAAATCTTAGTAGTAATATAATGAGAAGAGGAAGTAGCATTTACTCGAAAATTGTGCTGAACTAACGCTTTCCTGTGTCAGTTGGCCCCTTGCTGTTGTTGGAAAAATGATCCCAGTCCCAGAGACTCCGCTGGCCAAAATTTTGTCTAAGCCATATCAGAGGTGCATCGCTGCACGTAGCACATAGCCCACCATAGTTTACTGCCATTTTTGGCACTTTGCGGTGCAATGGCTTCATCACTTAGCAATCCCTTCCAGCCAATTCATGTATGGCGAATTGAGTATGTATGGTAAAATGACACTCTCATCGTCATGTCATGTATTTGTATTTGTATTTGTATTTGTATTTGTATTTTGTATTTGGTTATGTGCATGACTTTTATGTAAAGCACCATAATTTAGAATGTGGTAGGCATTGCATGTAGGAATGTTTCGTACACTGGTTCTTATTTCTATTTTATAATATATGGAATTGATGTCTAATTTCTTATAGTATGCCTATGTCCAAATTTGAATGATTCATTTTATTTTAGGTTAATGGGCAAATTAAAAATTTTATATCTAAAGATAAATAGAATTTAATATAAAATTTCATTAAATATCTTCTTAATTTAAATATTTAAACCTATTAATCAAAAGTTTTCCTAAAATTACATTAGCATTAATAAGAAAGGGGGAAAAAAACTTTAAGAAAAGTTAGATATATATATTAAGGATTTTTAACCTATTTGGTCTCATATGTTTGGATCAAATTATAATATGATTCTACAAGATTTTTTTTTCCTGATATTATGATCCTTCAACCTTTTATGAGTAGTCGTTATGGTATCAATTACTATTTTTCAACAAAATAATATTCATAACTAATTATTTATAGGCATAGGATAACATTTTAGGAAGAAAATTGTCAATATCATCTTTATTGCTCACAATCTAATTAATCAATTTTTAAAATAAAATAAAAAAAAGTAGATGCATTAGGATTAACAAGCCCAAACAATCCAAAATTTATTCATAACCTGGGTTTATTGGATTTTGAATAGCAAGGATGAGATGGACAATTTTACTCCTGAAAAGTTATCTCGTATTAGTAAAATGATCGATTCTCAAAAGTGTTTTGTTATAAAAAATGATAATTGAAACCAACTATCCATAATATGTTGAGTGATTATAATGGTTGTCAATAATATGCTAAGGGATCATGAGAGTTACAATGAACTCGTGGGGCCAAATGGGTTACAAGCACATTCATTAATCTTTTATAAAGTCAAAATGAGATATTTAGTCAAGTCTTACTAGCTTAATTATAAGTAGCAATACTTGGAACTCGAAAGTCTTGATTTCGATATAGGACGTTGGTAGGTGGAGCGTTGTTAATTCTCAAGGGAAGGGTATAAGGGGATATAGGAAAAATTAGGAGAGAGATGGATGTTGAAAAAAAAATTATTTAATCCGGATGGAGAGAGTACGTATTTTAAATTTTATTAATAATTTTAAAATTAAGAAATTTATATTAATCTTACTAATTAGTCTCGCAGCTTATAAATTTTTTGCAATAACTGAAAAATGGATATGCACTTTATTAATAAATCGAATGAAAATGAGAAACAAAAAGAAATTTCAAATCAACAATCAAATAATTCTTGAATTAATTCGTTTATTTCAATCTCAAAACTGTACGCATTCTACACGTTCTGACTGGGAAAAGAATCACAATTTGAAATCGAATCGCAAGAATTTCAAAATAATAATAATAATATTGTCCCATAAACTCAGATATACATACGTTGGGAAATGTTAGGGTGAGTAATAAAACTTAAGTGGTTCCGTTAAGTATTTAACGGTAAATTTTTTTAAATAATAATAAAATAAAATATGATCAAATACTTCTATGATTTAGTTTATTATTTTAAAATTTAATTTATCAAATACATCTGAAGAAAATTTTATTTTTTGTTCTAGAAAAAAAAAAACATTTGACTTAACAATTGACCATACTTAACCAGATCACTCCTTACTCACCAGAACATTACCCTGCGTATAGGCTTTAGATATTTTAATCCTTCTATGTCATTTTTTACCCCATTTAATAAAATAATATATATTGTCAAATTTAAATAAAATATCCCTAAGGAGTAATATATCTTTTTAAGATTTAATTAATAAAATATATCTATAAAAGCATACGTGTATATGTTTATCATTGATAGTATATGATGTATACGTGTACATATATTACGTTAAGAATGTTCATCTTCTCTCTCAATAATGGATACAATAATCTTACTATACAATGAGAATATTAATAATTTAAAAAACTTATATTGCAAAATAAATAAAACCATTTTTCAATTATTTATTTCAATGCATGTTAGTCCCGCCAAAGGGTTTCAACTATTTATAGCAATACATGTATGGATGACAATATATTATTTAAAAGTTGCTTACAATTTGTATGGGGAAAAAGAAAAACCAGCGTCAGATATTATCGATTAGATAGATTTAATTCTTTGTTCTCCATTTTCTTGTTGAACAAAATTTTGCAACTTCTGGATTCAAGCAGTTCTGGCACCATAAAAAAACGTTCGATCCTTTTTGGCTGACAAAGAGTATACATTCTAAAAGCCAATTGCTGGTTTTCTTACCAAGAAAATCTCCCTTAATTCCTACAATTTAAGAAATGAAAAAAAAAAGGAAAATTACATTTTAATAGAAACCTTCATCCCTCTATAAAGCTCTCAGGCCCGTTGACTGCAAGAAGAGCTAGCAATAACATGAATAAGCAAAGTGATTTCTTTTTGAGATGTAATGAGATATAAACTCAGCGGAAGAAGCAGAAGAACCAGGAATGTTTGCTGGAACCAATATCTGAGTCTTGCTGGAAGCAATTCTCTTCCCTGCAACGTTAGCATAGAACAGGCCGGAGATGGCAGGTACAAAGACATCACTTTCAGAACAAACATAATAGTCAATGACCTTCTCGAATTCTGAAGCCTCAGGGCCAAGGAATTTCCGCTTTTTGTCAGCAGGTATTATGCCTTCCTGCAATAAGTTTAGGGTACAGAATGCCTTCATTAAAATCCAGCCCAGAAGCAAATCAAGAAACAAGGCATTTATTAAGGGGGGCAAGATTAGAAACTCTGCAGAGAAATTGCCTCTTAAAAAGTAAAGCAAATCATCCAAAGAGATCGTTTTGATGTATGAAAAAGATCCTCCCTATATGTGACACAGTTAGATTCCATTGTCTTTTGGGGAAGTGGGTGCAGTTCTCTCAGAAAAAAATGGAGTCTTATTTATTTTTGTCAATCATAAGAGCATGTTCGTATATTTCATTGTGATTGTTCAAGCAAATTGTATGCAAAAATGAAACTATTTTTAGATGAGTTTAGAGAGTGAGGAAAGGCGAACCTTTGTGTAAGTCTTTGGGAAGAATTCCTTGAGAGCATCAAGGCTACTTTCCCACCTTGACTGAGTGAGATATAGCGTTGTATCCTTGTCAAACCCAATCTTCCTCAAGAATATAGCTATCTCTTGGGGACCGTAACAGCTCTTTGATTTAGTACCTCCATTTCCTTGACAACTCTTCTTCTCCAATATATCAACCCTTAGGTCTACAGCTATGAACTTTCCATTTGCTTTCCGACTTAAAGTTTTAAGGCGTTGAATCATTGAATCAACCACTTCACGGACTTCTGGTTGTAGATCCAGAGTTCCAAACATTCCCAAACATGCCAAAGAGTCAGTTTTACTCTTTTCATCAGTCTTTCTCATATTTAGTGAGGGAAAGTAAGTAGCCAGCCTTATGTTGCCTTTTGCTCTAAAAACAGGTTCAACCTTGTCTGCAATATATTCCTCAGTAACTCGGTTAGGGACCTTAACAACTGCAAGATTTCTTACTGAAACTTCAGAAGGTTGTTTCTTTACTACTTTCACTACCCCATCCAAACTTTGGATAAACTTTTCTGCATCATAAACATCTTCAAAGCTCCTGAAAGCAGCAGAATAATGGTACAGTTTTTAGCTTAGACAAGTGCTCATGTAGTCCTACAATAAATAATTCGTAAATGAATCTACAATGTCAATCATTCATAAATGGTTCAAGCATGTACTACTAATTGTGTCCTTAAAGGATCCAACTCTTGAGCCGTTTTATTTCTAATGCAACCAGGTACTGTCAGAATTTATGGTTTTCAGTGGTGTAAAGTAAATCCAAGTCTTCTAAAGCGAGTAAATGCACATGCTATATTCAGCACTAACCATTTATCACCAGGTTTGCTTCCCCTAATCTCCGGGAGTACCAGAGTTGCACGTAGGTATCTAGCTACCACCACGGCATCAGCAATCTGAAGAAGACCAGTTAAAGATACACATTCAGATGGTATAAAAGAGGAAGACAAAACCCCAAGTGAAGAAATGCAAAAACTTTGTTATTCCCTTATTAGATAACACTATAGCTTAATATATATTTTGATAATAGATCACAGTTAAAAGACCTCTATCTCTGATTACTGGTAATGCTTTGCATTCATTCTTAAACAGCAGACAGCACAGTATGGTGGTATTGGCATGATGGCGATTAAACAACCCAAGTCAAAATAACAAGAACATGAACATAATCATCAAATTCTATGGCAAATCCCACCTGCATATCCATTTAAAAATCAGACCTACCTGTGAGACGTGGTACTCTGGGCCATTAGTCAAGGAGAAAGTTACAACCCCTTGGGATTGATCTACCTCCTCTGTTAGCCATAAATGAAAAATAGTGAATATAAAATAAATAAATAAAATTGACAAGAAATGAAGAAGGAGAGCCACGGAAATACCAGCCCGGAACAAAGAACAACTCACCCAACATTGGCTTAGTCCAACACTGTTTCAGACTTGAGCCGTCATTCTCCAGAACCGGTACTCCTCCATTTGGTAATTTAAAGAGGCTCTGCTCCTCCGAAGCCCTGGTTTTGTCATGCAAAATGGAAAGTTCTGAATGGTTCACCGCCTATTTAAATAGAGAAAGAGATAGAAAACGACAATCAGATATTACACATATTGTTGAAGGAATTAAGGTTCTGTTCTCAAGTAAATTAATGTTCAAAGTTCAATCATCAGTAAATCGAATAACAAGACAAGAATTTGTTTGAAACATATGAAAAAAAGGTACACAAGAGCAAATCTTGTAGAAAAATGCCAAGATTTGACCTTTACAGTTACACCAGGAACCCCCATCAACTAATAAACTGAAACAGAAATGAACAAAATGAGATGTATGGAGAGTAACGGACAAACAGAAAAAACATCCTTGTTGGTTGTTCTGGATCCGAGAAATTCAAGGTAAATATTGGAACCGTTCACAGTAGAACCAATTTCATCAGAAGAAAATGCAGCAGTTGTAAAGGAAACAAAAACAAGAAGAAGAAGAAAGATGGAGAAGGAAATACTTGAGGTGGGTCGAAATGGTCTCTCTTGATCATGTCGCCGAGCATAACGAACATGGTAACGGTCAAAACTCCGGCCACCACCTGGCGAGGATCTACAGCCATTTCCTTCGGATCCACTCAATACTCTGTGCAGTAGGTAATGGGAGAGAGAAGAGAGAGAGGGAGGGAGCAAAGTGAATGAGATTTGGAGTTTGGCGCTTGCTCTCTTCTAGTCTTCTTCTTCTACTTCTACTTGGCTTTTTAATAATAGTAAATGATTTCACGAATATTAGTACTACTATAATTTAGACTATGTATTTTCCAAATTACGGGTCATAACATGGTTCAATTTCTATAAAGAAATTTTTATTTATATACTTTCTTATCTAAAATTTAAATTTATCCAAACAGAATTGATTTTAGATAAATAAAATAAATATGTAATAATAATAATACAGAAAAAATAAGTATGTATTTGGAGAAGACAGAGGGAAGTAGACAGTAGATTTGGTGAGGACAAAAGTACATGCAATTGCCCAAGTAAGCACCGACACTTTCCCGATAACGATTGAGCGCCTAATATGGGTGCCCTGCCTTGCGTCAATGCGTTGCGTGCTTTCTCACCCTTTACGTTTTCTTGGTGTTCCTTTATTTTTTATTTATTTTTATATATTAATTATGTATTTACTTATTAATAAAATAGGTAATTCCCATCCTTAAAAAATTTCAGTCATAAATACTAATTCCTATTGTCCTTTTTCTAATAACAGTGACATAATAGATAATTAATAGATTATTTTAATTATGAGTAAGAAAAGATAAACATGCAGTAAACTGGAATTTGAAAATTAAATTAATTAAGTAAAATTTTTTTTTCCGAAAAAATCTTTGTTTTAAATTTTATAATAATTAATACTCCCCTGAAGGGTAAAGTTGATATATTTATTTTAAAAATAGAAATAATAATATATTGAATACTGGGAATTAAATAAATAAACAAACAAATGAATAAATCATTCATTCACTCAGTTTGGAGTTCCGAGTGGAATGTCCGGTGCCCGGTGGGCTGTAAAGACGTGATCAGGGACGGGAGATGGGCCCTTGGAAACCCCCACAAGCAGAAGCAGGATCCCGTCCGGGGGCTGACCCGTAGGTTGGATTTGGAAGACAAAGACAATGGTGGACCCTGTTTCCTCCGCACCGGTCATCTTCCCTTCCGTTCTGCTCAAGATTTTTTTGGATCACCTTCCCACATGGACTGATTTCTCCAAATTTGCATATGCCCCTTTTACCCACCTGCTTTCTCCTTTAGATTTAGAATTCTTTCCTTTTTTTTTTTTCTTTTCTCCTCCAAAATGAAAGTTTTAACAAATTAATTCTATAGTGACTAAAAATGATTGGTTTAGTCCCTTTAAACATTTAAATAGGTAGAATAACGATCGTACAAATCAAAAATTATACAAGTTTCACCTCTGAATTACTCACTCGACCACACCTTTGACCTTGTGTTGAACTCCATGTTACCATAAAGTTTCTACAATTACTAATAATAAGATCATGCAACTTAATATATATAATTTTGAATGAAATAAAGTTGAAAATTTTTGAAGGAAATTACAATCGAGATGATGAATGCAGCACTTGCATTAACTTTGATGGATAAAAAAGTGGGTGGAATTCATTGAAAAAAAGAAAAAGGGGAAGTGGGTATGATTGGTTTATAATCAAAAGAAGATATATATTTTTTTTAACATAAAGGAAAATGCAAAAATGAAAAAGGTATATATTCTTGAGGAAGTTGGGAGTTTGCTTTCATTATAAAAGCATCACATCAAAAAATTATGGGTGGACTTTGAATGACGATAATGGCACAACTTATTGGAAGGCTTAGCTACACTGCCCAATTTTTCCCTTTTTTTTTTTTGTTTTTTTCAACTAAAATTATAATCTTAGTACTCTTTCTATTCGTTTGAAAATCAATATCTTTTTTTTTTTTTAGTTAATTTTTATGAAGAAAAGTGACATTGTAATGTTAGAAATAACTAAGTCAAATCTTTTTTAAAAAACAATATGTATAAATCAAAATAAAATATTAAATTTCAGATGAATGGAGTATGTTTATACATATATATAGTTATTATTATTATTACTATTTCTAGT
Source organism: Parsonsia alboflavescens (assembly GCA_028571225.1). Classification (NCBI taxonomy): domain Eukaryota; kingdom Viridiplantae; phylum Streptophyta; class Magnoliopsida; order Gentianales; family Apocynaceae; genus Parsonsia; species Parsonsia alboflavescens. The sequence continues at coordinate 652,478 of JAOXNR010000001.1, read as the reverse complement.
CAATAATACTATTTTTAAATAAATTATTTATCATATTTAGAAAACCAAGAGTGCAGTCGATTTTTTATAAAAAAATTAATACACACTGTTTATTCATAATAAATTTATGATATTAATGGAGATTTTTTTTTACAAATTTCAATACAGATATTTTGATACTTTTCTAATTGATTTAGATTTTTTACCCAAATGTTCCCCTAAATGGAATATAAAGACCATTTTGGCCCATCATGTAATATAAGAGTCAATCCTAAAGGTAGGAGTGCATGGAGTCCTTATTTGATGAGATTCATCGAAATATAAGAGTTAATTTATTTCAAATAAATTGTACTAATTACTTAAACCTTTGCCCAATATTAGAAGGAATACGAGTTACAAAAGGATTTAATTACCATAGGATCATTCAACTATAACTCTTCCAAATCATAATTCATATACTATATTTTTTTTCTTAACCTTTATATATATTATATATATACGAGTCAATCACTATATGTAGTATGCAAGCTAACCACTCGTTCACACCCTTTGATGCATAATTCATATATTATGCCTTTACACTATATTGAATATTTGCAAGTTACTCCATTTAAACAAGAATGTTATTTAACAAAGAGAGTCTTATTTCAAAATAATTATTGTTTATCCAATTCAAAATAAAAGGTATGACTGAATTACCTATTTTATCCTTTCTTTATCAAATTTTCTTTTAACATTTTCCAATGCAATTAACAATGCTAAACATCTTAATTTTTAAACTAACCAATCAAATAAAGGAGAGAGGAGGAAAGGGAGAAAAGGATTTGAGAGTGAAATTCAAAGTAAATTAAAGAGGGGCAAACTTGTCTCAACCAAATAATATTATGATTATCTTAATTCTAATAAAAATCCTTTAAATAACATTCTTTTCAAAACAGAGGGGAGGGAGTGTGAATTATGATCAAACAAATTTATTGTGATATTTTGAATACCAAATTCGAATGCATCACTAATAATAATTATGCAAAACTCAAACTTAACTATTACTAATGTAGTATTAATTTAATTAGTAGAAAAGATATGTGGTTATTAGATAATAATAAATATTTTTTTTCGTCTTCTTAAAACTAAAACAAAAAAAAAATAATTATTTTTTCCTTTTGTTGAGTGAAAGTGACAAAAGTACTACAGGTATATAATAAAAGAAAAGGTATGGTTTTGTCTGGGCGCTATGGTATTTAGGCGTTAATTAAGGAAAGTGGGTGCCGGCGCCACTCTCTAACAAGTCCGCCTTTGACCATTTACGCCATTGGTTTTTTTTTTTTTTTTCTTTCTTAACTAAGAAAGAAAAAGGAAAAATAAAAATTTAAAGCCCAATCAATCATGGCCGTGATAACTGCTGTTGGTCTTAATTAATGCTAATCCCTGGGAATCAGTCAATCTGTTGACCCTTTTTTTTTCTTCTCTTATTTGAATCGAAATCTCCGAGAGGAAGGAATATAGGCAAGGGAGGGGATGAAATCGGTATTAAAATAATAATGACAAAAAAAAGGAATTGAAATCTAAGTATTTTAGATATATTTTGCTTTCTATCTCATTCTTCTTATTTGTTATGGATGTTAGTATTTTCAAATTGTGAATTTCAAGTTGATCATTTTTTTATTTTTCAATTTTTTTTTTAACATTCATCCCTTTTATAATTTTTTCTATCCTCCATTCTACTCGTCTTGAAGGACACCATACCTATTATCATTGAGACTTTTCGATTTCAAATATTATTACTTATCACTAAATCAGTAACGATTGAGAATTCATGCAATGACATGATCAGATATCCAGGTCAATTCATGTAGTGACTTGATTAGATATCAACCTGGAGAAGAGAAGTGTGGTTGTGATTCTATCTACCATGCTTAATAGTTTTTGTAGTCGATTCGTATCTTCTGTTTCTTCCGCTCCATTATTCTTGTGCTGTAAGCATTCACGATTTTGACTTTTGATTGTGCCAGTGGCAAATTGATCTACTATTTCTTTGGAAGAAAAACGAAGAAGATATTCAATGGTTATAATTTCAAGAAATTTGAACATTCAAGCTTCTTAATTATTGTATTTGACTTAATTTTAAATGAAGAAAAAAAAATAATTTAATCCATGTTTACTAGATGAATAAGATCCCATTTAAATGAGTGTTTTTCAAAATAAATAAATAAATAGATTTTGAGAAAAAGCACTTTTTTTCAGAAAATTCGAGACAAAAAGGGAAAAAAAGGTTCATTTACCAATTCCTTTTAGCTCTTTGTATAACTAAAAGACATTAGCTATTAATTTATGTTTTTTTGAAATAAATTCTTGAATATGAAGAAATACTCCTACAAATCATCTTTACTTACAGATATTTTGATATTCAAGTTTCAACACAAGGAATCCGGCAATAGCGGCCGGTCAATTGCTTCCTCTTCTTCCACGTCCAATGGGATTCGTCGCCCGCGATGGCAATACCAGATCTCGACGCAGCTCATGGCCGTCATCAGCAGCAGACAGATCGCAGACAGTGTCAAAAATATGTTTGCAATTAAGTGCTGCGGTTGCTTCCGTTCTGCACATAAATCCTTAGGGCAGCTGGCATACATCGCTGCCACCATCCACATGATCGCCCCCCGCATGCAAGCATACACTGCAGCTTTTAGTGCTGCCGGCACTTGTGGGGGATCATCACCGCCGGCATCTTTCTCTTCTCCCATAATTCTCTGTTCGCGAGGACACCGATCGAGGAAAAGAAACAAACATTCATAGGTTCCGAATATAAAGAAACATATTGTCAGCTCCAAGTTTTTCCGGGAAGAGCAAAGATCGGACCATGTAAACACCAAATAATATTAAATATTATCTATAATTTTTTATTAATCTTCGCTATTCTTTCTTTCTTTCTTATAATAGCATTAAATAATAATAATAATTTCTTTTCCTCCTCACTTAGATAAATACTTTTTCATTATTCAACTATTTTCAATACATTTACGCATGTATAATTTCTTATAATAAAATATTAAAAGCATCGTCGGGTTCAATGATTGCCAAGACAAAAAATTTTAGCAAATCATGCACCCGAAAATAATAATAAGGTAATAACAGTCATGGCCCAAAAAATAAAAAAATTTAAAGCTTAAAATATTTATTTATAGTTCAGTGCGAAAATAATTTTCAATCTAGAAGTAACTCCGTCCAAGTAGTCCAAACTTCAGAAGCAAAATCAGTGTGTAATCAAAGAACCTAAGAACAAAACTTTAACCAAATTGCATTCAATGGAAGGATAAGGTCATCAGCAGAATACAACATAATGGAAATCAAAAGGCAAGCTGTATGCGTACATGATAAAAGCAAAATTTTTTGGGCAATTTGTTACATTTACTCAGAGAAATTGGCACCGAAATTAGTACTAAAATGTGCAGAATCCTCCAAGAAGGTTCACTTGCCTCGAAGAAATTTACCAGGGAGCTATTCTTTCTCAGAGAAGTATCCAGAACAAATGGCCCAGACATTTAACTCCTAACAAGAGAAGTGAGAAAATACTTGTTTCTGTAACTTGGACAAACCGAATTCCCGTGGACTAACTTCCAGCTTTCTTTTTCAACTTAGATTTCTTTGAGGCTTCCCTCAAAGCTTGTCTCTTCTCTTCCCTGTCAAAATTTTACGGACCAACAAGTGTCAGAAAGCTTGTCAGTTTGCAAAAACATGAACCGAAAATCATATTTATGGTACCAACTAGAGGGGAGAACATTCTCCAGAAAGCTCTAGTGGTTAATGAGGTGTCTTCATGGTACTCATTTAACAGCTACTACCTCCACTCCATTCAAAATTAGGTATCGTTTAAAGTTTCATATGCCAACTAAAGAATCCTTATTTTGAGGTGTTTTTAAATGTAAATAGGCCAAATTACCCTTTATCTTTCTCTATTAATGATATATCCCCCAAGAGTATTAATTATCTAGTGAATTATTCTAGGAATAAAGTAAAGGGTAATATTGAAAAAATCTCAATTAATAAGTCTTGACAATATAAAATGAAAGATACTGTAGAATTGACCTTTTTTTTTTTTCCCGAAAGACAATTATTTTGGAATGGAGGGAGTAATTAATTGCAAATACTAAAGCAATTTATATATTTTTTTTGCAAGTCAGTTCTTCATACCTTGCTTTTGCAATTTCCTCTCTTGAAGGGGGCTTCTTTTTCACCCTCTTCATAGAAGCAAGTGGCTTTTGTTGTTTTTTCTCCTTCTTTGAAGCAGACGGGTTTCCTTTTCCATCTTGAGCAATTTTTTTTTCCAACCTGCCATTATCCTTTTCAATAGAAGCTTTCTTCTTAAGATTATTATGATCTCCTTTAACATTATCCTGGCTATGGCCTTCAATCTCCTCAGGTCCTAGGTCTACCTCCTCTTTTGGCTCATTGGCTAATGGAGTTGGCTTAGAATTGCTTATCTTTTTCAACTGCAAATAAAAACAAGAAAAATATAGATGCAAGATGAACAATTTAATGCACAGTCACCATTAAGAATACTATAACCAGAAGTTAACAGCCAATGCACATTGAACAAAAGTTTTTGTGTGATCTGAATCAGAAAAAGGCATCTACAACCTCCTTGCAGGTAGTGGGTGCTTGGCCAAGCCTGAGGGAGTAGGTGGAAGACAAGGACAGTTCAAAAAAACCTAGGAGTAAGCCACTTGCAACTCTTATAAAGAGATGCAGGACCAGTGGCTGAAAATCTGCTAATTTCCATATTTCTTCTCTTCAAAAGTAGATTTGCAGTGAATAGTGTAAGGGGGATTAACTATAGCGTGGAGAAAAGATACAGAATGGTTTTGTCATTCAAATGATTCCCAAATATTATTTGTCTCGGTCCCAAATGGAAGCAAAAATACAGAAAACCATCTCCACATAAGCTGTCTTTCATACCTAAATGTGTATTGCTAAGGATTATCTTCTAAATGTTAGGATTTAATAGTTCTTTTTATATGAAAAAAAAAAACCTTTGCCACAAAAAATCCATCCATGTTGTGAACATGAGGATAGAAGCGCCGTGTCTTTTCCAAAGAGGGATGAAATCGCTGTCCCCTAAAGCTAACAAACCTGGAATGAGGGAGCAAACCTAAGTCAATTGCACATACATACAAAAGAACGGTTCAGCTGAGTTTTGCAAGAGTAAGAACATCAGCCATACCCGGGAAGACCAAAGTCAAGACCAGACGGGACAAGTTTCAGATTCCTTCTCTTGAGTGCATAATCTATAACTGCCTCATTCTGCAGAACTTCAATTTTTTAAAAAAATAGAAGCAGAAAGTACATAGTTGAAATTCAGAAGATCAAACTAAAAACAGACCTCTGCAACCATTATTGAACATGTGGAATAAACAATATATCCTCCTGATTTGGAATTGGCATCCACCATGTCTATTGCTGCAAGTATCAATTGCTGACATGGAAAAGGAGACCAATGAAATAAAGTACTGGGAGAAAATCAAGTTGAGAGTGAATTCATAAACCAAGGCAACAAGGAGATTTCAATTCTATCTCTTATTGGAGGAACACAGTACATGAGTATGCACATAATATCAAGTCTGAAGAACAAGTATACAAAGCTTCCATTTACAGGTAAACAAACTGTTAAATGTGATTGAGACCAATGGCTGTTTGTGCTTCAAACCTTTGACTTTTAGAAAACAATCTCAATGTCATATCAATCTTTCATCCATAGTACTGTTTTCTGCCAACCTTACACTTGTTAAATATTCATAGAGTCAATAAAGGTAGTGGAGATGGTAAGTTTAGACAATGATATCCCTATTTGCACAACCTAAGATAATAAAAATGTTAGAGATATGATTCATGCAACAAAGATAAGTAATAGATATGATGTAAACCAGAAACAATGATATTCACTATTGCAATACCTTGGAGGATAAAATGTATGAGAACAGCAATGACAAAATAATACGAAAGTCAATAGAGCTCAATAAACAGATTAATTTCTGATAGAAACCTTAATGATTTTTTATAAAAGGTAGACATGAAAGCAACATTAAGAAGCCAACAGTTGTCCCATGTATTCCCCAAGTTTTTATCATCAACTATGTGGCGATAGCTAGAAGCTAAATACATTGTTTTATTGTAACAACGAAAGGTGAAAATTTTAATCTGAAGATGCATCCCACAATGGCATTTTATTTGGAAAAGAGGTATATACCTTCTGCAAGTGGGAACAGTTCTGTATATCAAGAACAGTTTTTGACATTTTGACTTTCTCATCCTTAGATATTACCTGCAAAATAAATTAAGCAAGCTTAATGGTGAATGCGGAAAAGATGAGTAACAATCATTAACAATAAACATCAAGCATCACCACTTACCCCTGTGCCACTACAAGGAGCATCCAGTAAAACCCTATCAACTGTGTTCTGACCAAAAACTTTGGGCAGCTGAAATTGATTTGAAAAGAAAAAGGCATTACAACTATTTCAAACAATTGAAACCACGGAAAATATAATATGATAATATCCAGAGGAATAGGAAACAGAGTGCAGGCCAAGTGAATGTGCTTGCCAAGAGACATGATTTAGAAGCATTAAAGTTACGAAAAGACAGAGAAATTAGTTTGTATCTCTGAACATATCTGAGAAATACACAGAAGATGGGGAATCCGGTGATTAAAATGAACGAACGTATTGATCTTATAGGTCACCAATATGGTCCTTTCTCAAAAGCTAGTTCAAATATCACTAATATTAACTAAGCAACAAAATCATCTGGCTAAAAATATTTTTCATGCAATTTTGTGTAGTTGGATATCATGGAGAGAGACAGCAACTCAATATCAATACAGAAAGCTCACAAAGAAATGCAGAAGATTCTACCTCCCGACCATCATAACTACAAACAATGGTGTTTGTTACTCCCATGCGTTGCAAATTTGCTGTGAGTGATTTGAGCCTTGATGACTTCATCTCATTAGCATAAATAATACCTGTTTCCAGTGGAAAACATACAAGGATCAAGAAAACCAGGTGAAGTTTAAACAGTGAAAGGATGGATAAACTGAAAACCAGAGCAAAATATGACAGTAACTTTCATAAATAATAACAAAAAGAAGATGAGAGATATTGAAGTGGATAAGGATGTGTGAGAGAGAGCACAAACTTTAAATATGTAGCAACTGAGAAATGATTGCCGAGCATTGCAACTCAATAACTTGGTAGGCATCTAAGGATGTTGCAAAGAGTGCATGAGAAGGCCATAAAGAAAGTGAAAAATACACTGGGTACAAAATGGCCGATTAACAAGTAAGAGACTTTTGAAAGTTGCAAGTGCCTCAAAATATGCACAGAAAACATAACCTCAGCAAGACAACACATTGTGTGTGCAAGGTATGGGACACAATCTAACGTCACAAGCAGGAGATGGGCTACAACTATGATTAGTCTCTTTACAGATTCTTAGTCAAAATCTTCGAACAAGTACTTCAACTCTCATATGTAGGACCACAAAGAAAGGTTGCAGGCATGGGAGAAGGCAAATATTGATAGAAGAAGAGATGGAATGAACCAAACCCCACTCACTTTCATCAACATCCATCCCCCACAAAACAGCCCCTGCCCCCCTCCAAAAAGAGAGAGAGAGGAAGATGCAGCAATAAGCGCTAGATGACTTAAGGGAAGTAGTGCGTTGACCACTTTCAAATGTCATGTGAAGATATTGTGTGGCAGTAATATGAACACCAGTTTGATACAAATGAACAGTAGATAATCTGAACACCCTATCAGTAGATTGTAATTGCATACCGCTATTTTTCATAAGAGCAGCAACATAAGTTGTTTTACCACCAGGGGCAGCCCTACAATGAATAAGAAGAACATTAACAAGCAGAACCACATATCAAACTGGAATTACTAGAAACCACTGAATAGGCAATTAATTTGATGTATGCAACAGACCCACCCCAAGTGTCTTTGTTCATGCCTAAGGAAAGTCAAAGAAATAGAGACTGTAGGACATGTTGCCCTTTAACTGGAGCAGTCCTTTGGAATATACTAGAAAAAAAGGAAACCCAACACTGAAGGCAGTGTAAATGACCAGTTGGTAACCATAAGGATATAAGATTACAAGCAACCTAGAGACGAAATACAGGGAACAAAGAGAAATGGGGGGATTGGGATTGAAAACGGGAAGCCAGGCGAAGCAAATTATAAGGTGCAAATCTTCTGTAACTAGTCACCAAGAATCTAACAGCAGGTACACGAGGATGCCAAAGAATTGATGAGGCAAAGAGAACAAAATTGCGCAACAAAATACAATTTCTTACGCCATATCAACAACTCTTTCCTTCTCTTGAGGAGCTAGGGCCATCACAGGCAAAAAGGAACTTGCACCTTGAAGCTGTGAAACAGTAATAAATGTCACCAGGAAGCACATAATGTAAAAAAAATTGTTGAATAGATTAGCACACTGAATACCAATACCATATAGTAACCAGCCATGTATTCAGGAGTAGCGCCAATTGGAACTTGTGAGTCATAGACAACCAGGCCAACCTACAAAAAGTAAATATTTCAAAAAAACATTCTGAAAGGTTAAGAGGATGACCATCAAAAACCTAGAGAAGCTATTCAAGAAAAGAAATTAAGAGAACCTCACTTTTGACCACTTGCTCAATGGATCCAAGTTAACACCTCTGTTCAGTAGAACACCAGCTAAATCTCTCCTCCGAGTCTACACATTAATAAGATGCATGTTAAGCAATGAAAATCATACAACTTACCTGCTAGACAACAAAAGAGCAAAATGCTCAACTTACTTTTAAAGTATTTGTACGGATACAAATTGGCCGAGGCTTTTCAAATGCTTCAATAAGTTCCATGAGTTCAACAACTGGAAACATCTGCATAAAATTAGTTGCAAAAAAGTTAGCACCAACACTATGGAATCCAAGTTCTTCTGAAACAAATAAGTTAAAAAATACCTCTACTAAAGCTTCAATCAGAAATTCATTGTAACCATAATATGAACTTAAATCTATCTTAAGTTGATCAACATAATCCTTCCGTGTAACTCCTTCTTGCCTCAAGGACTTAAAATTGGACAGCACTCGGACAACTGAACTTAGTTTAAGCACAGGAAAGCATATTAGCATATGAAGAGAAGCACAATTACATACATAATGGCAAGATACTAACTTTCTTTTATTCGCCTCTGGAGATTTGAGAGATCTGGGGGTCTATGAGTTTCTTCTTCCAGTTCCTACATGAATTTGAAAAGAAATTCATAATTGGATTAAGCAGATGACCCAACTTGCAAAGTATAGTTGGGATAAACAAGGGCCAAAAAAGAGGTATACAAACAATGCACCTCATTTGTTGGCAATCGGAACTCATCAGCTTCTTCTTTGATGTTAGTCACTAGACCTTCACGTAGTTCTGCATCAGATTGCTTCTTTTCCCATGCTTTTTCTTGATCAATACTCCTTGATTTCTCCTCAATATCAGATTCATCTGAATCAGATTCTTCATCTGAGTCCTTCTCTGTAACAGTGGAACAGATATAGTCAAAGTTATGCACAAAAATGGAATACAAGTCCAGAGACTTGATGTGCTAATAAATTGTAGCACCTCCATCAGAACTTCCTTGCAGAATATCATCAGCAAATGGATCATCCCCCGCAGAAGACAATTCAGAATCAGATCCAGCATCAATATCTTCACTGTCAGATCCTCCATTTACTTCAAATTCTTCATCTCCTCCATCAGAATCACTGGAAAGATTTTCTTCAATGGGCTTTTTCTCCTGTTTCTCTAAAGAAAGTTCTTTCTTGTGCTTCTTTTTAGGGGTAGGTTTCTGAGACTTTGTTCTCTTTTTGTTAGCAATCTTCATTGTAGCCATCCAAGCTTTACAACAAAATGTTTCTGTGCTTTATTAACAGATAAACAGAACATTATAAGAAAGGGGGAAATCCAACTACATCTATCTAGCAAACAGGAAATATAATACTAGGGCCAAAGACATGATAAAATGGTCATAATGGTGGAGTTTAACTTATCAAATGTTTATGCGAGTTCAAAGTTCATGTTCCAACACTAACTATAACTTCAGGACAAACTGAATATTAGTTAGTCCACAAAGAACAGAGTTCGAGAAAAATTAAAGACAGCATCAAACACTCCCCCTAGCTAATCAATCTCCAAGTTTCCATTTTTTCCCCTTTCCAGGCTGCAAACAACATACTTTATAGTACCGTGGAGAATCATCTCAAAAAATGCTAATGCAAATCTTTCCATGTACTGCCATTACAATCAAACCTTCACTTTTACTCCCAGGTTACATTATAAACCCTAAATTCATTTTAGGTGATAGGAGCCCAATAACAAAATTAGTTTGAAACAAAGAGAAACGTAAGTAAAAAGTAAGAGAGAAAGAAAGAATAATTAAACTCACCGCAAATTCCTAACCAAGTTTGTCTCTTTACAGGGAGGAACTAGGTTCCTAACAATTACAGAGGAAAGGAGGGAAGAGGCCGATGAGGGACGGTGACGATGGAGGGTTTAGGGGTTTAGGTCTTTTGTGTATTAAACTGTTTTTAGGTTTTTTGGTCTTTTACAGTTTTTAATAATTTCAAATGAGTACCTAAAATTGTGATTTATTGTCAATTGAGGGACATATCTTTTTTTGTTGCCAATTGAGGCCTCAGGGAACCAATTGAGTAGACTACACTCTCGTCTGGTATTAAATCTCAAAATTTTCATCTCAAGAAGACATCCAATAGAAACATATACTTCCTCTTCTTAAATTGAACGTGCATATTTTTCTTATTTTGAATTATTAAAAAATAAATGTTTTATATTTTAATAGTTAAAATTTTGTTAAAAATTTTATATCGTTAAGTTTAAAATTAACTAAATTAATTAATTTTTCAATAGAATGAGTATTATTTATCTATTTTTTGAATCATTATCATTAGTTTTAGAAAATAAGTTTAGAAATTAATTGTCAAAATTATTTTTTATTTTCCTTATCTTGCAAATTTGAGCTCACCTCTCTTGATCTTATATATTTAAGCATTTTTTCCACTCAACAATAAAATATTTGATCGGAATCTTTGCTCAGTCCGATTTTGTGATCTTCATTTTCCATGTATATTGAATCCCGAATTATCCACCCTAGATTTCCTTCCATTTCAATGCCTCTCTCTGCATATAAAGATTCATAGCATATCCCTACAGCATCCATAATCAATTACAAGCAGAAAACTTTTCTCTTCTCGTCTCATTGTAATTATCAATGGCGGCCAACTTTGGAAGCCATATTAATTATTTGAATTTGCAAAGAAGTTATGGGTATTCGTCTTCTTTGACGACTTGTATTCTGAGGGTGGACGCTCGAATTCCAGGATGGCTAAGGGCCGTGAGCGAAGTATTGAGTAGAATCCGTGAAGTTTACAACTTCAAGATGGTCCCAGATGGTCTTATTGAAGTTTCGGGCACTGTCCATCCAAATCTACTCTTGATTAGGCTATGGAGAACAGGGATTCGTGCAGGAATCGTTTCTGTGAAATCTGGAGATGACCCATCTTCTAGTTTATATACTGTCGGATATGGGAATCATGGTGGGCAAGGGCATGATTTTCGTGGATATAACAGATATACTATTACTACTACCACTGGCTGCAGGAATGACAGCAATGATCATTGTGGAGATCATGGATTTTGTGGAGGGATGATTTGCTACCCTGCTTGCAATGGTAGACCATCATCATACGGTGGTGGCTATCGGAATCATCGCCGTCAGAGTTCCGACAACAGACCTTTTGCAGGATTGGCTGGGAGTATTAGGCAGCCCCTGTCATCCCCTAGATGGTTTTGGCATTGAACAGAAGAATTTTCACACAAAGTTCTAGTCTTTTTATATTATACGAAAGTTAACCTCAGAAGGGCAAGGTTGCAGTGCAGATTCTGCAGACAATAGTACTAATTTTTACGACATTTCTTGAACAAATATATAATTTTTTTTTTTTTTTTTTTTGGCCATCTACCTAATCAATGTGACCTATTTAATCTAAGATATCATCTAGATGATGCATTGTGCTTTCTCCCCTGCCCTCCCCCAGTCAGTAGCTACCTTGAACTGATCTTTGGCTCTTTTTGATTTTTTTTTCTTTATTTATTCAATCAGAATTAATGATTTTATTTAGGACTACGACTATGATTAAGGAAAAATAATTATATGTTGTAATATATAATAGGAAATGGAAGAAGGAAAGTAGACTAAAGAAATGGTATATGAAGAAGTTGAACAGAGCAGGGGAGCACCCCCCTCTGATAATGCCTACCCTGATCATCACATCCTTGGTTAAATCCTTAAACAAGGCAGAGAAACATCTGTCCCTCTCCCATTCGTCAAAAAGAATCAAAAGTCATGAAAAGGATTACATAGATTAATAATTCTATAATACTCCCACATCATGATGTCTTATTTTCTAAAAACTAGCATGTTCTCTTCCGTACAGCTTCTCCCCTTATTAAAAGTCGTGGAATCATCGCATCTCCGATTAATCAAGAGAAAGCAGGCTTATTGTTAAGTTCCTTGTCTGCAATCAGCTATAGGAATCATCAAAATCCCGAAGTTTCACTTTCACTATGGAAGAACTACCCAGATCTTCACATAGAGTAGCCCATGTAGAAAGAGATGTGACTAGCACTATAAGGGGAGCCCTGAAACTGGCTTTCAATAATAAACCCCTTCTGTTGTTGCGAGTTCTTGTGTTTCTTCTTCTAATTCCTTTCTTCCTTCTTGTTCTGATTCATTCTTGGCTAGCTGACCCATTACTGCAAAAGGTGGAGGATAGCTATGAAAAATCCTCCTTGGATCTAAAAGATTTACTGGCCCTTCTGGCAATAGAACTTCCTTTCATTGGTGCCTTTTGCATGATTTGGCTCCTGGGAACTGCAGCAACCGTATCTTGTGCATCCTCTGCTCACCGTGGTAAATCTGATCTGAATCTAAAGGATTTGATGAAACGGATCAAATCTAATTACAATGAAATCATTCATGCGGGTTTTTATGCAGCAGTTTTAGTAGTTTTTCTTGTTCTGCTACTTATTTCAGTTCGGTTTACCGCCCTGATTGGTCAAAATGGAGCAGAAATTGCATTAACATGGATAATTAGAGGGGTAGCTGCATTGATATACCCTTATTTGGCTTCCATCTGCACTATTGGTCTGGTGATTGCGGTTCTTGAAGATGATTGTCAAGGCGCTGGGGCACTGGAAGATGCCCGGAGAGTCCTTAGAGATAGAAAGCTTCAAGCTTGTATAATTATGCTGATTTTAACCATTTTAAGCATCCCTATCTGCATAATATTCTACATTACATCCACAGATGATGATGATGATATTCCTTTTATTACTGGCTGTATATTCATGTTCGTAGCCACAGCTCTCTTCTGCTTCACAAATTTTTTCACTTTCCTGGTGTTTACTCTGTTCTACTTGGAAAGTAAAGTGCAGAGCCATGAAGATAAAGCAGAGATGCAGCCTCTCAACTAGTTTAAGTTCACCATAAATCCTTATATAGGGGCTTCTGTAATTTCTTTTCTATGTCAGTTAGTATTTGTAAATTTTTTTGATTGAAGGTTTTCTGTTAGTGCTGTTTGTCTGCTAAACAGCATAGCCCTTGAAAGGAAACAGCAAGATAACTGAAATGAATTCAAATTGAGACTAAGAATTGCACAAGTCTTCAAAGGAAGTAAATAAAAGCTCCAATGAATATGGCTCAACAAGAGTTTTATGAATCTACTTAGCCCTTTAGAAACAGAAGGGACGAAACCTGCAAATCGTGACAAGAAGTAATATCAATTAATTTACAGAGATAAAGGACAAGCAGAAGATAACATAGTTCAAATCAAACTAGTTTCTTGCTATGGTCTAAAGTTTGAGGGGATCAAGTTGTCTAAACGATAGATTGAACATACCTAGATGGAGGTGGAGAATAAGAATAAGGTGGCAAACCCTGTCTGGCCAATGCCGGCCTTCTGTACCTGGGGACATGGTAGGGATCTTCTAATGCACCATAGCCATGATTGTATAAAGGATGAGGGTTGCCGTGATAGGTCCTGTGAACTACTGGGTGATTCAACTTTGCCCAGGATAGCTTTGCATGCCTCCCAGTTCCTGCTAATGCTTTCAGAAGGACATTAGGATCAACCTCTCCAGAAACCTGTACTTTTCCTTCCTTTGCATCAATGTCCACAGAATAGACACCTATATATGGCAAGAAATCCATTTGGGATTCTTAAAGTTCAAAGCATAAGAATTTTAAGAACTATTCCATGATAACTGCAAGAATAATCTGTATTTGTACCAATTATGGAGCTGAGAACTTCCAGCACTGCCATCTTGCATGCTGGGCAATCCACATTCATATTCAATAGGCAAGTCTAGAAAACAGTGTTTAACAAAGAGAGCAAATTAGAAACTTAATATGTAATAGACTTGCAAAATGCCAATGCGAACATTTCTGAATCAGAATCTTTTCATAATTGATACCAGGAAGTCTAGTGTTTATGAAGGTGAAAGACGCATCCCTGAGTGACAACTAACCATTATTTTATTTTGTATATATTATTTTCTTGATTGATGTTAACCACTAATGTCAGTAGGAAAGAAAGGAAATTTCAGCACAACACACCACAAAAAAGATAGAAGAAGAAATACATAATAATAGTAGAAAAGAAATCTAAAATTAAAAACACAACTCAAGAAAAACCTTACCACATCAGCGTATGGCTCCATGGTCTTGTGAAAAGTCTTGTTCTTGGAGGCAGAGAGAAAGATAATGCAAAGAGGGATTAAAGGTAGCAGAGAATTGATAGTATAGATTTTTATAGATGATACTTAACTAATTTGTCTATCAATTTAGGTAACGGAATCATTCCACCATATGCAGAGGATTTTTGTGTTCGTTTGCTGCCTATCCAAGACTTCCCATGTAAACTCTACTTAATTTGTCTAAGAAAATCCAGGAAATCTTGTGTGAATAATTTTCTTTCCAAATTTTACAGCAATTTGCCTTTCTCCAACCTCTGTGGGTTCGTTTCCAAGATTTTGTGATTTTCCTTTTGAGTTATGATGGACCTAAAGCCTTTGCATCAGCTTCCATAGTTCAACCTGAGAAAACTTCCAAGATGGATAAAATGGGTTGGTTTCAGAAGGGAGAAAAATGGAAAAGCCTTTTAGCATCAATGGTACAACTTAAAGCCTCAGAACTGAAGTTATATAAACACAGGATACTCTATAGAAGAGGCAAATGTGAATTTACTATTTAGTACAAAGATAGGACCCTCCTGGTCATTCTATGGAGGAAAATGTAAACCAAGAGGGCCAAAACCACAAAAAACTAGTTAGTCTCAGCAAATCTGGATATCGTTTCAACTCCAGTTAGCTTCTGCATAGAAGCTTCTTCACTTGCTTTACCTTCTTGAAGTCTGGGACCTGGAAATTCTTTTCCACTTCCCAGGCAAGTTGAGACATACCATTGAAAGATGATTTTGCACCCTTCTCACCGGTCACTTCCCTAGGGAATGGAATTCGAACCTCAAATGCCTCATTTTGAGTAGATTTCACCCGAATGTCAAAACCAAACCGATCAACCCAAACCATCTTGGCATCTAGTACCTGTAAACACAAGTTGCTTATTCCAGTAAGTAGCCAGAGGAGTGAATACTAACAACCAAAAGCAATAGGAAATGTCAAAACCATGTATGGTTTACCAGCACAAATAAATGAACCACCCCTGCTCTCATACGGTACTTAAAAGTTAAGAAAAACATGAAACAGTATTTGCTAAGTTGGTTCCAGATTTTCACAAGGGGGCCAAACAGTGAGCAATACAATACTACACAAAAGAAAGCATGTGCTGCAAAATTAACCTGACTTCATGGTTTTCAACAGAAACTGTTTTCTTACATCTCTAATACAATTATATAGTATACGAGTTCACACAAAACTTCCATACAAACAGATGAATGATAAAGGACAAAGAACAGACTCTAGGAATTATGCATTTGACTCTTAAGAGTTTCAAAAAGGAACTATACTTAACAGAACAATATACTCTACAAGACAGAAAGAGCTAAGGTGTTTGCCATCCAAACCTGGAAATCCAAATCTGCATAGATGTTACAAAAGCGATGCACATCTTCAGCATTGTGAGAATTTATCTCACCCACAAGCTTTTCAGCAAAGTCTCGGAGGGGATCAGGATTTGCCACTGTATAATCCATTGATGTGACCCACACACCATCCTGAAACAAAAAACAGCAAAATTATTCATACTCCTTTCACAAAGAATATTACAATGCACGATAGGAAAAGAGATAACACCAGAAGAACTAGCCAACAACAGAAAGAGAAAAACACGCGTATCCATAACTAACATGCCCATGAGTTCAATACAAATAAACATATCAAAGCATACCACCAACAAATGTCCCACACACCTCTCCAAAATCCTCCATGTGAAGTACCCGTTCCACGGAAGCAATGTATATGAGATCTTCATCTACTTCCTCGCCAAATTTTTTCTTCCATATGGATTGAAGCCTCTGCAAGAAAATGTAACATCCAAAGGAGACTTGTGAACTGTGACATACTCAAAAAATATATGCAATTAAATGTCTTTCATGAGGTTTAAACCTTCCAAAAATCTCTAGAACTTCGTGATCGACATTCAACAATATCACATGAATATAGTGATACAAAACGCATAGCCAACAGCTAATGCTTTAGGCATGGCCAGTTATCAATACTAAAAAATTCTAATCTTAACTATCTTTAATTGTTTACATGGATGTCAGGTTTCACTGCATGATATGCCCTCAATGATCAATTAAACAGCAAGCAAAGTATCTTATCACCAGCAAAGTTCAACTCCTGGCAAACTCAAAAAGCAAGCTGATGTAGCCAAAAATATAAAAGCAAAAAAAAATTCAATGCTGAAAGGAAAATTGACACCTGCAAATGGATTCTGTAAGTTGTACCTTAGAAGTCATTTTATCACTTGGTACGTCCAGGATGCCTAGTATTGAACACTGTGGAGTCCGCAAACCGCACTGTTCTAACTGATTTAGGGAAGGCATAATCAAAACGGAAAAACTTTTCCCGGTAAGCAACAAAGATTTAACATTAAACTAATCACCATAGAAAAAAAAAAAGAACCCTAATGAGCGAAAATGCAATGAAGAACTGACCTGAACATGAAGACTACACCGGCCATCAGCAAATAAGTTTTTGTCGGAGTCATTCAAGACTAGAACAGGAGTACCGTATGAATCAACAGCAAATCGGACACCAATCCCTAGAGGCCAGCCCTCTTGGGAAAGAGAAGAAAGAGTTCCAACAGAAGACAACTCCATGATTGTTCTTGAAACTTCAGCTGGGAACGGCTTGACTTCATTGTTCGTCAACTCCAAATGAGTAGGAGCAGAAGCAACAGAAACCGAGCATTTCAGAGGCTGAATTGAAAATCTGAGTCTTGGATTTGATTTTAATTGGATACGACGAGTACCACAGAAGGGTTCGGACAGAGAAGTTGAAGGTCTGAAAAAGCTGGTACAAGACGGTGGGAGATGGGTACCCAAAGACTGGACCTGCGGAGGCATTTGATAAACAAAATTAGCAATGTTTTCTGGTTGGCTCTGTGTGGAAGGAGAAATTGTGCGAGAGAGAGAAGCAGCTGCTGACTACTGCTGAGCCTGAGAGAACCAACAACGGAAAATTGTTATGATAACGAGTGTGAAGGAGCCGCTCCTGATCATTTTCCCCCTACGCCTCTCCTTTACGCTATGGCAAAAAGCACAAATTTTGGTTAAACTATATTAATTAATTAATGGAATGTCCATTTTTTGAATTAAATAAAATTTTATTAAGAAAATTAGCTTCTGATATAATTAGAGAAAAAATAATTGAAGGGGAATTTAGGCAAGATTTCCCTCCTCTTATGAAGAATTCATTAACAGTGAACTTAAAAAACCAAACCAAAATGGAATTACGGAAACGATGATATTTAATGTAAAAAGCTAGGTTATTTTTGTCCATTACCTTGTGTACAAGTAACTTCATGCATAGAAAACCTAGTTGGAAGAGCTTTCCAGAGAAGGTGGAGGGGGAAATTGGTGAGTGAAGTGAAGTCTTGGTTCATTCAAGTAGTCTCTTGATTTAAGAATTTTCTTCTCTTAAAGCATTGTTAACAAATCTCTGCTAAAAATACCATATAACTAAATGAATATATAAACAATACACATTGCTTGTCGAATGTATCAAAGTGAGAAAATCAATAGCTACGAAGTACACATGATGAGGCGAAACGCACTCAGAAAAATTGCATGCCTCCGCTGTCTGTCAATTCTCAGATATGATTTTGAGGTATTCATAAATAAATCCTCGCCTCTAATAAGCTGATTCTACTACACTAGGAGAACAGCATTAATACAGCCATCATTTTCAGGATTGTTCGTCACTTGAGCATACTTTCCTGGATACAAAAGTCCAAAACCACCCATTAGAATCTGCAATGAATAATATCTAGCTGAGCAACCAAAACACAAGAAACAGAGATTCAATCTTACCCCAAACGACTTTCCCGGCAGGTGTTACAAGGCCAAGTTCACTAACATTGACCTGAAATTCAAAGATTTACATTAGCAATCAGGACAGCAAAGCAGAAAAAAAAAAACATGAATGATATTAGGAAAAAAGAGAGAATACCTCAATTATTGTTCCTTTGGTCATGACACCAAGAGATGTGTACATTGGACCATTAGGATTCTTCTTTACCCCAATAATCTCAAGATTGAAGGTACATTTAAGTTCAGGATGTGTCACATGGGCTTTGTTGAACCTCAAGCCCGTGGGGCGAATGAAACGTTCATACTTGGGAGGTTTCCTTGTAAAGCTTGGACCAACAAATGTTGCTTTAGTAATCATCCTCTTCCATTGCTTGGCTGCAAACAGAAAAATAGAAAATAAAATTCCACAGCTGTGCAGAACCACCTTGGGTGAAGAAGTATTCTTAATTTTTTATTTTTTGGGAGGTGTAATTAAAAAAAAAAAAACACAAATTGCAGAGCAAACAGATTTTCTCACTCACAGATTTCAAGACAAGAATTAGAGAAAAGGACAACCACTTACTTTTCCTTTTGCCGGATCTGATTACTCTAAACATCTCATCTTCTGCCACGGGCCGGACCTGAAATGTTTCAGGAAGTCAGCAACCTTTGCCTGCTTTAAGAACTCATGCTTTACAAACAATGAAACAAATATCATTCCAGATAATTGCATTCTCACAGACAAACTTTAAATTTCTCTCCCATTAAATTTCCCTATCCATTCATGGTAGGTTGGAGTTTAAATGCATACAGGTCAACAGCCTAAAGAATGAGATCTCTGAACGTGAAGCTTCCAAGTAAATCTACATTCGAAATAAACTTCTGGGGCAACAAGTTCACTGACCCAGCAAGGGATGCATCCCACATATCTTTCTTGGTTTATTGACCCCTAAACCAAATATTTCTTGCATCTCTTATGTACCTCATACCATGCTTGGCCATCCTGTGATGCTCATGAATGATAAGCTCTTGACTTATTGTAGGGTTAAATACACACAAGGAAATAAGTGGAATGGACATCCTAAATAGCCTTCCTTCCAGCCTCACAGAAGATAATATGAGACTAAAGCAGATAAAACAAAAGAAACTGAAGAGAGAGGAATCAAAATCAATGTGATCTGATGAGATACAAAAACTGTCGGAAAATTGGTGAGTTACGTCCTCAGTATTTTTAAGTTTGGTCCTATTTATAATTTTTAAGTCTAGTACCCAAAATATTTTCAAATTGCCAAACAAGTCATTTTTCACATTTCCGGTGCAAGTTTGGCACCACTCCGGCTATGTACAGAATTTTTTTTTTTTAAAAAAAAAAAAAAGGGGCGAAGGGTAAACTTGTAACTTTATGTTCACTTTCTTCCTCAACCCAGCCCTTTATTCCTCCCCGTGTCCAGCCACTCACTGTGTCATCACCGTCCCTAATCTACCTTCCATAAATCCCAGCCAGCAACCCCTTTAAACCTTTCGCCTCACCCTGCTGTCCAGATCCAAGCTCCTCCAGTCAGATCTGCTATGCACCGCCATCCCATGTGGCGCCGATGATCTCTGTCACGTCATCGGCTCCCTCCTTTTCTCCAGCTTCATCCCCTCAAACCAAATCCTGATCGGTACCCTCTGCCCGCCCATGGCAGATCCACAAACCTCCAAATCAATAAATAAAAATATCAATCCAATCCCCTGCTGCCGGTAACAACTTTGCTGCAGCCATTTTTGCCGTCAACCCAAACCCAAACCCAAACCTACGCCACTGTCCTCTCCGGTCATCCCCTAGCCTAGATCTGACCGGACCCATTCCTTTCCATCCTTCGCTTCCCACACAACCTGTCATCACCGTCACATCTCCCCTCTCTTCTCCAGCCATTCCCGTTCGCTTCGCTGCTGCTTCCCACAGCCAGAGCTCCGTCTCCATCAGTATTTAGATCTAGTAAGCAACCCTCTTCTCTTTGAATTTCTTCCCTGATCTGTCAAACCCAATCTGCTACCTCCTCGATCTCTCATCGCTCAGATAACATCAGTTAACTAATGTACAAACTCTCACAAATAAAATGTGAACAGAAACGACATTCTAGAACCTGAACCAGTTGTTATTATTATCATTTTAAAAAAAAAAAAAACCTGATTCATAATTGATTGGTAAAAAATTTGGAAGAGTAGAGAAGTTGTAAATACTCAATCCAAACTTGACGAAAGGATATTTACTTATTTAGGCTCTCCTAATTTATTTGCTCATATATTGAGAACGTAAAAAATGGTCGGCCACAGGTGGAGATGGTGAGGTGGTAAATGAGGATTTGGCCAGAGATGACCCAATTTCACAGAATTTTGAAATTAGAAATCGATGTGAAATAACTATTATACCCTTCATCCCTTTTTAAAAAAAATTCGGTATTTGGCCGGAGATTTGCAAGACTTGCACCGGAAATGTGAAGAAGGACGTGTTTGGCAATTTGAAAATATTTCAGGGACTAAATGTACTTAAAAAATTTAAAGAGGACCAAAGTCATCAAAACTTGAAATTTTGGGGACAAAACACACCAATTTTCCAAATTGTCAATAAAAAAATCCACCCAAATAATGCAACCAAAGTAGTAAATTAAAAGGGGGTATCACTTTGTTGACGCATTCACCAAGTGCAGAAGAAACTTGAAAAATTCTTACCTCTCCTGAAGAATGGTGGTTGAGACCATTTAGTTCTTTCATGGGCAGATGAAAGACAATTCAGAAAAGACAAAAACTAGGAAAGAAAGTAAAAAAACAAGATGAAAAGGTGAAAGATTAAGTGACCAACCTTAGGAAGAGGAACCTCCCATTTTCCTGCTTTCTCTTTCCTTTTCTGCTTGATAGTGTTGCTAAGGACCTAGAAGTTCAAGAAAATTGGATCCCATGATTAAAATTAAGAAATATCGAAGTTCACTACCCAATAGAAAAGGAAAAGAAGCAAAAACAAGGATGCCTTAGAAACAGAAAACATACCTTGGCTCTGGTTGTTTCATCACGATCTAGAAGATAAGCAGGAACAGCCCCTTCATGAACATTGTCATCAACCTTGCGCCTGGTTGATGATTCTTCATGCATAAGCAACCTGTTGTGATCACATAAAAATCAGTTATAAACCAACTAGTCCCTTGTATGATATGAGCAGGAAGTTAACCACTAAAAATGGAAAAGAAAAATATACAGTTAATAATTGAAAGCCGCAGAGGTCAAGTAGAGAAACTATCCACGTTAGTGGTACAAGATTTGAGATTCTAGAGAATGCAAGTGATGTTTCTCCATATAATGCATATAGCTTAACTGTGGGTTGATGTTCTTCGTCTAGACTTGTACAAACTTTCACATAAGTTCTACTATTTATCTGCAGAGTTACTCCAGATATCTCATAAGCATCAAATATACAAGAAGAAAATTGTCTTTGGCAGATTTATCGATGCCATCTATTTTAAATATGGAAAGAATGAAAAGCTCATTCCTAAATCCTCTGAGGAAAAAAGGATTTCTTTGTTAAGGATCATGATATGGTGCTTGCAATCTCCAAAATGCAAGTTGTATGAGTGATAGTCCAAAAAAAATTCCAAAGAAAATTCCAATACCATTGCTCCACCTATGATGACACATATTCAATGACATTCAAGATAACTAGGAAAGTCAAATCTTAAATAAAAGGAAAAGATTTCTAACTGAACGCTCCCTCAGGGGTATTTGAGGTAATGATCAGCATTTCCTGATTTTCTAAAGCTCAACCAAAACATACACTAAGAACAGAGACGTTTAATTTAAAATTTAAAGCAGGAAAAAGAAAACTTATTAGAATGAAGATACTTACGTTTTCTTCATTAGGGCCTTCTCTGCATATCGCTTCTTAGCAAAAATCTTACCCTTAATACCCAATGACTGTTAAATCCAACAAAAAAAAACAAAAGAGCAGAAATTAGAGGGTTTGTCAGGTTTTAAAAAAAAACAAACACAACCAAAGAAAGGCCCAAAATCCCAATTCATTCCATTGCCATGGTATGACTAAAACTAATCACCCCTTTAAATAAATTACAATTTTCAAACAAAAAGATGAACCATTATCAAGGCCATACATTTCTGGCAATTTGAGAGCGTTTGTGAACTTCACGAGCTTCCTTCTTGCGCTTGCGTTCAAAGTGATCATGGCGATAACCATGTCTTTTCCTGTGAAGCTCTATATAATCTCCCTGCGGCTGAAATTTTCCAATTTCCAGATAATTTCAGCATCAATTCAACGAGTTTTAACAGATAAAAGAAAAGAGATTTCGAAATATAATTGGAAAAAAATTACAGCGTACCATGGTTACAGATAGCGAAGTCCGACGGTTCTGGTTACTCCGGTGTCTGTCCGAAGAGGGATAGAAGAATAAACCCTACCGAGGTTTTTGGATCTATAGGCAAAAACGATGACTGGTTTCAAAACGGGTTGGGTCGGTGCTAAAGAGGAACACAAATGTGTTGGGCTAAGTAATCGGCTTTTATTTACTATGTTGGGCCTTAGAAAGTATTTGCCAATCTTTGAGTTGACCCAATAATTTATGTACATTGGGCCGTAACTGAAACTTTATCTAATTATCAATTTAATTTGATTTCTGAGAGTTCCATTAACAAATATCCAAAAAAAAAACAACCAGGAATTCTCATTCGAATCGGACTCGACTGCCGGAGCTTGCAATCTACGGCCGATGAGGGCCGCGACCTTGAGCTGTAACAAGGTGCTTAATTGGCCACACTATTGTCAACCATCAACACTACCGGCTAGTTTCAGGCACTGGCAACTCAACTTCTCAGTTCACCCAAACCTTCGCACCAGTAGATGGAAGCTCTTTCACCACCTGAAATGCGTAGCTGCAGTGCACAGAGGCTCCACCGCATCAATTTCGTCTTGGGATGATGAACCTTACGAGGTTTTGCCCAATGGAGAGATAGCCTACTTGGACGAGCAGGACGTGGTCACATTTCTTGATCCTCCCAAAGAGCTTATTCCTCTCGATCCCTCTTCTTACAATCCCGCCGCTTATCTATGGTGATTTTTTTTTCTTTTTCTTCAGTCTCTGCATAATTTCTTTATTTACTGTGCCTGTAATGTTTTTGTTTTTCTGTTGAAATAAAATTTTCATCCTTTAGTTGTGTTGATGTTCAATCAATCATATTTTTCTTATTAACATTCAGGGGAAAAAAAATTCTATATGACAGTAAAATCAAAAGTCGAAAAAATACTTATGGATTATATCTTTCAGAAAGGAGCCGTTTTTTTATGGTCTTGTAGCGGATAGGGCCACCTGATTCCTGTGTTTTTTTTTTTTTTTTTTGGGGGGGGCGGGGCCCCTCTATGAGTGTGTTCTGGTCAAAATTTCTGCAATGCATTTCTTTCTGGAAAGTGAGTTCATGATCACATTCAGGCGGATGATTATTGGTGTTGAATTTAGCATAAAATTCAGACCCACTTTGAATATAGAACTCATATTTTTATAGTTATGCTGAAATTCAATCTCACCTTGATAAATGCTTTCATGAGTTCAAAAGTACTAGTGACATAGAGAAATTCACATTGATCTAGAAAGGTGGAACTTTCATGGGTTTAACTTTGTTCCTCTTTTGTTCCATTACTTGAATTTTTTTGTTGCTAATTTGTCTGATTTTCTTTCTTATAAATTGATTGGCACCCAAGAGAAACTGACATTAGTATGTTTGGATTTTCTGTCAGGAAAAAAATTGAAAGCATCCCAGAGAACAGACGGAATAGTTTGCTTCACTTGCTTCAGCCAAGGTCTGTGTTTTTGTGTGCTAGATCATAGTTAAATGTCTTCCTTGAAAATATTCTCCTAATATGTAATTGGAGGTTTTCAAAATTCTTAAATTACAGTTATATATAATAAGTGACATAATAATTCTTTTTCCTTCTTTGCATGAGGTCTTCTTGGAGGGTATGAGATTCTGTGTTTGAACTTTCAACAATGCAATGACAGGATTAGGAGCCGTTGTCTATGGAGTTCATTTGTCCTTTATTTTTGTGTCTATTTTAATTATTCTAAGTGTGCATCATGTGCTCTGCTGCTTAGCTTAGTTATGATAATGTTCTCAACTCTCTAAATGTAGCTATAATTCAGGCTTATATCAAGGGCTTGGGAAATAGCAGGCATGCGATATGATGATGCTAAGTTAGCTACAAAAGTTGCATCTAGCTTGCTCTCTGATGGAAATGAGGCAATGTTACTTGAATTCTGGAATTGCAGAACAAGCGGAGGTGACTTTTTTAGTCAACCTATGTACTTAGACATACATTCTTTTTATCTGTCTTCTTGAGAAGGGGATATTATTTGAGATGAGCTACATGAAAATGTGTTTATGGAAATGTGCATTAAATCCAGCAAGTCTAGATGAAGAATGTGGGCATATATTTATCTCTGCCTAATTACATAGAAATGATGTAACCACGACATGGGAGTTCAACTATTTTGATTTTAACTCTGTAGCCTTACAAACCTTGATAATTTGCAGTTGAGGCTTGAAATGGTTCCAAGCTGTCATGAAATATCATTGTAGTTTTCTGGAGAATTCACAATTTACTTTATCTTAGCTCAGCCAAGATTAGGGAAGACTATGGTTTTTCTCTCCTGGCCATCGTACCTAAATTAACTACGCTTATTAGGCTTTGGGGACTGTTTCCATATCTGCATGTTGTCATTTCTTTCCCGAAAAGTTCCCCTGCTTATTTAATCTGTTTTTCTTCATCATTTCTTGCCTTTGTTTCATCCAGTCATTTAGCATGAGAAAAGGTGGTAAGAAAATTTTTTGATATTTTATTCTAAATATCCTCCTCATAATTGAATGTTTTGAAATAGGTCCACTGCCCATCGCCTGGATAAAGTTCTTCAGAAAGGTTAGCATTTGATCTCTGCACACCCACACCTCCCTCCATGCTGATCCTTTTACTTCCTTCTCTCTGATATATGTATTTGGCATTTGTACCAGGCTTTGTTTAACAGCAAAGAAAGGAAACTGTATGGAAGACTCATAGGTATGCTAAAATGCCAGTTTAACTGATTCGGAGAATTCCCTGTTCCCGATCCTTTCTTAACCCCTCAAAGTGCTTTCTGCTGGTTCAGTATGGAAATAATGTACTTTTGTCACTGGTCAAGAATATTTTGCTTTAGTGTGATGGTTCTTTCAACTTCATATTTCTTTTGTCCTATTTGCATGTGTTCCCTTGGTGTAGATTCATTGGCCATTCACTCTTCTGCATTTTTTTCTTTTATGGCCTCCCAAAGCACAGGGCGGGGATGGTGAGAGGTGGTACTTTTCATCTGGTTACATATTAATTTCCTCTTTTCTCTTTTGGAAGGAGGGGTTGCAAGGATCCTGTGGCTTAGGCTTCATTTATTCTGATGTTTTTCTTGCTTGGAAGTGAATTTCTGGTAATGATTGCTGAGTTTAGTTAGCTATTTAATATTTGTAGGGGGATCACTTTTGGAAGGAATTTCAAATTCCTTTTTCCCATTGTATTTTAAGGTTAAGCAACTTCATGAAGTCATGTCAACAGAGCAACCTTGTGATTTTGCCTATGAATTTGGAGATGGTTTGTTGGATCTCAAAGATTTACCAAAGGATTTCCCTAATCCAGGTTTGAAATGTTAATATTGTCTGTGTTGTGAATTTAAGATTTTAATTGTTGAAGAAATACAACCTCATTTAGGGCCTGATTGCGTTCTCCTTGAACTAATCAATTACTCATATCTGTTTAGTTTATCCGATCCTCTCTTCTTTCTTTGCCTGAGTATCTAGCTCTGGTATTTCAAATAAAGATAAATTTTTTATGTCCTGAAATACAATTGTGGATGCATACTAAGCTGTTTGATAGCGCTTTCTACTAGTTTATTACTCGTCTGGTCCATCTTTCATCAGGAATACAGAAGCTTATATTCAAGTGATGTCTTCTCTTTTTACGTTCAGCAAAACATCCATGGCCTTTCAATGATCAAGCTGTCATATATATTCGTCATTTGGGACCTGGAGTATTGGTTGGGCAGGCATGGCAGGAAGGAGAGGCTTTAGAGCAAGTGCCTAAAAAGCTTTGTTGCGAGATCTTGATGGTGAGAGATTATTCTGTCTAATCTGCCGATTGCCAGTAAATTTAATGGCCTGAATCTTCTTGTTATTGAGAATCAATAGAAGAAAATGTAACCCATGTACATGTTTTTTTTCCTGGTGTTAGAATGATCAGATGAACTTGGTTTCTTGAATGGAAAAATCCATATTTGCTGTTTATCGAAACTATTTGTTTCTGTGGCAGGAGGATACGGTTTAAGTTTTAAAATAGGAGAATGCACGAAATGTTGATGGAAAATTTAATTCAGTATTTAATAAAATATGACATGATTTGAACCAATTAAAAGAAACAAAAGGGTGATGATTTGAAAAAGGGGGGGAAGAAATTTACTTTGAATTATATTTTGAAGTTTGATTTATTTAATTAACTTCTCTTAGGAAAAATATATTATTTATATATAATATTTTTATTTATTCATACATTATATAATATATATTTTTTTAAAAAAAGTTCTAGGAAAAATTACTTAGACATGGAAACAATTTCCAATTCGAAATTTTCTGAATGTAATTAGTTAAGTCCAAATCATTTTAAACCTAAATCATTTCCTTTCTCTTCTCCACTTTTCTCTCATAATTTATTTCTCTCCTCCTAAAAGCTCTCAAACCAGCTGGCAAGCTGGAGTTGGTTGGGTGGAATATATCTTTTCTTTTCTCTCTTCCTAAAAACTCTCAAAATGATCAGTTTCTCAGACAATAAGGTTTATTTTGTATTTGGCAAAAACCTCAAGGGTATGAAGATAATTATTGCTAATATTAGTCGCGAAACAAAAGGTCCATTTTACTTTACCCACTAAAATTCCATTTTTCCTTCATATACTTTTTTTGCGACTTGGACTAGTTGTATGTTGTGTAAGGATAAAGAAGTAATTGTAAGACAACAGACTCTAGATTAGCAGAAGATCAACGCCGCAACTTTATATTCCCCTCCGCTGCTCTCCGCTCCCGCTGATAGGGTTTTAGACCTACACGTCTAACCCGCTAGGGTTTAACAATGGCGGCATCTATGAAGTTGAAGGTCGCTTTCTGCAGTGGCGGTGGAAGACGAGCCTGCTCTCCTTGTTATCGGTCGCTCCTGAATAACGTCCTATCGCCGTTGCGTTCCTCCGCTTCCTCCATTTGCAGTCTTCCATCATCCGAAACCGTAGCTCTTAACCCTAAATCTGCATTTCCTATTGGTTTTGGTTTCCTCAGAAGTTTGAGTACAACATCTGAAGCAGCGTCACAGGTACAGCCGTACTATCAAACACCCAGTGATCAGAAGCAGGAGGATTATCCCAATTATCCAAATTCCAACCATAATGTTTTTCCTCCTGGTCAGGATTACTCGATTTCTCATCGTAGTCAGGGAAATGTTTCTGATCAAAATTTAAGTGTAGGAGGAGGAAATTTTCAGCAAAACCAGAGGGGTTACTCCCAGAATCCTCCGTCCTATCAGGCTCAGAATTATAATCCTCAAAATGTTGGTTACCCACCGAACCAGAGTTACCCTAATCAAGGTTCAGGTTACCCTCATAATCCCGTTGCTTATCAGGGTCAGAACTATCCGAATGCACGGAACCCCATTCCTTTCCAGAGTAATCATAATTACCAGAGTCAAAATTATCAAAATCAAAACAGAGGAGGACGAGAAAGTGGGATTCCTTATGGTCAAAACAATAATCATGGTGTGGTGAACCGCAACGCGTGGAGTGCCTCACAAAATCAAGCACAGTTTGCTCGAGAGGGAATTCAGTATCCTGGCTATCCTCAAGCACGGAATGAGAATCAAGGGCAGCAGGTTTATTCTAATAATACTGAAGTACAGAATCAGGTTCCCAATAATCAGACAAAGTCTAGCAGTTATGTTGACTTGAAAGCTTGTTGTGAGGCAGGTAATGTAGGTGAAGCTCTTAAGTTAATGGAGGAAGGACTCCTTGCTGATGTACACTGTTTCAATTTGCTTTTTGAGTTGTGTATGACATCAAAGACTTTTGATGAGGCAAAGAAAGTTCATGATTACTTTTTGAGGTCAACTTGCCGGGGAGATCTTCATTTAAACAATAAAGTTATTGAAATGTATGTGAACTGTGGGAGTATGACTGATGCAAGAAGAGTTTTTGATCACATGCCTGATAGGAATATGGATACTTGGAACTCAATGATCAGTGGATATGCAATTAATGGATTGGGTGATGATGGTTTGGCAATGTATGAACAGATGAGGAAGCTAGGTTTGCAGCCCAGTGAAGAAACTTTCCTTGCAGTTCTAGATGCCTGTGCTACTGCTGATGCCATTGATGAAGGATTCTTACATTTTGAGTCAATGAAAACAGAGTATGGAATGGAGCCCAAAATTGTGCATTACTTGGGGCTTCTAGGCATTCTTGGGAAGTGTGGACATCTTGCAGAGGCAGAAGAGTATATTTCAAGACTGCCTTTTGAGCCCACAGCAATTGTTTGGGAAGCATTGATGAATTATGCTCGTATTCATGGAGATATTGATCTAGAAGACCGTGCTGAGGAACTGATGGTTGGTCTTGACCCTTCAAAGGCAGTTGCAAACAAGATCCCCACACCACCACCAAAGAAGCAACAATCTGCAGTTAACATGCTTGAGGGTAGAAACAGGGTACCAGAGTTCCGTAGCCAAACCCTTTATAAAGATGATGAGAAGTTGAGAGCGGCAATGAAGGAACAAGCTTATGTGCCTGATACTAGATCTGTGCTGCATGACATTGATCAAGAGGCAAAAGAGCAATCCTTATTATACCACAGTGAACGTCTAGCAATTGCGTATGGTCTTATTAGTACTCCTGCTAGGACACCTCTTCGTATCATCAAGAACCTACGAGTGTGTGTTGATTGTCACAATGCCATCAAGATCATGTCTAGGATTGTTGGGAGGGAACTAATTGTTAGAGACAACAAACGGTTTCACCATTTTAAGGATGGAAAATGCTCTTGTGGTGATTACTGGTGAGGTGATGAAGTTTACTGGTAGTGTATTCATTAGAGTCCTAAATGAAAACAAGGGACCTCAGCACCTCCTATGAAAATTTCATGCTTAACACTGACCATGGGAAAGGCAAGGCTGTTGTTTAGAATCATTGTGAGGTCCCTAGTGCCATTAAAGTGCTGGAGAGTTCTTTGTATGGACTTTTTTTGCATAGAAGTTGATTCTAATATGGAGAATTTCTCTTTTCAGTAATTTGTCCTTGTGCGTCAGCAACTTAGTTTGTATAATTGATCAATCGCATGTGCTATACCATCTTGCATAATCTGTGGTTCTTAGCCTCATTGTTTTGTTGACATCTTGAAGTTCTTAGAGTCTGGATTACATTGCTTTCGGTCATGGATAAACCTTACATACATAGTTACCCCAGTTTACTTATCTACTATGGATAAACCTTTTCGATTTGGCTTGCTTGCATAGTAATCGCATACCGAAAATAATCATGTATTGCTTGTTTTCAATCATTGTTGACTGTTCAATTTGCGTCACTGTTACCACACGAGTCTATGATTCTATATTAATTTAAGTAATTGTGTCCTCACAATTTTTCATACAAGCCTGGACAGCTAACCAGATACCAGTTCCTATTTTCTCGAGGAACTTTCAACTCAGCATAGCGAAAGACCGTAGCACGCAGTGGAAATAGCACGAATATACCACTTTACCCAATTTGGCTAAATAGAAAATGACTTTCTCACAAGGCACTTGAAAGAATAAAAAAATAAAATTTTCTGCCAAATAATCAACTCAACATGTACAAGCTGATAATCCCCTAAAAGGAAAACAAAGGAATTCCTAATCTGATGCAAACGTATAAGCAAAGAAATGCACTGCCAATAACTTGAAAAGCCGGAGGAAAAACTAAAAAAATATGCAAGAGTAGATTCAGTGGAGAGAAGGCAAGAACTTTCTATGGATACAATTAGTTTCTAGCCAGTCATGATGGCTCGCAGGCTCTTGTTATTGTTAAATTTACAGATGTGCAAAGAGATGCGCCTTTATGAACTCCCATGAGATCTGACAGATGAAATTGACTGAGCTGAGACAGAAGCAGTAGGGCTGTTAGGATCCCTCTCACCATTAGCAACTTTTGGCTTCCCACTCAGCCTCTCCATTGCTTCTTGGCATATGTCAATAAACCAGTCATCCTCGGGAAGAACACTGCAAAAGGTGTACAGGTTATTCTCAACCAAAGCTCAGAAAATAGAGGATTTCCATATTTCCATGTTAGCACAGCATAGTTAATCCCACAAGAAGAGAAAAAACACAGAGAGATTGAAAATCCTTAATGCATATTTGCATAGATGCATACCCAACCCACACATATATCGCATGTGTATTTATCCATGTTTCACAGACATATATTCTTCTACAGGACATAACTGTATACAGATAAGACAATGAGTATCTACGGACATAAAATTTAATTTCCAGCACATACTGTAAGGTAAAAGCTTATTATGTTGGCATTCATAGCATTCTATGGAGGTATATTTTAGCAATGTAGAAAAAGCAAACTGCATGAGCCACCATGATAGCATAAAAAAAATGCAGTATGTCAGAAATGTAGCAGAAATAAAAGCAAGCAGCCTCTGTTCCTTTCTTATTCATCAGCTACAGTCACCAATACGACATTTGGAGCAAAGACTTCTACAGACAAACAGTGGTCCAGAGTTGAGAAGGATACTTATGGGTTACCATCAACAGCAGACACTTTAGGACTACTGGAGATGTAACAATTTCATTACTTTTAGCAAAACCTCATGGAGAGATTTTCCTAATTGTTTCAATCAGTCATGCAGTCCTTTTGTTTTACTTGTCAGTCAGCGATCTCAAACACCTAGTCAAGCTATAATGTCCTACTACTCTTTCAAATAAAAAAACAGAGCCCAGTCTATTAAACTTTTGTAGTGAAAAAAAAGGCCAGAATGCAGTCATACCTATTAGGATCCATTCCGGTGGAAGAAAAGGCAATCATTGCTTTATTTATGATGTCATTGACAACCCGAAGTAAATTTCTAGATAGGTAGCGCCCTTGTGAAGCAAAACACATCACGAATTTCATATCCAGATAGAACTGCAAATTATTCAAAATATGAGTGGTAAATCATTACAGTTTGTGCAAAATGGATCAGATCTAGAAATCTGACATCAATTCTACAAACCTGTTGAAGGCCAAGAGGGCCCAAAGGCCTTGGTCCTTCCTGAATATCATCCCAAAAGCTCTGGTCTTCTGAGAGCCACAAGATGACAGTTTCAGTGAGCCTCATCAATAACAATGTTGCAAATCTTTCCCTTCCTACAAACATATCTGCTGCTAGGGTAGCTATTCTGTTTAATTTTAAATAAAGTTCCTGAAAGTAGCACAAATGGATAGATGAAGTCAGAATCTCATACTGCACCTATATTTTCATACAAGTATTTAATGAATCTCACAAACATAAAATAAAGTACTTAATTCATCTGTGGTAAGAAGTCTGGGGGCTGTTTTACTGCCTCCCTAATGACAGAATTCGAAACGAACTTGCATGTAGTAAAGATTAAACAAAAACCAACTTTTAGGACAAGGAACCAGCCAAAGAATACTGCAGCACCAGGGTCAC
The DNA here is from genome assembly GCA_028571225.1 of Parsonsia alboflavescens. Taxonomy (NCBI): domain Eukaryota; kingdom Viridiplantae; phylum Streptophyta; class Magnoliopsida; order Gentianales; family Apocynaceae; genus Parsonsia; species Parsonsia alboflavescens. The sequence continues at coordinate 620,080 of JAOXNR010000001.1, read as the reverse complement.
GGATGAAGGAGTAGCAGGAGTAAATGCCCCCCAATCTTGAGTTCCATTTTAGGAGTTTTGTAATTCAGGTCATACTGTTCTTATATTAAACGTCATGCAGTTTATTTACAAACTTGTTGTGCACCGTCGCATAAAGAAAAAAGGAATAATCCCATTTCTACAACATAAAGAATGATATCATAAATGCGATTCATAAAGCACTAATACTGTAGTTGTTGTAGAGATAAATTCCATTATTGAGCAAACATTAATGACATATTAGACCATGAAAAGAAAATATTTATTACTCCCTCCATTTGGAGTTTAATATCTCATTTTGCCTTTAGCAAATTTTATTAAAAGAGTTTGACTTGTACATTTTTAACATAACAATATCAATTCCTTTACAAAAATTTTATTAATTTAGGAAATGAGACATCCAATTCTGAGTGGTCAAAATAAAAATAAGGACATTCAATTTTCTGAAGGGAGTAAGTATCATTAATGCATGGAAAGAACAGAAAGGCATCTTGAGAAAGGGAAGAAATATTAAAAAAACATCCACAAATGATGAACAAATATAAAAACAAACCTGGAAGACTACAGAAGGGAACCATTCTATTTCATCAACATCTCCGTCAATGTTTATATACATATCTGCAGTAAGACAGCTCTCACCATCCTCAGTAAAAATAAGGTCTAGAGCATGTTGACGACAGAAGCTATCTTTTAGTCTATCAACAGAGCCCACAAGGCGCCTTCTCCATTCCCTTTGTTCAGGATTCCGGTTCTGCCGGTCTGAAGTTCTTCTACGAGGATCATCCTTGTGTTGACCCTGATTCAGAGGGGAAAGCTTCATTGCAGCACGTGGTAATAATTCATCTGCCAGTATTGATGCATTTGCAAGCAACGCCAATTGCTGCGTATCAGTTTCAGCCATTCGAACAATTTTATTTCCTGAACCTTCAAAGTTGGCTTCTTCTTCCATGGAACCCGGTAATGCTTTTATGAGCATGTTTACATATGAATTAAAAACTTGAAACAGTCCTTCCAATGTTTTACCCCCCAGTTGCATACTTAGCAGGGGACCCACATCCTCAAAAAAATCCTGCAGAAAATAACAACAGCAGCAGCAAAAGGGCTCAAATACCAAATTACCAGTACAAAGGCAGATAATGAAAGTGGAGACAGAAATCCACACATTGGGTAAAAGGCCATCGAATGGGCTACATCTTCACTGTTCATAAGAACTTTTTCTTAAGATGTCAAAATTCCATCAAACAATAGACGGGAAGATTTTTCAAATGAAATATTTAGTGGAAATAGAGAAGCTGGTGAATTTTCAGTAAGCCAGCTGATGAGAGCTCATCTAATGTCTGTCCACCTTAGTCAATTCTGGTCATTTTGAATCTGAGGCAATTAAAACTGGGGAAAAGAAATGCACATATTCTCAACGAATTGGAGGCAGCTAAGTGCTAAATTGGAAGAAAGGCTTTACTCAGATTTTCTCTTCGGGAAGAGAGAGAGAAATCCTGATTCTACATTGAATTATCTAAATAAGAAAACCATATTATCCAATAAAATATCAACCCACAAAATATATTAAACAACAGTGTCTAACTGCAGAGCACTTAACTGAAGCTAATGATACGTCGGAGAACTCTAATACTAAAAACCAAAGGTCCCCTCAATTATGATCCAAACTTAAAAGGTAATTAGCTGTAAGAAATAAACAAGTAAAGCAAATTTTTCTAGTATGAAAAAGAAAAAAGATGTCCATGCCCAATGACAGATTTACATACAAATTCACTAAAATTTTGTAAAATATTATAGGAAAAGTATATATCTATCTATCTATCTATACAGGAATGCTGCTGTGTGCTACGTAGCACACAGAATTTGTGTGCTACGAGTCAAAACGACATCGTTTTGGTCAGGTTTTCAACACTGTTCATGCCAAAACGACGTCGTTTTGACCCGTAGCATACAAATTCTGTGTGCTACGTAGCACACAGCAGCATTTCTGTCTATCTATATATATATACATATTAGATATATATTGGCAGCACAAAAGTTTAATGGTTTACTTCCATATTTAATATAACCTTACTTTTGAACCGATAAAAAAAAAATTGTTCTAGATCTATTGCCATCCACACTTCTATATACACATGAGTCATATACCAGCAATAGATGAATAAAGCCTTTACCTGAACCATCAAATTGAACCTGTGAGCACTACTAGACAGCTTATATTGATAGGACACTGTAGTTGCTAGACCTGAACTTGCTGATCGTCCAGATAGACGTGTTACAGATGGAGGGTTCACAAGCTCCCAATCATCAGCAGCAGCCAAAGCAGCAGTACTCTCTTCAATTCTCTTTAAATTAGCATCCAGAGCTTGCTCAACACTAGGCCTAAAGAGCTTTAGAAGCACAGGACAGATTGCAAGCCCACGGGCTTCCAATAACAAACAGTGTCCCAAAGCTATTTGGACACATTCTGCAGCAGCCCTTAATCCCCCGGCCGCAGCAGATGATGCCAATGCATGTCTTTTGACAAGAAGTGCAAAAGCCTCAGTTTGCTTGGTAGCCCACATCACAAGCTCAGATCTATAAGCGGCTTCCTGACCGAAAATTGCTAGTGAATCAGTAGCTGCTTGACCAATGACAGAAAACACCAGCTGTGAGAGTGCTGCTGTGTATGCTCCTCCATAAGAAGTGCTTGATGGACGGAGGCTTTGCATGTTGTATTGATATCTCTGGTAGTGTGCTTGGAGTAATAAACTATGGGCACGAGGACCATCCCCTAGCTTTTTAAGAGCTGAAATGGCAGCACGAAGCTCCATGCCCCTTGTAGAAGGTTGGCAAGCAGCTTCTGCCAGCTGATCAGCTAATTTCTGCCTCCTTTCTGTAATAGCCCTCTGCAGTGATGAAAGCATAGCAGTATTAAGAGTTTCATTTTCTTTAGCTTCAGTTGCTATCCTTTCTCCTTCATCAAGCCTTGCCAAAGCTTCATCTATTCTCCTTTCAGCTAACAAAACATCAAGAAGATCAGGGAACTCCATTAATCTTCTCTCAACTTCTGAAGGTTCCCTGACTTCATCAATCAATAAGCCATTTGCAGCAGAACGGTCAGGAACAGTGTCAGACAAGGAATCCATATAAACTCCTTCTGCTAAACTGTGAACTAAAGTTGCCTGTGTAGACAGTAAGTTCCTCATTGATGAAAGTTCACCCTCCAGGTCTGATATTTCTTTTGATGTGCTGAAATGTTTAATTGGGGGGAAGTGGAATCAGTTTAGAGGATTCCATAAATCACGGTGCACTAAAACTTCAAGTAATAGAATTCTCTGAAAGACAAGCCATATTGAGAGATATGGCGTCCTAGCTTATGTTTTGGAAGAGGCCCATATGACATCTGTTCCATTTAAATCAAAAGAACGAAAAAAGAGGGGAGGAGAAATCTTTGTTTTAACCCGTTTACAATTATAAAGAAATGCTCACCGAATAAAAGCTGTATAATTTGCATAGACACTTCTGCGCATTTCCTCAGCAGAAGCTTTCTTGAGATCGAGAAGGTAGGAGCATAATTGCCTTATCTCCTGTAAATAAAAAAAAGCCAGAATTGAACATGTGCACTACTACTAGTTAGTAAATGTAGCTTAACAAACCATGCCTACAATGGCCCAAGCTCCAGTAACCATTTCAGCTTATAGTCATCATCAGGCACATTGTTTAAACTTTTTCTTCATAAATTTCCATATTTTCAAAATTTGGTCAGCTAATAACTTCTCACTAGACCTCAAGTAGCAAAAACTTCATTTCAAATGAACAAATTTCACTTCAACTTCAGTCTTTCATGGCATACAGCTAGTAAGCTAATAATAATCTATGCCTTACATGCGGTAAGTTATAAAATGTTTGTACGTCGTCCTTCCTTAAATTTGGAAAGAATTTCTTCTTGAACGAGATACTTTTACGGTTATGAAGATTTTCAGGGGGGAAAAAAATGCTAAACCAAAGTCTTGAGACTAAAAATAGACCAAACATTCAAAAATTGGAGGCTAGAACAGAAAAGGATAAAGGAGGACCTTCTCGTTTAAGGAATTACACTTGGTCTGAACGTAACCATCGGCGTCGAAACTATCGGACTTAAAGACATTAAGATTTTCCTCGAGCTTATTGGCCGTATTAGCCGAGTGTGCAGCTCTTGACCGAGAAGACGACTTGGCGGAAGCCATAATAGGCAGTTGAAAATTGACAAAGTCTCTGTCAACTCAGATCCGATAGCGGCAATTTCGCCGTCACCGGAGATTGGGAGATATACTGTAAGCGTTGAGAGAAAAATGGTAGGATTTATTAGAGCTCAATCGTCGGGGAGTCACAGCAATCAACGATAAGGGCTAACGAGTAAATTGCCATGGACCATTGACGGAAGAAAGAAGAAAAGATTGAAAATTGAAATAACGGAAGATCCCGACGGCGGCGGGTGGTTAGTTGGCTGAATATGGATGGAGAGAGAATAATTCAGAGAAATTTGGGTGTATTATTTTTGCTGGCTTGGCTCGCCAGCACACCAAAAGCGAAGCAATAAACCCCTCTTTTGTCTGGCGGCCTACTGCTTTAGTTTTCCACTTCTCTCTCCATCTGTGCCAGCCCAACAACTGCGGGCAGTGCCCGGCACCAAATCCTTATAGTTTATAGCTAAAAATACAGAAATTGAATCCAAAGGAAAATGGATAGACCAATTTAATTACAGTTTATTTTCCAATTTGCTTAGTTTGGGAATTGCACACCAAATAATCCCCAATTTGAATGAACTTATCCAACACAAGATGGAATATAGTCCGAGATTCAATTTAAATATAAACAAAAATCGCTAGACAATAAATTTTAAGTAATTGATTACCTAAAACTATGGCAACAACTCATCATGATTATTAGGTTCATTTGATGGCTTCCGCCAACCACCACCACCTCTACCATATCTACCAGAGAATCAGCCTGAAAGTTCAACTTTCCAGCCCATCAATGATCAAACCATTTTGGATTTTATATGAATTAGTTAAGCATCGAAGATCAGCAACTTCTTCCTGCCTTGTGCAAGGAAGACAATCTTTTTCAATGGAGGAGAACATTCCAACAAATGCAAAGTATTTAAGCATGGAGAATGCATACATCTCAGAATCCAAATCTCAGCGAGGACAAATGCCCAAATTTTTACACCACAAGACCAAAGTTCACAAATTAAAGTGATAAACTCAAGGTGCCAGGAGTCATCAATCTTACAATAGAGTATTCCATCTGAAACCCCTAATGGCAGCGTAGCACAAGTTGCAAAGAAAAATTATTATAGGAACAATTGATCAAAACCCAGCTGACAAGTATTTAGAGTGCCTGGGAATACATAAACAAAATGCCTCAAAGAGTGCAAGATGAAAAGATGAAGACTTGGCACCTCCGACCTCAGCATCATTCTTCAGGTGTATCCGAGCGAATGGCTGTAAGGAAGAAGAAAAGCTAGTGAGAAAAATCACATAAGAAAAACAGAACATTAAAGTTGGCCGGTGAAAGCAAATTTCAGACACCGAACCCAAGAGAGCACAACATATTAGAGACAAAGAAAGATATGGTTCGAATCCACCATAGTGGAAAGCTTACACTCAAGCATCCATAAAGATCACTAAATCTATTATCAGCAGACTGAAAGAAGAATAAGTTCAAAAAGTAACATGACAAAAACACAATGGCAACATTAAACAAGGAGAAAAGCATATGTGGAGACAAGAAATATGAAAACAAAAACAACTAACAAGCTCATAGCTCACAAAGATGAGCTGAAAACATATCCAACACAAACTGATGTGTATTTAGGAGATTTTCAGTTTCCCAACCTGAGATGGAAACTAGACACAAAATAAGAGGCAGACCCTTTTTCCAGAGTGCATCCATATAAAGTGAGGGGGGCGGGGGAATGCAGAAGGATATCTTGCGTTCTGGAAATTTGGACCTAAAATCCAGATATTTTCCTTTCATCCTGTGTAATGGAAACCGATGTCGCATTCAACATAGGCAATACTATGCATAATTGAAAAGTATGGGGATAACAATTAGTTGAGTCTTAGTGTTCAACCTGACAATGAAATTTTCAAAACTCAAAAAAGTAACCAAGAAAAAACTTACTTCTCTACTTCTTTTCCTAGAATATTTTATTTTATTCATAAATACCTTAGTTAAGATTGACAATTACATTAACAATTACGACCTTTACAAATTGCAAGCGGAGAGCTAAAAACCAATAAAGCCAATAAACATAAAGCAGATCGGAGTTAACAAATTTCAGTGAAAGTTCAATCAACCATATTCATTTAAGCATATAGTAAATATCAAATTTATATTAATATCAAACCTATATATCTATTAAAGGATATAAATTTAGATAATTTAGATATACATTTCATATCATCCATCAACTATATCAAATTCTAATAGAAATTGCAAACAAAATCAATACCAAAAAAACCCTAGATCAGGAAACTGCAAATTAATTAATCCTTTAATAAAAAAAATGTTTGCAAACAAAAAATAAATAAATCAATTTAGATATACATTTATCCATCAATTATATCAAATTCTAATAGAAATTAAAATCCTAGATAAAAAAACGGCAAATTAATTATTCCTTCAATCCAAAATAAATCAATGTTTAAGTTAATATGCATGTGGAATGGGAAACTTTACTCGGCCTCTGAGGTTTGCCATCCACCCATTTAGAGACGGCAAAATGAACCTTCTCGCGACTCAAGGCTTCCGACCTGTGGGGCTCTTTGAGACAATTCCTGACCATGTTTGCACACAGATTCGAATACGTTATATAAGTCATTCCGGCAGCCCTCCAGAACGGTACAGCTACGTTCGAAGCCATCGTCTCTCTTTTTCTGTAGGCGTTTTGGGATTTCTTCTATATGTGTTAGGGCACACGATCTTGAACCTTTTGGATCCGGTCGGATCTGATCTTATATTTGGTTTCTTTCTTCCTATGGAAAAGGGGTAAAAATTCAGAATGAGAATAATTAGAAATCAAAACATATAAATAGATAAATATATAAATAATTATAGGATAAAGTTAATATGTATTTCAAAAATACCCTTAAACTAAAAAGAATTGGCACTATATTTTAATTTGAGAATAATTAGAAATCAAAACATATAAATAAATATATATATATATAAATAATTATATGATAAAGTTAATATGTATTTCAAAAATACCCTTAAACTAAAAAGAATTGGCACTATATTTTAATTTGTGATAGTTTGATATTTTATCTTATTTTATTTGTTATTAAAACTATTATGTATTTTTAAAGAATACAATATTTTAATATATATGACTTCAAAAACTCCATATTTTAATATATATGACTTCAAAAACTTACTCATTTATTAATTTTTAAGTTTTATTTATTCTACTAATTTTATTTCAAAGTACAAATCCTTTTATCCTACAAAATTTATTTCACGAGTTATTTTGCAGAAATGTTTGTTTTTTTTTTTTTTTTCTGTTGTTGCATCTCATAATTTTTAAGTGATTTAATTATAAGGTCTTTAGAAGTTAAATAAATGTACCCTTACCCTTTGGTAGAGACTAACTAATAAAAATTGAGAAAATAAGTATGCTGGTCTTGATCATTAAATGAGATTAATATAAGGCTCCGAAGCCGAAGCCATAATTTTATTTGCAGATTAGTTTTAAATGAACATTTGCAAGATAGCATTTGGTTGTTACACAGGTGAAGACTTAATAACCATCCAGGCACCATTAGATCTATGCTGTCAAGGATCAGAATTCTAAGGTTAACAATTCCGTGTACCTTCTGTGAAGAATTTAGTAACTAAAGGCTATACAGATTGGTGAAGATCAGTTTTTGTGTTCCATTTTCTACCTTTCAGTTAGAATCTAAAATAACAATGGCATCATGAGCATGAGTTGGAGTTGAATGTTCCGGGGTGGAGAAGAAGCCTTCATCACCGGAAAAAATGCCTTGTGGTTGATGGAAATCACTGATAACTGGACTTTGTGGAAACTGGGGAGCAATTCCTGCAGAATCATCTCTTCTTGCTGCTGTTAGTTCTGTTCCAATATCGCTAGTTTTTGTGGGTGCCTTGGTTGATGAGTCCTTTTCTAAACTAAAGATCTTTGCCATAGTAACAAGTTTCTGCAGGACTGAACCATGAGAAACTAAGATTTCTCTGTTCTCATGGAAGAAGAGTAAGAAGTATATAACTAGAGCTGACGAAGAAGATAGACCGGCAATTAGGAACAGCCCTTTGAAACTATCAAGTGTGAGGCTATCAGAAGTAACAATAGTCCCCCCATCTTGTGATGGACAATTTGTTTCTTTACCAAGCCATTCCTCTGAAATTCTTGTGATCTTGTCTCCCTCGGTTACATTTAAGACACCCCTTGAAACATCAGGCACTAGTGGAGAACCCTTTGGAAAAGCCTGAGAAAGAATTAGAGATCACGCATTAAAACAAATGGATAATAAAATTTCTTGATTCTTTTCAACGGTTTGATGATCAGGAGAAGATAGAAGGGACTCACAAATCCGAAGCCTGCAATGTCATGGATAGGACCAATCATGGCATATTTCTTACAGCGCTTTGATAGGAAGAGCTTGACATAAGGCAGTTCATCAAAAATTGCAGAGACTCCACCATTTCTACTTCCTTTAGAAAGGGCTTCCTCATAATCTTCGAATGAGCTATAGTTTATAAGCTTGGATTTTTCAAAGTTCTTGGATTCCAACACCTGAGCAATGAAAGAACCCGTTTGATAGCCAACATGTTCACCATTTCTTATGAGATCAGAAATATCAGAAACTATGGGTTGCAGTTGTTGCACTGTCAACATTGATGTCAAGTTTGCTGTAAAACTTGATGTAAGAACTAACACCACGAACATCCATATGATCAACACAAATCTTGATAGGTTGCTAACAATTTTCTCCTCTGCAACACATTACACAATTAATTAATGACAAAGACCTTAATTCGTAGGTAAAGATACCAGAAAACTGTAAGCAAGGCTTTATAAAAGACTTACTATGGGCAAAAACAAGGGTTGAAAAGGAAAACCAGAAAGCTTTTCCAACTTGATCATGCATTGGACCTTGGAATTCAATGTTGGTTCGATGTTCAAGTACCCAAACAACTATACCCGTGAAAACAAAAAAGGATCCCGTTGTCAACCAAAGCCCCATTGTTAGAGGTTTCATGAAAATCCAGGCACTCTTCCTCTCATCATCCCTCACTGGGACAATTACAGCAATACCAGATTCCAGGAAAGGCAACGTGAAATCAACATACGTCGACCTGTTGGCTAAAATAGTGATATCCCCCACAGCTGCATCATACTTCTGATACACATATACAACCAAAAGTTTATTTAGTACTCAAACTTCAGTGAAAACAAAAGGGATTTCAGTCTATAGATAAAGAATCAATCAATAATGTTACCTTGAGAAAGACCTGGTGAACCAGTTCATTATAATCTCCGGCACTCTCACCTTCAGGTGTTTCAAAGAGGCTTAACTCGTAAGGAACAGCATATGGCATGGACCTCAGAACTTCATCAAACACTCGTATGCAGAAGCCAGTTGCAGTGACAGCATTTGTGTTGGGATCTTTTTTCACATCAAGAAATTCGTGTAGCCCCTTCTTTACAGGAACTCCAATCTTTAACTTCTTCCCATCTGTAGGAATTTCCCAGCCTTTTGGAACAGTGACAGTATTGCCTGGCCATATGATAGGTCCCAGATTCCTGGGATCTGCTCTGTCTGCAGGTGCGTGATGATCACTCTGTTTCAGTTTCCTCCTACTTATGCCAAACTCTCCAGTCCAGAATCCTATTCTCCTCTCTCCAATCTCATGTATATTTACAAACTGATATGTGGAAGGCTGCAATTGCCCATCAACAATGCGAAAGTCGCCACTTAATCCTTGGAGTCTAAGGTTTCGGATCAATTTAAGAAGCCGAGGTCCCAAGTCTGAGGTCTCAATTGCATCCAAGTCTGAGAATTTTTTTCTTGATGCTGGAAATTTCTGTGATTTGAGAGCAGCCGAGCCAACTCTCTCTACTTCCCTGGCTAAAGCTTGGACACTGTCGTAGGCCCATAACCCGTACACATTCAGATCAAACCTATCCATTTCTGGGTTCTCTTCTTGAAATCTTTTCCTCCATCTCCATTTAAAATTCTCTAATCTCAGGGATTTTGGGACAAAAGGCTTCAAACCGATCACCCCTTGCATTGAGTCAACCTCAGTAGAATTTAGACAATCCAAGAGACTGGTGAGACTTTCAGTGATTATCCAAGCAAATCCTTCCTCCATCATCCCTGCTTCTCTGGCTTTCAGAAATAATCGCCCGGCAATAGATGGGAGCATATGAACCACGAAGACCCTTGTCGGCATTGTCTTTAACTTGTAGAGTTCTCCTAGAATTTGATCATCAGAAGCTGTTGGAGACATTACGCTAGTGTGAGTAACAGTAGTACTAATTTCTTGCATAGCATCAGACAGAGAAGGAACCAGTCCACTACCATAATCATCATCCTCATAGACAAACACAACTTCTCTCCAACCAAACGCCTTAACGATATCAGCAATGGCTTTAGCCTGGGAGGCAGAACAATACCCTGCTCGAACAAAATATGGAGATTCCTTGGATGACAAAGAAGGACTTGAGGCTGGAGAAACTATGGGAACTTGAACTTTGCTAGCAAGATCAACAATAAAGTCTGCTTGTGTGGACATTAGTGGACCTAAAATTGCCTGCACTCTTACATTTTTCAGCAAGTCTATCGCTGCATACACATTAGATATCAACCAAAATCAGAATTGGATCACAATCACATTACTAAATAACCCAGAAAAATCTTTAAAACTCAAGCAATTTGTTGGATGAAACTGCTACCTGCAGAAGCTGCAACAACAGCATCATAGCTTGAATCTCTAAAATGGGGGACAATCCGAGTGGTGTAATTGCAAGAACTACTGGTATTGTAGAAATCTTCAAGCCCCATTAACATGCAGGTTTTGCTCAACTTTCCCAGGGGAGTCTCCAAATCAAGAATTATTCCAACATGAACATCCACCTTTGCTGCAGTACTACTACTCACATTTTCTTGACCAGAAATTAATACTGGCTTGCCATGAAAGTTGATGATGATCAAGAAATGAACTACAGAAAGGAGAAACAAGTGCTTCTTATTCTGCATCATTATATCATCACCAGCTTTACACCGGAAGCTCTTAGGTTGCAATCCACGTACAATTACAAAGCTATAATTATGGCTTTTTTAAGTTAAGAAATGCAACCTCAAGAAGATGAAAAGGTTGCCTTAAATCTCAAAAGCATCCTCTACTAGCTATTTTATATACTAGAACTCAAAATTCTAGATTTAACTTAAAATTCTAACTTGGGAAATTTCTGATAGCTTGACCCATGAAGCGTGGAAAATGTATTCTTTGGTCTGGTTCAATGTTGAACGATTCAGTTCTTTTGTTATAGAAGAAAATATCTATTGAGCTTGGTAATTTACTGCATTTTTTGTCCTAATCATTGCTTCTTGTAAAAAATGTTTTGTAGTTAATTCTGTTTAATAAATAATAATCAAATCACTTAAAAAGGGAATAAAAAAGACGGGAAAACTGGTAACGAATCGGCTTTTATAAAAAGACTTCCAAAGTGTAAAGACATATTTTAAATGGAAAGGGTGATTCAATTACGGGTATAGTTTTTTTTTTCACTTTGATCACTCAACTTTCAAAAGTGTCAATTTATCCTCTATAAATTTAATAATTTAACCATTTAACTTTATAAAAATTTCTAAAGAATTTAAACTTATAATAATTAATTTGTAAAGTTGAATGATCAAATTGACATCTTTTGAAAGTTGAATAAAAAAAATATACAACTTCAATAGCCATATCCATGGTTACGCCATTTCTTATCTGTACACATATACTTACTTTTAAATACTTATGTAATTATTAAGAAACCTTTTGGACTCTCTTTCTTAATTGCTAGTTTAAAAAATCTATATGTATCATATATTAAAATTAAAATTTAAGAAATAAATAAATATTGGACAAAATATATTTACATTAGACAAACTATTATTCAATTAATTCGGTATTTGGATTTAATTTTATGACTCGAATTTAATCATGGACGAAACAATTTTACCAGAGCAGTCTTCGATTCCAGATTGGATTCCAAAACTCAAAAAATAAATTGCATTGGGAATTTGGGGAGGTCGGTCCGACCTACGCTTACCGAAATAGTTGAAGTTCTGACGCGGCATATAGATGGACTTGAACCGGTCCACGTACGTTGAGGGTTCCACCTTGACTGTTCCGGTTGGCCATGGAATCTCCATATATAATAACTATCAATTTTCCTTCACTTTTCCTCTTCTTTCCTCAACTATGAATAAAGTAAAAATATCCATTTTCTCTCTCTTAATACATGAATTTTTTGTTTTTTAATCGAATCCAACTCACCGCTTGTTCCGCAAAGCTCAGCTCCTGATCACTCGATCATATCATTGGATATCTCTCTTTTATTATCTACACTTCTCTTTCTTTATAATAAATAAATAAGAATGCATTTAAAAGTATGATCGAATGGTTTGGAGGTATATCTTGCTATTATAGATCATGAGTTCGACTCGATCTTATTATATACTCTAATCTTGATGAGTTACAGATCCTAACGAATAGTCAAGCTAGGTGAATACTGATTTGAACACCACTAGATATAAAAAAAAATTTAAAATAATGGAAAAAAACCAATGATGCACTGATGATTATAAAAAAAATTTATATCGTGATACAAATAAAATACCTTTAAACGTCTTGTATCTTAGGAGGAGAGAAGTATATATATATATAAAAATATAGATTAATGAAGTTCCCTTTTATGTACTCACATAAATCTATTGAAGAAAAATTAAATAAATAAGTCCGGTGCATATTATATTTTTGAAACGAGATGTTTGTTGGTACATACAAAAGCCTCATCACAAGTTTGCGGTTTAACCGTTGAAGATGATATTTATTAAAAAATTAAAAAATATATTATTAATTTTTTTAAGTTTTTTTTTTTTTTTTTTGAAGAGGGAAAAAAAACTCGGAGAGTTAGTCAATTAAGTTATTAAATTGTTTTGCGTAGAAGTATCAATTAATGTGAAATGAATAGAATTTTAAAAATCAATGATAAATATTTTGAGTACTTCCCAAAAAAGGCAAAAAAGAGAAAGAAAAAGTAAACAATTTTAAGAACAGAAGATAAGTAATATTAGTAGAGAAGAATTAACTACATACTACACTAAGCAAATCTTATTTCCGCCCAAACAAGAAAAACCCCCTTGTTAGGTCTCGTGAAAAATTTTAACCTAGATTAGAATCTTTGATTAGGGGAAAATCACGACAAAACCCTTACATTGGACAGAGACCCCTTAATCTAGTAAGATATAAATCAAAAGATATGCACGAGAAGATAGAAATTAAAGGGAGAAGACTTTTACTGAATTAACACATCCAGGATATAAATTCCAAAACTTGAACCTTCACCAACCGGATTAGAATTAACATACATTCCCTTTGTTTGTTCAAAATTAAATGTCGATTTTAACTCGAAAATCTTCTTTAAAAGTATGTTAAACTTTAATTTAAATCACCAAATTTTCCTTATAAATTAATATAGGTAATTATAAGACTATATAAATCAGTGAGATAACAGTAGGTAATTCTCTTAAATTAAAGAAATTAAGAAAACTTAAAACATTTTTTCACAGGAGAGAATAAAAATTGAACATTTCCACAATGAAAGTTATGGACCTTTGACGGATGGGTAGTCAGTCCCACCACCACACACGTAAAACTTGCATATGTAGTCAAATCTGTTACTAAATCTTCTGTTAACCATGAGACTGAGATTAGGATGGTCGTTCTTGCCTTCAACTCGAACGCAATTTCTCTGACATTAGTTTTACTAGAATGCAATCTAGAGGTTAAATCAATTCATTACAAATATTTTACAGTTTACACAAATATTCAGTACATAAATTTTCACAGAAGACTTGGTCATCCTCACCACTGCCACCAAGATAAAAGTCAAGACCTAACCATCGTTACCGGAGTTTAACAATACAACAAAATGCAGGGATACAAGGACCTTGAACAGATTCATTCCGGTGGCATTTTGCGTCTGATGCTGATCATTGGCCAATGTTTATCTAGTGAAATCAATCCAAGTGTCCGGTCTTAGTCCAAGGATGATGCTATTACAGTAAATGATTACCCAAAATACAGAATGGAGCAGGTAAGGAGGTAAACAGAAAAGCCAGTGAGCAACTGGTATTCACAAATGCTCAGAAGTACAGAACCAAGAAAACAGAGCTCACTCTTCTACATCAGGAGATCCAGCTGCATGTGTCAATGAGGATTGTTATATTTTTATGATAGAAATGATTACAATCATGGCATGTGTATGAAGGAACGCTCTTATCGCTTCTACGGTAGTGCATATGATCAAGTGCAAATATGCAAGCTTAATATAAATGCCACTGAGTCCAGCTTCATATGTAAATTTCATGTCTGGAAGCAGGGTCAGCAACACCAGAGTGGATCAAAAGATTTGTCTTTTAAAATGGACAGAAAGGCAAACGGATGAAATTCATTATGCAGAGCCCAAGGCAATCAACCAGCCTATTCAAGTGTTGCAAAAACAAAGTTATCCTAGAATTTATTATCTTTAAGAAATTGATTCAAAATTCACACCACCAGGACCCTACCACTAGGCCAAAGTCATTTCTCAACTCTTTAAAGCTACCGGCTTGAGGCCGATTGCAATAATGCTCAATTAAATGACTCTTTGCTAAAAAGGAATTAAACCATAAGCACCATGAGTATCTCCACTTTCCACAAGAAAAGAACATACAACGGCTAGAAGACCCCAGTTTTATCTCAAGCCTCCTTTATTTAAAAACTGCTCTCATCCGATTCACATGAGCAAAACTCATAAGAGATAGGAACACTTACAACAAGACAAGAAGGAAAGAAAGCCAGAGAGTATCAAACAACAGTTATCCAAATGGATAAAAAGAGTCATGCAGTTACAAAATCAAAATTCTAAATAAGATGCAATAGTTAGAGCATCAAATAAAAGTAAAATCACGTACAAAGACTGAACAAATTGCATTGGCATATAGCTAGCAATATCAATAAAATACATACTACACAAATAATTGGACATAGAAATACACTGCATTGTAAAATTATTGAGGAAAAGTAGGACATTACAGCTCAAAATGGTTTCCCGTATTCTTGTGGCGGCTGCTCCCAGACTCCCCTCAACAAGCCTATAACAAAAAACATCTTAGGGAACATAGCGAAAGGTGTTCCAATCTACTACCAAAATGAAATAGAAATAATCTGGTCTAGACAGTTTTATTTGTATTTAAATTAAACGGGTACATCTTGTAGATTTTTTCAGATCATGATATTGGCCCCTATTATCCTTGATCAGAGCAATACTGAGAAACCATGCCATGAACAAAATTTCAAAATCAAGTGACAAGCACGGGAGAACATGTCTAGGCTATTCATTGCTCCAAGAAGATGGACCTACTTCCATGTGTCCTCAATAGTACAAAATTATGAAAGTATGACTAATAGCAAATTACCAGAATATCTTTTGTATGAAGAAACTCCTGTTAGGAACCTAGTGGCCATCAGTGCTCAACATGCAAATCAGTAAAGTTTAAGATAATCCATGAAATAAGCTCCATCCAAACAAATATAAAACCTCATACAACAAATATGAGACACTTGACTTAAGTGATCCACTTCGAGAAATGAATGGCAACTAAAACAAACAAATCCTCACTTTTTATTAGAAATGGCCATGTCTATAAACAGAATATGTTTTTAAGATGTGATCTCCCCTAACAGTGAAGAATGTTCTTCAAAACTACAGAGATTTCTACTCTAGACGTTGTTTTGGCAATAAATCATCAATTCCCATGATATGAAATATAACCCACAGCTACCAAAATTTTTTACTAACAGCATCCATTAGTTTCAGCCACTCAGGTCATAGCATATGAAAATGAATGCATTAAACATAATCCTACTCACAATTGAATTAATTCAATCAACCAAAAATCCACAGGTACAGATAAATAAATAGACGAATGAATGACATACTTAGTGGTATTTCTCCCAAGGACATATATATCGATTCATCATCACCCAGAATGCCCTGAAACAACCAACAGAAGGCATGTCACAGTTAAGTGTGGAACATGCAGACTAAATTATTAATAAAAGGAACTGCTGGTTAGGATCCAAATATATGTTTCATAGTGATCAAACAAATAACAGCAAAGGTATCTGAACAGAGCTGTGATAATTATCAAATATCATCAGTTCACTCTAATACCTCTTCATTATGAAGGCCCATATCATTGTGCAATGGATTCAAGTCCGGTGGTACGGAAGAACAATTTGGTATGTCATTCCCAAGCAATTCTGGAAACATAAGTCCATAACCATCCTGGGTGTCAGGGATACCATTGGCATTATGAACGTTACCAGAATAGCCATCCAGGCCATGGAATACATTCTCAGTTCTGTATAGTTGCACCAGAAAAATAGAAGATGAGCATATGGGCTATCACATACTCAAAAAACTGGTGTCTAATTTTAAGTATATGAGATAGACTGAATGGATGAACAGGATGGAAATGAACTTAAACCAAATACAACTGAGTTTGCATCAAAGAGCTGCCAGTGCTGTCACCACTTAAATGCCTCAGCACATAAATGTCTAGAAAATGTTTAAGATTAGGGAGTATCATCAAGACAGAAACTTACCTTCTTTCTACATTATTAAAGTCCTTGTCCTCTTGCATTGAATCATTTTCCAAATCTATCACCTCAATGTCTTTGCCATATTTATCGGATACACGAGAGTTATTGCTCATGGTCAAATCAATATCAACTGGTGTTGTTTGTTTCCCGCTTGCTGGGATAGAGGGATATATAAGAACGGGATCATTGTTGTGACTCTCATTGACGTCAGAAGTTCCCATGAGATTGAGGTCACAAGTCTTAAATGAGCCGGGAAATAGCTCCTTCTCCTCAGCATATTCCAAGCATGGTTCAATATTACTCTTAGGATACAAAGACATATCCAACAATCTGTTCCCATCAGAAGGTAAAGTTACTGCCTCAACTTCTGATGAAATTGGTGCTTGTGGAGTCTGCTGCTTTTCCAATGAGTCAGAATGGTGCAGGCAGCCATCAGAAGGAGTATCATCAGGGACAACGGATTCTCTGGGTTTTTTACTTGCCATCAAGGTAAAGTCATCATCTAATGCTCGTTTTTCACCTTGGTCCATAAGCGTATTGGCCTTCCCATATTCAGGGAGATCATTTATTTCCTCTTTTAGAGAAGATCTATTTAGGAAAGACGTGGAGCTTCTACTATTCCCATGTGCAGGATCGTGTGCTATTCCCAAACCCTCCTCCTTTGCACCTCCTACTTTAGAACTATCAGGGTCAAGTATTTTTGAAGCACATGGATGTTCTGACGAGTCATTCCCAGAGAAACTATTAACAGTCAAATCTTCAACATTGACTTTCAATTCTTTTGGAGGCTCACTTTCCGGCCTGTTCTCATCTGCACGCACACGATCAGTGTCAACTTTAGAACTTCTAATTGCAACTGAAGAACGAGGTCGGGTGGGAACTTTAGCAAAAGAGCAAAGTTTTAGTAAATTGCTTCTATTCTGTGTTGCTATACTATTTAGTTCCGACCCTGCCACAGCTGGCTGCTCATTCGTAGTGTCCTGCCGCTCCAGTTCATCATTACTTTTACCATCATTAATCTCTCCTGTTTCTGCATGCCTAATGACATCATCCTTTTCTGTAGGTTCCAAATTAGAGCCCACAGAGATATCTTTAATGTTACTAGAAGAACTTGCTTTTGCACCAGCATCATCCACTGACTTCTGTTTCTCTAAAGTAGATTCAGTGTCACCACCAGCATCATTCTCTGGGGCTAATTCAGGAGGGGAGTTCTGCGACACACTATCACCATCATTACTAACTTGCTGATCATCTTGATGTCTTGAGAAAGCATCACTATCCCCATCAGCATCCGCAGAAGCCCTAGATCTCTCAGACCATGACCCACTTCTTCCAAAATCCCTGTCCCAGTTAGAACCATAGCTTTTGAAGGATCCATTCCTTCTCCTTCCTCTAGCATAGCTTCTTGAACCCCCAGAGTTATACTCATCAGGATATCTTATCCGACCAGGCCCTACATCAGAAACAGGGCCTCCCAAACGAGAAAGAGCAGATGTGCGTCCCTCCAAGGAATGCACCCCATCTCCTTCTCGTGACCCGACCTGGTTTTTAAAACTATCGTTTTGCCATTTCCCTGAGAGTACATTTGCAGGCAGTAAACCTTTGGAAACTAAAAACTCAGTGGCTAACCTACCAGCTTCCATGAAAATATCACCACCTTTCTGTGGCGGTGGCTGCGACCTGTGAAAGTTCCTTGACTGGCCTCGTCCAAAGCCACCACGATTATAGCTTCTGTGATCGGAAGTGTATCCACCATAACCTCTCATTGAAGTCTCTGGTGAAATCCTTGAGGCAGTGGTTGCCCCACCCATCCCCATTGAATTAGGCCTGTATCCATTTCCTGGACTACGATTTCTAGGATGCATCTTTTAACACCTTTTTTGTTTTGGTCTATGCTACATACACAAACAACCCTATGCCCAGCAAAGGGGAGAAATTGCAGAGTTTTGCTGCTGGTTTCGGCAAGCACCTACAAGATGATCAGAATTTTTCAATCCCTTTTTTGAATAAAAAGTATCAGATAAAATCGTTCTACCAAAATTTTCATGCTAAATGGGGATCATCACAATTTTCAAATATGAACTTTCTTGGGAGCATATGTAAATGGCACACAAACAGACATCCCCCTTCCGTCCCACACAGCAACCAATAAATTTAGCTTCTTTTAGTTACGTCTAATTCAAATTAGCTCAGATAGAAATGGACTGAGTTCCACTCAAAGAAAGCAGTAAAAATTGAATGCTAAACAGTACTCTGATGTCAAAACTGTACATTTACAGCAAACAGACGGAAAAATCAAGGTTCGGATACACAGATCTGGTAATTGTCAATCAACAGTCATTCTAGCAGCTTGAGAATCAGGATCTGAAGCAGAAGAACAGTTTTTGGTTGTGGTTACCTTTTTGATCGAAGCAAAGAACTTGAAATTTTCTCTTTTCTTTCTTTCTTTGTGTGGAGAGAATTCTAGGGTTTCGGATCCAGTTCACATCTCATGTCAATTGTATGCAATCACCACCACCACCACCTTCACCACAAAAGTTCAACAAAATCAATTAATACGGGGCGTATATATACAGACAAATTCACAAATTTGTTAAAGGGGATTAGATACTATAGTTCATTTCTGCAACAACAATTCACCATGCCGGTTTCGGATATCGATTAGGTCAATAACAGCGGCGACGGATGTTTTTCTATGCTCTGCAACAGTCTGCAGAGCGACGATGATGGTGATGAACGATGACAAAGGATATATTTATATATATATATATATATAGATTTTTTGTGACGTAGATTAAGTTTGTGGGTAATGGAATAACGTCATTCCATTTAAATACATTAGTAGAATAATATCATTTCAATCGAGATGGATATAAACTTAATACATATAATAAAATTTTTATATATACGGTTTTGTTAAGGTGCGTTTCGAAGCGCATTTTAATGAAATTTTTGCTATAGTGCTCATGCAGCCAATCAAGTGGAGCAAAAATTCCATTACGATAACGGTCGGAGCACCCATTAAGGCTTACTCCGAAGCGCACCTTAGCAAATCGTATATCAGTTTTGCTAAGGTGCGCTCCGGAGAGCGTCTTAATGCCCGTTCCAACCGTTACCGTAACTGAATTTTTGCTATAGCCAATCAAACGAAGCAAAAATTCCTTTACGATAACAGTCGGAGCGTCCATTAAGGGGTGCTCCGAAACGCACCTTAGCAAATCCGTATATATATATATAAATGCTATTGTATGTTACGGATCAAAACGATATCGTTTTGATCCGTAATACATAAATTTTAAATTCTGTATGTCATGTAACATATTCCTATATATAGATATATATATATATATATATGTCAGTGTGTGTTCATTACAAGTGTCTTACTTAAATCTCTATAATTATTTATAAAAAAATTTATTTTTTTTTAATAACTAATTATTAATTTTGATTGTTAAAGATTTAATTAAAACACTTATTAGTATATGCTCCACAATATATACTATTCCTTTGTATATATATATATATCTCTGGCTTCATGGCAACAGCTCCAAAACGACGTAGTAGTATGCCAAAAGAAATGTTTAGCCGTTAGTTTTTCCTCTTTTTTTTTTTCGTCCTTTTTCTCTTATTTCTCTCAGGATACGAGAAAACTGAAAAAGGAAAATAGATTGAATTTGTATTTTGGATTATCTATAAATTATAATTGAATGTATTAATTTCTGAAATAAATATATTTTTAAAAGTAAAGTTTGATTGACATTTTTTTTTCTTTTTAATTTATTTTAGAATAATATCCAAGCAATATCCGGAAGTTGACTTCGAATTTCTTCTATGTTATTCAATTTTTTGTTATACTAATAAAAATTTAACCTTTATCCCTACAAAATTGAATTCTCATAGAATTTTATTTATTTTTTTATAATTTAGTATATAAAATATATTAAATAATAATAATTAAATATTAATCGTACGATTTTTATTAATATTTTAATAAATATAATAGAGAGTGATCATAAGTACATTATAATTTTTTCTCTTAAATGTATAGAATAATATGTCGGAGAATGTTAAAAAACTACCCTGGAATTACATCCACCTATAAAATACACTAGAAAAATTATTTAAAAAAAAAAAACTCTTTCTCTCAAACTTGGGCCTCACTTTAATTAATCCAATAAAAAGGTGCCTACGGTGCCAAAGAACAGTGTGTGCATCTCTCTAGACCCATTGGTATTGTTCTGTTCCATTGTTGATTGGGCAATCAATCAGTTTCAATCTCAATGGTCCAATGTGGATTTGGGCCTTAGAATTTACTTGGGCCTCCTTATGTCCTTTTTTTTTCCCATTATTTTTATCTACAGTTTATTTTATGGTTACATTGATTTATTTAATTTTTCTCTATTGGTTATATAAAAATATATCCACATTGATATGGTTCATTTTAAAGTTTTTTTTTTTTTTTACCCTTTTTCCTTCTACTTTTGACTACCTAGAGGATCTTGTTTGATTATTTTTAACCGTTTTTCTTTTCTTTAGATTTTCTAATTTATTCATCAAACCATCATAAAGAGCTCGGAGAAATTTCTAAATTGTTTTTAATGCCAGGTGATTGAAAAGGTTTAATTATTGGAGAATAGTGAAATTATTTTTATTGTTTTAATATTGAATAAAAATTTAAGTGACATTTTAAAAAGAATATATGTCAATTAAGATAGTATTTTATTGTGGAGTCCTCATTTCCTACAAGTATATAGTGAATAAAAGAGTTTTTTTCCCTATTTTTAACAAAAAGACATATAAATTACAATGGGTATAAGATTAGGATAACACTGGAAATATAATATTGTGATATGTTATAAATCGTGTACTATTGAATTAAAAGTAACGACAAACTTTTATGACATTATTTTTTTTTTTCAATTTGCAAAGAAGTTACGACACTATGAAATTGATAGATTGAAAAAAAAAATAATGTCATAGAAGTTTACCGTTACTTTTTCTTTAACATATGATTTGTAATACCTATAGGATAACATTGAACTTTACAAAAATTCAAATTTTATCCTTAAATTTTAAAATTCATCTATCACATCCGTCCAACGCGTTCAATTTTCATCCATAAATTTTATTATTGTTTAACTTTTACTGTTATCTAACTTTTACCTTCAACTGCATGTTTTGTCATGATATATAAATATATATATATATATATATATATATATAGAGGAATGATAGTCAACTAACGGTCAATTAACGGTAAACTAAATCTTAAGAGGATAAATTAAACCATAAAAAAATAAACAAAATCCTAAAATGATAAAACTAAACCCTAAAAAGATAAACTAAATCCTAGGGACACTTGATTAAATTTTAATAAATTGTTAAAAAAAAAATGAAAACAGTTAAATTTGATCGTTAGTTGACTAACTACTGCACTTAGAGTCAAACCCATATTAACATTTCTGTATATATATATATTTATTTATTTTCTAAGTTCCAACTTCTATCATTTAATTCATCCCTCAATTACACCATACAAATCTAGAGATTTTATTTTCTCTCGTGTACAAATCTATCAAAAAAATTATCTTTCAACAAATCCGAAAAACAAAAAAGAAAATTTTCATCCAGCAGGCAAATTTTTCGTTGGCTGGCACTACTGCCGTCGCCTCTACGATCTGCTACAACTACCTCCCGATCTACATAGATCCGACAACCTCATCCCCTTTGAAAGATGGATCCATCACCATAACAACCTCAAGCCGGCACTAGCTCCACCGACCCATTGTCGATGCCCAAAAACCTTCCTTCGCAGTCCAGAACAGCTTACTTATGGATTTCGAAAAAGAAATCCAAGACAACGTACTTACCAAATCATTCAAATCGAATTATAGATTTAAAAAAAAAAAACAAGAGAAACCGAATCATGAAGAAGGAGATGCAATTGCCCGATCCGTCTTCTTGCATTGAAAAGTTGAAATGGAAAAGAATAGGGAAGAAATAGAAAGGAATCCGATTTTTCTTATATTTAAACGTCGGAGGAGAAAGTCTCCATTGCGTGTTGGCTTACGTGCAAAAGCCGGTCAAAACTGCCAAAACTGTTTTATTTTGATCAAGTGAAGGACCAAAATATTTAGGCTTTTATTTTCGGTCCCACCGGCCCGTTTGACTGCAGTTGGGGTTCCGGAGCTGTTCGACGGCGGTAGGGAAGACTGTCGGTCGGTTAGAGAAGAAAGAAAAAGAGAAAAAGAACCGTCGGCGGGTAGACGAGAAAGAAGAAAAAAGAATTAGGTTGAACTTTTGAGAAAAAAAATGTTTCCGAAAAGTACCACGTGAATGGCACATGCCTACATGGGTTAGGATGATAATAACTTAATAATTCAAATTGACGAAAGATTAGTAATAGATGAAAAATTAGTAAAAGGTATAATTAACTTTTTAGAGATTTCCAATTTCGATTCTTATCCATTCCATATTTATTCAATTCCAGTAAATCAAAGTCTTTTCACATTCTTCTTCCTCCTTTCATAGATTTCAGATCAAAACTTTTATTGGAATAGAATTCAAGAAAGGATGATTATTGTATTTGATTGGTTTGAATAGATATAGAATTGGAATTGATTAAGAATTACAAGACTAACGTACGATTATGTATATTTATTTTATTAGATTATTAAATTCACATTATTTGAAACTATACTTAATATTTTAAAAGATATATTTATTTTAATTCAAAAGATTAAAATTACATTCCAAAAAATTCTTTTAAAAGAGGGCAAAAAAAAAAAGAAACTATACTTTTCAAACTAAATTAAATATTCTTTAAAAGATATTTATTTATATTAAAAGTACATATATGAAGAAAAAATCTCTAAAATCTTTATAAGAAAAAAAAACTATAAAATTTCCAAAAAAAAAAAAATGGAATAGAAATAAATAAATTTTAAAAGAAAAGGAAAACAGAAGTATAATGATCGGTAATGATTGGAAAAAAAAGAAGAAAAAAAAACCTTTCGTTTATTGTTTATTAATAAATATTAAAAGACTCCTTTCATCTTTTTTCTTTCCCAATATTTTTATCTACAGTTTATTTTATAGATACATAATTATGATTTATTTAATTTTTCTCCATTGTTTATATAAAAATATATCTATATTGATATGGCTTATTTTAAAGTTTTTTTTCTCCCCCCTTTTTTCCTTCTACTTCTGACTTCCAAGAGGATTTTGTTTGATTGTTATTATTAACCAATTTTCATTTCTTTTATCTTTTTTCATTTATTCATCAAACCATTATAAAGAGCTCGGAGAAATTTCTAAATTGTTTTTAATGCCAGGTGACTGAAAAAGTTTAAGGATTGAAAAATAGTGAAACTATTTATTGTTTTGATATTTAAATAAAAATTTAAGTGACATTTAAAATAAATAGGTTTGAATTAAAATACTTCCTTTGTTATCCTACAAGTATAGAGTGAATATATATATACGGTTATGCTAAAGTGTGCTCCAACTGTTATCGTCACGAAATTTTTGTTACAGTGTTCATGCAGCCAACCAAGCGTAGCAAAAATTCCATTACGGTAAAGGTTGGAGCGCTCATTAAAGCACGCTCCGAAACACATCCTAACAAATCCGTATATATATATATTTATATTTCCTTCTTGTCTCACTTTTTTCAAAAGAGAGTTATATTGTAAAACTAGTAGCAAATGATTTGTAAAATTATATTGTAAAATCTCCACAGTAATTTTAATTAAAAATAATATTTGTCTAATAGTGAATAATAAGTACCATTTTCGTCCGAAATTGAATTTTTTATACTTTATTTTGAGTTGTCTCGAATTGAATGTCTTATTTCATCAAGTAGTAAAAATTTTATTAAGGAAATTAAAATGCATTGGATTAAAAAATTAAGTCAAATTTTCTTTATTAAAATGCTTACCCGTAAAATTATTACATTCAATTTCAACCTGAAATATTTATTTTTAACATTTCACTACCTATTTAGCAGAATTTGAATTTGTCATGTGGGGTGAGTGGAATGTCCACGTTTTCCAAGTTATTTTCACCCCTTTTAATTTCTTGATTGTACTATTATGATCTGTTCTTCAGATGTGATCCAAAACAGAGAGGTTTTTACTGTGAATGGGCAAACAATTGGCAAGAAGATGACGAAGATTGAACTGAAGAAGCTTCGTCCAGCTGAGATTTTTTCAGGCTATAATTATTATGATGTTTCGTTTCAGCTTTTATCAACAGTTTAAAAAGACTGATATATTATTATTATTATTATTACTAAGCTGTTTCCCTTTGGATTGTCCTGGGTAAGAGAAGTGAATGAATGAATGAATGTAGGAGTTTCTACAGGGAAATTGCAGGTTTTTGCAGTCATGGAAGATGTTGATAGGCAGCCAGCCATGATTTTCACTTTTTTACTTCTGAACCCTTCTGTTTTCCTATGATGGGGACCTCATTTTTTTTTCTTTTTACCTTCCATTGCCACTGTAGCTGAGCTCAGATGAGCTGATCATCAGCTTCCATTGATGGGGAAAGTTTGGCACATTTTTCTTCTGTTGCAGTACGGTAAAGGGAAGGCAATCATCTAAATACAAGACACACAGAAATTGGCATATGAAAGCAAGATTAAGCTTGTTTTCTTAAAGCTTCTGATGACAATTTCCAGGTTTCAAAAGGAAAAAGAGAAGCAGAATTTAGATATTCCCCATTAAAGGGTTTTAATTAATCAATGAAATGTAAGAAATTTCAAATTAGAATTTTAAAATATTCTTTTTTATGACCCATAAATTAAATTATTATCTCAGACTTAATTAGTCTTCTTATTCGATGAAAATATTATAGAATAGATTTGTATATTTACGTGAATATCTTAAACCCGATTAATCTTTTTATCTGACAAATACATCATATATTGTATAGTATTTCCCTTATTATCTGAAAGGTCAAAGTTACTGCCCGAGATTCATTGGTTGATGTTTTACTATTATATAATGCTATTGGGATTCTGCCATCTTGTGGCTGCTAATGGTTACATTGCAAGGGAATACCCCTAGGTTGTTTAACAACCCTGTCTCACTACAGACCTAACCAAAACAGATGGAAATCCAAGAAACTGGTGTTACCTAAAGACTTTTGTCTGAACTGCCACTTGCTAAATAATCATCTCTCCTTCAAGATTTTTCTAACACTAATCACTCCAAATCTACCTAAGATATTCATCTAACTACAACAACAATCTAGAGATTTCCAAACAACCCATAACCAAACTGAAGTGAAAACTTTTAGTTTACAATATCATTTGGACCCAATCATCATGAAATTTATTTCTATATATACTTAGAAATCATACTCTCTCCTTCATCACTCATCAAGGCAATCATCAAACTCCAGAATTAGCTTTAAGAAGAAGAAGGGAGTGAGCAATTTTTCCAGATTTAGAAACAATGGCAAGGATCAGTTACACTTGCATTCTCATTCTTGCAGTGATCTTCATCACTGGAAATCTTGAAAAAACAGAGGCAGCGAGAAATCTTCTTCAAACTACTATCCCAACAATTCCAGGAATGCCCACAATTCCTGGAATGCCAACAATACCCTCATTTCCTACCATCCCAAACATGCCAAATCTTCCAATTCCATCTCTCCCAACCCAACCAAACATTCCAACAATTCCAGGTATGCCTACGGTCTCAATGCCACCTCTTCCAGGTCTTCCCAAGATTCCTTCTGTTCCAGGGATCCCTTCATTGGCTCCACCACCTTCCAAGTAGGCAAAAACGGAAAGGAGATATAGTTTTCAGGGGGCTGTAGTTCCTCGTTACAGTACTGCACTGCATCATGGGATAGGTTTTGTTTGCATTAATAAAATTTCATGTATTTTGGAGTCTTGTCTGTGTCATATGTAATGATATGTATTTATTAGTTATACCTGTATTTGTTTGTCGTATTGTGTGTTTTTATTGATGTATTTTGCTGTTTTGTAACAATATACATGTAGTTTAATTAATGACGATTTCACGTGATGTGCTTCTACTACACTTCTTGATCTTTCCATCTTTACCATTGTCTGTTAATTAGAAATTAGGTTATTTAGGATAAACTAAAGGGAAAATACGGCATCTGTGGCTGTAGTTTAGTGGTAAGAATTCCACGTTGTGGCCGTGGAGACCTGGGCTCGAATCCCAGCAGCCACATTCAATGGGATTTTTACTCACAATAGAGTAATCTCTTCTTTCTTTTCTTTCTTTTTGCATCCAAAAATGGAAATCATTAAAAGCCCCTTTTTTTCAAATAAAATAATTTACCCTTTTTCAATAAATGCCTTAGTTTATATAACTTAGCTTGAAATCCATAGGATTTGGAAAGGAAACTTAAAGCACCTACTACGCAAGTAATCCATTACCCACAAAATCATTGAATAATTCTTTCAATTCAATTTGAATTTCATGCAACAAACAATAGTTTATGTAAATTTTTAAAGGTAAAACCTCCATTCAATCCTTTTTCCCTTAATCCCAGATTTTTTTTTTTTCTTTTTAATGATGTTGGTATTAAATTTTAAGCACCTTAACATTCTATTTAACCAAAAAAATATTGATGAAATTTGAATTTAACACCTATAGTTTGCGTACCCTCCACTCAGGTGCCCCTTTGATTCCAATTTATTATTATTACTTTTTTAAGAAAAAAAAAAAAAAAGAAACAGAAAAATCTTGGTCAAAAGATTCAATTTAACTTGACCCGGAATCAGTCAGGAGCCTCATGACCCAAAAGTGACTTTTGACGTCCATTTAAAGTTGAAACTGAAAAAAGTGAAAAGAAAAAAAAAAAGATGAGACTGGTTAATTGGTAAATAATATTCCACCTCATGTTGAAGCCCTTTTAAAGGATCAGTACAGAGACTTGACCCAAACCAAAAAAAATAATAATAATAATAATACAGTTGTGTGCAGTGAGCAGCCGATGGATGGATGGCCCTCCGGTCGGGCACCCGGATTTAGTGCACCAACAAATAATTCAGTCAAAGTTGCCCCGGAACACCATAAATCATTAACTAACCCGTCCAAATTTTATTCTATATCACTATACCACAAAACAAAAATTCCAATCTCCTAAATTATTATAAAAATGAAAAAAGAAAGGCATTGTTGTAGTATTTCAATTATTTAGTACTTTTTCTGTGGAATTTGGTGGCATCCATTACCTATTGGAAATATTAAATTAGAAGAAGAATAATTCTAGGAATATTGATATTTTTGTTAATCAACTAGATTGCTTCACAAATAAACTTTTATTATGCCCACCCAACAATATGTTTTTTTATAGAAATTTGAGTTTTATGAGTTTTTTCTCTCACCAAAGAAGGATGTTTTAGTCAAAACATAATAAATCCACATTACTCACTTATATCCAACTCATTTATCCACTTATAAACCATCCATTTTTTTCCCAAATTGGAGATATCTAATTTGGTTTGGGTTATCCAATTTGGGTAAAAGAGTGGTAGGTTATAAGTGGATATATGGTCAAAATATGATTATTAAATAACAATAAAGTACAATAAAAGATAAAAATATATATATATGAATTTACATGATCAAAATAAAAGAAGTTATAAGACTGAATTGGTCATTTTGCCAAACTTAATCTATGATAGTTTGTTTTTTAACTATTTGATTACTCATTAAGCAACAACAGGTGTGAGAGCGGTGGTAATGCGTAATGGATCGGTTAAGTTGGCCAGCAGAAAGATCGGAATTAGAGACTCTCAAGTCCCAACACAATTTTCTCTGTTGTTAATTTGAGGCTGAGCCCCGTGAATTATTATTTGTGATTTGACACAATTTATAACTTTGATTTGAAATTGGCAATACAATAATAAGAATAATTGGACATTTGGTTAATTTGATTAAAAGGTCGTTGACTGATTTTTTCAATTTTTTTTTTTTAATAATATAGTTCGAATGACCAAATTGTGTAATAGTAATTTATTCGAGAATTAACGTGACAAAAAAATAAGTTAAGGATTAAAACGTAAAACTGACTAGAGATTAGATCTTTAAACATCAAACAACTCTAATAGTAAAAATAATTTATATAATACTCAATTTTAAAATTGATTAAATATAATGTACTTCGTCTATCTAAAATCCCGAATGCATTATTATTTTGTTTTAAAATGTCTATCTTTAATAAGTAAAAAATATTTTTAATTTAGTTTTTTTATTGAATGTCTATTAACGGAATTGTTATAAAAAGCAACTGGAGCGCAACAGTCAAAACAACGTCGTTTTGGTTGCGAAATAAGTGGATGTATCCTTCAGGCCCACTTATTTCGTAGTCAAAATGAAGTCGTTTTGGCTGTTGCGCTTCAGTTGCGCTCCGCCAGTTGCGTTTTATAGCAATCCTGTGTCTATTAAATTAGTTTGAAGATTTTATATGTCACCTCAATCTATTTGTAACTACGTTAATTGAAAAGTAGTTCACTTGTTCCATAATAGGGGAGAAAAAATATCAACATTACCTCTAATGGGACAAATGAGCACGACTTGGATAAACCAAGCCAAATGGGCTCAAGCCCTATTCATAATATCTGAAAGTCAAACTCACGATTCCCCAGGTAAGATCTGCAGTGATCTCATACCATCAATCTTCTAAGTCACCAACCTTTAAATGAACTCAGGAAAGATTTTATCGGACTATGATATTCGACCCGATGGCTCAAATCCATCTTATATACCTTCTATGTCACGACTAAATATGTGCAACTCCTAACACATCCCATAAATATATAATCACTTGCCATAACCTCCTATAACAGATAGTCGAGGCATTCAACATCCACGAACAAGTCACGAAGTAGGTCGAAAGGTTGAAACCTCACGATTATATAAGTAATTGACAGGACATGATACGATCTCATAGTTATTTTAATTGCTTGTTATCATTTAATTGAAGAGTATTGATTAAAGAGGTAACTTAATTAATTCAATATATATATTATCGAATCACAGACAATCCACGGACAAGTTAGAACAGATTGAGCAAATTACCTAAAAGATTACTCTCTCATCTCAAAATACTGACTTAAGTATCGGAACTATTTTCAGGGCGACCGCTCATTTTATTGACCTAATCATTTTTTTTTTTCAAATTGCAATTACCGATGTTATCACGGTTTAAAGTGACCCAGAAGCAACTTCCGAGCTCTATCAATCCCTATTTATTTCTTATCTAAAAAATCAATACTACATGAATTATCAAATAATATAGTTTTAGATTATTTAATATAAAATTGTTTGTTCCATAATTTTAAACATCGTTTTATATTAAAACAGAAATAGTAGCCGAAGTAAAATTTTATGAATTTTTATTTAGAGGTCATGTTTGGAAGCTCACCTTTCAACCACTGAAGCACAAATTATGTGCAAAATTTTGTGTATTTAATTATTATTGATTTCCCCGTTTTTTTCACCACAAATTTTCTCACATTCCGAACATTTGTTTTTATCAGTTAGAGAAAAAATCAGGAATCCAATCTGAAAAACAAGTGAAAATCTTGGATCCAAAACAACAAGAGAGAGGGAAATAAAATGAAGATATTATTATTAAAGTATTAATTTATTATTAAAAACCAAGTTGAAATCATTCCTTCCATGAAATTTTCAGATACTTCCAAGAGGAGGCATTCCCTCCTCCCTCCTCCCTCCTCTTCCTCATCCATACAAATACAAAATCACAAATTAAAAAAAAGAAAAACAGTCCAAAGCTTTTTTGGACCATGGCATGATAACTTGAGCCACGTCGCCATTATTTTGACCAAATGTACACTTGTTGTCACCCCATTCGCTTCAACAAGGGGCCCCACACCCCTAGTAACCTCGCTCCTCCTATTTATACCGGCACACCCTACTGCTCCCTACACTGCGTTTCACTATTCACAAGGCATCTTCCCATCATCCATAACCCTAGCTGACCTCGCTTGATCCCTTCTCTTTTCTCTCTCTATATCTATCTCTCTCTCTCTCTCCCTACTCCTTATACACGAATACGCATTTTCTTGGTACTCTGAGTTCTGCTTGGCATTTTCCGTCTGTGTGTGATTTTAGGGTCACTGTTGATAGTACTGCTTGAGTTTTGTTTTTTGTTTGAGGATTTTTTGTGTGGGAAAATTGAGTAAAATAGTTGCATGATCGTCGGATATGGCGTCGGCGTGCGTCAACAACATTGGCATGTCTCCGGAGAGTTTTTTGGACTGCCCACCAGCCAAATTTCCTACGTACGGCTGGTTGAGTCCTAGAATCTCCTTCAGCCGAGAGTTTCCTGACGAGGATGGTTCCAAGGCTGCCGGAGGTAAGGCTTCGGTGTCTGACAAGGCGGGTGCCGATAAGGATAAGCACGAGGAATCAGATCCAGAAGCTTCTGTTAAGGATTTTGTTGATTTTGAGTTTCGGCTCGAAGATCCAGTTACAATGCTTCCTGCCGATGAGCTTTTCTCCGACGGGAAGCTTGTGCCACTGCAGCTCTCAATGATTCGCCCTGCCATTGTGTCCGAGACGGTGGCTTCTGTTGTGAGGTCCCCGGACACCCCCAAACTTCGCCGGAGAAATGAGATCTCTGCTACTGATCCTTACTTGTTTTCTCCTAAGGCTCCGAGGTGTTCGAGTAGGTGGAAAGAGCTTCTAGGCTTGAAAAAGCTGTATCAGAACAGTAACAAACAGGACCAGCAGAAAACGACGTCGTCAAGTAATACCACTGGCGCTCACAAATCTCTGAAGCATTTTCTTCATCGGAACTCGAAATCGTCGTTATCGTCTTCGCTGGACTCGTCCCTGAGCCTCCCATTGCTTAAAGACTCAGATAATGAGTCTGTTTCTCTTTCATCCTCTCGTTTGTCGCTTTCCTCGTCATCTTCTGGTCATGAATACGATGATCTCCCCAGGCTTTCACTGGATTCAGATAAGCCGACCTTTTCTCGCATTGCTGCTAATCAAAACAGCAATGGTAACAATCCTCCTAGAGCACGCGTTGTGAAATCAAGAGCACTCTCGTCAGAGCATCCCACAGCTGTGCGAGTTGGGCGAAGCCCAATGCGCAGAGCTCCGGAGACTACTATTCGAGGGGTTTCAGTTGATAGTCCGCGAATGAACTCTTCCGGCAAGATTGTGTTTCACAGTTTGGAGAGAAGCTCGAGCAGCCCGAGCAGTTTCAATGCTGGTCCCAGGTACAAGCACAGAGGAATGGAGAGGTCTTATTCTGCAAATGTACGGATAACTCCGGTTCTCAACGTTCCGGTTTGTTCACTTAGGGGCTCTTCGAAGTCTGGGGGCGTTTTTGGTTTTCCATTGTTCTCTTCTTCGCAGCAGAAAAGAGACAGCGGTGGTGGCACCACCGGAGGAAATGGTGCCGGAAACAAGGTTGGACAGATTAACAGCAAGAACCGCATGGATCGTACTTGACATTGAGGGGTTTGGGTTACTTGGTAATACTTGAAACCTTTTCTTTTTCTCCTTTGGGCTCTAATTATTAATTTTTTTTGGCCTTCTTTAGCTTTTTGGTTCTTCGAAGATCTGTTATGACTTTTTGTAATTTTGTTGAGGCGATACCATTGTTAGTGGGGTTCCATTTGCTATTGGGATAACTACTACCGTCAGATCACATGTACATATGGGGTGGTGGAAGTGCTGAAGTGAACTGGGTCTTTGTTGATTTGATTAGATTCTTCTTTTTGTTATGCTAACTCCGATGCAGAAAAACCAACGTTAAAATTTCTCCAATTTTATAATGAGTTGGTAGAGCATTCTCCTGTTTTTCTCTTCTATTACCTCGATCCTTTGCGGAATCTCCCTCCCCCCCCTTTTTTTTTTGCTTTTCAAAAGGTCCCTGGTTCCTCCTTTCTTGCTTTTCAGTTTTCATTTCAACCCATGAGGTGTTGTCTTGCGGTAGCTGCGTATGAAAATTTTTTGCCAGTCTTCTCCGTAAGCGTGTAAGTGATACGCGCCTTTCTTTCGATGTGTGAAACTACTCCATTCATAAAACCCACTGTTAGATTACTATATCTGGATTCTAGTGTAACGTGACATGCATTGGCAAGGAACCTTTGGTTTTCTGGTTCCATTTCCTGTATATACTATCTGCATGCTATTTGGTGTGTAGTAGTACCCATATATAATTTTTTTTTTGTCATGTTCAATTTGGGAAATGATGATAAGATTTACATAAATATTCTGAGGCAGCCAGCTCTGCTGATCATCTCTTTGCACGTCAGTCTGATCCCAACTTCATCTTCTATTTATTAGCTTTTCTGAGTAACACATTACTTGTGTTGTGAATAGATATGGATGATAATCTTTCTTATCTTTTTTCTTGTTAGACTTTCACCCGAATTGGTGCTAATGATTTTAAATGTCTTAAATTGTTGTCAGCTGCTAGCAATACTTACTACTACTAATTCATCAAACTTCATTTACAACCTTTGCATTCATGGCATTTTGACAGGCATTCTGATTTTATATAAGCAAACCGCTTGATTTAATGTTTTGTATTTTTTTGGGTCAAGTGGAGAACATCTGAATTTATTGAATGGGTCTCCTTTTGCCTTTTCTTTGTCACTAGTGATTGTGATGTTTGATCTAAAAACTTACAAATTAAATTGATAAAAAAGAAAAACTATTCTATCTTTACATTCACAATTAATGGTCCAATGTTTCATAAAAATCATTGGGACCCCCTTCAAGCGGTGATTGCTTTCTTCATAATGATAAAAATCTGAAAGTTTGGCGCAATCAATCTTTTAGGAATCTGATTTTAATTATGCTAATCAAAAGGCTCTTGAGTTTCACTTATTCAGATGCCAATGATTTATTACCAGAAAATGAAAACAGGATATAAAGAACTACTGATATTTTTTTGTTTCCTTGATGATGACGATAATGTGAGCTCTCCTTACCCATTACTGTTGCATTGATATGGAATTGGAACTATTGCAGTTCCATGTGGAAGGACTTCATTGCTTGAGGGTGGTCAAGACCAAGAAAACTTAGAATGGTTGGTGTGGTGGTGGCTGGCTGGGGTTCGTGAATGCGGGCAGTCTCCCTCAGCAGCAGCCAGCATCCATGTGTAAGTTAGTAAAGAAGACCTACATCTCTATCAGGGGTTCTACTGGTTGTTGGACACGAAGTTACGCAATTGTCATTATCCCACCGCTTTGCGCATGCCAAATAAGCATGCAATGCACGGATCCTCCTGTAGGCGGCCCTTCCTCCGGAAACAAAAGAGTGAACTGTTTGGATGTGCTTATCCAACTCTTGATTTGACGTTGGGTGCATTGGATCTGTTATGAAGATGGAATCTTGGGCATGCTAGAGGGATAGTACTACAACTCCATTCAAACTCTACCCTAATGATATTCGATTTCGAACCTGTTATTATCCCTTAAAACATACAAGTTCCATTCCAACTAATTAAATACTTAAGCTGCAACCTCCAATTCCTTTATTTGATTATGGCAATAGGGGGGCACTTTTTTTGGTTTAACTGAAATTAAGTTCTCGAGCATTATTGGATGGTTCAAGATCTAATTAGACAATGATGATGGGAATACAACATAAAGATTCCACTTGCAATTTATATACGATATAGTATTTTCTTCTTTTTTATTTGATGCAGTCTGTGTTCCGAAGGACTACTTACTACCTGGGGTCATGATGAGTTGTTTTGACCAGAGGTCTCTGCCCTCTTCCTGGGGACCAATCTCATATTTGTTGTCCTCTTTCGGCCAATTCGGAAAATCGGGGGCTTTGGGGTTGTTTGACTGTCGCAGTTTCCGCATTTCCTTGAACCTCATTTGAAACTTTATAATACCCCCTTCTTCCCCCTACGCCTCCTCTCTCTCCTTTGTATGCCAACCAGCACAAATAATGCTGTGTTTTTTTTAAAAATTTTTTTATATTATTAATTTCAGTTTTGGAAACAATGTAAAAGGGATACGAATCAGCCGATATATCATATATTTATGAACACTGAACATGACCGTGAATTGTCCCATTGCCTCTGCCGCTGATACAAGAAGAAGGCTTTGGAGTCTTATGAGGACGTTGTCAGATAATTTTACAAAAATGGATGCCATGCTTAGCTTAAAAAGGCTATGTAAAGATCAAAGTGAGTGGGTTGTTGGTCTTCTCTCTCATAGAAAGAAAAGAACAAACTAGCCTAACATTCTTAATATACCACCAATAGATTGTTTTTGGTCTGGATTTAAACTGTGGCATTGAGTTTTCTAACTTTTAACCGACGGTGAATATATATATGTATCAGAATTAAAAGAAAGAGAGGTGCCCGTTAGTCAGCACATGGGATATTGTCTAAAACTCAAGCAGCCTTAAATTTAGCAAATCCGGTCATTTTTCCTTTTCAACTTTTAAAAATTAAAGTTTTTTCTAGTATTCTGGTAAGAGCAGTGGTTGTCTCCTCCATAGCACAATCTGGAATAATGAATTTTTGCGTAAATAAAATAATAAAGCGTTATATATGCGGTGCGGGGGATCCAGGAATCTGGGCTTCTGAGTATAAGAACGTGCTCGTGAACTGTCGGTTCCTTTCCTCAGATTCCCAACCAAAAACCAGTGCTCACTGTTCACCGTTCTCTATGAATTGAACGCTCTTTTATCTCTATCCATTTCCATTCTTTTAGTCTTTACAAACAATCACTGCTCTGTTCATCGCCGTACTCCACTTTATCATCATGTGCCCATTTATATAATCATCAATTTATTATATGAAAATTACTTCTTTTTTTTTTTTACAAGTAATCTTAAATAATTGAAAATAAAAACACTACATTGATGGGTTAATATACATTTGAGATGTTTTTCAAGACGAAAAATTTTATTTTAAATTCAATTTATTGAATTATATAATTTATAATAAATCACGTCATATAATTTTTTTTTTTTTTAAATAATAATATTCTTTAAATTGATATAAATAGGAAGTGCTAAGATTCTGAATGAAAAAATTTTCCTTTCAAGCCGCCTAATCTATATATATGTCGTGGGCATCTCTTAGCATCTGCACTTGTGCAACCTAACCTACCTCGCTCTACTCTATACCATATCAGCAGCTTTGAAGGGTTGATTAGACGGCTGCCTAAACTTCTTTTTAATTTGACAATAACAATAGTAATACAGTTTTTCATTGGTAACATCATATCAAAGCAGGCAGGCCGCAGCAGTAAAGAAAAACGGGAAAAGTTAATTAATTTCTTTTTTTTTTTCGGCCAAGTTTGATTTACATGATGATTAGCTTGCTAGGGAAGAGCCAGCAAGCAGTGCCGGTTACGTCGTGTCGTAGGGGAGAGGAGAGGAGCAGTCCATGCAGCACGTGTTCACTTCACTTCACTTCTCGTGCCTTAACCATTACTACGTTCCCAAGGCCGGCCAAAAAGAGGAACAAAAACAAGACAACATTTTTCTTTTAGGTAATTTCTATTTAAAGATGTAAACTTATATAACTCTAAATATTAAAATAAATATTCTATTACGAATAATTTTACTAAGATAGCATCTTTATCTCAAATAACAATTTCCTTCTTACGAGATCAGATAATATTTAAGCATTATTTTTTATTAGCTTTGTCTTTATTGTCTGATCTGATCCCATTTTGTGTAATGTGTCAACATGTTTTTCACATCAAAGGAAACATCTCATAATGGGCTCTTCCTTCTCATCCCTAAGCCTAAATTGGCTAAAAAAATCAAGGTAGGATAGGCCTAATAAAAGTAAATATTAGAAATATAAATATTAAATTAGTAACATCAATTGTTCAACTTGTCTGATATAATTTTAACGGGAACAAGAAAATATAAAGTACTAGGAGTTTCAATTTACTATCTTTAAACCCCCTTTTTTGGACTTTAAAATATTTGTTTAGAAATTGTATTTTATTTTGGATAAAAGAAAAAGAAGAAAGCAAGAAAGAAAGGAAACAACGCTTTTTACTCAACTAGAAGCAAACTCGTTGTCTCCATCCTGAAGGCGTGTTAGGGTCGATGGGGACACTGAGAGCGCAAATGACAGATGCGTCTATTATGACAGAACGCTTCTCCAACCAAATGCAGGGCTCAAGTCCGCTGAGAACTGAGAACCCATAGTAAGTCGCTCTGTGGGGTGAAAGCGAAAGAGTTTTCCGAGTCGGTGACGGCGAACATGAGCAGCCGCGGGTCGAAGTATTCTTGCAATACAGTAGCTCAAACGCTGGAATGGATTCACGCAATCATTGATTTCATAAAGCCCTACAGATTCTTGTTAGAGGCTCATGTCGTTAATTTTTTCAAGGATAAGCTTTGGGAAGCCGTCGATAAGGATTGGATGGATTGCCTTCGAGAAGAGCCTGTAGAAAATCTCCTCCAAATTCCCTCTAGTGTGGTTCAAGTAATTTTTCTCTGTATTCCGAAGTTTTGTGAGAAAGCTTGATTTTTTATTTCTCACTGGTAATTTTGTATAGAAATTCCAATTTCCTAGCTTAATAATGTTAAGTAAAGATACTATTATTTTATAAAGTGAGATTTGTTTTTCAATTATGGGGATGATTAGTAACTGCTATTCCTCCATGTAATGTTGCCAGGATCACTGGCCTGCTTCGCTTAAAGAATTTGTCCGCACATTGAGGGCTTTGTCTCTTCGTCGTGAGCAGGCAAATTTACATGAGGTATTTGCTATTATAACCGATTCATGCCAAATTATTGTCTTTCTACCGTATCTTGCATGTGTTATGACTGGTAATATTTACATGATGAGCTCAATAATCTTTTTGGTTGCAGGCATTTCCGGGCCTGCACATGTCATCTCTGAATAATGTCCTCACACAAGGCATGAATCGTAAGAAAAAACATGAAGTAGGGCAGTTTCATTTTTTCTTCTAATTATTTACTTTTCAATATATGCATGTCGGCTTTCTTTTGTATTTTGTAATTGTTCATATTGTGATGAGTTGGAAAGTTCTCACCATGTTACTTTGCATGGTCGTTTGATTTTAGGAAATGTGTTCTTTGTGTCTGTACCAGCTGCCTCTCTGAGCTGTAGTACGGTAAAGCTAACTGCGTGATTGTACAATTTACATAAGCAGATAGAAGTCCTTGCTGCGATAGTCAGTTCAGTTGCAAAAGAAGTTGAATCCAGCACAATACTTGATGTCGGTGCTGGTCAGGTGCTGACCTCTGTTACTTGTATTTTGCCATGATTTGTCCTTTTCTTTCCACAGTAAGCTTAAGAACATTTATTTTACTTTTTTATACCATCTTATGGGTTGTGTAAATTCAATATGAAATAGGCCAGCTCAAGAAATAGGGTGTGGGGAATATACAAAACCAGCCATCCATTAATGCATTGTAATTGAGATATGACTATGAACATATTTACTTGTTGATGCATATGAGTGGGACACTATTTTTTATGCTGATCCAACCAATTTGCATTCAAGTTTGACATCTTAAGTTTATAGTTTTTGCAAAAAGACGAATGAAAAAAGGATCCTCACTTCTTATTCACCTGTCGAATATGTTTGCTCATTCTTCTAGGGCTATCTTGCACAAGTACTTGCCTTTCAGCATGAGCTTTCTGTGTTTGCAATTGATGCCTCTTCACATCATGGAAAAGTTACTGATGCACGAGCTGAGCGAATAAGAAAATATTATGCAGCTAAGGTGCGCATATCTGGGTATGCATTCTCAACTTAGTTTATCGAGAGCAATTACCTGTTATCTTACATTGCTCCACTTATCATCGTATGCATTTTGTCAGATCAGGAAATAGGGAGCTGAGGATGCCAAAAACTGTCACATGCCAAGTATTATCTGCTGACACATTGAAAGCCTCCAGTGACTCCCTAATCGAAGATGATAAAAATCTAATACAAAAGAATTCCTCTGGTCAATCCAAAGAAGCATCTGAAGGGAGTGTACGGTGTTCTTCCTCTTATGTGAGTTGCAACTCTTCATTGGTACTTGCTGGACTTCATGCTTGTGGAGATCTTTCAGTGGCAATGCTGCGGTGAGCACCCTGTTTAGCCTTGTTCTTGTTCTCAGAATTGATACTGTTCTAGGAGAAAGTGATGATCTCTACTTAAGATGAATGGTGCAGAACAACAGAACATAAACAGGACAACACTTTATCAATCTGAATCAAAGTATATTTTCTTGGAGCGGATACCTTTTCTGTGCTTTTCTTTGCCTGTCACCCAAGCAGTTGGGTTGAGCCTGTGGTTTTGAAACCCTTAAGGATTTTCCTGCTGGGAAACCCATATCACAGCAAATGCATGATAACCATATGGAACTGGAGCTCTGCATCTAAAGAACAGAGGTTCTCCAGTGAGGACCTTTATCTTGTCAAAAATACTAATTCTATGTACGGGACTGCAATGACTAATTCTTGATAATAGAATTGTTTACAGAAATGTTTAATCCTTACTCAGAGTTATGAGCCACTGATACATTCTTTCTTACTATGAATTTGAACTGTTTATTTAAGATTAAAAGAAAAGAATACACTGACAATATTAACTTGACAATGTGGAACTGATTTTGCTCACTGAAATGATGAAATTCAGTTTCTTCATGATTATACCAGAACAATATTTATGAAATTGATTTCTAGGTTTGATGTTGAAAAAAATCTTTAATGGACTTTTGCAATAATTTGATGTTACCTAAGTCTATTTTGTGACCTGATTTAATGTCTTCCTGTCATAAGGTCATTCTTGGAATGTGATAAGGTTAAAGCAGTCATTAGCATTGGATGTTGCTATAACTTAATTTCTGAGGAAGCTATTGAAGAAACTTCTCCCTGTGGTTTTCCAATGAGTAAAGGTGTTAAATCTGTTGGATTTGCACTAGGGAAAAGTGCTCGCGATCTTGCGTGTCAGGTATTTACATGAATATTAGTTTTGAAAGTACATAATTGTCAAGCTCTTTAAATATGCATCTATTTTTTCTAAAGTGGGAATTAGGAAATTAATTCATCGAAAATGACAAAACTTCTGAACCCAAACGTAATCGCGCAAGTGGTAAAATGTATTGTAAAAGTTGTCTATTCAGCCACAGGTGCCGGTCTATGGGTTTGCACCTTGGTTGTTGTTGGATTATCTTATGACTAATGCTTTTAAGGTTCTCACACACTCTCTCTCTTTTGTTTTTGGTAGAGTGCAGAGAGATGGAGAGGTATGGGAAAAGTTGCTGGTCTTCATAATTTTGAGTTGCATGCATTCCGTGCTGCCTTCCAAATGGCAAGTCTTAACATTTGTTTCAATGTTCTTTGGCAATTACATCATGTTATATTGTATTTTAGCTCTTGATTCTGCATATTTTTATCATCAGTTCTTTGTTGTACTTATTAATGGTCTATCTTTTTCAAGGTTCTTTATCAGTATTACCCAGATGTATTGACTAAAAGCCCCACGGTGGGTCGACAGGGGAAAGCTTTGAGACGCCAACAGCATCGTAGGATACTGGAGTCCAATCTAAACCGTGAAGACCGTTTAGACTTTTCTGCAACCTTATCTCAGAAAATCTCCAAGGATGAAGGAACTTGGTTTCCTGTGGCTTATGCTGAGAATCAAAATGTTGAGAAAATAGGTAAAGAACTTAAGACTATTCTTAGAGACCAATTTATTGGCTTATTTGCCACATATGTTTCCAGGAATCCTGGGGACAAGGAAGCTATTTACTTCTGTTTTTAGAGTAAATATTTATCCTTTTCCATGACTAACAGCCAGCAGAAACTGAATAGTGATTGAATATCTTGATATTTCCGGTAAATGAAAATGTTGAGACAATAGATACTTTGTAAAGCATGATTGTTGTTGTTCATTATTGCTCATCTTTGAAAGGTATGGAAGTGTGCCTTTTGCTTCTGGGCATACTATAGCACCTTGAAATCTTGTGGTTTCCTATTGCAGGTTCAGTAGATGAAGCTGAAGCTTATAAAGATTCTGATGGA
The DNA here is from genome assembly GCA_028571225.1 of Parsonsia alboflavescens. Classification (NCBI taxonomy): domain Eukaryota; kingdom Viridiplantae; phylum Streptophyta; class Magnoliopsida; order Gentianales; family Apocynaceae; genus Parsonsia; species Parsonsia alboflavescens. The sequence continues at coordinate 579,145 of JAOXNR010000001.1, read as the reverse complement.
AGCTCCGCAAATGAAATGGCTCCTTTCATTGACAAATACTCACTATTTGAAAAATTTTGTGAGTCTGGCCTAGGCCGCCTTGGTCTCCATATGAAAGATATTGATTTGAATCAACCATGGAAGGAAACTAAACCATTTGCAGTAAGTTGGTCTATGTCCATAATCCATATATGGCATTGCTCAGTACATATTGTTGTGATGTTTTTATTCCTACCCTTTCACTAAATGGGATTGTGAACTCCACCCAGGGACTGATAGGGCCTTACTGGTCAATTCGAGCTGCTCTTGGACCAGTCCTTGAATCTCTTCTTCTACTTGATAGGTTATTATTCCTCCAAGAACAAGGCAATGTTGTGGAAGCCGTTATGGTCCCTATTTTTGATCCTATATTATCTCCCCGGAATATGGCTTTAATTGCTAAGAAAGTTTAAATCTTGGGTTAGAGGTTACATGGTGTTTCATTGATCCAGAAGCAAATGTATCGTACGGTTTCACAATGAGATCAGGTTACTTATGGATGTACTTGTGAAAGTGTCTGCCCTCAGCAAGTTTCGATCATACTTTTTTCTTGATTTTGTCTCCTATTTGTTTACATTTCCATGGTTCTGTTGCTGTTGCAAGTCTAGTTGATAGATTTCATTGGATCACTACTCACCTTTTAATCATTTTTGCTGATGGTTGTTCTTTTCACTTAGAAATTGACATGCTATTAATGCCATCTGAGTATATATTTGCTACTACAGTGATCGCCTTCTGTCTTGAGATGTTGGAGTTGGAATTTGTTCAATCTGAAAACAAGCTAAAATTGCCAAGTCATGCTTTCTTATCCTTCATGGATTTGAATAATTTGCAACTTTCATGTAAGGCGTGGTTCCGTAGATCAACATTCCTTGGTGTTCAAGTAAGTCTTTTTAAAATGCTCTCTTTCAGCTGTTGTCAACATGAAAGTATAAACTTCTCAGGTCCCGTGACCACAAAGACTGCTTATAAGAACATAATCTAGGTTTTGTGTCCTTAAAGTAATCCTAGTTGCAGCTTGGTGAGTTACCTTGAATAAGCTACTTATCTCGTTCATTTCAGTGCTATTATTATTTAAGCATTATCTCTGACCCGCATAACTGGGCACCAATGGCATTAAGCTCCTTGCCTTCCTCTTTGCTAATCGCTGACAATGTTCTAAGTTGCTAACTTTGCAAAACCAGAGGCGAAATTCAATGAGCTTAAACTTTTTACACACACAATTGGTGTTATTGCTAGCTTCATTAAAATATGAGCAAATTGCTTGCTACTTCTTCATTAGTTTGCTGTTAATATTGATTCCTCATCTACCATGTTAGTATTCAAGTCTCAACTTGGATTATCTTATTATGCTGGAGTTATGGAGACAGCGATACTTTGTTCCCTGCTCACCAATGGCTATTCTGACCTTCCCTCAAGAGTATAATATAAACTCCCTGTTTTAAAGAAGTAAAAAATTAATGTCAACTTGGTGTACTAGAAAGATATTTGTTTTTCCATGGATTGATAATTTCTGAAATCTGAGGAATTTGACCAAGATATAGATGGTAAAGATTATGATGATTTTGAAGAAACTTATCATCTCCCAGTTTTGATAAAGAAAGCTTTAATTTTTATGGATCAAGATTGTTGTTGTCCACTGGAAGCTTTTGTAGTCAAATGCTTCTTCTCTTCTCTCTATCCTGGAGCCAAAAAATTCAAAAGTTTTCGGGGACAAGAAGGCCATTTTCAGTGATCTTTTCTGGGCTTAAAGTGGAAACGACAAGATTGTTGCTTTGGATCATTTCTATCCAGAGATATAAACAACAGATGGCAGCTCGTTTGAGAGGGCTTACCCCTGTCCAAAGTTGAATCTTTGTTTGTCGTTTTGTATAAATTGTTTGAATCTTTGGGTATTCCATTCAGAGGGAAGTGATCATGATTTTAAAGACGAAGCTGCTGATGTTTACCTTTGAAAACAAAATGACCTGAAACGTAGCCATCTCTAAAAGGAGAAACCTTTACAGACCATTCGCAGTATTTGTGCAAGATACAAATCTCTATAAAATCCATTGGGCAATAAATAACCACCTCTGTTAAATATTCTCCTCCCATCTAAGTTTTTAACTTCTTGAAAGTTACAGTAGATGTTTCGTTTTCAGAATTGGGTGGCTGATCGTGCCTTAAGTCTTATCAATTAATTAATCAAAACTTTGCCGACTTACGTTTGAATTGTGTAATTGGTAGACCTTATTTCTTGCAGTTTGATTTGTTCCATGATGGGTTTTATATATTCTTGATTTATCAACCTTATTGAGTGCTTTAGAAGGCAGCCATGGTTAATCTAGGTTTATGGCATATACTAAATACTGACAACTTTGCTTGTTCTACCTGCTTACAACTTTTTCGATTTTTAAGTGGGTTCTCTTAGAAACCCAAGTAAATCGACGAGGTTAGATCCAACTCACTCAACTCACAACCTACGAGACACAAGCCTTATCCATGAACTTCTGGAATATTCTTACTATTCCATATTCCCAAGTTGGGTTTAAAACCAGTATTATTGGCGGTAAATAATCAAGTCAAACAATCTAAGTTTGGGTTGGGATTGGGACAGTCACACACTGGGGTTGATGATGAGAATGTTCAATTTTGGTCACATTCTTGATCCAATGGCAAATGAAGCTGATCTCCACGAAACTGGTAAACGAGTCACAATAGAACTTTTGTTGGGATTCATTAGGATAGGCATATAATAATGAAGCCAAAACACATTTAGTACCAAAAGGTCATACATCCTTCAAGAGAGGGGACGTCACAGACTCAGGAAGTTAAGTACAGTAGTGGGACATTCTTGTTTGTGGTGGCCGCAGTCACACGGGACGGAGGCCATGAGAAGAATTTGTACTTGCCTGCCAAACCCATTCTCCTTGCCAAAAGAGACCGAGGACTGTTTAATTACCTAATAATTTTAATAAATATTTTTTCAAATTTACGGTGCATAGTCTTATGTACACATATCGATTAATTTGTTTGTAACCTTTGATCCATGAGAATCTAGATTTATATAAATTCACTCATTAAATTTAAAGTCTGTAAATCACTGAAGAGTCAAATTAGATTAAATACCCTTGTATTTAGTGGCTATGTTAGATTTTTTGAAGATATAGAAAGTAAAACATGTTTTGCTTTAGTCTATTTTTTTTTTTTTTTGTTATGACAAAAAAAAAATTAAAATAATAAAAGTTTTTGGAAAATTTTTTTTTATGAAAAATAGATATTGATAGTTTAGCTTGTAAATACTGCTAATGTGGGAGGATAATTAGGAATGATGATTACCTATAATAACTAATAATTAGTTAACCTCGCTCCAAAACAAACCACGACCACGTCAGCAGGTTGGCAACCATAGGTCTCGCCACATCATCGTACACGTAGGAACATGAGGGGAATCCTTTTCGAAATTCACACCAGTCTTACACGGAATAGTCCTTTGACTCTCCGCCAAATTTTTAGTTTTTTTCCAAACTAGGGAATATATTTTATTACTATAATTTTATAGTATTTTCCAATAAGAAATTTTCCCACGTAATATATATATCCAATTATTATTTAGGTAATGGTAATATGTAAAACCTTTTACTTTCGAGGCGCTTTCTTTTATGTGTATAAATATATAGACACATAAGTTGCCATTTGGAGCTGTTTTTCAAAGGAAGGATCTCTTCACAAAACATTTGTATTCCCTCTCCCTCTCTCTCTCTCTCTCTCTCTCTCTAAACTATAGAATTATGAGTAACCTAAGCATGGTGGAGGCAAAGTTGCCACCGGGGTTCAGGTTCCACCCAAGAGATGAAGAACTGATCTGTGATTACTTGATGAAGAAAGTGGCCTGCTGTGAGCTGCACCTTCCTCTACTCATAGAAGTAGACCTTAACAAATGCGAACCCTGGGACATTCCTGGTATAACTCATCAAGTAAACCCATCTTACAGTATATGTATATATGTATTCTCTTTTTGCTGTGTTCTTGAAATTTTTATCTGATGATGATCGGTAGTACCTTTCCATAAACAGTATGAAATTGAAATCTCTCGATGCGATTTGTTCATAACATATATAATGTGGTTTAGCATGTTAAGGAGGGCTTAATTAGAATCTATATATGGTAGTGGGAAGGGAATCTGTAAATATATCTTTCTAATTATAACTTCCGGTACAGATGATGAAGAAGAAGAAGAAAAATTTTCTTTCCCCTCCCTCTTGAGGGGGTTTGAAAGCAACATGATTGGTCTGAAAAGAAACAAATAGTACTTATCGTTAATTCTTGCATTCAGCTCCTCCAGATTAAATGTCTACTTCAGAATTTTCTGTTTTATTTTATTTATTTATTTATTTTTTTTGAAGGAGGGTTAGGACAAAAGAGTACTTATCTTTATTTATTGGATGGATAGATAGATATTTTTGTTTTAATTAATTACCCTTCCGAGTGATCCATATTGTTAATTTTACTTTCCATATTTATATATCATTATCATCAATAATGAAGACTTCCAATAGCATTTGCATCAGTTTCCACTTGTAGTGTTGATGACAGAATTTATTCTAACAATAATAATAAGAATTACTAATAATTTTTGAGCTCTCTTGTCTCGTTATAATGGGAGCTAGTTTTGTTTGAACATCTTTATTCCCATGCCTTTTCAACGATATTGACAACTGAAAAATCATCTATTTTCCCATAAATATATAAATATCCAATTAATATTATCCTTCTCTAGAATATCCATAAATATATATAAATATATATATATATATGTATATATATAGTACTTGGTATATTATAGTATGTTGATCAATCATAGAGGTATTCTCAACCACTTCTTAGAATTTCCCATCAAAATTAATTTTCCTTTTTGAGGAAATTGACCGACTTTTTTGGCACACTAACCCTATCCAGAAGATGGCGACAGTGATTGAAATAACAATGAAAATTCCGACCCAAACTTCTATATATATATATATATGTATATATATGCACTCACGCACGCGTACGTGTGTGTTCTGTTCTTCCAAGTTCTTCTTCTTCAGGTTGGAAAGAAAATCTCTCCAATATTGAATTTAAGGGGCTTTGTCTCCATCCTGCATCATCATCAATATCTGCCCGCTCACTTCCAAACTCAATTTTCTCTTTATAATTCCCCTATAAAGAATAAATTAAAGTCACTCTTTTTTCACTTCCAAAATAAAAGCTGAGTTTCATTATTAATTATCTTAAAATTCCTTTAATATATATAAATATATAGTTATTATCACCTTTCTTGTAAATTGACCTGTATCCATATATATAAATATAAATATATGCCATGGCCCCTGCCCTGTGCATGCAGCTTATTATTATTATTACTCTCCATAATGGTGGGTTGGAGTTTTTGACATTTATTACTCCCATCGTCATAATAATTGGAGGTAAAGGTCAGCTTTTAATGGTAACTCTGTGGACCAAAAAAAATATTTAGTCTCCATAACTAGTTATTTTTGGCCACGCCTAAATTGGGAACTTGGTTCTTTTTCTAAAAAAAAGAAGGAAAAAAAAAAAATCATCTTCATATGTGCTAGGATAAAATTCGAGTCTTGTCGCAGTTAAATGTCTCATTTAGAAAATTAACCAACCATTGACGCGAGTATAAAATAATAGAAATATATATATACGAATTTGCTAAGGCGCACTCCAACCGTTATCGTAACGGAATTATTGCTCTGCTTGCTTGGTTGACTGCATGAATAGCAAGAATTCCGTTACAGTTGCGCATTAGAAAAACCATATATATATATTTACGTATATGCATGAAAAATTTGTCATGCAAATTAATCAATGTTGATGATCTGTTTTGTACAGAAACTGCTTGCGTTGGAGGGAAGGAATGGTATTTCTACACTCAGAGAGACCGGAAATATGCAACCGGACTAAGGACTAACAGAGCGACCGTATCGGGTTACTGGAAGGCAACCGGAAAGGATAGGTCAGTGGTCAGGAAGGGTATCCTCGTGGGGATGAGGAAAACCCTGGTTTTCTACCAAGGCAGAGCTCCAAAAGGAAGAAAAACTGATTGGGTCATGCATGAGTTTCGCCTGGAAGGACCATCCCAGCTTATTGGTCCTCCAAAAGTCCCCTCCTCCACTAAGGTTTATTTTCATTTCCTTTTTCTTTGCTCTGGAAAATATAATTTCTTTCTTTCCGAGGTCAATATTTTCAAATTTTGTCAGATGATTATCATCATAATACAAAATGCAAAAAAGCTGTCAAAAATAAAGACATAATAATGGTTGAGGGCCATTTTCATTAGATCGAAAGAATTGATGGTAGAACCTATACTTAATTTCAATTATTAATATACATAAAACCCTTTTTTCTTTTCTCTGTTTCCTATCAAGAATTGATATTTTCTGGTCAATTTTTAATGTTTGTCGAGTTAATTATGTTTCTTGTCTCTTCTGTATGAGGTTACACATTGATTTTAACCAATTTTCTAAGTTCTCAACCGGACCAAGAATCTTTTTATCTGCCATTTTTTATGCATTTCAAGAATTCTTAATTCGGTGGTAGCTGACTCATGACATGACGATGCTTTCTTAGTTTATTTCTCTCTACATCAATAATATGAGATGAATACCATAATATAATAGTACTATTGCCTGATTATTTTGTAATATTACAAGAAGAAAGTACAGTATAGATGCTGATACCTTTATTTTTTTCTATCAAAGATATTCACATATACAAATAAAGAATATGAGAATTTAAAATGAAAAAATATATATTTTTTAAAAATAAAATTATTCCTGTAAGAAGACGATAAGATTTATCTTGATGATAAGAAGAAGACAGAAAGCCAAAAGATAGTGACAGATCAAGAATAGTGAATTACTTCTTTTGCTTGCTGTTGTTTTCCCTCTTTTTTCTGGCCATCGGGTTATGTCTTTTTCATCTCTTTTAATTTCTTCTTAACTCTGTTTTTTTCTGTAATTGCTAAATAATTAGTCAATCGTAAATACTGTCAGAACCCTTCGTCTTCTTTTGAAAATTGACTGTAAAAATTGCATGAATTATGAACAGGAGGATTGGGTTTTATGCCGGATGTTCTTCAAGAACAGGGAAATTCTTACAAAACAAGAAATTGACAGTGGCTGCGGCGGTGGAGGCGTCGGAGAGACCAGCCCGACATCGTCATCCCTGCCGGCATTAATGGATCCCTACATCTGCTTCAGCCAAACAAACCAAATTACAAATCATCATCATAGGTATGAGCAAGTGCCCTGCTTCTCCATTATAAGTAACCCTGCGCCTGAAGACCACCAAATCACCACCACCACCACCACGAGCAGCTGCCCACCATTCTCATACCTCACCCATATGGATCCGCCCAACTTTTCCACCAGAAACGTGCTGCCGCCAACTTTTATTAATGGCGGAGGTACTTGGCCAGATTTCGGAAGCTACAGCCTCGATTCAAATTCCAGTACCAGCTGTGACAATAACGATAACGATAAGGTCCTCAAGGCCGTGCTGAATCAGCTAACAAAGATGGAAAACGATTATAACAACAACCGGCCCGAATCTGATAATTGCTTCAAAGCTTCAAGCTTTGGGGAAACCAGTTCTGAAAGTTTTCTATCGGAGGCTGCTCTTTCCACCATGTGGAACCAATATTGATTCTTGCCATCACCAAAGCCCTGCAAGGAAAAAATTTCCCAAAAAAAAAAGAGTGGAGATCAAATATATAATACAAACAAGGTAGGATAATTAATGGTTTTTTTGCCCCTTTTTCGAAATACTCCTGTATTATGTAAATATATCTATATGTAAATGAATTCTCAACTAAAATGGTTTGAAATATTTAATATTTCAATTCATGAATTATAAAAAAAAAAAGACTGGCATCTAACTTTTAATTCTAGAATTTTTAACCATCTTATTAACATTATTATTATCAGTTTATTATCTTTTCCAATTAATTAACATCTTATACTAGTATTTCTTTAATAAATAATAATCAAATATGGTCATTGGACTGGACAACCAATAATAGTTTCATTCCTTCAACGACTGCAAAACCCCCGAGACTGATCTGGACGGTCCAAAATGTCAAGAGTTTGGTTCCTCAAATCAAAGCTTCACCAAGTCCACTTTTTATTCTTATTTCTTTTACCCTCTCTCCATTTAATTTATAGTTAAGAAAATAAATAATAAATGATGATGTTTCAGTTCAGAGGCATTGATTGATACCCAGAAAGAAGATGCCAAAAATATCTAAAAATAAGAAAGGATTGGAGAAGAGAAGTTGAATCACCAACCCTAATTTCATTATTTTGTTCAAATTGTTATTATTACAGCTATTCTCATCTAATTTGAAAATTAGAATTTGTACTGCCCACTGCCAAATGCAAAAACAACGAGAGAGACAAGTATATATCTATGCATATATATTCAGAAAATTATAACTATCACTTTCATTTGTTAAACTAACCAATGTAAGCAGACAATTGGGAAAAGAAAACAACTGCAATCCTTAGTGAGATCACCTCCGAGATTTGCCCTCGTGTAATCCTAAACAGGGCCTCACATAATAAATTTTTTTGTTTATGAATATTTCCACACGAGTGGTCACTTTTCCAGGCATGGACAATAATAATAAAGAGCAAATGATTGTCAGCCAACCAATGCGAAACTGACCTTAATATTTGTTTTTGTGAGTAATTCAATACATGGTGCAGATGACAAATAGAAAAGTGATGAGAATTAGGTTAGGTTTTTATGGATGGGAGCCTAAAAGTCTAAGAAGAATCTCAGTTTCCCATTGTATAATCCTAGATATAAGGGATCTGTGAAAGGAACTTGCAACCAAACTCCCTCCAATAATTATGATATGCAAACCACAATGTTCCTGTTCACCCACGGACATCTCTATTGTGTACGTATTAGATCAACGTTTGCAATTTTTGATCCTCAGTTCACACGGGATTAATACTCAAACCATCTTGAAATGGACTCAATACGTTCCATAGAATTAAGGCAAGGCCTGACATGAAGATGCGGATCAACCGTGAGAAGCAATGGACTATCTATCTGACAAGGCCTAGCATGAAGCTCGAAACAACTTTGAAAGAACAATTAGGATGCATGCCAGTCCTGCGATCATTTTTTCTAATCATTCCTTGAAGATAGTATGATCATCACTTCAGTTTTGGATGGACATCAACTTTATTATAGGGCCTATTATTTTTCAGACGTCCTCTGCTCCTCCAGATTGGTGTGTCCTGGCCCATGACGGGTCTAAATTGGGCAGGGGTAACATTTGGAAATCGGGCCGGGTGATTTTTCTTCTGGGTCCAATCCAATATCAACAAAAAGGTTATCGGCTACAATTTGCTAGCTACACAGGTGCAAAGCTTTTACTAGCCAAACCAGATAGCATAACAACATTGAATATCAGGTTACAAATACATCCAGAGACATGAATTAGAGTTATGTCATGAGTGTAAATGTTTCCCTAATCCACAAAAGAATCATATTCCAAACAACTGGCATGAGTTTGAGAAGACAATAAACATGCTCCAGCTCACTCACCCTCAGATTTCTTGCAATCTCCAACCGCAGCCGTGGCCGTAACTTGAGGGTGCTAAGAATGTTATCAGTCCGGAGTCCGGACTCAACCAAGAACCAGAAAGCTCACTATCTTGCTGGCCATAGTCATTCCAAGAAAAGGGTCAAATTAATCCACTAATGCTGGTTCAGTGCCGGTTGGAGCTCTACACTCCAAATCTCTTCAAATATTTAGCATTTATGATAATGAGATCTGCTCCTAAGATTTAAGTTACAGAAGCAAAATCTCTCTTCCCCCAATGGGAACAAAACTCAATTCGATGCTAGTTTATCAAACACATCATCGCATCCTGGAACCTCAATCAAACAGAAAAAGACATTGCATGAATAAATAGAATATCAAAATTTTATTTGGTCTTTTGCACATATACACTATATTTTTTCCATATAATAGCGTCCAAGTTTCATAACAACTTCACAAATTACAAAACTATTGAGAATTAGGACTTTGCTTTGGCACTTTACAAAGAATTGAGCAATTACTATCTTCACGAAGTGGAGCAACAAGGCTAACCATTGCAGATGAACATGACAATTTGAAAGTCACACCATTCAATATACCTATCTTGTGATAAAATCATACTCCAAGAATTGACAACATCTACCAACTATAAGCAAATGGGTTCACTAGAAAACTCAATGAAAACATATCTAATACCCTGTGACTACAAGGATCTGAATGAACTTGTGCTCTGATCCAAAAAGAATCAGGGAATGGGGCATTTCTCCACAAAGGAGAGGTTTGCTACAGACAAAATGTGTGTGTTTGTGTGCTTATGATGTCAAATATATCAAACTCACTTCACTCTAAAAGCCAATCAAAAACTTCACTTGAAAGACCTAACCTAAAGTTCAAACTCTGGAAATGGAAAACAGGTTCCTTTATCATCAATTATTGTTTATTAAGTCTTCTCATGTTCTTCTGAAAAGTGTGTCAGCTATTTGGTCCAGGATTTCCTGCAGACAAAAGCATATAAAAATTATGTAACATATTACACACACTATTAGATTTCAACTGAAATTTTTGTACAGATTACCCTCTTTTTCTTTTTAGATACTTCGTCATCCATACCATGCATCAAAATGCACTGAAAACAAGAATCTAGCATATTTAAAATAAAGAAGATACTCATAACAACACACCCTTGTTGCATAGCAGAGAACCTGTGAAACATTCCTATAACAAACAAGTACTCCGAACTATTGAAGGTTGAAGTTTTCCAAAACAACTCAAGCTCCCACCTCATGAAGGAAATAGCTCTTTAGTTTACACTGTTTTCCTTCTCCTCAATCACACCACCTCAATCCCACTGAAGCAAAGGCAAAATAACCAGACCAACAAGAAGACTGCTTAAAATACTGAAGATTGAATTTTAAGGCTCTCAGGCATCCTAAAGTTCATTTCTTTAAACATGGATACTGATAGAAATCAAGCAGCCTTAATGATGGGTGACAACTGAATTCAGAATGGCAGAACATCGAGATTGGAAAAACAAAGTTTGTTAAATTCAAATTTTAGATTTTCTCTTACCTTTTCTGTTATCTAAAATCCTTTATATTTTCTGCCTGTAAAAGGCACCATTTTTGACTTAGAATCATTGTGAATAAGAGGGAGTTTATTCTTGACAGTTCAATTTATGAACTACTTCAGAAACAAATTTTATATTCTTATAGCCAGTAAGAGGAACCACTGTCTGGTAGGGATGGAAGATACCTTGCACTGAAGCAGCAGACAGAATCCTATCCATGTTATCAATACGCCGTTGTATGGACTTCAAAACCAAATTTAGCGACTTTACCCTTTTCCTAACCCCAGAAATTCTGGCAGCATGCTGCATAATGAAAGGTAAAGGTGCATCGTCTAGTAATTGATCAAGCTCTGGAAATGGACGCCCCCAATAAAATCAGCTAAATTCTCAAATTAATACTGTATGACGTAAGAGCAATGCCAGTACAGAAATTAGAGAAATTAGGAGGTAAAAATATCACCTCCAGTGAGACGATCGAGGGCAAAGGCAAGCTGATTTTGGCTGCTAGTGGTGGCTTCAGCTCTGGAATCGTAATCCTTCATAACTGAAGATATGAGAGTAGATAGGCAATTGGCCATTGAAGATGCAGAGCTAGAAGTGGTATTACTGCAACCATCCTCATCACCGTCATTAACTATAACACTGGGTGATTCGGAGTCCCCGTGATCGACAGGTTGCTCTTCGGGAGTCCCTTGGGCCATGTTCTGGGAAGTATCATTGTCATATGCTTCTTTATCGTTCTTATTCTCCACATTTTTACAGTCGCCAGCATTACGGGAGTCGTCGCGGTGGCGCTCCTCCGCGATTCCGTCAGACATTAGCTGAGAGGTTTCTCTCCGACAGTCTGCTTCTTTATGCAACCATTTTTCCATTTTATGGGTTTTTATCTCTATCTTCAATATAGGTAGTACGCAATTGAACGATGCGCCCTCATTAGTTAAAATCTTTAGTCCCCAGTCTTGTCAGATTTGGCTTTGTAAGTCCCTTTTTATATAATTTTAACTTTTTAGGTCCTCATTTTTTTTTCTCCAAGAAAATTCTTATTATTTTGTCTCAACTTTTAAAGTCTTTGTTCATTTTACTTTTTAAAAGAAAACATTTTATGTTCATCCACAAACCTTATCCATGATGTCTATAGTATTTTAAGCTCATTAAAGCAAGTTTTTGTTAGGTGTCTAAAAATTCCTTTTTTTTACATTACTTGTATTTCATTATTATTTTCTTGAAATGGTTATGATCCTTGCATTTTTTAACTTCAATGAATTCAATGCTACTACACTAATGAATCCTAGAAAATTATTTTAACATATATATTTTTTGAAAGAGGAATCTATCAGCCAAAAAAATTAAAACAAAGAAGATTAAATTAATTAAAACTCCATTTCTATGTGTTGATTTTATTTGGATAGTTTTTAAGAAATAATGTAAGCATAAAAATACCATATAGCCATTTACTTTTCAGTATGTAAATATAAAAATAAAGTACATTTTGTGTACATTGCATATCACAGTTTCTTTTTGTTAAACCTTGTGAGTTGTGACATGGGACAAATGGTAAGTGATTTACTTATGACCATATTAGTCGAAATTGAGAGAAAAACATGGCATTGATATAAACCTGAAGAGTGTCAATCCTGAAGTGCCAAAGTGAGATAAATAGAGGACCAGAATGAAATGGCCCCAACCTTTTCTTTTCTTTTCTTTTTTCTTTTCAATTTCTAGGGGTACTCAATGGGCTCTCTTGTACGACGTCGTTAGCAGCTTTATAAATATGTTTTGCTACCTTCTTCAACACGAGAAAAAAATATCTGCAATTTCATGAAGCAGAGGCTGAAATTCTGATTGCAGTTTCTTGTTCTTGGATTCACTTTGCTCTTTGCTTCTGAACCCTAGACTGAGGCAAATTCTGATTGCAAGCAAGGACTTTGTATAGAACTTTTTTAATGAAAATGGACCTTATTTCTTGCCAATTTCAGCCCCAAATTTTCTGGTCTAAAGAATACTATCAGCCACCTTGTATTTTGCCTCAGAACAAGTCCTTACTTCAGGTTTTCCAACATTCTTCATCATCTCACTTGGCAAAAAGGCATTTTGCAGTTAAACCCATGAGGGTCCGTGCAGAATTTGTGAATGGAGCTCTATCTGCTGATTCTGACCCTCGTTTCATTGACCGGGTGTGTTTCAGTGTTTTCTTTGTTAGTTAAATATGCACTTGGGTGTGGTTTCATATGTGTTAAACTTTTTTTTTTCCTTTCTTTTTTGTGTGTTAAAAATTCGAATGAACCATTTTTTTTTTTTTTGCCTGAAAAGACTGGTCTTTGCTTTGGCAAAGCCTCTGGAGGGATATTATGTGAATAAATACCATTCTCTTGCTTCTTATTCGGTTAATGTCCCGTTGTTTTATGTTGCTTACTCCTCTTCTTTAATTAGTTCATATGGGACTACTTACTTATGCGCTGGCCTTTCTTGTTACTGACATTTTGATCTCATTATTATTATATTTATTTGCCAGCAAAAAGCATTGGAAGCTGCAATGAATGATATAAACAACTCATTTGGGAAAGGAAGTGTTACCAGATTGGGCAGTGCAGGTGGCGCCCTTGTGTAAGAACATTTGTTCTATTAAATTGATAAAATCAATAACAAGTAAGAGTCCTTGATAGGAACAGAAAACAATATTTGAACATTAGCTCTTTGGATGCGTTGTCCAACAGTAATATGACTGAAGACTAGAAATGAAATATTGGTATATACTGCGTCTGTTTCTTATGTTTAAAACTTTGAAAGTGTTGTTCCTGTTCTTGAAATTGGTTTGTATATTTCATTTTCCAGCGAAACTTTTCCAAGTGGCTGCTTGACATTAGACTTCGCTTTAGGTGGTGGATTACCCAGAGGAAGAATTGTAGAGGTGATATATCATATATCTACTTTTCATGTTCTTTTCCACCTCATTGTCTTTTGATTTTTCATGCATGTGGCATGATCAGAGAAGAGAAGTAGATTGTCTTCTTTTGGAAAGAAATTGTATTCTTGAGAAGAATACTGATGTTACAAGAGAAGCCTTCGGACCCTGACCTCTACTTTGACTTTGTTGATTTCTGCCTCATTTAAGTACAATGATGTTTTAGTGCTCAAATTTGTCTTAGCATCATGCAGAATGATGTTTTTGCTTTTAATTTTATTGACTTTCTGCATATTTTGATTTTTCAGGTATATGGTCCAGAAAGTAGTGGAAAAACTACTCTTGCACTACATGCAATTGCAGAAATACAGGTCAGTACGAATGTGATTTTATAATACATGCTTATGATAACTTAACAGCTCAAACCGAGAAAGTACTAATGTCACTTCTATTGATTCCTTCAGTGTTAAGGTGGCTTTGAATGCATCTGTATTAGATGATACTTCTTATTTGGTTTTTAATACTCTCTTACCTACATTAAGTTCTTCTTTATAAATATGCAGAAGCTAGGAGGAAATGCAATGCTTGTTGATGCTGAGCATGCTTTTGATCCAGCTTACTCAAAATCATTGGGAGTAGATGTAGAAAATTTGATTGTCTGCCAACCTGACAATGGAGAAATGGCATTAGAGAGTAATTTCTTTCCCTTGTTATGATTGTGAGAAAAAATAACACAACTTTGGAATGTGTTGTCTGATTGTGAAGCTGGAGGCTAGCAGCGCTGTTTCTTTGAACTAAATTAACTTTTTGGTGCTACAGTTGCAGATCGCATGTGTAGGTCTGGTGCTGTAGATCTCATTTGTATTGATTCGGTCTCAGCTCTAACACCTCGAGCTGAAATTGAAGTAAGACACATGCTTGCCTTTTTTTCCCCCACCTGATTTTATTACCTCATAATTTGTTTTAATGCCTGACTCTTTGGAATGCACATTTGCACAGGGGGAAATTGGAATGCAACAAATGGGTTTGCAGGCCCGACTTATGAGTCAAGCTTTGCGTAAAATGTCTGGAAATGCTTCCAAAGCTGGCTGTACTCTTATTTTCCTAAATCAAATAAGATACAAGGTATTCTTCCTCGTTTATTATAATCTATCCTAAACTATGAAGAAATAACTTCTGAATATCTTGCACTTTCTTGTCTGTGTGCAAACAATGTCTTTTCTCAATCTGTAAAGTTCCTTTTTCTTTATTGAATCAGATTGGTGTGTATTATGGTAATCCTGAGGTCACCAGTGGAGGGATAGCTTTGAAGTTCTTTGCATCAGTGCGGCTTGAGATAAGACCTATTGGGAAGATAAAGTCTGTAAGCACAAATTCTATTCAACTGATCAATTTATCTATATTTGTTGGTTGCATTCTATTTCTATCCTGTGGAATGAACATATGGACAATCTAGGCGAAGGGAGATGAAGACATCGGCCTTAAGGTTCGTGTAAGAGTTCAAAAGAGTAAGGTAACTTGACGAATTTCTATTGATTCAAATCTCGATAAGGACTTGCTATCTGCTATACGGA
Source organism: Parsonsia alboflavescens (assembly GCA_028571225.1). Lineage (NCBI taxonomy): Eukaryota > Viridiplantae > Streptophyta > Magnoliopsida > Gentianales > Apocynaceae > Parsonsia > Parsonsia alboflavescens. The sequence continues at coordinate 563,480 of JAOXNR010000001.1, read as the reverse complement.
TCATCTCCTTCCATGCAAGAGTCCTGTTGAACAAATAAATGGCATGGTGTTTTTCCGTTAGCTGTACAAAATCTCTTTAATAAAGATTGGAACTCTGTGCACTATTTATAACTTCATGTTACACTAGTGTGCTCCATTAAATTTGGCTGAGAAAGTGTACTCCTTTCCAATTAGGTTTATAGTACATTACATAATTCCGATCTCTTAGATTCCATTGAATTCATTCCGTTTGAGTTAGCTGTGTCAAATCCTTTATTAATTATGGACAAGTATGCATCCTGTTTGTGAAAGTATGTATAATCCAGTTTCATGTTAAATTTAGGTGAAGGGTTGCAGTTTATTGCAATTGGGATTTATAGTAAATTATAGCAATTGCAGTATCTATATGGTTTCTGTTGAATTGATATTAAATGCTTGCTAAGATGTTCTCCAGCTCTAAATTTGTGTCTAACTATGTCAATTAATGTCTTATTATCACTGTAACCTAAACTGTTGCTCACAGTTTACATAACTGAAAATACTGCTGGTTGATCGGTTCATAGGTCTCAAGGCCTTATAAGCAAGCTGAATTTGAAATCATATTTGGTGAAGGTGTGAGCAAGCTGGTAAACAGGAGTACAAGCATGCTAGTTCCCTTTTTATTGTCTCAACTATTACTTTTGGGCTGATTTTGAATTGATCTTCAGGGTTGTGTTTTGGATTGCGCTGAATTGACAGATGCTGTGCTAAAGAAAGGGTCATGGTATAGCTATGGAGATCATAGGTTCGTCCAACATATTAATCTGTTGCAATACTTTTATTTGTGTGCTTATCCTTGCCAAACCTCAGTTGCAAGAGTATTAGGTTGGCATTATATCAACAACCTCATTCTGAGAGCAATCAACTCATCTGAAAATGGATCTTTGCATTGCTAATTATTATCTCAATCCAGAATTAGGAAACGTAACTCTCGATTGCAAATGCTTCAGTGATCTCTAATTCATGTTCATAATTTACTGGGAGTAATAAATCCATTTTGATTTTACTTTTAAGTGATTGAGGTTGATATTACTCTGATTCGATGACCTTCATTTCCATTCCATGTGTCTCAATTGTATTTCTGTTCTTCCCATTTTAATGAAGGTTGGGACAAGGAAGGGAAAAGGCATTACAATATTTGAGAGAAAACCCTCAGCTAGCTGAAGAAATAGAGAAGGTATTATAGATCTATCTGCGCTTTTTATGAATACTGTAGGAGGATCTGCAGGGGTGAAAAGGGCTAATTCATTGATTTTTCTTGCACAGATTGTTCGACCTATGATGGTGGAGGGAATTGGACTAGTAGGGTCCTCTAACATAAAATATGCACCTCCCCAACATGAAGATGAGGACATTTTACAAGACCTTCAATAAAGAACAATCAAGTTTCCGTATTTAAAGAGGTTGAGGTAAATAAGACATGTGAAGGACAGACTTGAGTTGAAATATGGGAGAATCAAAGCATTCAACCGAACAGGGTAGGTTTACTGGTTACTGGAGAAACAACATGGGTTTCTGTTCTGAATTTGAACAGAGTTGATACTTGTTTTGACAATTGTTTTAGAAAAGAGGAAATTGGTTTCTCCACCTATTGATATTACATTGCAGCATTTGAGACCAGGCCATGTATCATCACACCATCCAGGTTAGCAATAAAACCAGTTTAGAAGAAAATGGAGATTCAGGTGAGATTGACACTGCAGGGTGGCACCAGTAGAAGGTTAATGTCATGAATTGTGCTATTTGTACTTGTACTCCAGCTAACACATTTGAGGGAACTTTCTTGTATGAACTGGACATATAAGGATATTCTTTATACCCCTCCCTTTTCTACTATTCTCTTTGACACTGCAAGCATATTCTTTTGTTTTACAGCCACTGAAGTTCATAATAAAAAACACAACAAACATCCAAAGCATAATCTGTTCTTCTTTGGGGCTTGGTTGAGGTTTAGTACATTAGTTATGAAGAGAGGAGAGAAGTTAGAATTCAATTTGCCATTTGGACTGTGGTAGCTGGATGGTCATAGCAGTGTATCATTCATTATATGATTTTCACTCTATAAGATAATTAAAGAGAGAGGAGATTATGGCAAATGGTTTTGACCCCAGAAATATCCCATAAGAATTGTTTTGATACATAACTAGAAACAGAGAGATTACAGGTAAAACTGTTTACTGTGCCAAAGCACTGGTGTTGTAAACTAGCAAGGCACCTCCAGCTAGAATACCAGCCAATGTAACTGCCCAGATTGCCAATCCGGTTGTACCTCCAACATAGACATCACCACTTGGAGACCAATCATTCTCGTCATAGATTGGACTGCATTTAGGTTAGGCCACATTAAACCATGTTAGCAGAACAGGAGGAACAGATTTTTCATTCTAAACTGCAAAAATATTGATCTGGGTTTTCACTCAGAAACAAGAGAACATATTAGATTCACCTGTATCCATCAACGTTGGCACCGTATTTGTCAACAAATTGGTAAACTCCCTTTCCCTGAAAGCACGGACGAACTTGAGAGGATTAAAGATTGCTTATTTATGAAATTATTTCAGTGCCAAATATCGGGTTCTGGTTTCTACGTATGCTGTGTGTAACAGAGAGTTAACTGGTTCACCAACTGAAAAAGAATTGATCTTTGAGATTTTGTAGATTAGTCAAACAAGTCTTGCTGCAGCAGGGTATATGTTCTTGGGAGAACAAGAAATTGAATTGTATTCAGAATATTTCAATTAGGATAATCAGATTAGGTATTCTGGCACTAAGAATTGGAGCAAGAACAATAAGCTGAATGAAAACGAACCTTTCCTTTCCTGCCAGAAGCATCAAGACCATCCCTCAAGCTCATGCCTCCATTGACCCCTATTAACAAACACAATTAAATGCAAAATTCTTGAATTTGAAACTATGGAAGTTCAAGAACTGGGTACTGACCATAAGGTTTGTCGGTCTTGATTTTCTTGCCACCACTGGCCTCAATCCGGAGAGAGGAAGTCCTTTGAAGAGAAGGAAGTCCTCTGACTGTTGATTTCTCAACAGCGAATGCAGAGGGCTTGAGGCTCAATGAGCTCATCACTGTGGAGGCCATTTGCTTAGTCTCAACTCTTTCTTTGCCGGACACTCAGAGTGGATGCTGAAGAAAAAGATCTCTATAGCTCTACAAATCCTGCTATTGTTTGGCTGAAATAATGCAGCCATGGATCATAATCACACACACTTGGACTGGTGATGACCAGGTTTACACGTGGCATGGCTTTTGTGGGTTGATCGTAGATATGATATTGAAACATTATCGAAATGCAAATTCTCTAGACCAAAAAAATTTAGAAATTTAATACAAAATGTAACAAAGATCTCTCTTTCCACCGGTTCTTTTCTCATGCATAGATGTCAACCCCATGCCAAACATTTGTATGGAAGCCATTGGTCCTCACAGAACCCCCAGATTTTCAATATTTCCCAAAATAGCCAAAAAAAAAAAAAACCAAGAAAATGGAGATAATTCTTGATTTATTACCATCAGGCTTTGAAGAGGGCACGTGAATGTATGAGTATGAACCGACTGCCATAAACAGCAGGTTCTTGAAAACCCTTCCCCTGGCTACAAATGCCCTTACAGCAAGTTACAACTTACAAATAGAATTTAATTACTCCTCTATAACTAGTGTTCCGGTAACAAAAGAAATAGAATTCTGTTCTTATTCATAACAACATGGCAGAAGCAAACAGTGAGATAAAAATATAGTCAACTGGAGTAGCAGATACACATTTTGAGTAGATTACAAGGGACTCGGCATTTCAGAAAACTTTGAAGCTGCAGCAATGCCACTGGATATTGCACCTTCCACACTTGGATTAACACAGAAGTCTCCACATATAGCCAGTCTCTTCTTGACATCCCAAATACATTTCTCCTCTGGTGCTATACTTGTTGCTGGAAATGCACTTCCCCTGTAAACCACGAAGAAATAACTATCACCAAAAGAGTAATAATAACCTTTAGAAGGCATCCATTAACACTCTATACTAAACAAAGTGATGTTTCCTTCCATGCGTAACTCCATAAATTATCCAATAGGGAACAAAAAACACTTTATAAGATCATTTCAAAAATTTAACGTGTCCTTTTATTTGTTTAGTATATGGTTCATTTCTCAAAGTGGAAATTGTTTCGGGACTTCTAAGAACAAATAAAGTTGCAAGGATGTGGGTATGATCAAAACTCTTTTATCTTTAGGGGTTTTCTATCTGATGCAACCTGCCCAAGCTCAATCTATTTTCTACATCATGATAGACTAAGGGATAATCCATATAGTTTTTCAAAGACTAGTAGGAGGTGCGTTTGCATTTTATGTGAGAGGTTTCAGTGCCTACGTTGTATAGAGCTCAACTGAATGGAAATACGATCCAGTAACAAATGAACTAATCAATCTTATACCAACCATCTGTGAGCTTTCTTAAAGAGGGGCTCAGATACACAAATGCCAGTCCTTTGAAATTCTCTAAATAGTTCTTCAGCTACTTGTGTCAAGGTTTCAACAGAAGGCTTCTTAAGACCTGTTTGAGCAATGATACCCTCCGCATACTTTACAGTTGAATGCAGCACCCAGCGTTCACTGTATTAGAATCAAGAGGTGAAGAGGACACATAAAAGTAGAGAAACAACAGCATTTCGGAATTTAATTAGTATAGTTTCCTTTGTCACCTGAACTTGTAAACACCAACACATACCTAGCAGTTGAGCGCCCAGGTTTACTACTGTCGCAAAATGCCCAACTCAGAACATCAGAGTTCTTGAATGAAAAGCCTTTTCTTACAGGTATCTGAAAGATGAGAGAAAATAATGTCCATCATCTGGAAACCAAGCCTTATCAAGGTGGATCAAGACAGCAAAGGACGTGAAAAATGTTTGTGTGGATAGCAAATGGTCTTCAAAGATATACAAAAAAAATTGACATATTAGGTACAAATCTTACCAATGACAGAGGCTCTTGAAATGCAAGCATGAGAGCAAAGCATGAAACAGCAGGAATTTCTTTTATCTTCAAAGCTATATCAGGTGCCATGTTCAAATCTAGGAAAGTTCAGGGAAGACGAAATGAAAAATGTGTCAGTAACTGACAAATACTTAATACAAAACCATCTTCTACTTATGAATGTAAATGTTGTTAAGGAAGACAAAATACGCCGATTGTGGCAGAAATGATGCATATGGTAAAATATAAAGTCAAACAGTAGACACCCAAAGCCTTGGACACAAAATGGGAATCAGGTATGCACTAAGAGAAGCTGGTAGAGTGATCAAGGTGAAGCAGAACCAAGTTGAGAGAGCTCGAAGTGGAAAAAAGAACCCAGAATAGAAAAGCATAAAATCAACACTAAATACCGGTAAATAATTCACTAACATAAAAGTTGTTCCATCTAGGTCTGCTTGTATAGAAATTTTTCAAGAGATAAGAATATACAAGAGACTGAAGGCAAATTTCCTGTGTCCTCTTCCTGCACAAGAAGTTATCTAAACTAACCTCTCGGGTTGACAAATGCATCGTTTAATGTGGGACATAAAATATATCACAAAATTGTTGGATTAGAAGGAATTTATCATCCTTGTGCCAGTACCACCAAGAAAAGACAATATCATGTGTTCCATAATTGTGATGATAAAAATGACATAAAAAGGAGAGAATAAGAGCAAAGGTAAACTTATCCAAGAAGTCTCAGAAACTCATCATTGAAACTGCTTTATGCAGTTGTTATACATACCAATAGGAGGTGGTTGTCCTATGGCATTTCTTAACCTAGAAGAAAATGTACTTTTGTCTGATGCCACCACTCCCTTAAACTGACCAAGGTTTTGCCCATCCAAGCTGCTCAGTGACCATGATGCTTCTTGTTCCAACCATTCCAGCTTCCCAACACCAACCCCACACATGGTGTGAACGCCTACAAATGGAAGCAAGCAATTTTTGCTTTTATTATTTTTCTTGCTAATGTTCTATCATGTAAATACCAGTTGTCAAGATAGCCATCACCTACCAGGCTCACGAGATAAAGCACGGCAAATGGAATTCATACCAGGGACTCCAACATACTTTTGGCCTGATCCTTCCTAAATTCAGGCAAAGATTGCTGGAAATTCATTACTTGAAACATAAGTGAAATTCATTACTTGAAACATCAGTAAAAAGGTATAGATCTATTCTCAACAAGCATACATGCAATTGTGGTTCCTCATAAGCAAAATACACTGCTAACTTTAAAAAGCACAAGATTTCTGTAAGACTTCAATTAAAATGGAAATAACCTAGCCCATGGAGTTTTTAATTTTCTTCTTCAATGTGAAAATGTGGGCCAAGCTACAACACAATAACAAAAAGAATAACAGCATCAAATATCCAAAAGAAAGTTCTATGTTATTTCCATGACAGTTAAATCAGCATTACTCCTTTGAGACTAACAAATCAATTAGTCATTTTAGCAAAGATAAAGAGGATATGTGGTCTGCATAAGAACGCTTTTTCTTGATTTTGGGTTGCCATGTAACTTCTATTTAGTAAAAGCTTGCATTCCCAAGAGAAGAAAGCAAAGAATCAGAACAGAATATATGAACAAAAATCAAACCATCTAAATTCACAACAGCAAAACATTCACAGTGATCAAAGATAGGCCTCTTTTGTTTCCTCAATCATCAATCTTGATCCCTAGCTCCAGCAAGACTGGCATTCAGTCAGAGCTAGCCATAAATGAATGCAGAAAAACATGATAATGACCAGTATGAAGAGTTGCATTATTGACCCAACATAATTGGAATTAAAGCAAAATGAGACCTGTTCGGTGTCGAGAAATTTCTTGGAATCACAATCAAAAGAACCAAACTTTTCATTCCAGGGAGCAACGAAGCCTTTTGATTCCCATTCGCGAACAAGCCCCAGAACCTCGGGATTGCTAGCAGTAAAGTAAGGGGCACCATGATCGAATAATAGCTCACTTCCATCTTCCGCAATTTCCCTATAGACGTTGGAGAAGAGAAACAATACGTAGAGCTCAGCATATCGAAATCCATAGATAACTACTCCCCATGGGCTCTCAGAAAGATACCTTCTTTGCGACATTCGTCCACCTGGGCCTCTTCCGGACTCGAAAATGGTGACTGATACTCCATTCTTGGCCAGTATTGAGGCACAGAGAGCACCAGAGACTGCAACAAATACAGAAACCCGAGTCAACAAATTTCAAATTATCCGTTGCAAAAAATGATGAATAATTTTTTCAGCGGAAGTTCCTGACTTCCACTCCCGATGACCGCAACTTTGTTGGCAATGCTGGTCATGGTTGTGGTTGGATATTTTGGCCTCGTTCAGTTTCATTCCGCGTCTGGATAAAATTCACTAACTTTATGGACACATTAATGCATTATTAAGGGTTGGTGTATTGGTTACTTTCACATTAAAGATGGCTTCACACAGCTCATATTTCATAGAATCTACCATCGCCAGAAAATTAAACGGATAACAAGGGTAACTTTTTACATCAGATGAAGGACTTCTTCCTCATTCGCTATCAGTAAAGTGTGAAGATAAATAATTTTTGAGTCCTGTCCGATTGTCGGCACTGATAGATGAAGCAACTCATTGACCCCTTTTAAGCTTATTCAAATCAGGCTTAGAAGAGGGCGGATGAATGTATTGAGTCCCAAATGCCATGACAGATGGTTCTTGAAAGCCTTGCCACCAGTTATAATAAGTAGGATCTAATGCCAGCATCTTACAACTGGAATTTAATTATTCCTCTATAACTAGAGTTGTGTAACAGCTGAAAGGAGTTCTCTTTCTATTTATGACACTCTTAAGCAAACCGTGAATGAAGATAATAGTCCACACATATGTCAAGTAGATTACAAAGAACTCGGCATTTCAGAAAACTTTGAAGCTGCAGCAATGCCACAAGATATTGCACCTTCCACACTTGGATTAACACAAGTCTACACAAATAGCCAATCTCTTCTTGACATCCCAAAGACATTTCTCCTCTGGTGTTATACTCATTGCTGGAAAGGCACTTCCCCTGTAAAGCACGAAGACATATCTATCATCAAAAGAGTATTAACCTTTAGGAGGCATCCATTAACACATTATACTAAACAGAATGACGTTCCTTTTTAAGCATAACAATACAATTATCCAATATGGAAATACAAGACACTTTAGAAGGTCATTTTGGAATACACCTGTCATTTTATTTGTTTAGTATCTAGTTCATTTTTCTAAGTGGAAACTAATTTGGAACTTCTAAAAAACATTAGAACTGCAAATTTGCAATAATGCCAATGGGTATGATCAAACTCTATCTTTAGAGGTATTTCTATCCGATACAACCTGTCCAAGTTCAATCTATTTTCTACTTCATGATAGACTAGTGGATAATCCATATAGCTTTCCATAGACTAGCAGGAGGTGCTTTTGCATTTTATTTCTGCTTTGTTTTGATCCATCCAAGGAATATGGGAGAAATTTCAGTGCTATGTTGTATAGAATCAACTAAGTGGTCGATAAGATCTAGTAAGAAATGAACTAACCAATCTTATACCAACCATCAGTGAGCTTTCTTAAAGAAGGGATGAGACACACAAATTCCAGTCCTTAGAAATTCTCTGAATAGTTCTTCAGCTATTAGTGTCAAGGTTTCAACAGAAGGCTTCTGAAGACCTGTTTGAGCCCTCTGCATAATTTACGGTTGAATGCAGCACCCAATGTTCACCGTATAAGAATCAAGAGGTGAAGAGCACACATAAATCCAGAGAAACATCAGTATTCCAGAATATAATTTCTATAGGTGCCTTTGTCACCTGAACTTGTAAACACCAACACATACCTAGCAATTGAGCACCCAGGTTTACTACTGTTGCGAAATGCCCAACTCAGAAAATCAGAGTTCTTGAATGAAAAGCCTTTTACAGGTATCTGAAAGACGAAAAAAAGAAGGTCCATCATCTGGAAATCAAGCCTCATCTTCAAAGGACAGGAGAAAAATGTTTGAGTGGATTGCAAATGGTCTTCAAGGATATACAAAAAAATAGGTGCAAATCTTACCAATAACAGAGGCCCTTTAAATGCCAGCATGACAGCATAGCATGAAATATCAGGAATTTTTTTTATCTTCAAAGCTATATCCATTGCCATGTTCAAATCTAGGAAAGTTCAGGAAAGGGGAAGAGAAGAATGTGTTAGTAACTGATAAATACTTAACATAGAACCATCTTTACTTGTAAACATAAATGTTGATAAGCAAGACAAAATATGCCGATTGTTATAGATATGATGCTTATGATAGAGTGATCACCCAGTAGACTTCCTAAATCATGGATGCAAAAGATATCAGTTACGGATATATTGGAACTAAGAGAAGCCCAGTAGAGGGATCAAGGTGAAGCAGCACCAAGTTAAGAGCTCAAAGTGAAACAAAGAAATCCAGATTAGATGATCTTACCCCCACCCAGACCCCAAAAGAAAAGCATAATATCAACAATAAATGAGTTGAAATTTTTCAAGAGATGACAATATAAAAGTTATGAGCCTAAGACGGATTTCCTGCATCCTCTTCCTGCACAAGAAGTGATCTAAACTAAACTCTCTGGTTGACATATGCATTGTTGAATGTGGGACATAAAAATATCACAAAATTGTTGGATATCATCCATGTGTCAGTACGACCTAGAAAAGAAAATATCATGCGTTCAATAATTTTGATTATAAAAATGACAGAAAAAGGAGAGAATGAAAGCAAATGTATAATGAAATATTTCCTTTTTGGAGTTCGAAAAAGTGTCCAAATAAGTTTTGGAAACTTTTCATTGAAACTGCTCTACTCTGTTGTAATGCATACCAATAGGAGGTGGTCGTCCTATGGAAGTTCTGAACCTAGAAAAAAATGAAGTTTTGTCTAATGCCACCACTCCCTTAGACAGACCACGATCTTGTCCATCCAAGCTACTCAGTGACCATAATGCTTCTTGGTCCGACCATTCCAACTTCTCAACACCCACCCCAAACATGCTGTGAAAGCCTACAAATGGAAGCAGATAATTTTTTGCTTTTATTGGTTTTTCTTGCTAATGCTCCATCATGTAAATCCTGATTTTCAAGATAGCCATCACCTACCAGACTCACACAATAAGGCATGGCAAATGGATTTGATACCAGGGACACCAACATACTTCTGGCCTGATCCTTCCTGAATTCAGACAAAGATTGCTGGAAATTTAGTCATTTTTGTGAAAATAGAAGACGTGTATGCTTAAGGACCCTTTTCTTCATTTGGGATTGGGGATCGTTGCCATGTAACCTCTATTTTAGTTAAAGCTTGCATTCTCAAGAGAAGAAAGCATAGCATCAGAACAGTATAGGGAACACAACACACACCCTCTAAATTGAGAACAGTAAAACATTCACCATGATCAAATATAGACCTCTTTTGTTTCATTAATCATCAATCTTGATCCCTAGCTCCAGCACGACTGGCATTCAGTCATCGTATGAATGCAGGAAAGAGGGGAAAAAAAATGATAATGACCTGCATGAAGAATTGCACAATTGACCCAACAAAATTGTAATTAGAGCAGAAAGACACCTGTTCAGGGTCGAGAAATTTCTTGGAATCACAATCAAAACAACCAAACTTTTCATTCCAGGGAGCGAGGCCTTTTGATTCCCATTCGTGAACAAGCCCCAGGACCTCCGGATTGCTAGCAGCAAAGTAAGGAGCACCATGATCGAATAATAGCTCCCTTCCATCTTCAGAAATTTCTCTATAAAAGTTGGAGAAGAGAAACAATAGGTAAGGCTCAGCATATATCGAAATGAATAGATAATAACCACACAAGGGTCTCGGAAGGATACCTTCTTTGAGACATTCGGCCTCCCGGGGCTCTTCCGTACTCGAAAATGGTGACTGATACTCCATTCTCGGCCAGTATTGATCCACATACCGCACCGGAGACTGCAACAAATACAGAATCCTGAGTTCAATAAACTTCAAATTAGCCGTTACTCAAAAATGATGAAAAAATTTTTCATCGAAAGTTACTGACTTCCACTCCCGATGACGGCAACGCTTGTCCTTCTGGTGGTTGGATATTTTGGCCCCGTTCAGTTTCATTTTGGATAAAATCCAATAACTTTATTGATATTAATGCATCATCAACTGGCGTGGGTACTAAAGATGGCCTCAGACAGCTCATATTCCATAGTACTGAACCTACCACCGCCATGGCGTCAAAATTAAACGGTTAATAACGGGAATTTCTTACAATCAGAGATACGTCTTCTTCCTCATTCAAGCTTTGAATCCGGTCGAGTCGGGTCCGGTAGTTGGCAATGGTCGGTAAAGTAATGCGTTGACCATTTTTAAAGGGATTTACTATTACTAGATTTTCTCTTACTTGAATCAAATTTATATGTATTTATATGTACATGTATGCATTTTAAACGAAACGACTTAAATAAATTTAGTGGGACGTGTTGTTTTATTTGAAGTAATACACATGTTCATAATAGAATTCTTATAATTATTACTATCTCAACTTATTATTGTTGACTATTACTCGTTATACTGAATGTTGCATTAAAATGAATACCTTAAATTAATAAAAAAAATTTTTAATTCTATTTTTATTGATATATATATATATATATATATATATATATATATATAATGATATGTAATTTTATTGGGATTCTAACATCACAATTGTATTAGATAAAATTTGTGTAATGTAAAGAAATGATTACAAATTTGAGCATTAGTCAAATCATTATGAAATGGCTTTTACAACTTCAAAGAATTATAAGATTTTGAAATATGGTTCAAGTATGACTTTCGTGAGATTGAATTATATAAGGAAAGTTTGAGAGGGTAGTAGATATTTAAATGATTATTACGTTGTTTTTATTGAATGATTTTTTTTTTTCACTCTAATTAAGATTATATATATATATATAATTTTTAAAAATATTTTACACATTATTTTTTGTGTCAATCCTCATGACCTCAATCATTCCATATTTTCTGTTAACATATATTTTTATTTTCGGATTTTTTTAATATTTATATTTTCATTTTATAGTTATAAATGAATATATCAAAGATTTAGATATCGATTTCATACAAACGTGAATTATTACTAGAGGACAACCTTAAATCACGATTTACTTCCTTTATCAGACTTTAGGGATGAAGATCATTTGGGTTCGGATTCAACCCTTTCACACGAAAAAAATCAAGATTTCATATTATGATTTTAGGTATATTTCAAAATGAAAATGTTATCCGATAGAAGGACTGCCAACCCTCCGTACAGGAGGGGAGTGGTATTATATTGCACAATCGGGACTATTAAAATATTTAATACCAAACGGGTCCCACTATTGAAAAAAAGACATGACGTTGTTTGCGTGGTAACATGGATTTCGAGAAACGTCAAACTTGATTTTCTTTTATTCTTAGAGAAATACCACTTGAGATTTTTCTATGTTTTTTTTAATAATAATAAAAAAAATTGGCTATGCTATAGAAAAAGTTAAAAAAAAAAAAAAGGGACTTTAATATTATGTTCCCACGTGCCGTATACTTTGGTCAACTAGAAATTTCATTAAAATAATAGTAATTAAATTAATAGCAAGTCAAAGGATAATTGGCTTGTTATATTTTAGCGGCCATTAAACGCTTATTTTGCGTAAAAATGAGAAAGTATTGAATACTGGTCTTGCTATTGAATTTGAAAATTCTATGTTAGAATCCATTTTTCCTTTTTTTCCCTTTTTCGTGGAAACGTGAAAAAATAATAATTTCCGAACACTAATGAAATTAGAGAAAAAGATATTCATTTGTGATTTAATGAGAGATAAGAATATTTTTATTATAAATTAGTTAAGAAGTTAAAAAGAAAAGGGAATTAAAAATTTAGATTTATCTTATTTACGAGATAGAATATCTTTCTCTCATATTAATTTAACGTATTTTCAAATTTAGGTTTTGAGTTATTATTACATATTTTTGTATCGATTGTGTAACAAGGATGTATATACCTTATTACATCAGTAAAAATTTAATTATATGTTATAAAAGTTTAAATATTCACAGGATTTAGTTTATTTTTTTAAGACTTAATATATATAAGATATATTAACAAAAAATTAAAGGTTATATGTATGATTAATAATTAGTATAATAGAAAGGAAGTGATAAATGTGTAATAGAAAATTTAGAGCCGAGTGGTAAGGGTAATAGAAGATCGGAACTTCAAATTTATCAATTAATATGTAACCTAAAATACATTATAAACACAAGAGATTGGATAACATTTACTCCATCCATAACTAAATATAAATCATTATAACTAATTATTCTCATCAATAATTATAAGTCATTATTGTTAGTTAATTAAATAATTAAATATATATTTTTTTTTATATTATCCTAGTTCTAATGATATATAGAGTGAAATAGTATTTAGATTTTTGAAATGATGATTAAAGAGTATTTTTTTTTAAAAAAAAAAACTTATTTTAATTTTTATAAAATGATCATCGGTAATCTATATTTATTATTTTTCATAATATGCTTTTAAAATATAAAACTTCACCAAACAATGAAAGCAGAATGATGTTCGATCCAGACAAAGGTTAACTTTATTTCCTTGAATTAAGTACTTATATTTTACATTTAATTATTAAAATTTTAACTTTCATTTTCCTTTTTCTGAAAATTTATTTGGTATGACAACGGGAAAAAACATCGGTGGAAAATCGAAGAGAGACAATACCAATACGTATATGGGCTTCAAAAACGTACGTGGCATTGCTATGACGAATATTTGACTTGGCAAAATAGAAACATATAGAGTAGAAGTCCTGACGCACCGTTGACTCCCAATGCGCCCACCACCATTTCCTACGCGCCTCCTTTATGAAGCTGGAGAGTGACAGAACCAGTAGTAATTTTTTAGTCTTGGGTCTTCTGTATGTAAACGTTTTATTTTATAGCGACAATTTTGTTCGCCTTGCAAGGAGAGAAAATTCAATAACAGTAGGCATCCGCTCCTGGACTTTTTATCGACTTTCGAATTCAATAACCTCAACTTTCTGCGATTTTTTCTTTTTGCTCGGTTTTAACATCCGGTAGCAAGCAATCATCAATTTTCTTGTTTCCTTAATTTCTCTGGCTGGTTTCTTCAGCTTATCCAGGTACTTATCTCATATGGGTTCTTCGATTCTTGAGTTTTATGGTTTTAAATATAAAATTTTTTGTTGGTTTTTTAATATGATATATATCATCATCAAGATTAGGATATTTTTGCTTTGTACAGCTTCAAATCTGTTTTTTGACTTTTTAAAGGAGGACTGCAGTAATATAGCCCTTCGTGTTTTGGTTTTCGATGGTTGAAAGCAAGAACTTATATAGGTCCAATCTGTTGAGGATGGAATGATTTCCCATTTTTCTTCCGGATGTCCAGTTTTTTCCTCTCTCTTTTGCCTATTTTTTGGTTTCTGGGTGTAAATTCTCGTGCTATACGCACAAAGGATTCAAGGTTTCTTTGTTTTTGGGAATGATAATTTTCGCACAGCAAGTACTAGAAAAAGTTAAATTTTGGAAAGGATCTAGTATTGTTTTCTCGTTTCATTTTCTGAGAGTACATTTTAGCTCAAAGATGAGTTGCTTTTGGAATGTCAATCTGCGATTAAATCATGGTAATTTCTCTGGTAAACTTCTGCTCAAGTTCGGTCAATGTTCTAAGGATTGTTCTACTTATTTTTGAATCCATTCTGATCTCACAACTGGAAAAGCATTGATGCTAGGTGTAACATTTGTCTTGCTAGAGAATAGGTACTCCACAATTTTATGACCTCACATGCATAACTTTAGATGACGTCAGGGACAAGCAAGTGATAAATCTCTTACCTAGGAGACCCCTTTCTTTTGAAAATGAGGTTATGATAGATGGAGTCTTAGTAGAAAATGTGCAGGATTTCCCCCCCTAGATTAACTTGCAACTGTCAAGTATATTTTTAGGAGACGTTCTTCACTATAGTAATATTAGAAAAACTTGGACCAAATCCTACAAAATTTTCTGATCAAGATTGAGCATGTTGAAGAGAAATCTTTTCTCTTTTTGTTGAAGTAAAGGTAAAAGAATTTTGCATGGATTATGGCAATGCTGTAGCTTATAATTTTCCATTTGGAGTAAGTGTGTTTCTTGTCGTGATTTGGCAGGCTTTTGGTTCATCTCAAGCAATTTTTGGATTTATAGACAGCAGGTCATTCTTCAAACCTGCAGCTATGACTTGCTTCGCATTTTTATTTGGTAGAAAATTGGATTCCACGAGATTACGCTCAGATGAGCTAGACAACGGTAAGCTCTTCAACTGTTATAATGCATTGGAATATTTGAATCTATATGCTTACTTCTGAAAATATCTTCTGGTTTAGTCAATGTTTCCTAATCAATATAGCAGTGCATAATTTTTCCTTTGAACTTAATGTGCAATTCCTAATTGAAATGAGCTGTAAACAGATCTCTCTGGCGTCTACCATGTTAATATTTACAGCTATAAGGAGTTACGACTTGCCACCAATGATTTTAGTCCAACCAACAAAATTGGGGAGGGTGGATTTGGTTCAGTTTTTAAGGTAATGAAGCTTTATCTTACAACTGGGTATAATTGTCCTTGCTTATTTTTTTGAAGACTTATGCCATCTGCTGTACTCCTTTGCTTTTCTAGGGAAAGCTCAAAAATGGAAAGATGGCTGCTATAAAGGTGCTTTCCACCGAATCAAGACAAGGAGTAAGGGAATTCTTGACTGAAATTCAAGTAATTTCAGAAGTGGAACATGAAAATCTAGTGAAGCTCTATGGATGCTGTGTGGAAGGAAATCACAGAATTTTGGTCTACAATTACCTTGAGAATAACAGCCTTGCACAGACACTTCTAGGTACTGTGATAGTTCTGTTTGTACTTTGTCTAACAAATAATTCCTTGAGTTTCATGTCTGTTTATGCTAATGTTTTAATATGTGGGCAAATGTTTCTATAAATTTGAAGATTATTCCTTTTCAATGGGTTACCATTTTTGACATGGCTACCAACAAGGTTTCTCATCTTTTCCATGCCTATATTGGAAATAATATTTGGTTGCTTAGTGTTACACAACCCAGCAAAAAAAGGGTGGAAAAGATCCTTTTGAGTTTCAGTTTGGTTTGACAAAAAACTAAATTAAAGTCTAATGGTGTGAATTTTTTTCTCAAGAGCTAAGCATTATACTCTTTTGAATTCTTGTGTGCCCATTTCACTCTCTTTTCAGCCAAGGGATAGTTTTGCAACTTCAAATTCTTGAATACACTAGGGATTTGAAAAATTTAGCATTTTGATATTTCCTCTTGGTGATGGATATGAATTTTGTTGAATATGTTCGTCTCTTAAGCATAATTATATTTAATGTCCTCATATGTTTTGCTTTTAGATGGCCGCTGTAACATCCACTTTAGTTGGCAAATCCGGGTAAAGCTTTGCATTGGAGTTGCTCGAGGGCTGGCCTTTCTTCATGAGGATGTGAGACCACATATCATCCATCGTGATATAAAAGCGAGTAATATTCTTCTAGATAAAGACTTGTCACCCAAGATTTCAGATTTTGGTCTTGCAAAACTCATTCCTCCCAACTTGACTCATGTCAGTACTCGTGTTGCAGGAACAATGTAAGTCCTAGAAGATCTGTTACCCTTGTAACTTTTCATGGAATGGTTTCTTTAATCCTGTAAATCTTTCCTCATTGGTGCTAGACTCTTACAGCTTTTCACATAGAGATGGTCCTCCCCCTTCCCCCCCACCCCCCCCTGCCCCATACACACAAAAGAGCTGCTAAGTGTTAAACATGAATGATTTATCTGAAAAGGAATTCGTGTTTTCTTGTTTAATCATGCATCTGGATGTGATTATCCATACTAAAGCAAACAGGAATGCCACTTAAACAAACCTCATCTAGATCTTCAATAAGCTGGTCCCTCCTGTGCACTAAACCTGCTTCTGGGATGCCCTCTTTGACAAAATATGTTCTGAAGATTTCCTCATTGAATATATCTCCCATTTGAAGCAAGGAATACCATTTACACTTGGTTGAAATGGATGTGTGACAATGTACCCCCATCCCTTGCAGTTGTGGCTTCTGCCTATGAGGGGCTATTACTTAGATGTCCTTCATCAAATTATCATTGTGAGGACTTGTTTATGGAATATGTCATCCATTGCTTGTTTTTTGACTTGTCATGTGTTACCATGAGTGTTATTAAGCAGTAGCATCAATTCAATTTGATGATCCCAAGATTCAGTTTTTAGTTTGTCCAAGTAGTCTTTAAGTTAGAAGTAAAGCATAAAAACTGTTAAAATATGGGCTTGGGCCTAACTCAACCCCAAAAGCTAGCTCTAGGGGGGAGGATTGCCCAAGACCTTATATACAACAATAAGCCCTTACACAAAATCGATGTGGGATTCTCAACACTCCCCCTCACGCCCAGGGCCTCTCCTCAACACTCCCCCTCACGCCCAGGGCCTCTCCCTCTGGAGCGTGAAATTCAACATGGGGGCCCAACATCGGCAAACAAATACGGGCTTTTTATGGCTCTGATACCATGTTAAATTATGGGCTTGTGCCTAACTCAACCCCAAAAGCTAGCTCAAGGGGGGAGCATTGCCCAAGACCTTATATACTACAATAGGCCCTTACACAAACCCGATGTGGGATTCTCAACAAACTGTACCTGATTCAGCTTTCAAATGGCAACACAATTATTCTTTTATATAAATGTGTGTAACATGTATCTTTGGAGTTTAATCTCTGTGTCAATCTGTTGCAGAGGTTATTTGGCTCCTGAATATGCTGTAAGAGGCCAGTTGACACGTAAAGCAGATATTTACAGTTTTGGTGTTCTTTTGATTGAAATAGTAACTGGAAGATGTAACACAAACACAAGACTTCCTATTGAGGAACAATATCTTCTTGAAAGGGTAAGCTACTATATCCACAATTGATCTATGCCTAATCCTCTGATTATTATTTATGAGAATGCTTAAGAAAAGAGCAGCATAATGACTGTTCTACTAAGCTATATGAACCTTCCCCTTGAATTTATGTCTTAGATATATTACCTTTCTTTATAAAGCAGAAGAAATTTAAAATAAATAATTAACTCTTTTTTTCTTTTTGAAGTATAAAAACCTCCAATTGGTCTGTAAAAAGCTAATAAAGAAACACAATTATTTTTGAAAAAACAAAACTTTCTGCTGGCCCTGTTCTTAACCATTACTCTTTTTTACTTAAAATTTTGTTGTGACATGTGAGTATTTTATACCCATCCATTTGCGAGTAAAGGGTTTTTTTGGACAAAATATTCTACTTTTACCATGGTTTACAATCTTGCTCCGCCTTCGCCGGGGGCGTCCTGGATAACATGATAGTTGAAATTTTGAGGGCAATGTATTTTAGTGGGGTGTAACTCAGTTGCAGTTCAAAAAACATGAAATTTCTTCAAATAGAAAAACAAGCTCGGGGAATTGACAACGAAACCCCCAACACCCCAACCTCTGCTGAAAATATCAGGAAAAAGAATCTGGTTGTTTATTTTGTAAGTAATGCTTATTGTCCTGCTACACTGACTTTGTGATTCTCAATTCCAATGTCCTCTTATGCTTGATACAAGTGAATCAACGTGTTAATGTTATTTTCTCAGTTTTCGAAATTGACAGTGTGGCACTTTATTGCAGACATGGCAACTGCATGAAAGAAGGGAGCTCGTGGGGCTAATAGACACATCACTAAATGGTGATTTTGATGCTGAACAAGCTTGCAAATTTTTGAAGATTGGCCTTCTCTGCACTCAGGATGCTCCAAAGCTTCGGCCATCAATGTCAACTGTGGTGAAGATGCTTACTGGTGCAATTGATATTGACGACAATAAGATCACAAAACCAGGCTTAATCACTGATTTCATGGACCTCAAGGTCAGAAACAGTCCCAAAGCTAAGCAAGATAGTAAGTATAATTATGCATCCTCCGGCTCAGATAATACAACCTTAGCATCAGGAGTTTCATCTCAAGCCACCATGACATATACTGATCGGAGCATTTAAACTCACAGGATTCCATTGGACAGAGATTATTGATTTGATTTTTTTTTCCTCCCTCCCATTCTTTTTGGCTAGATTTGTAGAATATGCATCTGATGTGCAATTAGGTTGCTTCTGGTTTTGGGTCTTGCTGGCTTATTGTAAAATCAAGTTTGTAAATAGTATACAGTACATTCTCTATCATGTTGTGAGCTTCTTTATTGTAGGATGAGACAGGAATCAATCTCAGGCCTTCATTTACCGGTAGCTTCTCCAGGTCTCCTGGCTTTTTCTTGTCTTAGTAGAAGATGGGTTCTCATTTCTCAAGGTTTGATTGTAATTTCCATCGTGGGCTATGAATGGTCTTTTTCTCCCCTTTTCTCCTTTGAAACGCATGCAAGTCCCAGTTACCTTTTGTCGAAGGTTGTTCATTGACGGTGAATTTTACTCACATGAATGACAAATGTGTGGTGACTGCTTGATTCAATTTTGAATCACGTTTGTTTCCTTTTCCAGCTTGGCCATGGTAATAACTAGACAGAGATGGCTTCTCCTCCAACTCTGATCACCGAGAAATGACTTGAAGAGCGAAAAGATTGAAACTTTATCCCCGACCCTCCTCCTTTTTGTGACTTTTTCTTCAGATGTCAGGTAATTCTCATGATAATAACACCAAATACACAATCTTTTTTCTCCTAGCATAAGAAAAGGAGAACTCATCAATAAGAATTCTAATTTTTTCAAAGTATGAGGTAATTGACCCTTAAATTCTTAGTCTAGTCTGTCCATTTTGATCATGAAAATCTAATTTTAAAACATTCTTTCTAATAACTCAATTACAAGGAAATGAAATAATGGGACTAGTATTAAATTTACTGAATTACCAATAGTTTTTATATAATATTAGCTCATCTTATTAAGTTTCTTGCACTACATTTTTTCCTTTCTTGGAAAATCTTACACAACCCACTCTTGTAATTTGCCGTTTCCTAGAGACAAGACAACCTTATGGACAGAAAATAAAATATGTGACTCAACGAAGCTTGCAAGGCACAACAATCGCAGTTGAGGCAAGGTGGGCCGTGGGCTGAGTCATAGTCAAAACCCACAAGGCCCCATCTCAAGTCTTCTTTTCTTTGAGCTTTCTCAACCTAAATCGAAGTTGCTTTTTATCTTATGATTTTCTTTTTCTTTTTCTTTTTCTTGTTCTTGTTTTCTGAGCTGATGACTCGGATTGGATTTGTATTTTGATTTTTTAAATGTATACCCAATGCCTTCATTACTCAACTACTCCATTTACCGACTTTCCATCCAATCTCTGAAACCCAGAACTGGAAGCAACTGTTAATCCCTTTTAGTGAGACAGGAATCAGGCTCACTGAGCAGTTAGAGAGCTGGATTACCGACTTTCTACTTGCGCAGATTGAATGAGTGCTAGTTTTTTAACATACCCAACAAAAAATATTGGCCATTTTTGAAAAAATAAGGGCTATTTTTTTGGGACCCATTCTCACCATGATTATGTATCTTCACCGTCGCTCCCGATCCATCATTAAATTCTCCCTTATCACTCAAAAAGAAGTGAAAAATGAAAATATTCTGATAGTAGTATTTTGTATTCTGCTGTGAGGAGCATAATGTACACATTCTTGGTCTCTTTCTCATTTATCATTTCGTAACACAGTTGCTGTTCCTTCTGTTCTCTTTCTCTCTCCCGGCTTCCTTCTCTCTCTCACACACCAGGGGAGTGTGAGTGGGTGGTGGGTCTCTTCTTTTTGAAGCTTTTTAGCCTTCTATGTTGCGAGTACGTTCTTTTTTACAAGCATTTTCTGATAATAGAGCTAGGGTTTTGTTTTCTTTTTTCTCTTTTTTTTCCCTCAGGAAAAGGCGGAATCAGGGATTACAGAATATTGTCAAAAAAGCCTCAAGGTTACCTTAGGGTTCTTTTGTCCGAAATTTTTTCTTGCTTTTCTCTCTCATCTATATTTTTTCCAGAATCCCTCATTCATTTTTCGCACAATGAGCTTCTTTGGGAGGGATATGCATATGTACTATCATTTCATTTGTTTTGACCTTTTTGGATGAAATTGGAATTGGAGCTCTGCTGTGCGCGAAACACAGGTAGTATTGTGGGTTACTATTGGATAAAGAGGAAAATTTCGGTTCAAAAAGTTGAAGGTTGTCTGTGTGTTTATTGATGGTGGGCTGCTTTTTGGGCGAGACGTACGGGTGAAGCAATTTCAGTGTTTTACTGTTTACTTTTGATCTTCAAAGCATTTAACGTCATTGCGTGCTTTCTTTATCTGCATCGCTACGGAATCTTGTGGATCTTCTTACAGTTGCTAACAAGGAAACCATGCATTCCTGAACGGAGTTTATTCATGTGAATCGAAGTAATTTACCTTTAGGAGCAGGATCTCAGCGTTCATTTATTGTGTAATGGCCACTTTTAATGCTGTAGCAACTAATTTCAGGAGATATAAATGGTCTCCGGATCAAATTTACCAGTTCAGGTAGCAGGACTTCGAGGGGAAGAAACACTTTGATACTAAGCAGGGGTTGATTTTGATTGCAAGATTTGTTGTTACTAAATTTACCAGTTTAGTTTCTTTAAGATTTTCTTTCTATCTATGATGGAGGATATTGGGCTATTTAAACAAGGCTGGAAATGGTTGCAATCAAAGAAGAATTGTTATTCTGTTGTAAGAACTACAGTCAGCTGTTTCAGGGACAAGATTGGGCTATTTATAGAGCGGCATTGGCCCATGGTTTGCTGCGGATGCACAAAATTGGCAAATCTAGTTTTATTTTTGTTGATTCATTGGAAAGACTGTGTGGTTCGGGGATTCAGATCCTTTGTAGGGCTTGGCTCAGCAGCCTTGCTTGTTATCATGTGGAGTTGCTTTATTAGTTTGACATCAATGTCATGTCTTGTCTATGTGCTTCTTAGTATGGTATGTCTCCATCTCTTGTGTCTGCAACTGTCTTCCTCTTGGTGCATTATTAAGCGAGATCCATGATTTCAATAATTTAGCACTGAGCTTGCCTAAGAGGAAACTTATGCTTTTGATTTTAACTATTTTTTGATGCAATGCATAAATGAAAGCTTTCTTGAACAAGAATTCGATGAGAGTTCTATTGGAGTACTAGAATGAAAAGAAGGGTAATAGTTAGTATCCCTTCCAAGCTATTAACATGATATTAGTTGGCTTCTTGTCACATTCTTATGTACACAAATTTGGAGGTGGTTAAATTGAATTTGTCATTTGATGGACACTGAAATCTGCCCAAGTACATGTCTGGGTAAGTATGCTGAAATATATTCCTTTTAGATATCCAAGGTGTGATTTCCTGGAGTAGTTCTGTGAAATCATCGCATAAAATATTTTTGAGATTGTGCAGGTTGTTACACCTGTCATTTTTGCTATGAGAAATATATTTTTGTCCTGTTGTCTTCTTTTTATCTTCTGATCTCATATTTGTGAACAACAGGTTCTCATTTTTAGAGATTCCCAGCACATCTTTGTCTCAGTCTTAGCAGATTTGAGATTTAACTGTACTTAATCATTCTCTTTTTACTACTGCATACATTCTTTTTTCCCACCTATTTTTTTTAAAAAAATTCATTTAGTTGAAAAGTCATTATTTCTCTTAAGTCATAGTAGTTCTTCTTTACCCATCAGTCTGATTTGCTGAACTTTTTCCAAGCCTGGTTCCGTCAGAGCAGAAAGGTCAATATACTTTGCCAATCTTTAGAACTGGATAACATCTGAATAATGAGCAATATTAATTTTGATGCTGCCAATTATCAGTGCTCCTCTTGTTTACCAGACCTAATGTTCCTCTTATTTGAACTGAAGTGTTGACTTTTCATTTCCCACATTAAAAAAAGGGAAGAAATGGAAGGGAAAAAAAATGTATATTCTGCAAAGTTTCTTTAGATCTCCCTTGAATTTTTTGAGGTGTAGGTGCTGATAGTTACTTGTAATTTTTCAGAGTGCTGCTGGAGTTGCTGTTCAGTATTTGGGTTACACACCTGGACTTTTTATTGTAGGACTTTTTGCAATTTTAATTCTGTGGATGTATGCTAACTTTTGGATTACGGGGACATTGTTCATAGTTGGAGGTATGCCATTTTCCTTTGCTCTGTGTCATGAGCATGTTTTTTTTCAATATTTTAATTTTGGCATATATATCTGAACACTTAAGTTTTTATGATTTCCCCAATTTCCATCTTTCGATGGATGTAGTAGTATTGCGAATGAGACCCTCATAATGTTACAAGGACATTAAGCATTGTTCAAATTTCCAATTAATTCATATTTGTTGATGTGAAAAACATTATGTTAACTCAATGGTTTGAGTTCAAAATAGAAGCAATGCTGTTTTCCATATAAAGATTAGATCTTGTTTATTATCTCAAAACGTTGTCTTATTCTTAAATGCATCTTCCACTCCTATAAATTGCCCTTTGAACCAATTCATGATCAGGCCTATAAATTTTGATGCAATGGTTAAAAATGTTTAGAATGCCTGAATGTCTTCACATTAGGCATGGGAGGTCTATTTTAACTGCAATCGGTCTCACAGTCCCCTTATATATGCATGTGGATGATGTGTGGGCATATTATTGGTAACAATGCTATGAGTTCTGTGCAAGTGTTGATGTCCCCCGCACTTTAAGGCACTTTGGTGTGGTTTTGTTATGTAAGGAATTTGTTAAAACAAATAACTGAACTGGTGAACATTCTTGGTATATGTCTAATTTTGTTTTAAGATTCTACAAAAGATATTCATCCACATAAACTGTATGTCTTGTCTCTGATCCTGACATGGAGAGAATGTTAATGCATCTTTTTGGGTTACTGTCTTGTAGATCGCTCTCATCTTTCTCTTACTACATATCGAGAACTGAGCATTTACCTCTGAAATATCAGGTTATTTATTTTCCCTAAATCATGCACGGTTGGTGGTGTTGATGGCAACTGTGTATGCAATGTATTGTGTCAAGGTTCGGGTGGGATGGCTTGGAGTTTTTCTCTCAATTAATCTATCTTTCCTGTCAAATGACATTCTGAACTACTTGCTGCAATGGTGTGATAACTTGAGTGAAAGTACCCCACACATTGAGGAGCAGACAGAGACTAAGTCATTCACAGAAGAAGACTTTTCTGCAAAGTCCAAGTATTCTGCACCCAGTGACGAACCAGAAAAGGTGCAGCCCTCTAAGCCTTCCAGCAAACCTGCTACTCCTGCACCCTTGGTTGGCAAACAGAAGGAATCATCTGCTAAGCAAGTAGTTAAAGAAGATGCAAGTTCAATGATAGAGATGAAGCGAATATTAAGTAGTAACAATTATTATGAAGCACTGGGTTTTGTCCGCCACAAAAGAGTTGATGTCATTTTGTTGAAGAAGGAATACCGCAAGAAGGTGTGCTGTCGTTTGATAACATAAATACTAGCCTTTATGTTTTTTTCATTTAAAATGATTAACTGTGTTTGTGATCTTTTATGAAACATTTTCATGTATATATATATGTATATTAAACTTTAGGGAGTGAACTAATTACATTAGAAGATCAGGCATTTTGGTCCCTTCTGTGCATCTTTAGCTCTGTTATGTAACCAATTATACCATCTTGGAGAAAAACAGAGTGTAAAAGCTTTTCCTGTTAAATCATGCAAATGGTTTCAATTTTATGGTTGATGACAGAGAGCAAAATTTTAGTGTTTTGCATCTTGATGTTATTAGTTTTTGTTTCCACTATATTGTGGATTCTTCTCCTGTTAGTCATATAACTTTATCTTTGACACTTCTCTTGTTGCTGGTTATATAATGTGTCAGGCAATGCTTGTTCACCCTGATAAAAATATGGGAAGTCCACTAGCAAGTGAATCATTTAAGAAACTTCAATGTGCATATGAGGTAATTATCCACTAATTGATATTTATTTGCAACAACACTGATTCTATCTTTAAATGTTGAAAGAAGCTGCAGCAGTGACTCTTCTTACTGCTGAAAATGGGATCGTTTACAGGTTCTTTCTGATGCTGTGAAGAAGAAGGATTATGATGAACAACTTAGAAAGGAAGAATCAAAGTCTGTCTTGCAGAGATCAACTAGTACTTCTAATCAGGTATAAAATTTGTTGGATTAACCTTGGGTAGTTTATAGTCAGTAAAGCTCTTGATATGGATGGAAACTGCCAATTCAAACAGATTATTAAGGACAGGAACTGACAATTCAAGGAATTATGACTTTAGATGAGAACAATGTGGCAAAGTGATTTAGAATGGCTATATAGTAAGTCCGTACTCGTTTGACTCAACCTTTCTCTATGTAAGTTTCAAGGTGATTGCCGAGGTCTGTAACATGGCTGATTAAACTGGACATTTCCTCATATTTTGTTTTTATGACGACATACACATCTCTGATGTCTATATGGCTTTTGCTTGGATGCAATTAAAAAAATTGTATTGCACAGGCAATTATAGTGGTGACTCTTAATAATATTTATGTACTTGTTTAAAATAAACGGTTCTTCATAACCTGTTTGTTCCTTGGATAGCAATGCAGAATCATTTTGATCTGCTGTAATTGGTAGATAGATATAACCATATTCTATTTTTAGCAGGATGGTTCTGATTTCTGCCTTGAAGAGTCAAGGAGAATACAATGCACAAAATGTGGCAATTCACACATTTGGGTCTGCACAAATAGGACTAAGGCCAAAGCAAGATGGTGTCAGGTTGGACCTCCCCAAATCTTGTTCCATGAATGTTATGCTTTTTCTGTTTTCTTGTTATAAGTTGATAGGTGTCTTTGATGTAGGATTGCTGCCAATATCACCAGGCAAAGGATGGAGATGGATGGGTGGAATACAAAGGATCATTGGTTTTTGACCAGCCTCAGAAGGTAAGGATCTCCTTTGGATAGATTACATTGAAAAACTAGAAACATCACGCATGTGTTTTTTAACTACTGCTGGAGTTGTGGAATTCTTATAATTAGTTCCAGGATAATTAGAGGAGTTTGTTGGTGGTCAACATTTGACTTTCCCTAGTTTGTTCTCCCCCTTTACAGTGAGATTGAAGTTCAGCATAGTTTTTATCTTTCTATTTTCTAGTTTCTACTATGTTCTAATATATATATATATATATATATATGAACTTCAATCTGAACATAAACTCCAACATGTGCTTGTTCTCCTATCCACTAGTTTCTTTCCGAGGATTTGATTTATTGGCTTCACAAGGTCTCTCTCTATCTCTATCTCTATCTCTTTCTCATTAAGCTTTTTGAGTACAATTGTGGTGTTGGAAGATTCTTTATCTTGACAGTTTGCAAGGTTAATATGCTTGACTTTTATTAGTAACCTCTGGGGTTACTACTATTTCCCAATTCCCAGCTATTTTAGGTTCATATGCATGCAATTTTAAAGATATGCGTAACCTTTCTATATTTCATATATGGTAGAAATATACTTTCCTGATTTTGGTGGCAGAGTTTTTTTCCCTTCAGGAAATTTTGATTTTGTTATTCTATTCATGAGGGCAAAAGCTTCATTCATGTTGAATACTTTGCTTTCTCCCCGCTAATCATGCTACAATACGTCCTTTACAACTAGGTGGAAATACCACGTGCTTTTGTCTGTGCTGAGAGCAAGATATTTGATGTATCAGAGTGGGCTATATGTCAGGTTGGCACTTAATTCTGCCTATTACTCTATTTCTATTACTTCTGGATGTTGTATGTTATGGTCTATGTTAGGTTCGTCTTTACACTCCTGTGCCAAGAGAGCATCCCCTAGTCCTGGATATTTTTGCCGATATTATAAAACTTTTTCATGCAGGGAATGGCTTGTAGGCCTAACACTCATCGACCAAGTTTTCATGTGAGCATGGTTGGTTTGGATAAATCTACCCAGAGATCCAGTTCTAGCAGATACCCATTTGACTTGGATACCGAGATATTGGATGAAGATGAAGAATTTGAGCTGTGGCTTCAGCATGCCCTTGCTGCTGGACTATTTTGTGAAACTTCCAAGCGTAGAAAGAGCTGGAGTCCATTTAAGTTGAGCCAGAAAAAGGGAAAGAAACATTGGCGAAGATCATCGTAAGAATACATGTTACGATGATGTTACAATACATGTTTCAAAAAAAGGACCAAGCACAGCTGCACCACTTCTTCATTTCTAGACCGAAGAATTGGAAAGATTTCCGTGATTAGAAACCAACAACTGCTGATCTTTAAGCATTTTTGGGGTTGCTATTGGCAAAATTATCCGCTCGTGAATATGCATGGGATGGACTGGGGAGGTGTCTGAAACAACTTGTTTTACTTGATCCTGTGTAAATAATCTAGAAATGCTGAAGATTTGTCAGTCTTCGTTGGATCCATTTAGCTGATGGAAAACTTGTTCTGAAAAAGCAAAGTTGACTGGGATGGCATCTGTGTACATCTTAAGATGGTCTTCTACTATGTACCCTGCTTCTGTAATAAACTTCTGAAAAGAAAGTAAAGAGAATTCAACTAAAAACTATGTTAGCAGTGCTGTTTATTTGCTCTACCAAATTAAGGTATCAAGACATTATATGAACATATAATGTTTTGATATGATGCGCTATTACTTTAGGATTTACCTAGGCTAAAATTATATAACATGGTTGATGTTAAATTAGCACTTAAGAAACAATAGAAATTGAAACCAGGTAACAATAACATATGGTTGAACTGAAGAACAAAAGGGTACTAAATTATACATAAATCGATGCTCCCTCTACTGAAACCAGCCAACTATTGATTTGCATCATAATGAACCAGTCTTTGCATTAGCAGAAGCAATTCTTGGAGCAAAACATTGAAACCTATCAAGCTCTATATCCCTCTACAAATCTCTGGATGCCAGCAAAATCTGATGTCACTTTAACATCTCGAAAGTAGCCCTTGGAATTGGTTTTCATGTAGTCCGCAAGAAAATTGCTTTGCTTTTCACCATTTGTCTGCAGCAATAAGTTCAAAGCTTCAATAAACTGCACCGGAAGCACAAGAAAAAAAAGAATAATCTAGATGACAGAAAAAGGTAAGTTAATTGATTTAAATGGCTAAAAGACTTCACTGGATTAAACTTGCAAAAATTGTTTGAGGAAATCATATCATGAAGGATGTGAATTGGTACCTCAAAAATAAAGAATCCACCAGATCTTAGCATTGAAGCAACTCCATCACACAGATGGAGAAGGTCATTCATACCATCTGCACCACCATCAAGGGCTAGTCTTGGTTCATGTTTACCCACTTCAGCTTGTAGGCCACCAATGTTTTCACTTGGAATATATGGTGGATTACTCACAAGTCCAGCAAATTTTCCTTCATCATCCCTCAAGGGTTCAAACCAAGACCCTTGCTTGATGGTAATTTTGTCCTGACATACACTTGAAGTACATTAGAGACATAGGAGAATCATCCAACAGCACAACTGGCATTTAGATGAAGAAGAGTTACATGACGCTTGTAAACTGGAAAACAAGAAATTTATCAAGGCACATTGGAATTAGAACATATCATTCGCCAATTATTGGGTAGCCTCTGAAACATAAGTAATTTCCAAGGCTTGAAAGCCTGAGATCTCCCAGGAGAGTAATATAACGTACATATGGTTGCCGAACCTATACCTAACAACTTGGAGATTTCCATTTCATCATAAATTTGGAACTTGTACTTACTAACCTGCTAGCCAAACTTCTTTGACATAGAGATGTCATCTCACTGCATTAACCTTTATCCTTGAGAGTTGAGACTTAATCAAACAAAGCTGCCTTTCAGCAAAAAGAGAAAAGACAACAAAAGCCTGTCAAGACATTTCCACTTTCCAGCTTATTTTTGCTAAATCTTTCAACTTTAAACACTCAAATATGGTTCAACTTTAAACACTCTTAACAAAATGCAATCACCAGAATTTTAGTCAGAAGCTTGTATTGCACTAGGCACTACTCAGAGAAATACTGATCGAAACTAAACTTATCACCACAAATGAAGACTAAGAATAATCACATTGTTCATTGTTCTCATTGTAACATGCTCGCAGGGCTAACAAGTATATTCTTTGTTATTAATATGACCAAAAGGGCGATCAAGTGCCATCTTTGCCGTACGATCAAAATTTCAATTCAGAGATTAGCAACTCATTCCCAGCCCATTTCTTTTCAGAACTGCATAAAACAATGCGAACCAAAATAGTAAGGAACACGAATTTACCTGCAAGCTATACCTCTGAACATTATAAGAGGCAACCCCAATAGCAATAGGGCTCAAGTCAGTGGCAACAACTCTTCCGGAAAAACCTAGAATTTTACCGATGGCAATAGCAAGTGCACCACTTCCAGTCCCCAAATCCGCCCACAATCCATCTTTCAATTCTTCATTATCTTTTATCACATTACTTACCAAATCCACAATTAGCTCTGTCTCAGGCCTTGGTATTAGAATTCCGTCTTGAACACTCAACACCAAATCCCTCCAATGCTCACACCCCACCAAATACTGAAATGGCCTTCTCTCCTCAATCCTTTGCTTCCACGACAAATAAAGCTCATCCAATCCGGCCCTCAACGAAACTACACTGGCATCATCAAACTCATTTCCATTTCTCGATGTTGAAAGTGTACTGGGGTCCTCAAGTACATCTTCAATAAGCCAGTTGAGCTCTCTATGCAAAAGGGTAGAATCTGGGCCATTGTCCAGTTCCGAGAATGTGAACCCAACAGAGGAAGCCAAGTTTTTTCCCCAAAGATGCCATTTTTGCATTTCTGAGAGGGTGGTTGTGTAGGTGGCTGGCCTTAAAAAGAGAGGGATTTGAGGTTTGAATGAAGTGGGTGCTGTGCATGAAATTTTGGCACAATAGAGGATTCGATTTAGGTGAAGAATGGGTTGGAAAATTGAGGACGGAGACCCGAAGCTCATCAGCTTCATCGCCGGCCAGGAGGTTCACTCCTTGGGGCTTTTTTCACCTAAACCGATGCAAATGATATCATGGTCATAATGCGATGTAATTGAAACAGATTGCAATCTAAAATAGATTTTTAATATTTTTCGTTGAAATATATTTCCTACTTTCTTAATTTTAGTTAATTTAAAAGTTGAGAAGTCAAAAAATATGTGGACTTTGTTTGATGGTGAATCCAAAAATATTGAATGTAACAATTTTTTTTTTTTTTACTAAGATAATAAATTCCAACGGCTTATTTGAATGAAATTGTTTTAAGTTTTAATACAATATTTTTTAGTTTTAATATTATAAATAAATAAAGTTTTTTAATTTCCTCGACGACATCCCAATGAATATAATGAATTAATAGATAAGTGAAATGTTAAAATACATATAAATTGATTCGATATTCAAGAAAAATTTATAAAATTTTTCGAAATACAGCTAAAAATATATAAAAAATCCCTTAGGTAAGTTAAGCCCGACAATTTCTCGTCCCTGCTATGTGGTCTTTGAAAATGGGCCGAATATACAGAAAAGGCCTTAACATACCCTTTTATCAAAGTTTTCCCACCTTGTTCTTCTGGTTTTTCCTTTTATTTTTATTTTTTCCTCCTCATTTTCTTTTTGAGATATTTTTTTTCTGTCCTTTTCTAAGTGCTGTAATCGACAATGAGAATGATTGTCGAAATATATAAATAATATTTACTCCGTTTAAAATTAAATATATTTATTTCTATTTTGATATATCAAAAAGTAAATATCTTATTTATATAATTAATAAAAAAATTTATAACAAAATTAATATTATTGTATTCAAGATGAATTATATTAAATTATTTTAATAAAATATTTCTCGTCCACTATAACATTTTTTTATATATATTATTATATATAAAGGGAAATAATGTATATTTTTATATATATAAAGTAATGTCATTGAGTGCACTTCATATAAAGTTTATTGTTAAGTTTATAACAATTAACATTTAAGTCAATTATCTTTTTTATTTTTTTAAAAAAATATTTAATAACAAATTATTTTATAAAATATATTTTATAAATGATATCATAAAAAACAAATTAAATCTTGAACATAATGGATCAAAATTTTATTTTTTTTATAAAAATAAAAAATTGACGATTGACCGATTGTATATATATATGAACCTTTTCATTTCAATTGCAAGTAAAGCATTAGTTACTTGATGTGGCCCTTCTAACTTTTCTTGCTCATCATTACTTCTTCCTTTGTATATTTTTTACCTTTTATATACATAAAAGGACAAGTATTATATAAACTTCCTTTTCAAGTCATCTTCTGTGATTATGAGGTCAGTTATTTTCTCAAGCATATCATCACAAGATTTTCTTGAATTTTTCTGATTCATATTTACCCTAATTTTTTAAAATTTAAATGTGTGTGTATATATATATATATATTTATTTATTTATATCTATACAGAATTGTTATGAAACGTAACTATTAAAACGATATCTTTTTGGCAGTGAAATAAGTGCATGTATCCTTCAAATCCACTTATTTCGCTGTCAAAACGATGTCGTTTTGACAATTACGCTCCAATTGAATTCCAACGGTTACGTTTTGTAACAATTTTGTATACTTATATATTAAAATAAATGTGATCTTCAAGAAAAGGTATTTTCAATTTAGAATTAAATGTAAGGAGGTGTCGACACCACAGCCATGGAAATAGTTCAATTTGTTTTGACTTCTTCCTTTTCTACCCTTTGATGATGGATTCGTTGAGCTGTCTATCTTCTACTCTCTCCTTTCGAGCACTAATGCTGTCGATGCAGAATCCCGTTTGTATTAATTGAAGTCACACTCATAACATAAAAAAATGTGTTATGGGATTAAATTTTAAAATTCATGCTTTTTTATAATAATAAAAATAAGGGTCTTAGAAGTCCTCTTGAAAATAAATAAAATTCATTTGTCAAATAAAATTAAATTAAATTAATGTAAATTTTATAATTTTAATTCATTCTCAATACTAGTATTATTTTGTAATTACAAAGAAATTATTTCTTGACAAAAATTTTGCAATAGATATACCCAATATTTGTAGAACCCTAAACTGTCTAATCAGGATAGTTTGTTAGTTTGATGCCGGCTGCTGAAGATAAGAAAAGATGTTTAATTATTATAATCATTGTTTTTAGATCATACTTAAACAGAAGTAGATTAGGACATAAGCTTAGTTAGTTATGATTTGTCATAAATAAACAACCCTGATGATGATGATGATGACGATGATTATGATTAACTACTACGAGGGTGTTAATTGTTCTTTTTAATGTTCTTTGAACTTCCCTTTTTTTTTTTTACTTAATAATATTAATTGAATATTTTATTTTTTAAAGTATAAATGCAAAATAATTTAATATTTTACAACTAATTAACCGTTTATAATAAAATTGTCAAGTTTCAAGTGAGCCTATTTTTTTTATATATATATTTTAAAAAAAGAACTTACTAGTACACAAATAATTATGGGAGTGTAACTGTCGATATACTAAAAAATAAATTAAAAGCATGACTTTTTTTTTTTGTTTAATAAATATCCTTTCTATCACTAAATATAAGTCATTAATCATCAATTTACAAAAATTAAGATAAATTTTTTTTCCATAAAATATCCTCTCATCACCCCTTCAAAAATTTGATGGCCATATCACTATATATCGTTAAAGGGGTAATATAGAAAAAATACCATTAGATATCTAATTAATTAACTTATAATTAATAATAATAATAATAATTAATTAAAATAACTTATATTTAATAACGGAATAATAATTAGATAAAGAATAGTTTTCACAATTTGGGTGGTCCCATATAAATATGTAAGCATTGGTTGTTTTTTCGCCTGTTATTGCCGCCCTACTCCTTTTATAATCCTTGCACATTCATATGGCTAAAATTCTGCCTGTGGTCTTATTTAGGGTATTTGAAAGGATATCGATGATTTCGGATCTCATTATGTATATTTGTGTGTCATTTTCCTGCTTATTTTACCAAAAATTTAACATTTGTTTTAAAAAGATCAAGTTGGTTTTTATTAATATTTTTTTAATATAACGTGACGTGATATACGTATGTACGATAGAAGTTTCGGAGTCAGTATCAATTATAGAGATCAATTTATATGCTATTCCAGATATTACATGGCCAAGTTTTCTACTAAATGTCTATAGTTACTTCTTTTTAGAGATCTTAATCTCGTCCATAGATAGATTAGACATTCAACTATCTATTGCCGGCTACACTCACAACATGCAGTTACTCAAAGCCATCTTCGAATAATGTTGGTAGACTTTAATGTTAATCCAAAATCAAACATTCAATAATATTAGATCATATTCGAAATATTAGGGTTCAAAGTTAATGTAGTGTAAATTATTGACGAATATAACATATCCCTTTTGAGATAAAAAGAGAAAAATAAATAAATAAAAACTATACATTAAAACATTTCAAATAATTAATAAATGAGCTTTTAACCTACTTGATCCCACAAGTTTTGGTTCAAATGCAATTCGATCACAGTTGTTTATTAGAAACCATAACGGCTCCTCGAGTTTTTATGAATAACTAGAATAGTCTAAAACATCATTTACTGGCTACTCCTATGAAGGAACAAGGCGTGTGCACAGTTGCCCCTAGGGATATAGACGGGCTGGCAAGGTAGGCGTGAAGTTTGGTTAACTCTAACGGCAGGTGAGGGTTCGAACCTCGGCAAGAGCATTGTCCCGAGCGGGCAGCCTACTTGTTACGTCCTCTTTGCCTATCATTTACCAATTCGTGCACATCTCTCGATTTACACCCCACTGGCACAAAGGGCCTCTGTGACCAGTGGGAGGGATCTTCGAACCCTCGACAAGGGCATTGTCTCGAGCTAGTAGCTTACTCGTTATGTCCTCTTTGTCTGTCATCTACCAATTCCTGCATATCCCTCGATTTATACCTCATTGGCACAAAGAGCCTCTGTGACCAGTGGGAGGGGTCTTCGAACCCTCGACAAGGACATTGTCCCGAGCTGGCAGCCTCCTCATTATGTCCTCTCCGCATGTCATTTACCAATTCATGCACATCCCTCGATTTAAAATTCACTGGCACAAGGGGCCTTTGTGACCAGTGGGAGGGGTCTTTGAACCCCGACAAGGACATTGTCCGAGTTGGCAGCTTACTCATTATGTCCTCTCCGACTGTCCTCTACCAATTCGTGCGCATCCTTCAATTTACACTCCATTGGCACAAGGTGCCTCTATAACCAGTGGGAGAGGTTTCGCCCTTAAAGGACTTTGACAGCCTACTTGTTACGTCCTCTTCGCCCGTCTTCTATCAATTCGTACACATCATTTGATTTACATCTTACGGACACAAGAAAGGTCTGGTAGTACGGATTGGCGGCGAGAGAGAAAGGTTTGGTTTTTTCGGCGAGAGGTAGAGGGAGGCAAAGTATGTACAGTCATTGGCGATGGTAGTCGCCGGTCGGCCCCTCCAGAATTTAGAAGTGGGATGGATTGTATTAAAAAAAAAAAAAGCAAACGATGATGGATAACAGATTGCATATATTTTTGCAATAGCTGCACAAAATGTTTGTATGTTTTTTAAAATTTTATTTTTATTATGATAATGAAATTGGTGGTTTACTAATGGGAAGGAAAGTGATGAAATGATAGAATTATCCTTAATAATCCCTCTTGTGTCGTGTACATACCTTGTTTCGTCATGAAAGTAGCTAGCAAATGATGCTTTCAATTATTTCGACTATTTATAAAAATTTGAAAAATCGTTATGACTTAAAATAAATGTGTGGGATCAAATCGTGTTTTGACTTAAATTTGTGGGATTAAATAGATGAAAAATCCTTAATAAATATTTAAAATTACTTTTGTAAATTTGTATAAAAAGTTATATGGCCGTTTAACTCGACCTTGATCCCAACACTCCGAATTCATACGGATCATAGCGCAACCTTCTAAGTTTAGAAAGATAATTGTTTTCTAAATTTGGCATGATCTCTCTTTCCCTCTCTCTCTATATATATAATTGAATCATAAAATTAAACATTATTAATTATATTTTTTAATATTTAGAATTAGATGTATAACCCACTAAAAATGATACTCCCTCTCCCTCCGTTTGAAATTGATTATCCATATTTTTATTTTAAATTGTTCAAAAATAAATGTTTCATTTCTTAAATCAGTTAAGATTTTATTAAGAAATTGATATTATTAAGTATAAAATGAAATAAGTCAACTAATTTTCTTAAAATTTGTATCATTCAATCTACGAATGAAGTATTTCTTTAATTCATTCAATGATTTAATAGCATTCTTTTTAATTTAAAAGATTTTTAATTTTATTAACTGCCTTAAAGTCTTTACTGACTATATTAATAAAAATAATAATAAACTTTATTCAATGGACATAGAAGTACAAGAAGTGAGTCACTTAAGTTGGGGAATTTGGGACACATTGGATTCCCTGGCGGGGTTGTTTGTCTTGAGGCGGAAAGATAGGCGGTTAGATAAATTTGAGGGTCCATTTTTGGATTTAGTTCCCAATTTAATTAAATAAAATAATTTGAAAGCTGTCATTTTCAATTGGACTCTCTCCTCTCTTGTTGTCATATGACCGATGCCTTTTCTTTCTCAAATTGCCCTCGTTCGATGAACTCCATGTTGTCCTGTCTTTTTGTCCCTTCTCCGCCAAAAGTAAATGTAATTTTTGGATTTCCTTTTTTCCGGACAATTATATATAAAATGGCAAATAATTCTTATAATAAAAAATATTCTCTTCATTCGAAATTAAATATTAAATTTTAATTTCCATGAATTTGAGAAAATTAGTTAGTTTATCTTATTTTACATTTAATGATATAAATTTTTAAAGAAAATTTTGATTAATTTAGAAAATGATACATTTATTTCCTTATAATTTAAAATAGAAATGTGAACATTCAATTTTGGATACAGAAAATATTTAAAAACAACTTTTCTTTAATTTGTATATTTCAAGCTTTATAATCCAATGACTTAGATCTTGTAGATCATATTTTAAATCACAAATTAAAATAATGCGTATATCTCTAAATAGATCAAATTTACATAAGATTTAATTTAATTTATAAAATATCTTTATAAAAAAAATAATTAAAAAAATATATAAGAATGACGTGAAAGATGATGTAAAGAATGACATAGACGATCTTGAATCCTTTATATCAGTAAGATACATCATAATTTATCAATTGTCATAACATATTTTTTTTACCAATTAAATCAAGATTTTAATTTGGAAAAAATCAGAATACAATCTATCATTTATAATATCTATATATTAATAATTCCGATGTTTAATTCGTAATCAAAGCTGATTCATTGCTATTGTCGTCTGAATTTGACCTTAACGAAGTTTGAAGCTATACTTAATCAAATGGTTAATACATTTATTTCTTTACCCTTTGTAAATGAATTTTTCTATAGTATCAAAACGTAAGAGAGACTCCAATTAATTACAATTGACTTTATTAGAGATTTGATCATAAAATTAGATGGTCTCTCCTTCACGGTTCAAAATATCGTGTTACACAATTAATTATGTTTCATTCTTTATCATATTAGTAGAAATTTAATTCGAATCCCTAAAAAATCAAATTCTCTTTGAGATATAATTTATCTTTTTAAGTTTTAATATATAAAAGATATTAAAAAATAATAATAATTAAAGCCTACAATTAAAATTTATATTAATATAATCGGAAGTGATTGTATAACAGAAGATTCGATCCCCCAATCACCCACTCCCCTTCCCATATGTGAATCAAACAAACATTAGGCCTCTAAATTTCAAAGATGGGAAGAAATAAAATTTGGATGGTTCAATTTCTCTCCCCACTAAAATAAGAAATGCCAATAGTTTCATTTCATATTTCTTCAAACCCTCAAAACCAAACAGAGAAAGAAACGCATCCCTTTCCCTAAAAATCTTACCTGAGCGGTCAAAGAATCCAAGGCATTGAAGGGACAGCAAACTTACGGGGTAGTAGTTGGGTATATTAACGTCTCTTTTTCAAGAAAATCCAACACAATATCACAAAAGAAGAGAAGGGCAATCTTCTATAGTTGACCACTCCAGCCCCAACCCAACTCTCTCCGTCCCCCCGCCCAACATCCCAGCCAGGGCCAGCCAAAACCAACAATCTCACACGGCATACACACTCAGAACCACGTAAGTAGTTTTCGTCTTGCCACGTTGACCGCGGTCCCCATTTTATACATTAAAACTCTTGAACAAACCAGGCAAGGAGCCAATCTGCATTTGAGCGGAATTAAATTCACATCATCCTATGTATAGAAATAAAATTAATATTATATTAATTCTCATTACAAAATATTCTTGAAAACGAGTTTTAATTTATTACCATGGGAGGGGAGGGAGTACTGAGGAGTAGTAGAAGTGAAGTAAAGAATTTAATCACACGCGCAGAGCCTCAGCGCCACCACCTTCCATTTTTCAATTCAAACAGTATAAACATTCAAAACTCACCGTTACATTTATTATATTATTAGCGGTTATGTTTAATTTCAAAAGAAAAGGGGGAAAAAAAAAAATTAAATGTCATCCCTTGCTAGTGAAATCCATACCTACTCGCACCCACCTGATCCTTCCATATCCCACGCTTCTTGGCTCCTCCTCCTCTCTCTCTTTCTCTCTCTCAGCTTCTTTCTCTCTTGTTTTGGTCTGGCATGCTCTGTAACTCATCATTTTTTCCCCCTTTTTTATTGCCCAGATTTTGTTCCCTTTTTCCATTTTTGATGGTCTTTGAGCAGGGTTTTCCTTGTGATGATCATGGTGTGTTTTAAGGGTTACAAGAGCTGAAAAATTTTGGAACTTTTCTTGGTGGGTTTCTGTTTGTTTCTTGGCCTTGTGAGGAGAGAGGGAGGACCGAATGGGTATTTGTTATTCATCATTTGGTGGGAAGAATAGGGAGAGGGAGTGGAAAAGTGAGAATGATAATAATAATAGTAGATTAGA
Organism: Parsonsia alboflavescens; assembly: GCA_028571225.1. NCBI lineage: Eukaryota > Viridiplantae > Streptophyta > Magnoliopsida > Gentianales > Apocynaceae > Parsonsia > Parsonsia alboflavescens. The sequence goes on along the minus strand of JAOXNR010000001.1, from coordinate 525,241 downwards.
CTTGAAGTTGGGAAAGACAAATAGTGCTTCTGGTGATTTTGCCTCTTTTATTAGCAAGTTTGGTGGTGGCGGTGGTGGTGGTGGAGGTGGAGCTGCGGCGGCTGCTGAAGAGCGTGCCTTGCATCAGATTCCAGGAAGGTTGTTCGCTAATGGTGCTAGCAAAGTTGCCTGTTTATTCACGCAGCAAGGCAAGAAAGGGACCAATCAGGACGCTATGATCGTTTGGGAGGTAAGTCTTTTGCAACCCAAAATGCTCTGTGTTTATCTATTTGTATATACTCTTCGCCTTCATTTATACTCGTGAATGCCTAAATAACTACAAAAAAAATTGAAGCTTGAAGCTCCAGTGGAGATGTAATTTAGATCGACTTGTCTCTCCTGATGATCTCTATACCTCCAGCTCTGTTGGGATATATGCCTGAAATTGCTGCTAACGTGCTCCCCTTTCTGAAAAGTCACCCCAGTTGCGAAATATCTTGAAATTTTTGGTTTATTACATGTAGTATTTTGTCAAGGTAGATAAATAATCAATCTTGTTTTTGTCTATTGGGTCAGTTTATGACTTGCTTGGAATGTTTCTACAATAGAATTTCTGTTCGAGAAGCGACACCATCTTTTGTGGAGTTTTTGATGGCCATGGTCCCTACGGTCATATGGTGGCTAGGAAAGTTCGGGACTGTCTTCCCCTTTTACTGAGCACTGAATGGGAGTCGAAAGCCAGTGATGATCAAAATTCTGGTTGTGAAAATGGAAATACTACCGAAAGCAGGCATTTTGATGAAGTCATGGATGATGATTGTGGTCAAGTGACAGAAAATGAGGGTAATGACAAGTTTCCTGACATTTATCTCCATCTGAAGAAGTCATTTTTGAAAGCATTCAAGCTAATGGATAAGGAACTTAAGCTGCATTCAACAATTGACTGCTTTTGCAGTGGAACAACTGCTGTTACATTGGTGCTTAAGGTATTCCTTATGCCATGGTTTTGATTCAATGATTATGTAATGCATTCTTGACAAAGATTTTTGTTTTAATTGCCAAAATGATCACAATGGTGATAATGGGCTTCTCTGTATTATGGATCGGGTTCAAACTATTGTGTATATATGGTTAGCTTCTCAAATTTGTTCAGCAGCTGCAGGACAAGCACTTCAGTGAAATACTGGGACACCTGTGTGTCCCGATTACTTGGCTTTTTATGTTATTTCTATTCTCTTATTTTTCTACTTGAACTTGCCTACTTACTTTCCTGTCCTTGAAAGAAATTCCTAATATAGACATTTTTACTTATGATTGAAAGCGATACTCACCCTCTATGAATTGAGATTATTGATGGCGGCTGGTCCTCCATGTCATATCAAAATCAAGGAAATCATTGGAAAAGAAAACAATATATGTCATGTAGATCACTTCAGAACTAAAAGCTGTTCTAAAATAGTAAGTGCTTTTACGGAATATAATAATCATTTACTATTTATTTTTCACTATTGTCCCTAGGTATTTCTTACTTTAATTTTCTAGTTGATTTTTGCTTAAAAACTTTTTTGGTACTTTGAAAAATACATTATTTTTTGAACATTTAATGTGTGTGAGAGTGAAATGTCATATATTGTGAAACGGAGGAAGTATTATCTTTTTTCTATTATCATGCATATTTACATGTCAGTCAACAGCCAAAGTTGTTATCTCAAGTTGCAAGTAGAGTGGAAGACATGGTCTTTTGGACCCCATACTTTTCTGTCTAAAGTAAATATCCTTCTTCCCTCACCCTCTAACCCTTCAATTCCTAAATTCAACTTTTTTCTTATATGCATTCATCTGAACCATGTAATCCAGATCTGCCATGCACCTTAGAATATGTGAAATAAACTGAATTTGATAACCTCCTCACACCATTGTTCTTAGGTCATTTGGCAGATTGTTATTGCTTTTCTCACAATATACTCGGTGAATCTTCTATCTGGAATCGTAATGAGTTTCCTCATTTTTTAACCTCTAGAGGTGCTCTGAAACATGTTTGCTTGCTTTGTACCGTATAGTAAATAGAATCTTATCATAAATCTGTTACAATTGATCTTTAGGACCAAGATCTCCTAGTTGGAAATGTCGGTGACTCAAGAGCGGTATTGGCAACAAGAGACAAAGACAACTCTTTGATGGCTGTACAGTTGACTGTAGACTTGAAACCTAATCTCCCAAGTATTTCCTCCCTCCCTCCCTCTCTCTTTCTCTTTCTTTTTCTTATAGGAATTTAACCTTGCATCCTTGAATACAATCAGGACCATGAAAATCAACCAATGCAATCCTATTTGAAGCTTGTAATCTTGACTTCTTGATAGTTCTAGATATGTTTCTGATTTGAAATTGTACTTCTTCGCTTACCACAGGAGAAGCTGCAAGGATCCAGCAATACAAAGGAAGGGTTTTTGCTTTGCAAGATGAGCCAGAGGTAGCACGAGTATGGTTGCCAAATAGTGATTCACCTGGTTTAGCAATGGCAAGAGCTTTTGGGGACTTCTGTCTGAAAGATTTTGGTTTAATTTCTGTCCCAGATGTTTATTACCGCCAGATAACTGAGAGAGATGAGTTTATTGTTCTTGCTACTGATGGGGTACTTAGCTTTTCTCCTTTCAGTGTTTCTAATTATTATCAAAATAACTTGTTGACCATAGAGTGACACAAGTATTTGGCTTCCTAAAACTTATTCTGAAACAGGTCTGGGATGTCCTCTCTAACAAGGAAGCTGTGGATATCGTGGCCTCAGCCCCCAGTCGAGCAACAGCAGCTAGAGCCCTTGTTGACTGTGCAACTAGAGCATGGAGACTGAAATACCCCACCTCAAAGAATGATGACTGTGCTGTTGTCTGCCTCTTTGTAGACAATGTAGCTTCTGCTGAAGTGGTTCAAGCACAAAGCAACTTGAATAAAGCCCCTGAAGAGGAAACAGTGATAACCACTACAAACACCAATTCGAAATTCTCTGATGCCACTGACAGTTTAGCCTCTGATACTTGTGTTGTCGAACATTCACATGTTATAGAAGAGTCTTGTGAGATAGAGCCAGTTGTAGAATCTACTGAGGAAAAGCTTCCGTTAAAAGCTCTTGGTCAATCCAAAAGGAGCCTAGCTGAGTGCCTCTCAACTGCTGATGACGAAGAGTGGTCTGCCCTTGAAGGCATTACCAGGGTAAATAGTCTTCTGAGTCTTCCCAGGTTCTTATCCATGGATAAGAAGTCCGTAAGTTGGCGAAAGTGGTTATGATGAGATTCATGAGAAGCTGAATGATGAAGGGAATTTTTTGAGGTGTTACAAAGTGATTTCTTGCAACGCCCGAAGGCTGGAATCCTGTAAGAGGTAAGAGAATACCTTTTTGAGTAAGCTCTTTATCTCTGCTAGGAGCTGCTCTCAATATCCATGTATCATAGAAAGTGGACGTGTTGTTGGATGGCATGAGATCATCAAGTCCATAAAACTTCAAAATCCACCATTGCACAGTGCTTATTTTGATTATTATCTGAATTTATAGTGCCTTGTGGGAAAATTTTTTTGTACCAACTAGCTTAGGTTTGTTTGAAGAAGCATTTCTTGTAGGGGAAACAGTATGTACTTATATTTCTTGTAGTAGTCTAGAACTCTTTGTTTTGACCTGTTATATATTATTGTCAGGATGTTCTCTCTTCCTCATAATGATCACAAGTTTTCCAGTGTAACATTAGTCATTACAAGATAAATCCTTCCAAGAATTTCCCTTTGTCATTGATCTCTCTCAATCTTTCACAGAAATTGTCATCTGAAATTTGCATTTAGAATCTATTATTCCATTTTGGGTAAGGCTGGCTTCATTCTGGGGAGAGCCCATTATAGAGTTTCTTGCTCATCTATATCCAGTTATTGCCCCCGGAAATTTTCACCTTCTTCTGGACAGGTTACCCATTCAGATCAGAACTGTACTTACATTAATATATATATATATATATATTTATATACAAGAATGCAGTGGTGTAACAGCAATCTTCAGCAAAATCTTTTTTTTTTCAATCTGTAAATCTCATAGTATTGTGATTTTTTCTTTACAGATTGAAAAAAAAACGATTTCGTAGAAGATTGTCATTACTTGTTCTCTAGAGCACACAATTAGAAGCACATCACACATTCCTATATATATATATATATATATATATATATATATATATTGATATTGTTTTTATTCAAAGCGTTAGACCTACTTTTTAAACAAGGTTCTAACAGACAAAAATATAAACTTTACATTAACTTCAAAGAAAATGATGTTTCCTTTTACTATTAAAAAAAGAATATCCTAACCCTTTATTTTTTTGACAATTTATAGTACTTCTTCTGTCTCTAATTATAAATTGTTTGGATTCTTTTTTTTTTTTTTTTATAAAAAATTTTGTCCCTTATTACCCATCATTATTGATAATTTAATAGATCTTTTACTTATTTTTTTAATATTACCTTTACTCTTACTGTCTATATATAAAATATTTTTTTCTTTCATTCTTAATATTTTTTTCTAATAAGGATATTTTAAAAAAACAAATTTTACCTTAATAATATTAATAAAATAACTAGGGACGAGATCTAAGAGTATCTTTAGCAATGCAAGATTCACTAGAAATGTCTTTGTTGTCTATAAAATTATATATTGTGAGGTGATAGAGTGGTTTTTTGGTGGATGTTTTCTCAATAAACTTGCAGCAAAGGTGTCTGATTCGGTTAGGTATGTGGTGGGTTTCTGAGATTTTTAATAAATAAATGTTGTTATATGTTTGGTAAACCTCGTATCTGGAAGAATCTTTTAGATACTGTTTCCTCCATATTCTCCCTGGACAAGAATTGACTAGCTGTGGCCAGGAAGGACCGAAGCCAACCACATATTCTCATTTAATGTTCAGATTCAGAGACAACAGTGTAACATTCACCCCAACGTTAGCACCGTCAACCTTCTTATTTACTCACAAGATCAAGATTAATTAAATTTAAATTAGATTTGATTAAACACTGTTTTAAAATCTTGAAGTAAAATAAAATTAATTAAAAATTTTGCCCACGCCGAGACTAATGCGTTGTTGAATTGAAAGGAAATGAAACACGGCAGCAGGGCAGGCAGATGACAAATTAACAAAGGCATCAGAATATGGTAAAAAAACGGGGTGGACTTTTTCAAACATGTCAAATCCGAAAGGGTGCAGTGCAGCTTTTTAATGCTTGCACTCCAATTTGAAAGGACAGGACAATTGCCATTTTGCTGTGAATGATAACTGAGGAAAGGAGAAGGGCAAATGAATGGATGGGGAAAAAATGGTGTGATATGAATCAAGTGGGCAGAGAAATTACCTCAAGTTCTTTCGCAAACCACGTTAACACTTATTTCTCTGTCTCTCCCATTGTAATTTTCTTGTTCTGTGCATGCTTTGGTTTACTATCAAATCACTGCTACAGTCTTTTCCAGTCCTAAAGTACTACAAAATACTGCACACTCTGTGAATCTTTTCTTTCCCTCCCATACATTAATGGGGTTGGATTTATTTAATCCAAGATCCAGTTGCCTAGTCCTTAATAATTAGTAGGTCATAAATTCAAATCCTAAATGGGGTTTATCTATTGATTTTCTTGATTAAACAGGTCAGTTGGGACTTATCTAAGCTAATTTACTGGTAATCTAAGCTGATCTACAGGATTACTGGGCGAGTTTCCCGTGGTGTGCCATCAAACTTTTTTTCCCTTCCTGCTGTTAAAGAGCTATATATGCCCGTGGAGTGTTGCCTTAAATGATATGTTTACATAGAAAATGAGGGTTTTTTAAAGGTAATTAATGGTACCCGACACTGTCAATTTGCATTATATATGGATGATATATCATTGTTCTCAGATTCGGGGGGCACTTTTTTTTCTCTTCTCATTTTGTTCCTTCGTCCTAAAAGATCCATGGCAGATGCTACTTTAAAAGCTCTGAGCATCTGCTGAACATAGATATCCTCTGCAAATCAATAAATGCATGGTGATAATCACGGCCGTTACAGATTGATGATTTTCACAGAAACAAATAATAAGAATCTTTATGATTAATGTAATGAGAGTAGTTAATAAATGTTATTGACTAAGCTCAATGTTAAGTAAATTTTGAACCGGTAAAAGTTCAATATGGCACACGGAAGAAAAGAATTCAAGATTCTGGTCTTTTCTTGATCTAGAAAAATTACAAAGTTGAGAAGAAAAAAAAAGGGCAGGAAAAACTGATAATGAAATATTCTGGTCATGTGTGAGGGCTAGAGATAGGTTACCAGAGGGATCTCTCTGATCTGAGACAAGCCCGATTTCCTTGTTTTGCTGCAAAAATGGACTTTGGGATGGTGAAGTACTGAAGAGTTTCATCTCTTTACATCAGCTGATCATAACTTCTCTGCATTACACAAATTTTTTGTGTGATTAATATTTGTAATGTATATCCCATTTAGTTATACTGAATCTTTTGCATCTGATGCCAAGTAAAAGGACACGATACAATACAAGCCCTTGCCATCAGTTTAGTTCCATGAATTGAAAGATGAGGTCCGATCAATCACAGTTTTGGTGATGAAACTTGGTCCATTGGAACTTTAGTTGCAGTGCCCATTAATGGTTCTTGGATAAAGATTCAATCTTGACGTGAAATTTTTATACAACAAAATACAAATACAATCCATATTATGTATGGTTTTATATGGCATATCTATTCCGGCGAGGGAGAAGTATTGCTTGTTGAATTAATCAAAAGCTACTTATAAGGCAAGAATATTCCGGGGGAGCCTCAAAGATTTATGTTCAAACAGAAGGTATTCTATTGTTACTATTTGTTTTGTTGGCCAGATCCTAACCCACGTGGGAGAGCCAGACAATTTTCCCATCATAGAGATATTTTCATCATTTCATATTTAAACAAATATATATATATATATATATATATGGTGGAGAAAATAAATAGAAATGAAAAAGGGATTAATCAGTTGCAAGAAAGGGAGAATCCAAGTATGGGACAAACAAGGAAAAATGGGGCGTGTCAGGGAGAGAGAGGGTCTGAGTAGGAAAAATGAAATGAAATGAACGTTGCTTTCGACACATTTAAGGCTTTGCGTGTGATGGCCGTAGTAATTGGGTCCAAAAACTGTCGCAGCCGCATCCCGGTTTAGCCCAGAAATACACGCAGGTTTTATATACATATGCTACAAGGAGGCATCATCCATATCCATAGGCATCTCAATTATCTCTTTACTTTGCTTACCTTAGTTATAAGATTAAAAACAGAATCTCTTTTTACAATTATGCTATCCCCAGTGCAAATTTTCTCCACCAGACATTAAAAAAAGAAAAAGAAAAAGAAAATAAATAAATAATTGTAAATTTTTTATAGGATTATGAAAACCCCTGGAAAAAAAAGGGAAAAAAACATGCATGAACATCTACCTAATCTTGGGTCTATATTTAGAATTTTTTTTATTATATTAAAATTTAATGACATTAATATTTAAAGAAATGGTCAAACAAAACAGAATAATAAAACATTTGAGATCAGAAGGTTTCGAGTTCGAAACACGTCGAGGGTAAATGAGATTCACTACTGATCCTCAAGGGGAGGATACATACAAGAAGAAGAAGAAAAAAAAAAAAGAGAATAATGAAACGGATTAGTAGAAATCCTTGTTTATTCGCAGAAAGAGTCCAAGAGCACATATATTATTAATCCATTTAAATCTCAAAAATAACACAAAAATGCTACTTATTATAATTACCATTTTCTTTATTCTTTCCTTTCCAGGTCAAGAACTTTTGTTATTTCTGAGTTGACTAATAAGTGTTTTCTAAACAGTGATCAGGAATGCGTATTATGTTTCATGACACATGTCATCAGCAATTAATAGAAACTAATCTACCTATAAAAAAAACTGTATAGTTTGTTTTTTCCCTTTCCCACACATTATGAAAGGAAAGAATTTGAATTCAAGCTCTTGCCAAAACCAGGCATGCATCTTCATGAATCAATCCCATAATTGCTACTAAACTATATTTTTGTTTTCCACAAACTATTCTTTTAATCTACCGGTCAGAGACTCATTATAATAAAAATTTTTAATATGGATCTGATTCATGTTTACACACATGAACTCCATGGTTAAAATTGAATCAATGTATACTTTATATTTATTTTATTTTTTGAATTCCATATTTATTTACATAACTTAATATAAATTATAACATTTATGTATGAAAATATGGATCAGGTACACGTCGTAATTCATCCTCTATATTAGTGTTTATATGTTCAAGACTTGTGAGGAAGAAATGAAAAGGACTATTAAGACGCTATAGCCAGTAGTCCAAATTCCCCTGTACCCCAAAATTAACACCGTTGCTTTCACATATCCCCCAAAACATTTTCCCCTGAGAGTGAGTACTCTGAGACACACACATCACACATGAATATATAGGTATATATGTGTGTGTGGCTGTGTGATACTTTCTCTCTCTAGGGTTTCTTGCTAAATTTATACTAGTGTTTTTTTTGCTTTGTTGAAAGCTAGCTAGATAGAGAGACATGTTAGGCTCATTTGGTTCATCTTCCGGCCACGAGGAAGAACTGGAGTTGGAGGAGCCATCACCACCGCCAACCGATCATGTCCTCCACCACCACTACCACCACCCGATTCAGCACAGGACCACCTTCAATTCTCCAGCAATACACATGCGCCAATTACTCATAAGCTGCGCCGAGCTCATTTCCAGCCCCCGCTCAGACGATCTCTCCGCCGCCCATCGTCTGGTCACCATTTTACTCAACAACTCCACTCCTTACGGTGATTCCACAGAAAGATTAGTCCACCTGTTCACAAAAGCCCTCTCTCTCAGACTCAACCGATGCAGTAGTAGTACTAGTTGTACTTCCAATAATGCCCCTATTACAACTACTACTTCTATGCCACCTCAGCAGCTTGCCGTTGAATCGTCGTCATCGTCGGAAGAAGCTCTTCTCCAGTCATCGTATTTGTCACTGAATCAAATAACTCCGTTTATAAGGTTCAGTCAGTTAACGGCAAATCAAGCCATTCTGGACTCCATTGAAGGAGGCCAGCAGCAACAGGCGAATGCCATTCACATACTTGATTTCAACATAATGCATGGCTTGCAATGGCCTCCTTTTATGCAAGCCATTGTGGAGAGATATCCCCCGCCAAGTCTCCGAATCACGGGGACGGGCAATGATCTACAAACTCTCCGCAAAACCGGCGATCGTCTGGCGAAATTCGCGCACACGCTCGGACTCGTGTTTCAGTTTCAACCGCTTCTCATTCACGACGAAGACGATCCAATTATTTCCGTCTCTTCTTCTGTCGTACTCCTCCCGGGTGAAACTCTAGCCGTGAACTGCGTGCATTATCTTCACAGGCTGTTAAAAGACCGAGATAAGCTTCGACTCTTTCTTCACAGAATTAAGGCGATGAATTCAAAAGTGGTGACCGTTGCGGAAAGGGAAGCGGATCACAATCATCCGCTGTTTTTACAGAGATTTGTGGAAGCTCTGGATCACTATGCGGCGGTGTTTGATTCCCTCGAGGGGACTCTGCCGCCGAACAGCCGGGAGAGGTTCAATGTTGAAACCGTTTGGTTTGGGAAAGAGATTGTGGATATCGTTTCTGGAGAGGGGTCGGAGAGGAGAGAAAGGCATGAAAGATTCAGGTCTTGGGAAGTGATGTTGAGGAGTTCGGGATTCAGTCATGTTCCGTTAAGTGCCTTCGCACTTTCCCAAGCTAAGCTTCTTTTGAGGCTTCATTACCCTTCTGAGGGTTACCAACTTCATACCGGCCAGAACCAATATTCTTTCTTCTTAGGTTGGCAAAATCAACCGCTCTTTTCAGTCTCTTCTTGGCGCTAGCTAGCTAATTAATTTGATCTACTAATTAGTAGTAGTAAATTTCTTACCAGGAAACCCTAACCCTAGTTTCCCTGTATGAAGAATCCTGCACATTTTACATGCAAGAGAATTACTATAGGTTAGGAAGAAAAATTGAGGAAACATCTCATGAGAGAACAGGACTCCTCTCTCCTGATTTCGATTAAGGTTTTAATTTCTTGGGGAGCTGAAAAAACTGAATGTTTTACTTTTTATATATACTGTTGTTACTTATATATAATAATACTATGTTTGACTTGATTAATATAATAAGTCTTATAATTTCTTATTAATGCTGAATCAGTCTTGCAAGAGTTACGATTGCGATATTGGCGCATTAATTATTATTATTATTATATGAAAAAAGTGTTAACCACCATTTTCGTCTACAGTTTGTGTTTGTCATTTTGTATTGGTGGATTGGATTTTTTTTTTCCTTTTCAAATTATCTACTTTTTCTTCAGTAGTGGCTTGTAATAATGCTTCACTTTCTGTTCATTAATTAATATATTACATATAATGTTATTCTTATCTCTTCTTGTTTTTATTTTTGTCTCAGTAGAATGAATGAATCAATTCTACCAGGCTGGTGATGTGATCATTATCATCATATCAAAGGAACTTTTTGATTAGGGGCCCCGCCCCGGCCCATCAAAGTTCTTGCAAAAAAGGTTTGCAATATGCTTAATTTCTTAGTAATTTTTCTGGTTTAATCTTGTCATTGTTGGTTGGTGTTTTCAAGAATTAATAGTGTACTTAAGATGGATGGATGGATGCATGAGGGTTCTTGTTTTCTGCACCAAGTGCCCGTATATATCTGTTGGCGGTCTTTGATATAGCACAGTTTATGGCCCTAAATTCTGCCTTTTGTCCCCTCAACAAAACTATGGAATTTCTCAAACAGGGCTATTTTGTTGCCCTCTCCTTGCCCCCTTCTTTCCTGCAAGGGATCTCTCTCGTGTCTTGTGGTTTTTTCAAGGACCACCACGTCTTCTTCTTCACTCTTCTCTTTGCACGTCATGTTTATTCATGGCTTCCCTTCAAAACCTTTCCCTCTTCTCTTTCAGTGTCAGCTCAGGTGGGCTGTTCTTTCACCTGCCCGCTCCCTAATGCCTATTTTTACTGATCAGATCAAAGGCTATAATTATAGGCTTCCTCGTGCACGGATTGATGATAGTTCCGTGTAATCTTGAACATCAAGATCATAGTTTTCAGCTCCTATAAGCAAAAAGAAAGACCTCAAACCTTAGTTATTCAGGTAGAAATCTAATACACACACCAGAGTTTTTAGTAGTAGTATAAGAGAGTGACAGAAAAAAAGAAAAAAAAAAGAGGAAGCTTTCTTCTCTAGGTTCTAGCCTATAGCTATAGTATATAGCTGAGACCAATCGATAAGATGGTTATTAGCACCCACCCACGTAAAATCACCACATGAGGATCCACGTTTGGATTTTGCTTCATTAGTACAGCCTGGTCAGCTTCTTTGGATTAATCTCATTTTCGCCCCATCCATCCATCCATCATCTGACCACACTAGCTCCCACCTAACGTTTTGGCTTCCGGCCCTTTGTCTTTGTTTGGACGAAAATCCATGATCCCATGAACTTTTTCTGCTTCTCTTGATCTTGAAAAAAGGTCTCATTTTCACAGTCTCAATCTTGATTTCATGCTAAATCCACATACCCAGGAGTCATGACCAGGGAGATTAGAACTTTTAATGATGGAGAAAATAAAGAAAATATGGACTAAGAGTCTATATATGATGCAGTGCACTACTGCATCTGCATGACTTACTGAGTTTGTCCTCCTACCCCTATGGTGATGGTGATCGTGAGAGTTGAGTACACACACAGCTAGGCAATGCACCCATTGAGTAACTAAATTGTGCCTTTTTCTTGAAAATTGACTCAAAAGGGTAGTTATGCAAAGGAATCTAGGCGGGGCAATTTTTTACCTTTTTCTTTTCTTTTCTTTGAAACAAAAGGTTTGGCACTCCAAGATCCCTGCTTCCTAATCAACCATCTATATTCCTCAATCAGTCCCCTAATTATGAATATTTTATATAGGCACATGATATGATAATGCACATTTATTCTTGTGTGGAATCTAAGTTGCTTGAACCTGTCACTAACATTTTTTTCTTTAGTCATTTTCAATGATGATTATGAAAGTCGTCAAGTTGATGACAATTGGCTGCAATTAGGATATTCTTTCATATATAGTTTATATACATATATATCATAATTATAAATTGTGTAAGTGGGCATCTTCAATTCCTTTCCGCCCCCATATCTGATATGCCTTTTACATCAACTCCACATATCCCAAATCTATATATTAATATAGATAATGGTATAGCTAATTGCATTAATTACTATTTTTATGTACATTTGTGGCTGTAGCCTCTCCTTCCAAATTGGTGTGCTGTGTTTGTATGCATGCCGCAAAGAAGGCAGAAGGCATAATTTGCGTTTCTACAAAATGGTGATGCCCCTTCTCTTGGTCCTTTCCAATTATAGTTTTGGGGGCCACCTCTTTAAGATCAGTTCAATTTAAATGATAATATATTTAATATATACAAAAATGCTATATAGCATACCGGTATATTAATCATGCAATTCTGTGTCTGTGTTTGTTCCATAAGAATTAAAGTTTCTCTAAAATTAATCCCATCTTAACTCGTACTATAAGGGTTTCTTCAGTAACTATTAAAGGTTAATTAACTCTCTTGGGTTGTTGTCATATGTGTTTAACGTTTCGCCCAAACGAATGGTCCAAGAAAACATTGTTCTCCAACACTTAAGCGACATACAATATATAGTACTTATTAGGTATCTGTCCAAATTAATCAAGTTATAGAATTTCCTCCACCCCCCAAAACTATTAATGATCATGACTTTATACAAATATAGACATGAATTAAACACACAAAGAAAAAAACACCACAAACAGAATCACAAGTCAAATTAATTTAAGACAATAAAGGGTAAAGGAAGAAAAGATCGATCGGTGAAGTATAGGGGAGAGAGAGAGAGAGATTCCTTGGAGACAAAGTGATGACGACCTAATGTATGCTTATAACAGTGGAAGAAGGCAACGTAAGTCCAGAAACAGGAAGACTAATCAATGAGCTACTTTGGCAGAGATAGTATCGAAACTTGATCTTTCTGTTGTATTTATAGTCTTTTTTTTTGTTGACAAGGGAAAAGGGGTAATGACAATATATAATGGTGCATGATATATATATATATATACAACTGCCACGACACACATGAGAAGATCTGAAAGACATCAACTATTCTTCCATCAATCACTCGGTGTGGTAGAAGTGATAGATCCAGAATGAAAGAAAGATCAGAGAATAAAATGTTCTCAGTAACAGCAAATTAATATATGCATATCACTATTTTACAGTACTACAAAACAATCAAAACCCATCATCATTATTAGCTACCAATCAAACAAATAGTATAATATTATATTACTTCTAAAAAAAAATTATTTAATTTATCTTTAACATTATATTGTATTGTATTGTCAATTTTTTATATAAAGTTTAATTTTAAAAAATATCGATGCAAAATAAAAATAAAGATATTCTTATTTAAGGTGTAGTTAAATATATTATACTACTTCCTTCCTGCATCTGAAATTGAATGTCTTATTTTGATTTGTAAGAATTTTAAGAAAATTAGTTGACTTAGTTCATTTTTTACTTAATAATATCAATTTTTTAAAGAAAATTTTAATTAATTTAGGAAATGAAACATTTATTTCCATACAACTCAAAATAAAAATGTAGTTACGAAGGAATATATGGTATGAGTACCCCTCTGTCTTAAGTTGAATTGAATCCAAACCGAAAACATGCTCAACAAATATACATATATAAATATATATATATTTATAGAGATGCCTTATTAATTAGAACAGTATCAACAGTGGTGACGAAGGGGACATCGCATGAGACAAGGCACGACCCAGTTTACGACCATTTTGCCATCAGAAAAATGAAATGAGCAATCATAATAAATGAAGTCTCTGTTCCTCTTTGTCACTTGTTTAATTCTTTTGATCAAATAATGATAAGGGATCTTTCTGCACAGCATATATATACACAGATAAAAAAAATTCGTCTTCATTTGGTTCATGGTGGGTCCAAAATCTTTTACAAGTTAATTAATTAGTTGACACTAATAAATATATATATATATATATATATGTATATATCTCGAAATATAACCCTTAATTCTTTATGGATAAAAAAAAAAGAAAAATGATTTTGTAAAAACATTAAGAATCTAGCTATACAATTCCTTTAATTCATGGGTTTATAACATGCATTTTTCTTGAAAGAAAAATGTACTTACTAATTTCAACCAGATGATGAGAATTTTAAAGGAGACGGGGATCTTAACACACAAGATTGAAATGGAGAGAAGTACTGTGCATATTCCATTGTTCATGATGGACACTTCTTCAATAAATGCATATCCAAAACTCTAGAGTACCATTTATTGCATGTACGATATATATATATATATACGACATGATATTGGGTGTATATATTATATGGCAAAGTTTTGGGGTGGAGAAGGTGTAGGGGATGGGGGGGTGGGGTAGGGGCA
>JAOXNR010000001.1:490898-502613 GCA_028571225.1 Parsonsia alboflavescens | reverse complement strand
AATTGGACAAAAAAAATCCTCACTTTTTTTTAATAAAAATATATTTACAAACAAAAAAACTTTTTTTAAAAATCTTCATAAAACTACATATAAAATCTTTACACATCAAATAAATATGAAAAATCAATTCCAATAATGTATATATATAAATATATATTTATATAATAATGCTTTGGTGGGCAGCATTACTTACCTTTCGAAATGTGGTTGCTAAATTTCTAACAATCAATCGTTAAATCAATTATCTATTTTTTAAAAAAGAAAAAATAAATTTAAATAAAAAAATTATTTTTTAAAATATATTTTATAAATTATACACGAAAAAAATAAACAAAATCTTAAAATACTTATTCAAATTTTATTTTATTTTTTCTAAAAAACAAAATTGACTCAATTGAGGACAATAGAAATTGAACTTAGAACTCTTTATAAAGTAAACAACATTGTTCACCATAATATTTTTGTATTTTTATCCTTGGTTGTCAAAATTGCAATTTGACTTGTAAAATCGCAAGATTTAACAAGCCTAGCCACTCTAAAAGTGTAAAATCGACATAAAATCGATTAACTTAGTGAACTCGTTAAAATTGCAGGTCAAACCATTAAAATCAATGAACTCGAGCGAGTTCAATAGAGTCCACAAAATTTTCCCTATTTCTGATTAAATCCATTAACCCATTGTAAGACCCGTTAATCCGACCCATTAACCTACCTAATTGAACATCCTAAACTAATTCTAGAACTGACATTTTCATCTCAAAGCTTTCTTTCGACGGTCTGTGAGAGTAGACAGAAGAAACTCCACCGAACCAAACAAATTTCTTCTCTTCTCTACTCATCGGCCATCGTCAATCTCCCAAAGAGTCTAAGATCCAAACTTCCATCTCCGAAATTGCTGACTGCCGAGTGACGGGTGAGCTGAGTGTCGAGTGCCGAGTTGCCGTGGGTGTTGAATCTGTTGAAGATTCAAGAAGGATATCGGCGACCGATTGTCTCTTTCCCTTCTATATGCGGCTTCTTCTTCTGGATTTATGAAGATGGAAGACGTTGCAGCTCAGCTCTGCCTCCCAACTCCTGGCTCAACTCTGTTTCTTCAGTAGTTCTATTTGCTAGCAGACTGCTCGGTTAATCCTAATTCCTTACTCGATTACTCATTTATTCTAGGCTTTAGTTTTTTTTTTTTTTTTTCCTCTTTGGTAAATTCTATGGGTGTGGAATGTGAGTGAACTGTGGAGTGATTGAACATCAACAGAGTGTGCGGTGGTGATTATTGTTGGAGTTGGACTATGAATGTGAATCTGTAAATATGAAATTGTGATTCTGTGAATGTGAATATGTGATTCAGCCATAATTTATGTTAATTTGAATATGAATTTTATGTTGTCTGTGATTTAGAATTTATTGCCTATGTCAAAATTGCAGCTGGATATGTGATTCAATTTCAGAATTTATAGCTTCTAATACAATGTTTGTCACCTGATTATTGGGATTCTGGGATTCTTATGCATTTTTGTGAATTTGGAATTTGGTAAATAAATTCCGTGGAAATGTATTTTTATGTTAAATATTAAATTGTTAACAAATAAAAACTCTGCTTCACATAAATACCACCAAAGCGAAAAAATTCTAGTGGAAATTGGATTGATATTTGGGAGAACATGCCTTTGATATGAATGGAAATGCTAAAGTAAAGTGTAAAATATTGTAATAAAGTATTTAGTGGTGAAATTTTTCGATTCAAGAATTACTTGGCTGGTACATAGAAGGATGTTGAACCTCGCTTATCTGTTCCTGATGAAATGAAAAAGAAGATGTTGTCAGTATTAGCACAAGTTGAGGAAAAATCTAGAAGGAAAAAAAAAGAAAAAGGAATGTATGAGGCTGGGAATAATTCTGATGATTCAAGAATTACTTGGCTGGTACACAGAAGGATGTTGAACCTCATGTATCTGTTCTTGATGAAATGAAAAAGAAGATGTTGTCAGTAGTAGCACAAGTTGAGCCAAAATCTAGAAGAAAAAAAAAAAAAAAAAAAAAAAAAAGGAATGCAAAGCACATTCTTTGAACAATAACAAAATCTCCACATGACTTGTCAACTTCATGGAATTAAAATAAATAAATTCAAATTAAGGCTAACATACTAAAAAATGAATCACAATTACTTATTTATGGATTAAAGTATATTATACTTAACATGTACATGAATTAGAAGGTCGGGATAAAATTCCCCAAGTCGGTTATTCTTCTGAAGGTTTCGACCTTTAGCAGAATAACCAACCCTAGGAAATTTTTTCCTGACCTTCAAACCTATAATTTTGACCTTTAGTGGGATTATCCCAACCTTCTACCATTTCAATCCAAAAAGGCTACTTTCCCAATTTTCAACCCATTCCAAACCTCCCCAATTGTTTATTAACCATTTTGCATCCAAATAGGCTCAACATTTGATCAATCATAAACAAAATTCATAAAAAAAAAAAAAACACTAAAATGAAAGCAGCATATCTATCATAGTTCGAGTTCAAATGAAAAAATGAAGGGGAAAAAAAAAAATTCAATTCACTATCCACAACAATCTCATAAATATCTAAATGATCACAACACTATCACTTCAAAAGCGTAAATGATCTTTGAAGGGGAAAAAAATAAATTAATTAAACTATGCAAAGGAAGAAAACTTACTTGTAGTCGATGTCGGATTGTGGAGGTGATGGTGGAGTTGAAGAACATGACTTATTGAACTTGTTCTCCAACAACAGTCACATTCATTGAAATGGTGAGTGTTCAGTTTGTTTGAGAGAGATCAGGATTTACAAAGAGCTTCTTATTGAGTGTCAACACCGGCAAACTAGCAGAAATGATGGTGAGAAGGGGAGAATCAGAACGCAACTTTGGAGTGAAGGAAACGACATGTCCGTTCGACTTTCCACAATGAGTTTGGAGATTTGATTTTTCAAGGGTATGATTGTCTTTTTCATACCAATTTAGGTATCCAGTGAAAATTATTTTACCAATTGAATAATATTGAAATGATTTGAGAAATCGAATATAATTAAAATATTCAATTTAAATTTGGATATTTTTGGGAATTTCTACGGCAGAAGTCCGGCTGACATGTTTCCAACCATACTTCTTGCTTCCCAGTGGTTTTCTGCAGTCTATCCTATGGGTGGACTTTCCTTTTGTTTTTCACAGCAAGCAATTTGGCAACAAACAAAATATCGTACATGGTGAACAGAGAAAAAAAAAAAAGAAAAAAGAAAAAAGAAAAAAAAGGGACCTTCAATGATGGAAACGGGAAACCCCACTTCTTCTCTAAACTAATGGTAATATTGGTTGAGTTACTAAATACAGATTATTTTAGAAGTCATCATCTTAATATGAAATTAAATATCTCCACTTTTATTTAAATATACATAAAAATGTCATTATTTTTAAATAAATAAAGGAATTTCAAATGTAAAAGATATTTGATGATACATGTGCTATAATGCTTAAATATTTGATACATATGAATGCATAAATATTTGATGAATTTTTTAAAAAATAGTGAAAATTTATAACTAGATTGGATAGAGGGTTTTTAGAGAAAAGAAGGAATTTGAAGGAATGGAAATACACTTGTAGTGTTTAGGAATTTTAGTGGGAAGAAAAGGAAAAGAAAAAAGAATTTTGGGATTTAAGAACTTTTCTTCTTAACATATTTATTCAATTTAAATATTTAAAATATGAACACAAAAAATATATCATTCGAAGTTTTATTGTAAAACTCTAGTCTTGAAAAATCCATTTATATGAGTTTAGATTCGTGTAAATTGGATCTAACTTTGAGTGAAATAAAAAGAAGAAGAAAAGAAAATCCAATCGAGTTATATGTTGATATCATTAGTTGCTCCCAATGAACATCAAACGGAGGGCAGAAGAGGACAATCCCATTGTGCGATATGGCCCTTTCTGGGGATCTTTTTATTATTATTATTTTATTGTGTGGACAATGTTGGTATGTGATGATGATGATAACATTAAGAGCAAAAAATGCTTTCAATTGCATGATTCAGAAGTCAGAACAAAACATCCACATCAAATTTCATGCGTTTGCCAAGTCATCCTCTTAATCTCTCCTATTGCTCTTCATATCCCCCGCCCCCTATAGTTCTATATGCCTGTTTCTCAAGTCTATTTGACCAACGTGTTTCTGTTTCTCATCGCATGTTTTATTTTATATATATATAAATTGTATTTCTCTTTATCGATTTGATTTTTTTTATTATTATAAGTGTTATTAAAGTGGATAATTTTATAATATTTAGAATTATGACTTAATTGGGAGGTGATGCTTGTAATGTAGGGATTGTGAGTCTTTGGAATAAACTAGACAATACTGTTCCAAATATTACTTGTAAATTAAAAAAAATAATAATCATATTTAAATATATTGTCACTGGATATTAAAAATAAAAAATATCATCACTGGAACACTTGCATTTTATTTTTGATTCTTTATTATTTATCAAGAAACAGAGAATATTTGAAATTGGGTAAAGATTGTTCAAGTCTCTTCTGCCGCTTGTCCTTCAAAATTTAAACAAAACCTGAGCAGAAAGGCACAGACGTGAAATAATGGTTTTGTGAGGCTGAGAGGCAGAGGGAGGAACTGAGGAACCGAAGACATTTGACTTCTTTTACTCTCTTTTTCTTTTTTTTTTTTTTTTTGGTTTCCTCAGCAGCTCCGTCATCAGGTCAGCCTCAAATGAATTCGCAAACAATTTCAATTCATAAATCAAATGAAATGATCTCTATCGTATCCCTATCCACCACGCCCAAATTCTTCTGGTCTTCCTCCCCATGCATTTTCGCAGCATCTTCGTCTTCTATCTATATTAGTCAACGACGGTGACCTTCCCAAGCAAAGCAGCCTCTCTCAACCTTCCCTCATCTTAATCTGTACTTTTTTTTTTTCAAATGCTACTATATATATAAAAACGAACCTTTCAATTCCATGGGATGATGATCTGCTAAAAGTCTCGTGGTGATATGGAAAAAATGAGACGCAACCATTTACCCGGAAATAGTTACAATTAAGTAGTAACTATAGTTACCATATATAGTTAGTTGACTACTGGGATGGATCGGAGTTGTTCGTCAGCCAAACTGAGATGCCCAAAGAAGAAGCAAAAGGAAAGAGAGGTTAAAAGTCCAATCAAACAAAAAGAAAAGAAAAGAAAACTCCAATGATATGGTATGTGTACCGGAGACAGTAGAAGTTATGAATAAAAGAAGTATTGTTATTCGGACTTGGATTATGTGGCAGTCTCCCAGGAAAGTAGCATTCCTTTCTCCGTGTTAAGATGTCAACCCTTGTGGTTGTGGTTTTGAATGTCTGCCTTGGTTTAGGTTTCGTTTGGTTTTTTCCCATCCGTCTCCCCGGACTCACTCAACTCTTCTATTCTACAAAGCTTTATTATTATATTAATTAATAATTCTAATAAAACTTACTTCCATCAATCCGTGCTCCATATATAATATACACCTTTTCAACCCTAATTTCAACTGTATTTACCGGTTCAACTTCAGTTTCAATTCTTATTTCCTCCCAATAACCACGCCGTCAAGAGACGACACTACCTTCACAAAACTTCCACCCATCTCATCAAATGCCCAGGTCTTCCTAAACTTGCACAACTCTCAACTCAAATTAGTTTTCTACAAGAAGGAAAAAGAATAGGACTAAAGTGAACTGAACTACCGGCGAGGGAAGAAAGAAATATTTCAAAAGGTACATAAATATATGAAGTAAAGCTACAATTTGTAGAGACTGCCGGGCTGTCATGATTGCCACATGGACAATTCTGATTGAATGACTTGTTCCAAATCTAAATTTACAAATAACAACAGCAGCAGCAGCCTTGCCCAAAAATATTAAATATACATCATATCCTAATCCTGTGATGTGTTTGGCCAAGTCTAGATTTCATAGGACATTAAATGCTAACCTACTTCTTTACCATGCTTGCACAATTTTCTCTTTTATAAATTCTTTCCTGCTTCAAGTACCAACGTATGGTCCCCGAGTAGACGTAGGTGGACCGTATGAGTATCTCCATTCTTCACAAGCTGAGCAACGATCAGCCTCAACACTGTTCTCCAGGGTACAAAACTTACAGGACCAGCCCTTTGACTTAGTTCCATTGCCTTCGTTTTTCATGGTTCCACAAACTTCACAAATAAGAGCTATTGGCTGTGCAATGACAAAAGTAAATTTGGAAAAATCAGTATGCCAATTCCCTGAATCCTGAAAAAGGAGGTATGGATTTTTGGGGGATGGGACCAGTATCACAGAGTTATGATAGCTTGGGAAGAATCTGAAGGAATATTATTGGATTGCATTTTATCAGAGCATACATTCGTTAACAAGTTTCATTCTATAGCCAAAAAGATGCTTGTTGAAAATTCGCTGCCATAGGAATAAAGAGTGCAAGTGAAAATACCTGATTTAAAAAAGTACAAGCACTGCATTGCCACATTGCTTGAAGATCTTTCATTTCCTGGCTTTTTAAGGAGGCAGGATTTGAACTTCTAGTAGACCCACCCGCCTGTAGCACAGAAGATTTAGAACTTTCAGAAGGTTCTTTGTTATCTTGATTTTTGGAACCACACCATAAATCATCATGGAGTCTTCTTTCTGCAGCCATAGCAGCAGCTTGTACCGGGCTCAGTGCTGCCTTAATGCTGTTATCGCCACCAAGACGAACAGGACCAGATGGCATAAGAGCTCCACGTTGAGCTCTATTTTCTGCAGCAGCAAGTGCATTCTGTCGAAGTGAAGGCAAAGGTGGTTGAAGGGAAAAGCCACCCAATCGTCTGCCAGGGAGATCAAAGCCTTGCCCAGTGCCCGTTATTCCCTTGGCCATAAGAGCTGCACATTCCTGTAAATGTTTTATACACATCATGTGTTTTCCATGAGAAAAGACAGAGAAATTATAACCGAAAAATATAGGGAAAATTACAAATTGCAGGAGTTAAAAAGGAAAAACTGTAGTGGGGATGATACCAAATTCTGCTAGATCTCATTAGAGAAACATGCAAGGCAACCATAACATCAGTGACAGGGGCTATTGCAAATCGTCAACAAATTTGGTTGTTATAAACCACTTAGTCTCAACATAGATGGTTCACGGAGAGGGTGTGGACTTCTTTCTTTCCTACTTTTGTGGGGAAGAAAGGAAAGATGTGAACCATTCATGGCATTAACATGAAGATGGAAATTAGTAAATTACCTTTCTAATTTCATCCAACAGGTTGTAGAAATCAGCATTATGAGGGCCATATTCGTTGTGGCAGAGCTCATGAAGCATTGTATCAAGTATCTGATAGTAAGGAAAAAAATCCAACTCATTGTTTGGCCGGCGCAATCTAAGCTTTACCTCTGAACCTCCTCCTATATTTAGGCCTAACAGCGATGGATTGGCTGGACTGAAAATCAGATTTTGCTGTCAAGAGAGTGCTACAAATGAAGAAAATTCTCAAAGAAGGATACCTATAGACATACATAAGTAAAAGATGATAAATCTGTACCTAAATTCAGAAAGGACTTTAACTTTCCACTTTCGCCTGCGCATTATGGGCTGAACCTGCTTGGCTACTTTTTCAAGAATTTCCCTTGCCTCATCTTCACGGAGCCTCTTGAGAGGTCTGACTTCCCAGACCTTGTTAAGATCATTCAGGTCCATGCACTAGGCAAACTGTTAGCCAAAAAAGGATCAAAATTAGAATGGTTTGTCACTTCAACAATGAAAATGTAAGCAATGAATTTGATAAAAGACATTCAGCAGATTGCTTCTGGAAGGCTCTGTTAAAATGAATATTTGATATCAGTCAGATGTCATTTCCCGATTTGCAAGTTATTATATTTATAGCAATTAGCCCTGCAGTCTGCTCTCCAGTAAGCTATTGCACTCACGTTTCAATAAAGCTCAGGTGTGAGCAAGAAAAGATTCACAAAAGTCGAAGGACAGCTGACTGATTAAACTCCTAATTTGAAGTTGAATATGTACCTTTTTCCATTCAGACGCACATCTTGCAGGTAAATTACACAACCAATAGCAAAGTTCATTTTCAGCTCTTGCTGTGGTTGACCAGTAGGAAACAATAGTTCAAAATCTGAAAGTGATGAGCTATTCATGCTAACCAAAATTAACTGGCGGAACACAGAAAAATTTAAACTTGAAGGGAGCTATGATCTGGGAATGATTTGAGACCATATTTGTTATGTTTATCTGGACATTTCCCAGACAAAGATAGGTATAATTGATTTTATTTCCCTGGATTTCAGACGAGCAGGAAGAGGAGAAAGGGAAATCAAAAATTTCACATGATAACATGAAAGAGTAACAGGTAATTTCCTAGTGTTTTTTCATGCTGCTTGCGCTTCGACAAAGAGAGACAGGCATTCCTCCAGTCAAAACTAAAGCTAACAATTCTTCCTTTTTTATACTCTCCACGTTCATTTCGACCTCATTAAAAATAATCGAAGTGAAGCTAAAGAGACCAAAATGGAACAACAAAGGAATCCTATAGACATACTTTTCTGCAAATGTACCCAGTGATTATAATTTATAACAAAACTCCAATTAGACATGAAATTTCTGAATACAAAAAACATCAATACACAATATACTACATGAAATAGCGTGATCAAAATTTTCATTTGAAAGGTAATTACCATTCTTCCCTCCAATAAACGATTTTTTTCTTTTAATCTGAATTCAGACGATAGGCACACAATTTTCTCTCAGTCTCGTCACGTTTTATGAAGAATTGAATGGCATAAACTGAAACTAACATCACAATTTCCACATTCTTTCCGTCAATTTCAAGAGTTCAACAACATCAAATAGAGATAGAAGAGTACTACATGAATTCGAAATACCTGCACGACTGTTCCTCCAAAACTAAATAGAAGCTTTAAACTCGCGATTGCGCTTCGGCCAAACTAATCAGAAGGATTTGGGCGGCTTCCTAGGATGGCGTTTGAGGATGACTTTGTTTCTGTTCTCAGGGGAGTAGAAGTGAAGCTGAGAGCCAAGAAAGGGAAATTAAAAAATGGCGATAATAAATTCTACTTTAGTTTTCTGAAATGGGCCAGTCATCGTTTAAACACCGATGATTTTTTTCCAGAATTTTCTTGGGAGCAAGTCGTCTAAAAATCACCAATTACGAGACTCAGTGAGTCAAACCAACTCGGCTCCGATCAACTCAGATGTTGACGTTTCAAAATCCAACCTTACATCCCCATGCCACACCGATCACCCACAGGCCCCAACCCTTCCCTTCTTTTTGTTTTTTTTTTTTTGGGTCCAAAGTATAGTTATCATTTGGGCCGGATCTTTTGCTACTGGAGGCTGGAGCCCATTTAATTTGTCCCCCCCGGAAACTGAATTTCCCCGCAAAAAGGAACTCAGGTCCTCCCTGCCCTTTAAGGCTTTAATCCTTCTGGCTTCTGTTATATCGAAATTCAGTGCCATACCCACCGCCTCATTTTCTCTCTAGCCATCCCATTTGTTGCCGGAGGAACCCTAATCTTTCTTGAATCTTGATCACTTGGCAACAATGGCAATGCCCAATCTCATTTGCTTTCAACTTCTTGCATTCTTCACGATAGCCACTGTGTTTTGTTTGCCTAGCATATCGCTGTCTCAGCAGAGTAATTTTCAGAAATTCATCTTGCTTTTCTACTATTTCTGAATTGAAATTAGTTTATTTAAACAATTTAACTCTACTGATCATTTGCTTGAAGTTTTAATAATGATTTACAATATGTGCGTTTGTAGGTCCAAGTTACCTGGGTTTTGCATGTAATGCTACAGAGATGCCGTCAGAAGAATACTATGATTACATTATAGTCGGAGGTGGCACGGCCGGCTGTCCATTGGCAGCCACTTTATCAGAAAATCACAAAGTTCTTCTGCTGGAAAGAGGCGGCGTTCCATATGGGAAGCTTAATTTGATGACACTAGATGGATTTCTCGCTACGCTTATGGAGGTTGATGCCTATGATTCCCCTGCTCAAGCATTTATCTCTGAAGATGGTGTTCCAAACTCCCGAGGTCGGGTTCTTGGAGGCAGCAGTGCGATTAATGCTGGTTTTTACAGCAGAGCGGATCAAGAGTTTTATGAGAGATCAGGAATTAAATGGGACTTTCGATTGGTAAATGAATCATACGAATGGGTTGAGAGGGCAATTGTGTTCGAGCCTGAACTCAAGAACTGGCAATCTGCAGTTCGTGATGGATTTCTTGAGGCTAACATTGGTCCTTACAATGGCTTTTCTCTGGATCACCTTGACGGTACCAAAATTGGGGGTTCTACATTTGATAGTACTGGTCAGAGACACAGCGCAGCCGACCTATTGAGTTACGCAAAGACTTCTAACATTAGGGTGGCAGTTCAAGCAATTGTTGAGAGAGTAATTCTTGCTCCTTCATCACCTTATCCTCGGGCAAGACCAACAGCAATTGGTGTGGTGTACCGTGATAAAGGAGGAAGTTTTCACCGCGCGATGCTGCATGATGAGGGTGAGGTGTTACTCTCTGCGGGAGCTCTCGGGAGCCCACAGCTTCTTCTCTTGAGTGGTATTGGGCATAGGACTTATCTCTCCTCCTGGGGAATTCCGGTAGCGAGACACCATCCTTACGTTGGTGAATTCCTTTATGATAATCCCAGAAATGGCATTTCTATTGTGCCGTCAATGCCACTCGAACACTCATTGATACAAGTAGTGGGAATTACCAGTTCAGGGGCTTATCTTGAAGCAGCCTCAAATGTGATACCATTTACTACGGGGTCTCGTGGTGTTTTTGTTAGGGGTTCTACCTCACCGGTATATTTCACGGTGGCAACTCTGATGGAGAAGATTGCCGGTCCTCTCTCCTCTGGTTCTCTCAGACTAGCCTCGATTGACATTAAGGTGAATCCAATGGTAAGGTTCAATTACTTCCAAAATCCTCTTGATTTGGAGAGGTGTGTAAATGGCACCCGGAAGATTCATGATGTGCTTAGAAGCCAGTCCATGGATCAATTCAAGTACAGACAATGGTTTGGTCATAAGGATTTCAGGTATGTTGGACCTGGGTTGCCTATCAATGTATCCAATAATTTTCTGATGGAACAGTTCTGCCGGAGAACAGTGACCACAATTTGGCATTACCATGGCGGCTGCATTGTTGGGAAGGTGGTAGATAGGAACTTGAGAGTTTTGGGGGTTAATGCACTGAGAGTTGTGGATGGTTCGACCCTTACTGTTTCCCCAGGAACCAATCCACAAGCAACTCTGTTGATGCTTGGCCGGTAAGTACTGTTTTAATATGCATTGTAATATTTGTATTATCGCATAGAAAGGCCTGATGCAGACTAATGATGATTTCTTGTTATGTCTTAACAGATACATTGGCCTGAAGATCCTGAGGGATCGAATTGGATGATTGGTGGAGTTGGCGGTTTTGATGATTCTTGCAGCTTGTACCTACCTCTTTGTTGGCATTGGTAATTTAGTTGTCAGATACATGTAAATTGGTGCTTTTTAATCCAGAACTTGTTTTAGTTAGGTAAGCATAGATGATGATGATGTGTAGAAAGACTAGATGATGTGTAGAAAGACTTGTTTCTTATCGTAAATCTGGCTACTGAATTCCAAATAATAGAGACTTTTTTTTTTTT
>JAOXNR010000001.1:444979-487588 GCA_028571225.1 Parsonsia alboflavescens | reverse complement strand
AAATGTCTCACTAATAATAAAAAGGATAGGATGGTAATTTTAACAAAATCAAATGCTCTCTTTAAGTTTTTTATTTTTTATTTTTATCTAGTCAAAAGGATATGTATGATAGCGGACCGAGATTGCAATATATTTCGTAAACCTTAATTTCAAGTAGAAGATATTTAAATATTAAGTAAAAGTGTGGGAATTTGATATTTTATTGAGAAGTAATAGTGAATAGGTTAAGTTTGGAAATTAATTTATTGATCTTTTAATTTCAAATCCTCTACAAATTTACGTTTGAAAAGTTTAATATTTTTTCATTTTTGATCTTTTTTCCTAACAAATGTATGATTGATATGTTAATCCTTTTGGACAGAAAATATTCAAATCCTTAAATGTTAAGGATATCGATGGAAATTCGTTATTCACCCTTTTAAAAAAACAATCTTACCTGGCTATTGAAAAACACTGCAATTTACTCTAACTAAAATAATGTCACATCAATATGTGGTTCAAAGACATTTCTCGATGTGATTCAAAACTGACGAATATAACCTTCAAAATACTCTCGTAATAAATTAGTCAAAATTATACTCTTCTAACTTTTGAATCACGTAGGAGTCGTGCGTCGGGAACAACTTGGTCTTCGTTGCTTCTCCAATCCCTTTGGATGCTCCATTTGTTTTCCCTTACATATATAGTAATCTCAATATTCATATATTTAAGGAAGGTTAAGAAACAGTTGAATCAATTGTTGATGTAAAACTGTGGTCTGTTGGCTTCTTTTTTTTTTTTTTTTTTTCTAAAAGAGGAATAATTTCAGAAAGAGAAGGTTGGAATGACGGACATGGCTGCAAAAATTAAACTGGCGCTGAGGGTGTTGGAGTTTGCAGACAGTCGCTAAGAAGAGGAGTTGTTCTAAGCCTGAAAACCATGAAAGATTGATCAAAGCAATTGAGGAATTCCAGAAGAAACATATGTGGAAAAAGTAATTGAGGGATGGACTTCGGGTTCTCTAATGACAAAGTAGGATTTAAAATAAACAAATAAATAAATTGAGAATAAATATATAATAAATTTTCAAAAATATCCTTGACATTTAATGGTTTTGAATATTTTTTTTCTCTAAAAAATCTAATGTTATTAATTGTAAATTTATTAGGAGTAAAAAAAAAAGGGAAGAATGAAAATAATATCAAACTTACCAAAAATAAATTTATTGGAGACCAAATAAGCCAAATTTCCATAAAGAATAATTTGCGCTTTAGTTCTAATTATCAAATTTTAAATTTTGAAAAATCTTAACTTCTAATTAATTTTTTATGTCAAAATCCATCTCAAGTCAAATGAAGTAAATGAAATATACTGAGAAATCTATCCGAGAAAACCCCTTTTTTTAGTGGTGTCCTTGTTAGTTTACAGGTAACTTGACATTCCACTTATCTAAAAAGTTTTGATGGGATTCGAACTCGAGCGAGATCTATGATCTGCGAGCTTATCACTCTATCCACCGAGATGTCCTCGAAGGGACTCTATCCAAGAAGTTTAATTCTAACAATCATAAAAAGTTTGTTGGTAATCATCAAGTATTAAAGTTCTTACAATCATCAAAAATCTACTTTTCTAAATCCAAAGGTGTGATCGAGTAATTTAAAGATGAGACATACATAATACGGATCATAAGTTTAGCTCAATCTTAATATATACTTTAATCTTGATGAGTTGTAACTCTTAACGAAACCGTCGAGGGGCATTACAACACCACTTTAAAAAAATAATTTTTTTTCTTCTAATGATCAATTTTTTCCTTGACAACGAAGTGCTCCTGAGAATCCATTAAACAGTAATACTTTTTTAACTTTCAAAATTTCATATGAATTTTCAATCATCATATAATTGAGATATCCCAACCAATTACAAAATATTTTTTTAAAAAACAACGAATACTCCATAATTTGCAATTTTTTTTTGTTGTACCGTGGAATACTCTATAATTTGCAATGTACTCATTGCCAGATGTACATTAGCAAATTGAAAAGATATTAATGCGGGTCTTCATCACTAGTTTAGGTTGACCCGTTTAAAAGAAGAAGAAGAAAAAAAAAAGAATAAGAAATGGTATAACAAAAATAAGAAATTTTAATTTCGTAACTCTGTTAAGAGAGTGTAAATTCGTCTCTTCCAATACATTACTTACAAACTATCACGACAATAAATTTTTAGACGTGCAGATACATTTTAATAAACTAAAATTCAAAGGACATCTTTTCGATGTTTAGGGACTGCAGAAATTTTTACGAGTGTAAAAAAGAGTTAGTATATAATACAAGATCCAGAGTATTGGAATTCTTTCGCTTCCTCGTTTTTTTTTAGAAGTCATTTTAATTAACAAAATTTGTTAAAAAAAAAAAGTCATTTTGCATTTCTCAATAAACATTTTATTTTCTAATAAGCATTTAATAAAATTTTTTCAATCGTATCCTTCTAATCGCATTAAATATTATGTTAGTTTAAATTAATATGAACTTTATTTGATGTAAGGGTATTTTAATTTAAAAAAAATATTAATTATTGAATCCATCGTTACTTTGATCTGGGTTTCAAAATCTCAAACGATTTATAAAAACAAAACGGAGGGAGTAACAGTTAATACTTCTTTTAATTTTGAAATTTAGAAAAGAAGTGGCACCACTGTGGAGAAATTGAACGTTTTAGGGTCTGACTTTCAATTAGTTTAGCTTTTTAGTCCTTAACTCTCTTTTTTAATTAGAACTATCAATTAGTTCAATTATAGTTTATTTGAGAAATCAACAACACACGATTAGGTATCAAATCACAGAACTGACCAAAATCCGATTATTCCACACTGTATAACTCTTTAATTTTGGGTTCAATTCCTCGCCACTGTGGGATGAGTACAAAATTATGAGTGTCCGAGGCGGTTCGGCTCTCCACCAACTTCGCTTTGTCACTTTGTTTGGAAAATAAGGACAATCATTAATCATGACGTCCCAATCATAATTCAAAGGGAAGGAAGGGAGGAAGTGGAGTTGCCTTATGGGCAAACTGCTATCAAAGGTTTCGAATCCGAGACCTATTGACAGTAAGAGATAGTGATCTTAAAAAAAAATAAAATAGGAATCTACCTTTAACATAGATTATTTCATCCAAAACACGGGGTTGATGTCGAACACGACATATGGAAATAGAATAAATTTATTTTATAATATAGTAATTCATTAATTACATAATGGATTTTTTTTAATCAATAGTACTATCTTACATTTTTAAAATTTTTAAAAAGATATATATTTTTGTGAAAATTAATGTAGCAATTAACATCATAAATTACAAATATCTTTTCTCAATAATTATTAAGTACCTCTTATATATATATATATTTCTTTCATTGTTAAATATAAATTATTACAATTAACTTTTCTTATCACTAATTATAAATTATTATAATAAATTGATTAGGTGTTTTATGATATTTTTCTTTTTTATCATATTCCTCTAATAATGTATAGTTAAATGATATTCAAATTTTTTAAAAGATGATAAGAAAAAATATATATTTTTTAAAAAAAATTATATTAATTTTTATAAATAATAAATATTGAATAATTTATATTTAATGATGAAGCAATATAAATTTTCTGAAATTTAGCAAATCTCATTCCCCCCACTAAGTACAAGCTCCGAGGTAGAGTTACTATTTTTATCCGTAGGAAATTAAAAACTATCTGAACGTGTGATATTGATTACTGATCACCTGCTCTTTCAATTTCTTTTTTTTTTCATGATTATAAATAAACGTCACCTTCGTTGTGGTTGAATGTGAAAAATAAACGACGAAGGAGAGGAAGAGAGTTGCGAATCGTCTTCCCCTCCAACAACCATTTTTTTTGAGTTCCCCATCCCAGAATACAGGGGAAAACCAAAGACAACGGTCGTCGTCGGAAAGAAAAGAAAAACATGGCTTCGTCGGCAGCAGCAGCAACCCCGGCAAATCTTCTCAAACATTTGACCTCGAATGCCAATTCCCAGAGATCCTCTAACCAGCTTTCTTTCCTCCAGTCTTCAATATTATCCAACAACCTCGTTTCCCTCAAACTCTACCACCAAACTCCCAATTCCGTTTTCCGTTATGCAAACGGATCCCATGCAGTCCTTAACGTCCTCAAAACCGCCGTCGACTCTGCCGACATCTCATTTTCCAGAACTCGTGAAGTGGCTTCTGCGGTTTCCATTCCCAAGCCCACAATTCTGGTGTCCGAGAAGCTGGGAGAAGCGGGGTTGGAGATGCTCCGGAGCTTCGGGAATGTGGATTGCTCCTATGATTTGTCCCCAGAGGATCTCTGCATGAAGATCTCTCTCTGCGACGCTTTAATTGTCAGGAGTGGGACCAAAGTTACTCGCCAGGTCTTTGAGGCCGCCAAAGGCCGTTTGAAGGTCGTTGGAAGGGCTGGAGTTGGCATTGACAATGTGGATCTGCAAGCTGCAACTGAATTTGGGTGCTTGGTGGTTAATGCCCCCACTGCAAACACTATTGCTGCGGCAGAACATGGTATCGCTCTCCTCTGCTCTATGGCTCGCAATGTTTCTCAGGCAGATGCTTCCATGAAAACTGGTAATTCCTTTCCCCCCTTTTTTCATTCTTTTCCGTTTTCACTTGCGCCTATCGAACGATGCCTGGGCCATTCTAAATGCTAAAATTTCTGAATTCTAATGCGGTTTGGGTGGATCTGGAGCTGGTGTTGGGGCAACGAAGATTTGGTTGAATTTGTTTATTTATTACAGGTTGGACCGAAATTTGTTAACATTGATTTGTTTAGATTAGTTGTTTCTTTCTCGAACAGTTTTGCACATGTTAGTTGGCGGGTATGCTGTTAAAATTGATTTATTCCCCAGAGACTCACGTTTGGAATATTCTCTCTGTAATTTTAACTTGGCTGATATTACCACCGTCACCTAGATCTACGTGAATAATCTATTGTTACAATATCAGATCGAAATCAGTACTAGAGATTCATCATTCAAATGATTGATTTAGGAACTCACTATAGGATTGGGAAAATGGTTGGAATGGCCGCAATTCTGCCTCTGCTATCTGTGAAACTTTGTGTCGTGTTATCAGTTATTTTCTGTCCTCTTCTTACCCTTGTGTATATGGCTTTATGTCGCACGATCCTGAAAAGATAAGTGGATTGTAGACAATAATTTAATGAGAATTATCTATTTCCTCCATGGATGTGACTGGTTTTTATAGGAAAGAGGTAAAAACCCTTTTTCCATTTGCTTTAGCCAACAATGACCAAAGATTTGTAAATTCATACCATGTGCATATATGAGAGCTTGAGGACAAGAACATGACTTGGATTATTGATTTATTGCTTGATATCAAAACTTCCAATTGAATTCCTAGTGGAATATAGTTTCTCATGAGTCTAGTTCATTTTTACAGGTGAATGGCAACGCAACAAGTATGTTGGGGTTTCTCTTGTGGGGAAGACATTGGCGATTATGGGATTTGGGAAAGTTGGGTCTGAAGTTGCAAGAAGGGCTAAAGGCCTTGGCATGCATGTTATTGCACATGACCCTTATGCACCCGCTGATAGAGCCCGTGCTCTGGGCGTAGAATTGGTATCCTTTGATCATGCAATTTCCACTGCAGACTTCATTTCGCTCCACATGCCTCTCACTCCAGCCACTTCTAAGATTTTCAATGACGAAACTTTTGCTAAGATGAAGAAAGGAGTGCGTATTATAAATGTTGCCAGGGGCGGTGTGATCGATGAAGATGCATTACTTCGGGCACTTGACAGTTCAAGAGTTGCTCAGGTATGCTTTTATTGGACTAGTTCATTGTTACTGGTATGAAAAAGTTTTGCAATTGATGATTAGATTAGATATGCCCTTTAATGATCCAAAGAAGTTGTGACCCGTATACTGTTTATTGCTGGTTTTCTGAGATTGATTTATTCTTAAGATGAGTTGAAATTGGTTTCCCAGGAAGTGAGCATGTCTCTTGGTCTAGACCCTCAAATCACTGTTATAATGATATTTTACCATCGCATCAATGAAGCTGTCCAAACCTGTAGATGAATCGGTCTACACAAACAAGTTACCCTGTTTTTGAACAGAGCAAATCGGGGTGTAATTTGAGATTTACCAGAGCACCCCACCTTTTGCCTGCTTATGTCCAGAGTGGGGGAATACCTGGACTCATTTTTTATCCCTTCTGTTTTCTAGTGATGCGTTCTTAAACTCACTTATGGTTTTTGTTTGTGGTATAACAGGCAGCACTTGATGTATTTTCAGTAGAGCCACCACCAAAAGATAGCAAACTAGTGCAACACGAGAACATCACTGTTACACCACATCTTGGAGCAAGCACCAAAGAGGCACAGGTAAAAAGAGAGTTTCCATTCAAATCTCCTCATTTTTCATCTGTGCATTAAATCATCTAACCCTGTTATTATCCTCCTCTTTAACTGTTGCCGTAAAATCTTATTTCAGGAAGGAGTGGCGGTTGAAATTGCTGAAGCTGTGGTTGGGGCATTGAATGGAGAACTCTCTGCAACTGCTGTAAATGCTCCAATGGTACCTGCTGAGGTATGTGGGACATATTTCTCTATTGCTGCATAACCATATTGTCATTGTTTATGGAATATGGATCATGAGTTTCCAAACACATGATATATCAGGTGCTGTCAGAGTTAGCTCCCTATGTTGTTCTAGCGGAGAAGCTGGGAAAACTGGCTGTTCAGTTAGTGGCAGGTGGGAGTGGCATTCAATCTGTGAAGGTGGTTTATAAATCAGCTAGGGATCCTGACAACTTGGACACCAGACTTCTCCGAGCCATGATAACGAAAGGTATCATTGAGCCAATATCCGATTCATTCATCAACCTTGTGAATGCTGATTTTACAGCAAAGCAGAAGGGCCTTAGGATCAGCGAGGAGCGAGTTCTTGTAGATTCAACACCAGAGGACCCTGTTGAGTCAATCATAGTACAAATAAGCAATGTGCAGTCAAAATTTGCCAGTGCTTTGGCCGAGAATGGGAATATCAGCATTGAAGGAAGAGTGAAATATGGAGATCCTCATCTGATTTGCGTTGGCTCATCTGCAACAGATGTTAGTCTCGAAGGTAATCTCATATTA
The DNA here is from genome assembly GCA_028571225.1 of Parsonsia alboflavescens. Taxonomy (NCBI): domain Eukaryota; kingdom Viridiplantae; phylum Streptophyta; class Magnoliopsida; order Gentianales; family Apocynaceae; genus Parsonsia; species Parsonsia alboflavescens. The sequence goes on along the minus strand of JAOXNR010000001.1, from coordinate 480,434 downwards.
TGCTGCCAAGTAGATCAACCTGGAATGATTGGTAGTGTTGGGAACATTCTTGGAGAGAGCAATGTGAATGTGAGCTTTATGAGTGTGGGAAGGACTGTTAAGAGGACTAAGGCCATCATGGCAATAGGAGTGGATGAAGAACCAGATAAGGATACCCTTAAAAAGATAGGGGAAGTGCCTGCTATTGAAGAATTTGTTTTCCTCAAATTGTAGAAGGGGCATATATTTTTGCATCCAAATCCCTCGGTGGAGGAGGAATGAACTTCTTTTAGACCTGTTGATGTGTGGTGCTTTTAGGAGATGGATTGGCTACCTTCAGGTTTTTCTGCTGTAAGGGATTACCTAGCAATAAACAACTAGGGATTTTCCTCGTTTATAGGCAGTAGTAGAGGAAATTCCCTTTTCCCAAAAAAGCTCTTCCTTATCTTGAATAAAATTTTGTAAAATTTCCATTGTTATTGTATAAAAGCCCTGGTTGTTCGATGTTTGGTGTACCATATTCGGCTTGTAGGTGGCCGCAGCGCTGTTTGGCTTCGTAGGAGAAGCTTCCGAATGAATAACTTTGATTGATCAATGGTATTACTGAGATACAGAACCCCTCTATTACCCTTTTCTTTTTTAATTAATTAATAATGACTATTATTCTCTCCAACCAAAATTATATTACTCCAATTTGAAATTAAATTGGAATTATAAATTGTTTGCTGCCAATTGTCTTTTCATATCCATTATTAATTTTTATGAATAATGGATTTTTTTTCACAATTGTTATATATATTTTTTCAATATTGCCCATACTCTCTTTTTTTTTCTCTTCATAAAATATTCACGTGCTTTTCCAAAACCGCTCTTCTATATCTCCCTCTATTAAAATTCATGAATACAATTGGGGGGCAGAAAATTACGATATAATCATTGTGCACAACCTATAATTGAGATGGAAAGAGTGCTTTGTTTTGTTCTAATCTTACTCAAAAATATAATTTATGACAAAGTTAGTGGAAAAACCTTTGATTTCAAACATTCAATACTTATTTTCTTATATAATAAAGCTAGTAAACCAATTCAAATAAAAGCTAGAAATTTATTTCTTTTTCAAAGACATTCTGAAATTATATCTACTAAAATTTGCACAAGAAAATAATTAATTGAAAAATTAAATTAATAGATGAAGTTAAAAAATGCTTTGACATCGGCTACACCGAATAAAGCATCAGTAGTCAAAAATAAATAAAGGAAACGGTGCATATATTATGCCAAGGAATTTCTTTTCTCTTGCCCAAGATAGTATTTATTCCTACGGCAGCATAAGAGCAAATTAATAAGAAGAGTACCATAATTTGCCAGACCCCGTTTTGAACCAAATACTACTAAAATTGGATGCGATACATAACAAGTAACCCCACTTTCCAGGAAATATTTACCTGTGGCTGTGGGGTGACGGTGGTCCTTCCACTCCACCATCATGCCTGTGTGTTAACATATATATCCATGCATTTGAAACCAACCTTCACTTTCAATAGAAGTGGATAAAATATCGGAAAGCATTCAATTCAATACCATTCCTGAGAATTGCAACAACACAAGACTTCCATAGCATTGAACTTGTGCGTTAATAGAAAATCTACTCCACGGTTACGTCATATCATTACACCATCATACAATGGATGTTCTTGACAAATATAAATACCCACCAAACTCCACTTTGTTGATGACAAAATTTACTCTCTCTATCAGCAATCAAGCACAAGTGCTTTATTTTCCACTGAAAATGAAAAGATTGCATGAAGTAAGCACCATTCTAGAAGTATTAGCAACTCTCTGCAATATGCACCCATGACACATCACAACAAATGAAATGGAAATAGACTTACGAGTTCATCATCAAGGTAATGTTGTCCCCCTTGAGAAGTATCCGACCTAAATAACATGGCAATGTAAACATTAGAAAAGGTGAAGCGCAAGAGGACACATTGATTTTTTAAGGAAAAAAAAATCATTTACTCACCTAGTTGCTTTCTGGTCTTCTTCTTTATGTGGACTTCCTCAGCATCATCCAGAACTATATTCATGTACTCATCAAAACCCTTAATCGAAAAGGCAACAATGCCATGAGATAGAAATTTGCCATTAAGTGATCACAGGCATATAATATGGGAACATGGAATAAAGACTGAGTTAAGAATGCAGTATACCAGACAAAAGCAAAATCACATTAAGTAAACTATAGAATGGATGGGGTATTATATCTACTGCATACACATTTACTATTAACCAACCATTCAATTCAACTAAAAATGAACATAAGAGCAACTAGAATTTTCGAAGCAACAATTCTACACCAGAACAGAGATATTGTTGGAAGTCCCTCCAACATGAAATATGATACCTTTAAAGATACTAAACATTAAAGGCCTCTAAGCTTTCTCACTTATTTGTTTACATGACATCTTTATTACAAATTAAACTACTATTTTCCAGGATGTGCGATAAAACTTCAATGACAAGGACTCCTGGAAGAAAAATGGTACTGCTTGAACCCCCCAAACCTCTTTTCTTATAATCTAGTTTTCTTATCATTTGTCACATAAATCCTACCTTCCCGATGAAAGGTAATGACTCAATTAACAGGAAGGAAGAAAGAAAATACCAATAGATCTAATCAGAAGATGATGTCACACTCACATGTATTGTTCAGGTATGGAATGGGTAATAAAATGACAAGTGATGGCAAAGCATGGTATCTTATTGAGATGTTACTCGGAAGTTGGCACATGAAATAAGTTAAGAGGATCCCGAGTTGATTCAAAAAGGTTTCACAATTCGAAGCTCCATCCCTGCCTAACCTACAATCTCCTTAGCCTCTTGATCTGCTATTCCATTTTTAGTACAACTTTTCCCTCTCTGAGAGCCTATGACACTTCTATCACTGGGCCCAAAGATAGAATACATGAGAAATTTGAGGCAAGGCTGTATTTGAACAAGATTTTTAAATTTTGAGTATCTCTATTTTAAAATAAAAAAACAAATGTATTTGGATAAGATTCATTGCTTTTGAGTTAGGTGATTTGATGTAAAGTGGGTATTCATAGGATAAATTAATATCATACTTAAGATATAATTAATTAATAGTGAATGAGTGAAATTTTAAATCAGAATTATTTAAGAGTATATATTTAATGTGCAATGTAGGATCCACATGTTGAAATTTAAATTTTGAATTTTGGGAGAATTTTTTGAGAAAAAAAATTGTTTTTTTTTTTTGGAAGATGAGAGTAGAGAGAGAAAGAAATTGGAAAATGGTGCTTGGTAAATACAGCCTAAGCTTCGTACACATGGGGGTTTTAACAAGGAAAAGAAAGAGGACGAAGTGATTTCCCTCCCATCCAATCCCTATCTATTTCCACTCCAAATATCAAAAAATTGGAGAGAGCAGAATCTTAACATAATGAAACTTTGCTCATTCAGTTATATGCCGTTAGCATTATATTGCTGGATCAACCAGAGGATACTATGATAAATCCACTTCGTTAAGCTACTCTTCTTTTTTTTTTCCAGATTCCAAATAAAGGAAAAACAAATGGTTAGCTTTCTCTACAAACACCAAAAATGAAATAATTGTCTGATAACTGATAAAGATCTACTCTCCTTATCTTTTTGATCCTAAACTCCAGGATGAAGCTTAAGATTTTGAAAACAGTACATCAGTTTCGCAATTGGATATGCTTTGTTATCAAGCTCAATATTTCAAGCACAAGCATAAACCAGTTCCTTTATGGTATTTCATGATATAGTTTTAAATGCAATAACTACTGCTACTTCCACCTGAAATTATGTAAACATTTTTATATTTAAAAGTTAGGGAATTGCTATGGTGTTCACGTTATGGAGTGCTCATGTGTAATTCACATGGTGTTGACCATGTGTTGACCACGTGAGTACATGGGAGTTGAGTTCTGTTGCTCAACATACCATTTCCGCCAGAAGTTAATATCTACTTTAGTCTTAATATCACATGTCCCACAACTAATCACATTAATAATAAACAAGATAATATAGTAATTTCTTTAGTTCAACAACAAAGACGTACTTCACATATTCTGAACACAATTTTCCAAAACAATTCCCAAAGATCAATTCAATGCTGCTATTTAAGACAATCCAGAGTTTACTTGAGGTTTCTAAAAGCAAACAACACACTCGGGCAGAATGTTAGCACGTGCAATAAGGGAAAAAGAGAAAAAAAGCTCATAAAGATTTAAAAAAGAAGAAGGTGTACAATGATGCGTCCTTCAATCCTCAAATCCTTCTGCTCAAAAAGCCAAATTTGAATCCGAGCTTTCTGGAGGGGAAAAAAATTATACATATGATCACTAAAATTTTCTAAAAGGAATAGAAGGCACCATGAAAGATATGGAGAGGAAAATAAAACACCACATTTCACATAATAATACACTTTAAATAAATTTCTACACACTTCTAGAAGCCTTCAGACTAGGACTCGGCGGTTTTCTTGGCATAGCTATCTAGGAAAACAGCTAAAAACTCCCCCTAAGAAAATTCATGTTTTATGTGACAATCTTTAGAAGCATGGCATTAAAAAGGAAACTATTAAGTAGAGAACTATAAAAATCTTAGCAACTACATAATTTTGAAAAGACAAATTTAGGTACCAATGCTGAAAATTTAACAGAACAAGGGCAAAAGCAGTCGACCTAACCCTCTACGGAATTCAAAATCTAGAAAATACGCCCAAAAATAATTCGAAAGAACGGTATCTGTTGAGCGGCTTACACTTTGAAGAAACCTGAAGATGAGATTCTGTTCAAAAAAAAAAAAAAGGTAATTAAGTCAAGTAATTGGTATCTTAAAACGAAAAATGTTCTGAAATACACAAAGCACTGAGACTAACGATGGGTTGGGTCATAATCCTCTGGACTTTGGTACTAGCCATGGTGTCTGCTGCTTGATTGATAGCTGACTGAGGTGATTTCGGTGCAGCTTCGATACAGATGAGCAGCAAAACCCTAACGGCGTGAAGAACCTCTCTTGGTATACGAATAAGTTGCTCTTTTTCGCGAAAAATAAATAAATAAAAATTAATTGGTGAATTCTGTGATTGGTTCTTGACCCTTTTTATTTTTTATTCTTAAATAAATTATTATTGAACAACCCGATAAATTTTATTGAATTCGTAATAAAAATCAATGGAATGTTCATTTAATAACTACTCGACCAAATTAATTAGGACATATTCAATACTTATACCATTCAATTGATGAAAAATAGGTATTAATTGAAATTTTACTAGGTTAAATTTAGATTTTTGATCTAGTTAAATTCCATTTTTTAATAAGCCAAAAACTATAATTTAATTTAACAATATTTCAATTAATACTTGTTTCTGACCAATTGAATAGTGTAATATTGAATTTGCTCCTATAAATTTAGTCAAGTAGTTATTGACTTGATGTTTTCTAAAAATACAATTAAATTGATCAAGTTATAAAATAGTAATTTGTTTGAGGATAGATATGATAATAAAATGCAAAACTGATCAAAATTATATTCTTACATATGAACTTTAAACATTTTTAGACAAAATTGCATTTTTGGTCCATAGACGTTGCGTTCTTAGTCAATTAAATTCCTATTTATTTCTTAAAGTTTTTTTGATCCCTACACTTTTTACAACTTGCCATTTAGGTCCTTTTAACCTAAAAATGTTATTTTCAAACCAAATCAAGGACAAATGGTCAATGTAAGAGGTGGAAAATGAGTAAAATACCATTCTTTTTCTGAAAATTCTTTTTTTTTTTTCTCAATCTTTGCACTTTAAGTCACTTTGATACTCATTTTATTTTTCCATCTCTATAGATTCCAAAATTTTTACTAAATAATCATAAAAATCCCTTTGACCTAAAAAAGGTCCTTTTTCAGACTGAGTAAATGACAACTTTATATTTTGGTCAACATAGTAAGGCAAAACTAGTAAAGTATTGTTCTTTATAATTTCTCATTTGTTCACACTATAATTGATTTACCCAATCATATCAATTATTCATCACTCTGGTCCTTAACTAGAATTCAAATATAAAAATGTTTGGAATCATCGTCAATTGAACCCTCAAGTTATAAGGTTATCTTCTTAAAAGCCACAACCAAAATAATTGTGAACACATGTTGGTCATTACCATGACATTTTAAGATAAGAGCCAAAGCATAATTAAAAATTTGATCTTGTAGCTCTATGATTTAGAGTGTCGAAAACTCGTAAATATTGGTACAAGGGCATATATCCTAGAAGAGGAAGGTGACCAGTTTTTTTGTCTTATTCTTTAGCTTGACACAGTTTTGTTTAAATGGATGAAGAGTTTGAACTTTTCTGTCTTGTTCTTCAACTTCACAAATTATGGACTTTTAGATCTAGCTATTGACATTGTTTGATTTTGCAAAATTTGAGTAGATCTTGTTCAAAGGGTTTCATGCTTGGAACTTGAAATACAAATAAATTTAAGGAGGAAATTTGTTGAAGGAAGTAATTAAAAGAGGGAAACGGAAAAGAATGGTGTTTACCCCTTTTTGCTCCCACTATGTTGACTTAAAACAATGAAGTCGTCATTGACTTTTAGGTCAAAAGGATCTACATGCATGATATGTTAAAAAAAGTTTAAATATATATAAAGAGGAATCTAATTTGGTTAAACATGTAATGTTTGGAAACGAAAAAGTTAATTTTTCGATAATAATAATGATAGTTCTTTCTTAATGGTAGGAAGAATTCCTTTTAGAACAGTTAAATATGATATTTTTCTTTATTTCTTTCTTAAATTCCTTTCTTCACCAAGACTAATTCCCCTCCCCCCAGACCTCCCCCGCCTTTTTTTTTTAAACCAAAAATTAAAACACACAAGGGGCACAAAAAATTGGCTTTTATCCAACCTTACCATTTCGGAATGATCCTTCTTCACCAATTACAATTATAAAAGTTATCATTAACAAAGTGGTTAAATCTCTGTTCTTTTACAATTTGAATACATGTTAATTGATGTCCTTTATTCTTGGGTTAGAAAGGAGCTGATGACAATTGGGACATTGATTTGATAGTTCTGATAGCTGTTCGTGGTACTCTTGGTTTTTGTTAGCACAAAAGAGCTTATTGGGTTTGAAGTTCAGCAAAATTAACCTCTCATGAAACATGGATGTTTTGTTAAGCATATTTCCCTTACATTTCATTTTTAAATTCAAAGTATCTTAACCTATGAATGATTTTTTTTATTTCTTTTGGAAATCCATGTTAACCTATGTTTTTAGTTCACCAAAATTAAAAAATAAGGAGTTCAAGAAAAGTGAACAAGTTCATAAAGAAATCCGAGATTTCTTCTACTAGATAATGAAGCCGGTGCTGGGGCATTAAAATGGCGTTGGTTGGTTATGTAACTACTCCTCTTGAATATTGCTAGTTCTTTTTCAATGTGTTTTATTTGTTGATTTTTGTTTCAATTTTTACGACAATATTATGATCATTATTATTTCATGCTTTGTAACTTGATAAGAGTGGAAATTAATCAAAAGAAGAAGGTAAGGAAAACAAATTGGTATATGTTGTTAGATTAAAAGAAACTACCATTAACTAATCTTTATTTCTTGGCTTTTGGTGCTGGGTCTATTGTTGGAGAAGTTTTTTCTGATTTTAGGATTTTGGGGGTTCAATGGTTAAAAGGGGGAAAAAATAAAATAAAAAAGCACAGCAGAATAAAATACCATATATACCTTTTATGAGTTGATCAAGGAATAAGTTTTTTATTTTTATTTTTTATAAAAGGAACGAAAATAGCTTTCCATAAAATTTTAAAATAATTTTAAAAAAGGACAATTTTAGCCTAAACAAATTTGTAAATTGACTTAATAGGCTATTTTGCCTTAAAATATATCTTTTTGAGATAAAGAAGGTCATAAAAGAGAAGCAAGACTTACTCAATTGCTAAAATAATTTCATATATGATCTTGAAATTGAGTCATGCCAAATTAATTGACGCTAAATTAGTCCGAATATGTTTTCAAAAAGAAAATGATTGGTCATTTTGTTTGGGGACAAAAAACCAAAAGATTTAGAGACGTAAAAAGATACTTCCTCTTTCTGAAATTAAATATTTTATTGAGATTTATACGTATTTTAATAAAAAAGTTTAATTTAATTCATTAAAATATTACATTGTTAATTGTTTTAAATTAAATTTTTATTAGTTTAAGTGATTAAATATTTAATTTTAGACAATACAAATTAAAATATTTAGATATTTATTTTTGACGGGGAGTATTAAAAATAAAAGGAAAAAAAAAAAAATCTAAGTAACTTTAATGAAATGGTCATAGTATAGAGAGCAAGAAAATGACGATTTTGCAAAAAGTTGTGACTCGCTAAATACTTAAGAGGAAAACCAGAAAAGAAGAGGCTAAGGCTTGGATAATCCGAATCTGTGCCGGATACCGCTCGTCTCGTTTGGCACAAACCCTTCTTCCCACCAAAACGTTGCTCGAGTTAGGGTTCACTTGGCAATCTTACTCGACTGAAGAAATATTGGATCACTGATTGATTTAGATGGCTGGTGCTGGAATCCACCCTTACCACCAGCAATGGCCACCGGCTGCTGCCCCTCCTCCGGCACCCGCGGCTGCTCCCCCTCCCCCTCCCCCTCATCCTCACCCTCACGCTCCAACTATGCCTATGGATAATCCCAACCGCCTTCCCACTGACGAGGTAAGACATTACAGAACTTACACAGCCTCTTTTTGATTCCAATTACCATCTTCTTGATGGCGAGCTTTTAAGGTTTCGGTATTAATTGCATTTTCTTCGTTGGGGTTGATGATTTGTAGGTTCGTACAATCTTTATATCTGGATTACCGGAGGACGTAAAGGAGAGAGAGTTGCAGAACCTATTGAGATGGTTACCAGGTTATGAGGCATCTCAGGTTAACTTCAAAGGCGAACACCCAATGGGATTTGCTCTCTTTTCCACTCCACAGTTCGCAATTGCTGCCAAGGATGCTCTTCAGGTCGGTATTCTTGTCCATTTTATCTGAAGTTCATTTATTCTCTTGATTTAGGTTAGTTATTTTGTTTGATTCTACATTGCTCATATTCTTTTCTCCAATTCTGAGCTTTCAGGATATGGTGTTTGATGCTGAATCAAAGTCGGTCTTGCACACTGAGATGGCAAAGAAGAACCTTTTTGTGAAAAGGGGTGATTTTTTTCTTAGAAATTAAAGAAAAATAAAATTCTGTCGTTTCAATTGTCTTATTTTCAGTTGATCGTTCCAATCTCTTTACGTTTTTTTCCATCTGAGACTTGGCTTTGGGTTCATCTTTCCATTTCTCAATGTCCTGTCCTAGCCTTTACTTTTGCAAGAAACACTCAGCTTCGGGATGGATTATTATTTTCATAAATAGATTATGAGCTTCTCTTATGATAGCTGCATTATGACCTAAGTGTAAACTTGCATGAACATGAAAATGTGGAGGTCCAAGATCTCTCAAGAAAATAGGGAGGGAGGATGGTTGTTGAGCAGGCTTCTGTATACTTTTGTTTTCTTGAACAATAATAAAATTTTCTTTTTGTCTGCTCAAGTTTTTAGTGGCATGCACTAAGATTCTAAATTAATTCTACTTGAGAATTTTGAGCAGCAGACTGAAACTTCTGAAATTTAGAAACTGACGTTTCACCATCTTTGCTTAGGACTTGAGATCCGCAGCACACATTGGGGGTTAAACAGACCTTACCCCTTACTAATTGCTGCACTTAACAACTTACAGAATCAATAACCTGAAAGTTGTGTTAAATCAGGTGTCTTACCCGGTAGTTGGCCCCAAAAAATTGATACTGCATCACATGGCCACTAGAGCAATGATTTGTAATTAAAGTTGTCATTTTTTCACTAATATATATTATTGACTGTTGCACTTTTGAGACGACAAACTCATGCTAAAACGTTCTATGTTCATGCTCCATTGCTGCCCTGTTATGTGGCTCGGTGGGTGTAGGCTAACTTGTCTTTAATTGAGGTGTCTTTGTCAGTCTCGAGGTGATAAGCAAACTGAATGTGAACCAAAATGTCCGTGCCATTTGTACTTGTCAGTGTAGCCAAATGTTGGTTTCACAGGGAAATTTATTCTTCATATAATCTGGTAGAGCATAGAATAAAGAAATAACTCTGGTGCTTGTTTAACTCTTGTGAGTTTTGCTTGATTGAGAAAGTTCTCCATTTCTTTTACTGTCCTGTCCATTGTGAATATTCATGATTAGTAGGTGTCCAAGTTAAAGAGTGTGCTTTTCCTTTATATCTGGTTTTGAGTAAGGTGCCCTTTTGTTTTAACTTTCTGCTGCATAAAGGTGAATGTCATTTGTTTCTAATGGTAGCAATGATCTATTACTTTTTGAGAATATCTGTTTTATGGTTGTATGTTGGCTCTTTTCAATTTTTGACCTCTGCTGATGTTGTCTTTTTTGTGTGTGTAATGCAGGAATAGTTGCTGATTCAAATGCATATGACCAGAGCAAGCGTATGCGAACTGGTGGCGACTACACGCATACAGCCTATTCAAGTCCATCTCCTTTTCATCCACCTCCGGCTCCAGTTTGGGGACATGGGTAAAGCTGCTTCTTCCCTCTCTTTTTGTCAAAGTTGTTGAGGGCAATTATTAATGCAACAATGGCTGTCATGATTTTTGAAGATTATGTCATGATAAGTCCTTCCAGATTACATGTAGCAATATCCTTCTTTCATACCAAGAATTATGATTTTGTTCCAGGTATATGGCTCCAGCTCCTCCACCATATGACCCATATGGTGGTTATCCTGTTCCTACGGTGCCAATGCCTGCTCCTACTCCTGTTCCAGCCCCTAGCAGTTATGTGCCTGTTCAGGTAATTCCTGGATAAAGGACTCCATTTCTGATACCTGTTTGGAGTTTGAAAGGACTGCTTGTGTCAAAACTTTCGATCAAATTGCTTGAACTGTATTGGTTTCTTGTATGAATTTCATGTATTTGAATCTACTGACAGCTTCTGCTTTATGATCATTAAAATATTTTGATGGCCAGATGATTATTATTTGGTTGTTTGTGAGCCATAAATCTTGTTTATATAAGCCTTACTTTGCTTGAGTTTCCGGTATTAGTTTCCAATGGTTTGTTATTAGGACAGAGAAAGCCATAAATCTTGTTTATATAAGCCTTACTTTGCTTGAGTTTTTGGTATTAGTTTCCAGTGGTTTGTTATTAGGACAGAGAAAGTCACTAGTGAAGACACTAGATTTTCTCTGTCACTCTTCTTTTTGCCATTCTATTCAGTGGTTCTCATTGTTTTTATACAAATGTTCTTTGTGCCGGTGAATAGAGTGAGTGCATCTACAGGGGAGAAATATAGACATCAGGTTTGTGATATTTTGTCTGTTAATGTTTTCGGGTTTTTCAGACAATATATGTCAGGTATTAAAATATGATCTGCACTTAATTATTTGGCGTGGAAATGACTATTAGATGTCTACCTGTCAGATAACTTACATACAATGAAGCATAAAACAGTTTCCAAATATTGCCTCACCTGCTTATGATATGATAAATTTGAGAACTAATAGATTCTGTACTTGCCAATCTCTTACTCTTATTGATCAATGAGATTTCTTTCTTTGTTACCATATTCTTCCTCTTCCCTTGTGATTGTGATGGCTATTCTTCTTGTAGAACACGAAGGACAACCCTCCTTGCAATACACTATTCATTGGCAATCTTGGGGAGAACATTAATGAGGAAGAGCTGAGGGGTCTATTCAGCGTGTATGTCCTCTGTCTCTTTTTGCTTCATTTGGAACTATTATGGGATTCTTTTAGACAGGTGACGCTCTGAACATCACTCTAGTCTGACCTTTTCCTTTTCACAGTCAGCCTGGTTTTAAGCAGATGAAAATATTGAGACAGGAAAGACACACGGTTTGCTTCATTGAGTTTGAAGTAAGTGTGCTACAGTGAATTTATTCTTTAATCCTTGTTCCATTGATATTCTTTTGTTTTGATACTTTTTAATGTTTTTAGTTTCTATTTTTGAGTTAATACTTCAAATTGTGCAGGATGTGAACAGTGCTACCAATGTGCACCATAGTTTGCAGGGAGCTGTTATACCTAGTTCTGGTTCTGTTGGCATGCGGATCCAATATCCTGTTCCAAATCTGTGGTTTAATCAGGAACTTTTATTGTGCATCATGTCTGTGCGTGTTTATGTGCATGTGTGTTCACCCCAAAACCACACCCCCCCCTTTTGTTTTTTTTTTTTTTTCCTTTCCAACAGGGGTTTTGCATTTTTATTTATGACCAATACTGATTACATCATACCAATACCCTGGAGGTACCAAAAATATATTGGTCTTCAATGGGTTAAAATTCTGGAAATTTAAATTCTTCATTCTTGTTAATGGATTAATCACATTATAGGTCAGTTCCTAGATTCTGATGTACTTCATTACTGGGAATCTCTATGAGAATTTCTGCCTCTGCTTAATGACATGGTAGAATAATATGAACACCTAAAAGAAAATAGAAGGAATTAGAATGGAAATAAACAGAAACCCTAGGAAAAGAACAGAAGTTTTTGTTCTAAATTGTGTCAATGAGGAAGCTCTTGAGAAACTGTGTTGAGTTTCCGTATGAAGCTTGTGTTTTTTCTGTGTTTTCTCTTAACCTTCAGATACATATTCGAAGAATCCTTTCGGAAAGAGGAAGGACTTTGGCCACCCAAGTGTTACTCCTGGTGCTAATGGAGCTCCACCACCTATGACCTACCAGTAGCTGGAAGGGGATGTATTCTGTTACTTATGCACTGACAAATACAAAGCACTACATGATAGGATGCATCGTGCAGCTGTTGCATGCATCCATTGCATCTTCAAGTCATCAGCATTAGCATCACTTTACATGTGAATGAAGGCGTCATGAACATATTATATTATTCGGCCATGTTATATATGATTATGCAGGACATGCATTTCTGCAATGCGATCTTAGAATGATCTTTTAGCTTGGTTAGGACTAGGTTGTCTTATCTCATAATGCTGGGGCATAGATTTGTAGTCTGATGAATTTTAATTTTTCAGTTGGTCATGTTGTTCTTCAGATATCTGAAATGCTCATTTTGTTTTTGCATGTTTAGTTATTTTCCTGCGTCTATAGTGTTTTAACCACAAAATACTCATGACATAACATGACATGTAACCCTGAAAATGATAATGATGCTCATCTCATGGCATAGTCATCATGATGCAAATGATCTAGAAACAAACATCATTAGGTCCTGGTTTCTTGTTCAGATGGGTGACCCTCATGTTTGTGTTAGTTTATTCATAAACTACGTTCACTCAAACCAATCCCTGCCCCCCTTTTCCTCCCTCATCAGGTGACACGGTTCACAAATCATAGGAACATGGTTTCTAATCATGATAAACAAACACCAGAGTCTGGGATATCCATTCTATTGTTGTCATGCAGGGTATTATCTTCAATTGTTTGTGGAGGCAACTGGGGCTGGAGCTACTCTTTCATTTCAGGTAATTGCACTGGAATTTCCTGTAGGAAGCCTCATTCGAAGATGATGTATTTGTGGAGGTCTCTTTTAGTTTATTTTAAAAGCGTGTACCTGACATGATATTTATCAGCATATATTGACCTCCAAAGAAGATTTGAAACGTCTTGTACTTTGTATGATGTGAATGTGGTTAGGTACCTTAAAAAAATTTCGGCGCAGGTTCTATTAGGTTTACCTTATTGACAAGTTGAAGAGCACTGAAGAAACGGACAGAATACATAAAACTCCAAGTTGTGTGGGAAAAGTTTCATTTGTGATTGTTATAAAAATTGTACTTTGATTTCATTATTGCTTTCTAAAATTAAATCTCTTTTTATTTATTAAAACATTTGACATTATACTTGTATGAATAATAATTGGACGTATAATTTTTTAAATTAAAAAAAAAAAGAATGTATTCTACCAATCAATTTGAGATCAGTGATTAGTTCTTCGCTATATGAATATGCTTTAACATTTCAGCTGCAGAATCAAACAGTTAATTGAAATTGTAGCCATAAGACAACCGAATGCCTCCCCTCCCTCTCTTCTCTTTTTCTTATTTTGGGAGAGACGTGTAGGAATATTTTTTTAGAAGTTCAAGAGAGTCGGAATGATAATGATCAAAGTCAAAATCATTTGAAAGAACAAATTGTCAAGAGAGTTGTAAGAATTAATCGAAGTCAAAATAAAAAGTTATCGTGGGTCAAGGTTTGCGTTCTTCAGTGTTTGGTTTGCCGCGCTAATTAAACAAGTGCTTCTCCTTGTGGCTGACCTCCTGCCATTCTTTTTATAGGAAAGAACCGTTTGGCAGGTACCAAAATTGCAGCAGCTGCATTATATGGCTTGGATGATTTATTTCTTCTTATTCTTCTGTTTCTCTGCTTCGAACTTTGATAATTCATCTGCTCTAAATTCTGATGGGGAAACTCTGTTGGCTCTGGCTAAGCGTTGGACGGAGCTTCCTCCCAGCATCACCTCTAGCTGGAAAGCTTCTGATTCCAATCCTTGTTCGTGGTTCGGTGTAGGATGCGACACCAGGACCCAATCTGTTACAGTCTTGAACCTCACCACAACTGGGATTTCCGGTCAGTTAGGACATGAAATCTCTTCTCTCCAGCAATTGGAATACCTTGACCTTAGCAATAACTCCTTCTCTGGCCCTATTCCTCCAGAGCTAGGAAATTGTAGCCTTCTTCAGCACTTGGATCTGTCCGTCAACTCCTTCTTTCAAGAGATACCCATTTCCCTAACAAACTTAAAGAATGCCCGATTTTTTAATTTGTATGGAAATTCTTTGAATGGTACAATACCTGACTCCTTGTTTTCGATCCCAAATCTTGAAAGACTCTACCTAAACAACAATCAGCTTTCCGGTACCATTCCATCAAATGTTGGAGACGGGAGCAAGCTTGTGAGTTTGTGGTTGTCCGATAATTTTCTGTCTGGGACTGTTCCTTCCTCCCTGGGGGATTGCAGTGCCTTGGAAGAACTTAATTTGAATGTGAACCTGCTGTCTGGACCTTTGCCTCAAAGTTTGAATAAGCTTCAAAACCTCGTAACATTTGATGTAAGCAGCAACGGAAGGTTAGAAGGTGCATTACCTTTTGAGTCTGGTAATTGCAAGAATACGACATTTTTGGACCTGTCTAACAACAGCTTCAACGGGAGTATTCCAGCAGCTTTGGGAAATTGCACTAGCCTCCAATATTTCTCTGCTGTAAGTTCTGGCTTAAGTGGTCCTATTCCTTCGTCTCTTGGCCAACTCACTCACCTGGAGAGCCTCCAGTTAATGAGCAACCGTCTTTCTGGAGTTATCCCGCCAGAGCTCGGGAAGTGCACATCCTTGGCGGACTTGCATTTGGGGGAAAACCAACTAACGGGAAGGATTCCAAAGGAGCTGGGCTTGCTCAAGAATTTGCAAAAACTGCTTCTGTATACCAACGACTTGACTGGTGAGATTCCAGTTGATATTTTTAAAATTCAAAGCCTTCAAAATATTAGTCTTTATCAAAACCGTTTATCTGGGGGGCTACCGATAGAGCTGACTGAACTAGGACAATTAGAAGATCTTCTATTGCAAGAAAACCAATTAACTGGAGATGTTCCGCAAGGCTTGGGAATTAATGGTAGTCTAGTACAAGTCGATTTAAGCTCTAACAACTTCACTGGCCAAATTCCTCCCAACATTTGCTCCGGGAAGAAATTATTCAGGTTGATTTTGGCTCGCAATAGTTTCGGAGGTAGTATTCCTTCTGAATTGGGTAGTTGTTCTACTTTGGCTAGATTGAGACTTGACCAGAATAATCTCACTGGTGTGCTTCCGCGCTTCATAGAAAATCCCAACTTTAATTACATGGACCTTAGCAAGAATGGCTTCTTTGGACCAGTACCTCTGAGCTTGGTGAACCTGACAAATATTTCCACCATAGATTTATCAATGAATAAGCTGTCAGGAATTATACCTCCTGAGCTAGGAAGCCTTGTCAATCTTGGGGCCTTGAATCTAGCTCACAATGGGTTGGAAGGTGAACTGCCAACAGAGTTGGAAAACTTCAAACTACTTTTGCAACTTGATGTGAGTGGGAATCGGTTAAATGGTGCAATTCCTTTCAATTTGACCAGACTGCAAGAATTGAGGACCTTGCATCTAAGTGAGAACCGTTTTGCTGGTGCAGTACCATCTTTTCTGTTTGAACTCAACAAGGTCTCTGAACTGCGGCTTGGAGGCAATCTATTTGTTGGAAATATTCCACTGTCCATTGGATCGGCAAAAGCAGTGCAGAACCTGAGGCTTCTGAATCTGAGCAGTAACAGGCTATCTGGTGTAGTTCCAAATCGGCTGCGGGCATTGACTTTACTGGAGTCGCTTGATGTATCTAACAACAATCTATCAGGAAGCTTGGGAGTCCTCGGTGGCCTTGGCTCACTGTATTTCTTAAATGTTTCCTACAATCATTTCTCTGGTCCAATACCAGAAGATTTGCTGAAATTCCAAAATTCATCTTCTTTTTTGGGAAATTCAGGACTTTGTTTCAGATGTTCTGAAGATGGTGACTCAAGTTGCAGTTCAAGAGGCAATGTAAGACCTTGCGTGGTTCAGTCTAATAATAGAAAAGGTCTTAGCAAAGTGAAAATCGCAATGATAACATTAGGATCGGTGATTTTCGTTTTTATGCTGTTGGGGCTTGCTTACACGTTTCTGTGGCGCAGAAAAACAAATAAGGGAGACGATAGTACTTCTGGAAGTAGTCCTTTAATGCTTGATGAAATTTTGAGAGTAACGGAAGACTTGGACGACAAATACATTATAGGGAGAGGAGCCCATGGAACAGTGTACAAGGCTATATTAAGTCCAGATAAAGTGTATGCTGTGAAAAAGTTTGCATTTGTAGGGATTAGTAATGGAAGCAGAAGTATGATACGAGAAATCGAGACAGTTGGAAGGGTAAAGCACCGGAATCTTGTTAAGATGGAGGAGTTCTGGTTTAGAAAGGACTATGGCTTACTTTTGTACCGTTACATGGAAAATGGAAGCCTTCAAGATGTTCTTCATCAAGGAAATCCACAAAACAATTTGAATTGGGATGTTCGGTATAATATAGCTCTTGGCATTGCCCATGGACTTTCATATCTTCATTTCGATATTGATCCTGCTATAGTGCACAGAGACATTAAACCCATGAACATACTACTTGATTCAGATTTAGAGCCTCACATTTCTGATTTTGGCATTGCAAAGCTTCTACATCAGTCTGCTACTTCTTCATCATTATCAACGGCAGTCCTTGGAACTATTGGATACATTGCTCCAGGTAAACACTTGATACATGCCATGCCTCCTCTTCACTGTGTTTGTTCCTTTGGCTTTGACATACCTTAGGTAACTGTATTCTTGAATTTGGCAGAAAATGCATTTACTGTAACAAGGAGCAAGGAGTCTGATGTGTACAGCTATGGCGTAGTTTTGCTGGAACTGATTACCAGGAAGAAGGCATTAGATGCTTCCTTCAATGGGGAACAGGACATAGTTGGATGGGTACAATCCATCTGGCGCGAAACGGGAAAGATTATTCATGTTATTGATCCACACCTTGTTGAAGAAGTTGTTAATTCAAGTAAATTGGATCAAGTTAGTCTCCTTCTTGCAGTAGCTTTGCAATGTACAGAGAAGGAAGCAAGCAGAAGACCCTCCATGAGAGCTGTAGTGAAGCAGCTAATTGATTTCTGCCATTAATATTATTATTATTATTATTTTGCTAATGAAGCCTTTCTCACCAATCAATATACGTACATATTTATTCACATGAATTGCCAAATCTAAAGCTGGATACCCAAAGTAACAAGTGTTTGAGGCCAAACTAATCCTACTTGATTTATTGATCCCAAATTGTAATTGGATCTAAAGTTACAACGACGAATGAATTAGCTTATCGAAATTACTGTGGGTTGGATGAATTTCGCTGAATTTATTCATGGGTCGAGTTTAATGAGTTTCACAATCCTATACAACCAAATCCCGTCAATGCTCATGTACAACGTAAAACAATAGGAATGGATCTCTAGCACGTAACCACCTAAATACAAATTAGTCTAAGTAGAGATAATGAGTAAATTTCATTCCAACAGTTGCAGTTGGAGTCTTTTGTCTTTCCACCCACATAATCAAATAAAGTTTAACCCATAAGTTGGCCTCCACAATGCATTTTCAAAACTAAATTTTCACCTTATAAAGTACAGAAAAAGGAGCGGGAAAAACATTTATTGACTAACTGTAAATAATAAAGATAGTTTAATTGGCGAAGTCAATAACAACAGAGCATTCATAGGATCACACAGCTTATGTGCAGACAAGAACAGAAGTTTTCAAATGATTCAAAATAGAAGCATTACACATATAGTCAAAAAGCCCTTTTACCCCCATATTAGATTAACACATTCGACACACACACCACGACTCAGTTACCTAACTACCCATTCTATGCTATGGATCCCTTCATAGCACAGAATGTGTTGGCGGGTGAAACCAAAAATACTGCAAAGTAAATTCGAGACAAAAGAGAAGGAATTCGAGATGTGGAATTTGAGAAACGGGATTCGAGAGAGAGAATTTGAGACAAAAGGAAATATATATAAAGAAAACTTTTGCTGTGAGAAACAGAGAATAGAAGAGTGAGAGCCGAGAAAAGTGTAGAGAGGAGAAAGGAGAAGAAAAATCTAGGGTTTGATTTTTCAGTGAGAGTTTCACTCCTTTTGCACTCTGATATTGAGAAAAGATCATTCTTGTACCTAAACTCTTCTGTCTAGTGAAACTTTGGAGAGTGCCTCTGCACGGAGACATAACCCTGGTTGGGTGAACTTCGAAAACAAATCTTTCTGTTATACTCGTTCTTTGTCTTCTTTACTGTGAGTGATTCATTACAGGTTGAAGAAGTTCGCACAAGAGGATAGTTTCCTTACAACTGGTATCAGAGCCTAGGGTTGGCTAATCGAGAACATCGGGGGTTTTTGGTGAAGCTCAATTGAAAGCAAATAGTATGGCAGATGATAAAATCAATATCGACAGGTTCGATGGGTAGGATTTCGGATGGTGGAAATTTCAAATCAAGGACTATCTCTATCTACCACTTGACGGTTGGAAACCTAAGATGGCAGAAGAGGATTTGAACGCAGAATCTGAATGGAAAGTCCTTGATCGAAAGACGCTGGGCGCCATTTGTTTAGGATTAACAAAGAAGACGGGCTACCACATAGCAAAAGCAAAGACTACAAAGGAAGCTATGGATATTCTATCGAATATTTGTGAGAAGTCATCTACATCAAATCAGGTCTTCTTGTTGAAGAAGTTGGTTAATATAAAGCTATCTGACATGGGATCTGTAGCAGAGCATATTAACAACTTTACACAAGTCACAGATTAGTTGGAATCAGCAGGCATAAAGTTGGATAAAAAGCTTCAGGCTTTATTGTTTTTGTGTTCCCTTAAAGAAAGCTACAACATTGCAATGCAGGGTATTTCAAACACCACGAAGGATGACTTGACTCTGGATGATATTGTGAGTAGCATCATGGATGAAGAGACCTGAAGGAAAGCTTCAGGTGGAGATGATTCTTCAGCATCCACATCTTCTACGACATTGGCTGTGGAGAACCATGGATGAAGCAAGAGCAGAGGAAAATGCAACGGGCGTGAAAAGATCACAATCAAGAGAAAAGAGGTTGGGTGCAAAGAAGAATGTTGGTATTGCCACAAAATCGGACACAGAAGGTTTCAATGTGAAGCCTACAAGAAGAAGCTGCATGATGAGAATTAAGGAGCAAATGTGGTCAGTGATGAACCCCTACTAGAAAACTTGCGTTTATCTGCAGGGTTTGACTCGATGTCAGACAATTAACTCCAATGCTTCTTTCCACTGCACCTTGCAGAGAGAAGGATTCGCTGATTATGTCAATGGAGATTTTGGACAAGTGGTCATGGGACACGGACACACATGTCCAATTGTCAGAAAAGGGATTGTGATTGTGAATGTCTAAAGTGGAGGACGCCTAGCCTTGCTTGAAACAAGACATATACTAGAACTGAAGGAAAACCTCATCTCAACCAGTAAACTTGACCAAGAAGGTCTGGTACTTTGCGTGCAGAGAGTGGAAGATAACCTCAGGAGCAAGAGTACTAGCAAAGGGAAAGCGTACAGGTACACTTTACCTTCTCTAGGGAGACAATATCAGTGATATGATTGCAACTACAGTAGCTACAGGAAATCTATCTACTCTATGGCATCATTGGTTGCGACATCTTGGTGAAAAGGGTGTAAAGCAGTTACACTTAAGAAAGCTACTTCCAGGATTGCAAAAGGTTGATCTAGATTTTTGTGAGAACTGCATCTATGGAAAACAGAAGGCAGTCAGTTTTCAGTTGAATAATCGACAAAATAAAAGTCAAAAGCTAGAGTTGGTTCACACTAATGTATGGGGACTAGCTCCGGAGCTCTCTTATGGTGGTAAGAGATATTTTGTTACATTCATTGATGATGCAACAAGGAAAACTTGGGTCTATGCTCTCAAAGAAAAATCAGAAGTTTTTGGGGTGTTCAAAATGTGGAAGACTATGGTAGAAAAGGAAACAGGCTGTCAAGTTAAATGTTTGAAGTCAGACAATGGTGGTGAATATACAACCAAGGAATTTGTAGAATACTTGTGTCAGCAAGGCATACATGGGTTGAAGATTGTTCTTAGAACTCCTCAGGAGAATGGTGTTGTGGAGAGGATGAACAGGACCATTCTAGAACGTGCGAGATGCATGAAACTACATGCGGGTCTTCCACTACACTTGTGGGCTGTTGCAGTTGATACAGCTGTTTACCTTATCAATAGAAGCCCAACTAATGCGTTGCATGGAGAAATATCACAAGAGAGATGGTCTGGAAAAATTGTAAATTATTTATATCTTAAGATCTTTGGTTGCATTGCATATGTTTTGATTGACAGGGAGGACAGGAAGAAGCTTGATGCTAAGTCCCAAAAGTGCGTCTTTATTGGATATGGTGATGTTGAGCATGGTTACAGACTTTGGGATTACGAGAATAACAAAGTTATTCGCATTCAGAATGTGGTATTCCTTGAAGAAAAGATGTACAAGGATCGTCAGACAGAGTACGGAGAAGCTAAAGAATCAAAATATTTTGAGTTAGATATGGTGCCTGTGAAGAGGACTCCAGCAAATCAGAGTGCATATGAAGGAGAGGTTCAAGATGAACCTAATATCAGTGAGGAGCTAGTTCAAGAGGAACACAATGATTCAGAGCAGACCAACAACTTTGAGGAACCTGTTTTGAGGAGGTCCACATGTGTGAGAAAGCAGAAAGAAATATTTGATCCATCATCAAATATTGTTCTGAGCTATGTCTTGTACACAGATTCGGGAGAATCGGAGACCTATGATTTGGTAAAGAAAGATACATCTCATTTGTAGTGAGAGCGTGCCATGAGAGACGAGATGAGCTCGTTACTTCAGAATAAGACCTAGGAGTTGACCAAGTTGCCAACAAGAAAAAGGGCCTTATTAAACAAATGAGTCTACAGGATTAAGAATGAAGCTGATGGGAGTATCAGACATAAGGCCAAATTTGTAGTCAAAGGTTTTTCTCAAAAGGAATGGACTGACTACTCTGAAATTTTTTCACCAGTAGTGAAGATGACATCGATGAGAGTCTTGCTAAGTAATGCTACAGTTGAGGACCTTCACCTTGAGCAGTTAGAGGTAAAAACAGAGTTTTTACATGGTGACTTAGATAAAGAACTGTACATGGCACAACCTGAAGGTTTTGAGGTCAAAGGTAAGGAGCACATGGTATGTCGCTTAAAGAAAAGCTTGTATGGCATGAAACAAGCTCAGCGACAATGGTACTTGAAGTTTGATGGTTTCATGGAAGAGAAGGGATTTGCACACTGTGAGTCTGATCATTGCGTTTATCTTCGCAAGTATAGCGATGGTGATATTGTATATCTCTCTTTGTATGTGGGTGACATGGTGATGGCTAGTTCAAATATGAAGAGAATTGCTAAAGTGAAGAAGATGTTGGCATCACAGTTTGCTATGAAAGACTTGGGAGAGGCCAAGAATATCCTAGGCATTAAAATCATCAGGGACAGGAAAAACAAGAAGTTATGGCTGTCACAAGAAGACTATGTGCACAAGGTGTTGAAGAGATTCAACATGGACAAGGCAAAACCAGTTGTGACTCCTCTAGCTAGTCACTTCAAACTTTC
This sequence comes from Parsonsia alboflavescens, assembly GCA_028571225.1. Lineage (NCBI taxonomy): Eukaryota > Viridiplantae > Streptophyta > Magnoliopsida > Gentianales > Apocynaceae > Parsonsia > Parsonsia alboflavescens. The sequence goes on along the minus strand of JAOXNR010000001.1, from coordinate 458,050 downwards.
TAAGGACATGTGTCCGAGCACTCAAGCTTTGAAAGATGAAATGGTAGCAGTTCCATGTGCATCAGTAGTGGGAAGTTTGATGTATGCCATGGTGAGCACGAGACCAGACATTACATAGGCAGTAGGAGTAATGAGTCGATACTTGTAGAGCCCAGGCAAAGAGCATTGGAATGCAATAAAATGGACATTGAGATATCTGGCAGGTACACCAAATTACTCTCTTTGTTATGGTAACACATCCCTAGAATTGGAAGGCTTTGTGGATGCAGATCACTTGGGTGATTGAGACAGTGGCAAGAGTACCACGGGCTAGGTCTTTACAATTGGAGTTACAGCAGTGAGTTGGATATCTCAACTGCAGAAGGTGGTGGAGCTATCGACAATAGAAATAGAGTATGTGGTGATCACAAAAGCTTCCATGGAAATCATGTGGTTACAAGAGTACATGGAGGAGTTATATCAAAAGCAGCCAATTAGTACATTGTGGAGTGATGGTCAAAGTGCAGTGCACTTAGCTAAGAACTCAGCGTATCAATCAAGGACGAGACATATCAAGAAGCGTTATCACTTCATCAGGTTAGCTTTGAAGGATAATGAGTTGATGTTACAAAAGATTGATAGCTCAAAGAACCCTGCTGATATGTTGACCAAGGTAGTAGACAGAGAAAAACATGTTTTTTGTACTACCACCATTGGTGTTACTCCATGTTAATTGATGAGGAGTATTGCAAAGGTACAAGTATAGAAGACTGTTGCAACTTTGCTTGGTGCATGAGGTATATTTATCTTCAAGTGGGAGATTGTTAGCGGGTGAAGCCAAATATATTGCAAAGGAAATTTGAGACTCGAGAGAAGGAATTCGAGACAAGGAGGATTCAAGAAAGAGAGATTCCATGACAGAGAGAAGAGAATCCGAGACATGGAATTCGAGAAACGGGATTTGAGATGCCAGATTCAAGATTCGAGACTCGAGAGAAGGAATTCGAGACAGAAGGAAATATATATAAAGAAAAATTCTACCCTGAGAAACAGAGAATAGAAGAGACAGAATATAAGAGTGAGAGGCAAGAAAAGTGTAGAGAGGAGAAAGGAGAAGAAAAATCGAGGGTTTGATTTTCCAGTGAGAGTTCTCACTCCTTTTGTACTATGATCTCGAGAGAAGATCATTTTTGTACCTAAACTCTTCTGTCTATTGAAAATTTGGAGAGTGCCTTTGCACGAAGACGTAGTCCTGATTGGATGAATTTCGAAAACAAATTTTTCTGTCATACTCGTTCTGTCTTCCTTACTATGAGTGATTTATTGCAGGTTGAAGAAGTTCGCACAAGAGGATAGTTTCTTTATAGAATGTGCATTGTCTAAATAAAAGAAAATATATTTACCTTTATATTCTATATCCAGGGGCACAAAAAAATTTGACACTTCATACGTATCTTAATTTCTGACGAATGCTCCATTTGTACCAAAAATGTGGTTGGTTTAGGTGGTGTGTGAAACGGCATGCGTGTAAATTGGTCAAAGGTGGTGACAGTAACTACTCAGTTAGCCATACTTCTTCTTACATTATTATACTCAAAAAATAGAAAGCCCCCTCAAACACCATCCATATACCACTACTACTATACTTTGTTAAGTGTGAATTCTTTGTGAAATGGCAATTGGTTCCCTTTGACCAGAACAGAGGTTGTGGTGTGGATCAGAAGAAGATGCCATGGTGCTTCATCTATGACCTGCAGATTAATGAAGTTGGATGGTTGGTAGATCAGAAAACCAAAGAAAAAGAATGAAGTAGTTGCCGGCCGCCCTCCTTAACGATAAATCAAATGAAAGACAAGGCAAGCCTTTGCTTTTGGTTTTTGGTTAGTTAATAATTGAGGTGGAAGTGGAACTACTGGCAGGAGGATGGTCTTCGGCGGGTCAAAAAGTTGTGTATAACTTCTCCTCTCGATCATGATGAGACCAGCCACCAGCCGTTGAATGTGATATGAACTTGGGAGTCAAGAGTCACACAATTCTCCACTTAGATTCTAATAGTATTCCCTCTGTCCAAATATTAATGTTATGTAGTTATTTATAATTGAATATTTTATTTTTTTTAATTAATAAAAATTTTATTAAGAAAATTAATTGAATGTTTTATTTTTTAAATTAATAAAAATTTTATTAAAAAAATTGATAATATAATGTATTAATAAATTAAATTAAATTTTTTTTATTAAAATCGATATAAATCAAACTGAAACTTCTAATTTCGAATAGAATGAGTACTATCATGTTTACTTGAGTTATTGTGTAATGCATATCATTAACATGGTGGTTTAGTGGGTACTCCCTTTCGTACTTTCTCACTTTTAGTTTTAACACAGTCACGCACTTCTCGGATCCCTTTTGCACTCACACGGTGGCACGGTGCATCCCTTTATATGTTTGTTTGTAATGGTATATGACTACTATATATACAATGTGACAGATGTTAGTCCTGGGTGCACTTCACTCACCACAAAGGATTCCTCCCCTCCCTTTGTTTCCTATTATTATATTATATTTTTGTTCCATTCCTTCCATGGCTTTCTGCTTCCCGACGAATACCGATTCTTGAAGCCAAAACTGCAAGGACTTGCTTTCCTCACAATTCTGCCATCTCTGGGTATGTCCCCTTTTTTTTTTGGGTGTTACCGTTAAATTTTGGTCGCTCTCTCTACCCAGTTTAAAAAAATCCATTCTTTAAATTTTTGCCATGCCATTGCCACGAGTTTGTGACTGAGTCTTGTCGGTTCTAACTTTCAAAAACCCAGAAAAGATGTCCACAGAGATCTTTAGCTTCTTCTTGGTCTCGCTATATCTGTGCTTGTCAACTTAAAGCTTTTGGAATATGGCAATTGCTATTGATTTCTTGCTATTATTCAGCTTCTTAACCTCTGCCGTTTCTGTTTCGGCTGTCAATTCCGAGGGGAAAACTCTCTTGTCCCTTCTTATACATTGGACGGTTGTTCCCTCTTCCATCAAACTCAGTTGGAATGCTTCTCATTCCAGTCCTTGCTCTTGGGTCGGAGTTCAATGCGTCCCCACTAATGAATTCGTGGTTGCTTTGAACCTTTCTAACTATGGAATTTCGGGTGAATTGGGACCAGAAATTTCACATTTGAAGCGCTTGAGATTACTTGATTTGAGCACCAACAGTTTTTCTGGTTCAATTCCTCCTGAGCTATGTAACTGCAGTCTTCTTGAACAATTGGATCTGTCACTCAATTGCTTCACCGGAAGATTGCCTGAGAACATCGGAAATCTGGAGAACTTAAGGTATATGAACTTGTACCTGAATTCTCTGAATGGGACAATACCAGAATCTCTGTTTGCCATTCCATATCTCGACACCGTCTACCTGAATACCAATGCTCTTACTGGGGCAATCCCTTCCAACATTGGTAATGCGAGCAAACTCTTGTACCTTTGGTTGCACAAGAATCAATTATCAGGGACCATTCCTTTCTCAATCGGTGATTGCACTGCATTGCAAGAACTTTATTTGAACAACAATGAATTGGTTGGGCATCTGCCTCAGAGCCTGGATAAACTCGAGCACCTCGTTTACTTTGATGTAAGCAGGAACCAGTTACAGGGCGGCTTTCCTTTTATTTCTGGCAGTTGCAAAGAGATGGATAATTTGGTTTTGTCTTTCAACCTCTTCAGTGGAAGTATTCCACTGGCTTTGGGAAACTGCAGTAGCCTCACGACACTTGCTACTGTGAGTTGTGCCTTCAGTGGTCCAATTCCTTCCACAATTGGACTTCTCTCTAAGCTGGAGACACTTTACCTTTCTGACAATCATTTCACCGGAGAAATACCACCAGAGTTGGGAAACTGCAAATCCTTGGTTGATCTAAGAATAGAGGAAAACCAACTTAAGGGTGGGATTCCTCCTGAACTAGGGATGCTCACTCAGTTGCAGAACTTATTTCTCTTCACCAACCACTTGACCGGAGAAATTCCAATTGGCATCTGGAAAATTCCAGTCCTGGAGAATGTCTTGGTTTATCAAAACAGTCTCTCTGGAGAGCTACCCATTGAAGTCACTGAACTAAGGCATCTGAAAAATCTTTCCTTGTACGAAAACAAATTTAATGGCGCAATACCTGAAGGCTTGGGTATGAACAGCAGTTTAGTACAAGTAGATTTGACTGATAACCATTTCAGTGGGCAAATTCCCCCGAATCTTTGCTTCGGAAATCATCTGAGGAAGCTGAACTTAGGTCAGAATAATTTCCAAGGTAGCATTCCTTCCCAAGTTGGAAATTGCTCCAATTTGACAAGACTGATTCTTGAAAAGAACGACCTCACTGGCTTCATTCCAGACTTTGTAGAGAATCCCAACCTGTCATACATGGATCTGAGTGACAATTGCTTCATAGGAGGTATCCATCCAAGTTTGAGGAACCTCTTGAATGTTACTTCAATTGACTTGTCAATGAATCAGCTCTCAGGACCTATACCTCCTGAGCTGGGAAGATTGGTGGATCTTCAGGTTTTAAATCTATCTAACAATAGGTTGATTGGTGAACTGCCATCTCAGTTGTCAAACAGCAATAAAATTTTGCAACTTGACTTGAGTAACAATTTGTTGAACGGCTCGATACCTTCCAATTTAAGGAACCTGGTAGAGTTGTCCAGCTTGAGTCTAAGTGAGAATGGATTTACAGGTGATATCCCAAATTTTTTGTTTGAATTCAGCAAGCTTTCTAGTCTTCAGCTAGGAGCAAATATGTTCGGCGGAAACATTCCACCATCAATTGGATCATCTGAAGCAATACAGAACCTGAGGTCACTCAATCTGAGCAGTAACAGGTTGACTGGCCAAGTTCCATATGAGCTGGGAAGATTATCCATGCTAGAGCAGTTGGATATATCTTGCAACAATCTATCAGGAAGTTTAGGAGTCCTTGGTAACATGCATTCGTTGATCTTCATCAATGTCTCCCACAATAGTTTCTCAGGTTCAGTGCCGGCAACTTTGCTGAACTTCCTGAATTCATCTCCCACTTCATTTGCTGGAAATTCATGGCTCTGTGTGAATTGTCTTGCTGTTGATGACTTGAATTGCATTAAAGACAGTAACTTACGACCTTGCAATCTAAAATCCAAGAACAAGACAACCCATCATGGAGCAAAAATTGCAATAATAGTGCTGGGATCATCAGCGCTTCTTGCGGTTCTACTTGTTGGCTTTGCATACATGCATATGCGGAACAAAGCATCAAGACTACAAAGTCTTGTTGATGTTGAAGAAGGTACATCTTCCCTTCTTAAACAAATAATGGAAGCAACAGAAAACCTGAATGATAGATTTATTATTGGAAGGGGAGCTCATGGTACAGTATATAAGGCTAGGCTAGGTCCAGAAGGTGTGTACGCCGTGAAGAAGCTTCCCTTCGTTGGGATAAAGGGTGACAACCAAAGTATGATGAGAGAAATTCAGACGATTGGGAAGGTGCGTCACCGGAACCTCATTAAGATGGAGGAATTCTGGTTTAGAAAGAATTATGGCTTGATTTTGTACAGATACATGAAGAATGGAAGCCTTCATGATGTACTTCACCAGAGGAATCCACCTCAGCCTTTAGAATGGAACATCCGATACAAGATAGCACTTGGAACCGCCCAGGGGCTATCATATCTTCATTTTGACTGTGATCCTGCAATCATTCACAGGGATATTAAACCAATGAACATATTATTAGATGCAGATTTTGAGCCTCATATATCAGACTTTGGCATTGCCAGACTTCTAGATGGTTCTGCAGCATTGCTCTCATCCACCACAGCACTTGGAACTGTTGGTTATATTGCTCCAGGTAACTTGCTGCTGCTCTACTTTTTCTGCATGTGAAATTCTGTTAATGAAATTCTTATCTGTAGTAATGTTAAACATTTGCATTATGAATTTGACAGAAAATGCATTTACAACAATCAAGAGCAAGGAGGCCGATGTGTACAGTTTTGGTGTTGTCTTGTTGGAGCTGATAACCGGAAAGATGGCCTTGGATCCATCATTCAATGGGGAACAAGATATCGTGAGCTGGGTTCAGTCTGCAGGTACGACAGGAGCAGAAGAAATTGAGCATGTTGTTGAGCCAAGCCTTTTGGATGAGTTTATTGATTCAAGTATCAAGAAGCAAGTCATCGGTGTTCTTTTAGTGGCTTTGATATGTACAGAGAAGGAGCCAAATAGAAGACCCTCCATGAGAGATGTGGTAAAGCTGCTAATGGATACAACATGTTCCACTGTTAAAAGCAAAAGAAATTAGCTAGTCATTAGAAACAGAACATTTCTTAAGTAGGTCTAATGGTGACACGTAATGCAGAAGAAGGTTTCAGTTTATCTCCTTGTATTATGGTTCTCTCCTCATCCTATTCGACGTTATTACATGAAATCTTTTTTCTCAAAATAGACTACCCAGATCAATCTTTTTTCTTAAATGGTAACATGTGTATTCTGCAAATCTTACAAAAATCATTCTCACTATTTTCTCAACAAAACAAGATTTCTTCATGGACTTGGTTGCGTTGCCAGGTCCATTTCATTTTCTACAATCTGGTCCTGTGACCATCATAGATTGCTGCATTTCTCGGACAATGTGAAGTCAATTCCAAATGTTGTGGAATATTATCATGGGTATCCCTTTTTCTATCAAAGGATTAACATGAGTCGTCTCTCTGGTCGTAGTGTCTGAAAACTGCCCAAATTTTTGACCAGCTTGGGGCACCAGAATTTGAGATGTTCTGGAAAAAATCTCTGTTTGCAAAGAAGTAGAGGACCAAGAAAACGAGAAGGCAAGCTGTTGTAATACCACCACTAATGGCAAAAAGACCTTGGAAACTTCGCAATGGCACACTGGAGGAGTTAATGGTAGTGCCATCTGACGTGCGGCAGTCAGAACCATGTAACCACCGTTTCTCAATTTCTAACACCTTACCATCCTCTGTCAATTCAATTACTGCACGAGAGACATCAGCAACTAAAGGACTCCCTTTTGGGAAAGCCTGCAATTTTGACAATATATATTGAATCAGTGGCATTGAAAGTTGCAAAATATCAACACTTCACAAGAACAAGAATGTATTGGCACTGAGACCCTCTTTTATACTGCTTATATCATTGTCCATTGAATATATTTTTCCAAATGTCGTTAAAATATGCGTTTGAACCTAACTCAACCCTTGGCCCTTATATAAACCCGATGTGGGATTCTCAACACTCTCCCTCACGTCCAAGGCCTCTCCCTCTGGAGCGTGAAATTCAACATGGAGGTCCAACATCGGCAAACAATCACACACAAACACAAACAAACCAGACTCAACTCAACCCTTGGCCATTTTACAAACCCGAGGTGGGATTCTCAACAGTTCCCCTCACGCCCAGGGCTTCTACCTCTGGAGCGTGAAATTCAACATGGGGGTCCAACATCGGCAAACAATCACACACAAACACAAACAAACCGGATTCTGATACCATGTTAAAATATGAGTTTGGACCTAACTCAACCCCAAAAGCTAACTCAAAGGAGAAGGATTAACCAAAATCCTATATACTACAATTGACCCTTATACAAACCCGACGTAGAATTCCCAACAAATTCCTACTAAAGACCCACGCTCGGTCATGAATGACAGGGATCAACAGTTAGTCTTGTGAAGTACTTACATAGGCAAATCCGTCCGTTCGATAGGTAGGGCCAAATGCAATGTACTTCTTACAGTACCTGGATAAAAAGAATTTAATATAAGGAGCTACATCAAAGAAAGCTGATATTCCACCATTTTCGCTTCCTTTGGACAAAGCTTCCTCACAATTCTCGAGAGATTTGCAAGTCCTGATCTTGGATTCATCAAACCCCAGATTTTTCAAGAAATCGATAATAAATGAGCCTTCTTGACACCCAACATAGTCTCCATGCTTAATAAGTTCCTTCACATCTGTGATGACTGGTTGAAGCCTCTGTACTGTTAATGTTGACGATAGGCTTGCAGTGTAAGTTGAGCTCAAGATCAGAACAACAAACATCCAAACCACCAAAACCAATCTAGCTAAATTGCTCACAATTTTTTCTCCTGCAAGGATCCATGAGGTGGAAGCAATTAAGAACATAAATTCAAGGATAATTCAGGAATTAAATCTTTTGCAAAGTACATTTTAAGAAATGAAGAAGGGAGGTTAGTTACTCTGTGCAAACACCAGTATCATGAATGAAAAGTAAAAGATTTTTCCAACATGCTCTGAAGGGGGTCCTCGAAAAGCAGGGTTTACTCTATGTTCAAGAATCCATACAGCCATGCCCGTGTAAATAAACAATATGATACTTGTCAACCATAGTTTTTTCTCCAGAGGCTTTATGAAAGCCCACGTGTCACCAATATCCTCATAAGAGATTGGCACAATACCAACAATGCCTCCTTCTGCAAATGGCAGAGTGAAGTCAACGAACATTGATCTCTTGGCTGTGATTGTTATGTCACCCACAGCAGCAGCATAGTTCTAAGGTGTGAAGAACAACGTCAAGCAAAAATTGCAAATAACCAAGCACATGTTCATAAGAAAAGAGCACAAATATAACAAAACTGAATAATGATCAAGTTGGGAAGATTTACTAATTTAGTAATGTGACTTACCTGAAGAAAAACTTGGTAAACAAGATCACTATAACTTCCAGCACTTGAACCATCAAGTTTCGAAAATGGAACATACTCATAAGGCACAGCATATGGTAATGCTGCCATGACAGCATCGAATATTTCTATATAGTATCCACTGACTTGAAAGGCATTGCCTTGATGGTCCTTTACCACTTTCACAAATTCACCAAATCCAGATTTTATTGGAACACCAATTCTTAGTCTTGTCCCTCTTACTGGAATTTCCCAACCTCTAGGTACAATTATTGATTCTCCTGGCCAAATGATACTCCTTAAGTTTCCCTTTGTGGTTGAATTAGTATCACTAGCATTCATACTGAGGTCCCTTTCAATTCCAAATGATGGTGTCCAGATTCCTACCTCTCTTTCACCTTTCCCAACCACATTGAGTACTTGATAGGCTGATGGCTCAAGTTGTCCATTGGAAAGATGAAATTTTCCACTTAGTCCTTTAAACCTCGTGCTTAAGAAAGCCTTAAGAAGTTGAGGACCAATAGGAGAAGTTCCCAATGCAAACAGGCCTGTGCCTGATGAGTTTGATTTTGTCAAGGACTTTTCTCTGTTAATTCCAACTTCTTCTACTGCCATAGCTAGTGCACAAAGTGTGTCATAAGCCCAGAGACCAAAAATACTCAGTTCTGCTCGTCCGAGTTGAGGGTTTTCCAGTAGGAACTTCCTCTTCCACCTACTGGTGAAAGAGTCTAGTTTGTTTGACTGTGGAACTAAAGGCTTTATGCCTAATACACCTTGCATGGCTTCCACGACATTTAAATCCATTGAGTTGAGTAGATCCATCATCCCATGCGTAGCAATCCAGGCATAGCCATCAGTCATCATTCCTATTTTCTTTGCTATTACAAAGAGTCGAGCTCCAAGAGAGTGTGAGAGATGCACCACAAATACTCGTGTCTGCATAGTCATCATTTTATACAACTCTTGCAGAATAAAGTCATCTGATGCCCGAAGAGGAATAATGCACCTGTATGAAACTCGAGCATTGATGTCCTGAAATGCATTAGATAAGGATGGAAGGATTCCATTCCCATAATCTGAATCTTCATATATGATAACAACCTGGCTCCACCTGAAAGCCTTGACAATGGCAGCAATTGCTCCAACTTGAGTGTCATCACTTTGGGTTGTTTGAACAAAATAAGGAGTTTGAGGACGAAGAGAAGGACTTGTTGCAGAGAAAGAGATAATTGGTACATGAGCCCGTGCTCCAAGATTTATCAGAAAGTTGGCTTGTGAAGATTTTTGAGGACCAATAATTGCATCCACCTCTACATCTTTCAACAAATTGAGACCTATTTGGATGTAAAAAGATCGAATCAGCAATTACTAATTAATCAAGCATTCGGTGAATTCTTACATATAGAGGTTGCTTGTTTCTGAAAGGATACATTAGGGTCTGGCAATTAATTTAGACCGGATTATATAGGGTTCTCCTCAATGGAAGCGAATGAAAGGAGGCTTTCAGAGGGAATCATAGGTAACGTGAAGTCCATCGGGTTGCTCATGACATTAGCAGCACTGAATCTTACAAATAAAAAGAAACGTGAACATATCCAATCTTATGGTCATTTGAGTATATGAATTGTAGATGTGGACCATGATACGCATTGTTAAACAAAATTTTCCTTCTTATAGTTGGATGAAAAATCAAGCACTGTTTGGCAAGATAAAAGATGAAGTCGTACCCAAGAACCAGCATAACAATATTCCATGCATGAATTACAGAAATGGCATGGGGAAGAAGTGAGTACCAGAATTGGCTGCTTCAATGACCTTTCCCTTTGAGTCCCTAACATGGAGTACCAGCCTGGTGGTGTGGTTAGCTTGAGCTGAATAAAAATCTGAAAGAGCCAAAGACAAACAGCTCAATCCAATACGTCCTACTGGTGAATCTAAATCAAGAATTATGCCAACATGAAAATTGAATGGGTTCTTCTGGCTGTTCTGTTGTGCAATGCACAAAACAGAGAGCCAAGTGAGTAGAATAGGCAGTCGGGAGAGATACATTTTCCTCAAAAATGTTTGCAAGGATAAAATGCAAAGCAATCATTTATATATGCACTCACATGAATATGCTGTGACAGAAGGAGTTGAATTGAAATGGTAAAAGCATACATAAGACCATTCTTTAGTTGTGAATTGTGATCCTATTTCTTTACATCCAAGTTTCTATTCGTCAGCGATGAATACACCAACACTTGTTCATTTAGACTCTGTTATCTAATTGCCTAACTCAGGAACGTAAGATTGTTTATCAAATTTCCTGAATAAGACAAAGTCTCAAAGCTCCTCATCAGAGTCATCCTTCATTCCGGGATGTCATAACACTACCATATAACAAATGAGGATCAAGATATAAAAAAGCAAAGTCAAAGCAAGAGAAAGAAGCAATCCTTGTTCAATGCCCTAGTTGACCAACTGCATGTGGTTAAGAAAATTTTCTCATAACTATAAAATATCAAAACGATTGAAATTACTGAGGAAGGAAGGTAGCATTAACTACTAGGATCTGGCATTATAGGAGACTTCCCGGAAGGTTCTGTATAATTACACTACTAAACAAGTCATCTAAAATAGCAACTTTTTGTTCTCTGAATCTGTCCAATTCAATTCCGTATCTGCTTTCATTTCTATTTTCGACTGAGAAAAAAAAATGAATTTTGTTAAACAGCATTTTAATTATAACATTTCAGTTTAGTTTTAAAATTTCAATCTATAAAAGGAAGGAAGAGAAGAGTCGTCTTGAACCAATCTTTGAAACCAAAAACTGAAAGGCCACGCGAACGATCAGAAGACCATTAATTAGAATAACAAGTAAAGTAGGTAGAGGACACGATGACCAGGCTAACGATATATGAACAGATTTTGCAGCAAAAATAAAATAATAACAGCGACATAGACAACGCAGATTGAAACTTGAAAAAGAAAGCCTTTCAGTAGATTATTGTATACTAATAGTGGCACCACATGATTAATCTTAGAAAAATTTCAAAAATCTGATCTTCATAATCTTACATCAACGAATTACTAAAAAGTAATGAAAGCAAGACGACGATTTCATCAAAAAATTGATTCATTATAATAATTTTCTTGACTTCCCAACAGTTGGATGTAATTACCCAGAAGGAATATTGACAGAGCACCTCTTCGTGAATCGTGTAGACGAGAATGGGGGGATGGAGTTATACCTTGAAGAAGATCATGGTGGCGCTGTCCTCCTAATCACTTACTTTACTGCAGCGCAGAGCATAACAGCATCAAGCTACTGTAATGTTCTCCACTTCTCTCCGAAATATTGTCACATTTCTATCCTTTTTCCGATTGTTATCAATTTATATATAGATTGAGAGCGATCAGGGAAACAAAGGTCATTGTCCCAATTTTAATCGACAGGGGAGGATGGAAGGCTCGTGATAAATTTTTATACGAAGGGCAAAGGACAACACCATCACAAATCTATTGGGCTTTTAAGCACCAGATTGCAGAGGTAGGTCAAGCTCATGGATTAATACATGTTCAGCAAATCTTTGAATTTAAAAAGTTGCGCAGAAAGGCTAGTAGACCGAGCTGTAGAGCTGGGACGACTTGGAAGCAACCTGAACTGAAAGCTGCATTTTTCCTTAACGTCGATGGAGCTCGCAGAGGAAATCCAGAGGAAAGTGCAATTGGAGGTGTGCTTAGATACCGTCATGGGGATTTTCAGGCTGCCTTTTTAGCGAATCTTATGAGAAGAGGGAAGTTTCAAAGGATTCATGTCTTCCAGAAGGAAATCAGCTAACTGATTTTTTAGAAAACTTTGCTTTGGACGCTAATGGTTTGAGATTCTTTGATTCTATTTCTTCACTTCCTCGCTTTGCAAAGGGTACATATAGATTATACAGATCAGGATACCCTACCATATTCATATCATGTAATCATATGATAACGACAGGTGCGCTTGTATAACTGGATATAATGAGGTAAGCTATGGTTCTTTCCCTCAAATTATAATTTTTTTTTTTTAAACAAACGGATAGGGGTCCGTCAAAAATCCTACCATTAGAAGTGACTTTTGTATAGGGATGACAAAATGATCTAACCCGATGGATATTCGATCTGACTTGACCTGTTTGGGACGAGTTTTACCTGACATATTTAAGGATGGTGCAGGTATAGGTTTTATAGAGGAGACCCGCGCACAGGTTAGGTCGGGCTTGGGGTTGACCAGTGACCTGACTAGCCCTGTTTAATATACATATTTTATAATTATATTTTATATAAAATAAAATACTAATTTTGCAGTAAAATGTTTATTACCCTAACTGCTGCAGTTCAAACACTCAAATTACATCTCTTTTTCTCTCAATCTCTCATCTCTGTTTCTCTCTC
>JAOXNR010000001.1:422130-444879 GCA_028571225.1 Parsonsia alboflavescens | reverse complement strand
TTGTGAATTTTTTTAGTTATAAGCTTTAGGCTTTCTATAGTCATCATCAGTGTAGTCATAAGCAACTCAGTTTTCTTGGTATGAGTTGATTTACATCAGTGACGGAACCATAAATATTTCTTAGTGAAGTTAAACTTTTCACTAAATTAGGTCACACTACCATATTAATAAATATGACAATAGTTACATTAATTACATTTAAGTGGAGTCAATTTAAAGAATTTTTTTAAAAAAAATTATATATTAAAAAATATATACCTTTTTGAGTGGAGTCATTTCATCCACAATCTCATATGTTTAATCTGTCATTGATTTGCATGAGTTTGAACCTTTAGAGCATGATTCAACTCCAAGTGAAATAATCAGGATATGTACATAAGCATAGTTTAGATAATGCTTGTAAAATTTTTTTTAAAAAAGTAATGTAATTTTTTTAATATATTTTTGTCCCAAAACAAAACATAGGTTAAGTAGCAAATGACAAGGAAATGCACAAACTTATACATTAAGTCTTGGATAAGATTATTATGGAAACATAATATCACAGATAATGCAATATTTTTAATTATTCCTATAAAAATCACGAAAAGTTTTACTGTAATTAATGATCCTATCAAGAAAGGCATCAGAACATGATATGTTATTATTTTTGTTAAAAGAAAAAATTGGAGAATTTTTTTATTTCTTAAATGAGCAACCTAATAAACTCCAAATCATATTTTCCAAATTTCCAATTTTCTAAACAATAATAGTAAAAAGGGGAAGACTTTATTGGTATTTCTTACTATTGCGATAGAAAAAGGAAATATGAATATTGTCATGAATCTCATATTTTGTACCTGCGGACATTATCTAAATCTACGGTACTCTTGTCGGCGAAGGGTAAAAGAAAGCTTCAAATCGACCCATTATTAGTATTTTGTGTTCTGAGAATAATTATTAATATTTTAATTTAAAACTATGGTCCGTAATCAATCACCAATTCGATGCTACTTCGCAGAAGCTTCGTCTTCATCCGCCCACTGCCGGCCACTTAACGTCATTCAGTCCCTCTCTCACATCTCTTTTTCATCTGGAAGAACAAGGAAAAAGAATACTCAACTCCAAACTTCAACGTCTCCTCATCTCTATTTGTACATACGGGGAGTCGTACGGCCCCTTTGTCTTCCTGTTCCCGAGATTATTGTTTCGAACATCATAGTTATCGGCTTAGTTATCAGTTGATTTTGGGGATGAGTTGAAGAAAGGGTGTAGTTTTGTTCACATCATATGGTCTTGTCTACTAAGGTACAAGTGGATTGAGGAAACTTTTAAGATCATACATCGCACTATCGTTTGTCTTTTCTGCTTCTCTTTTTTCCTTTTAGTTAGAATCTTAATCTGGGATTTTTTTTTTGTTGTTAATCTTTTGCATCAACAGCCTTTTCTCTCTTTTGTAGTTCTGAACGTTGTTGGTTTGGGTCGATCTGGTAGGGGTAGTTGAAATGTTGTACTTATCTGTTCCTATTCTGACTTACCTGTTATTTGTAGTGTAATATACCATTTTAATTTGCTACCTAGTGTTGTCTCTTTGACTTGTTAACCGCCTAAACATATCACATTACGTGGGTTACCCTCTGTAATGCAATCTGTTGGCAGTTGCTTAAGCAAAGAAATTTAAACCTGGTCTGGAAACTGTTTCAGTTCTTGGTATTCTGGATTCTACCTTTGTTCATATTTGCTCTGGGTGCACTTCTTATTAGTTGCTGTGAGTGTAGTCATTTGAAATTTAGTAAAATCTTTTATTGATTTGAGGGCTCTCCTTCTAATTTGTACTCCTGATCTTGCTTAGTAAACTATGGAGGCAAGTTAGTTGAGACTTTTGTACTATTATAGATTAATATTTCCTCGTATTCCCTTTTATGAAAATAAAAGGGACAAAATTTCCTCCTAATTTACCATATTAGATTTTGTTTATGTGCAAGGTAGCTAGGGTGTCATATGGGATCTATGGAATTGAGATCTTCGCACGAGGTGATGGATTCTGATTCAGATGAAGAAACTCCTCTTGGCTCATCTCATTCAACAAATAAAATGCAATCTATGCAATGTGAGGCATCTCGTGTCTCATCCCCCACACACATTTCCCATCCATGGGTCCTACGAAAGATATGGCATATCAGCGTGTTCAGGAGTGTTTACATTGTCCTAATTAAAGCAAAGATCAATATGCTTCTACCTTTTGGGCCTCTAGCAATAGTGTTACACTATGTAACCAAAAAGCATCATGTAAGATTAATAAAACATTCTCTGTCTTGTTTGCTCTTACTTCACATATGCAACGACATGCAGAAAGTTGATCTGGAGTGAGCTCTCATTCTTAATTTTTGCTTATTTATTATGTTAATTGTTTATCTCTATTAGGGATGGGTGTTCTTCTTCAGCTTAGTGGGCATTACACCTTTGGCTGAGCGACTAGGCTATGCAACTGAGTGAGTACTGGCTTTCTTGCATTCCAGCATTTTCATTTTTCTGTCCAATAAATTTGCAGACCCATTGGGGTAGATACTGATATTCTTGTTCATGAACCTCTACTGCAGGCAGCTTGCACTTTATACAGGACCTACAGGTAGAAATCTCTTTCTGGCATTTAATCACTTGTTTGCACACTCAGTATTGTTTGTTCTGCATGGTCACTGTATATAGACACTGCATTTATTTTGGAATGTTAGTTTCTGGGCATTAACCTGCAAATTCCAAGATAATTTTGAGGTTGCAACTTAAAGTAAAAACTGAGATGTTTTGTTTTTGGAGGGAAATATTTTCTTAGCACTTCCGGGTGATATATGGCTAATTTTCATTCTTTATCATCTTGTTTGCTTTCCCTTGAGAATTACAATGATTAAGGAGCTCAAATTATTTCTCATGGTTGATATTTGTTGGTATTTGCATATAGACATCCAGCCAGTTTTTTTTTGTGATGTATGTGTAGGGGTGTTGCAGGGTTCTCCTAGTCCTATTAAAAGCAGGACTTGGGGCAATATTCAGGTGTTGACAAAGCTTTGGTTGGAAAGGAAGTGTAATCATTGTATAGGAATGGGGATTTTTCTGTTTAGACTCGTCCATGTTTTTTGAGTTAGTGTCATCTTATGAGGAAATATATGACAAAATTTCAGCTTAAGGGAGAGCATGATCGGATGGTAAGGGCCAAATGTATAGTCTTATGTTCGTACTGCTTGTTAATTGAGAGATAGAAATTCGTTGATATGAATGTGTAAAATGATACAACTAGAAAACTAAATTGGTATATTTATGGAATTGCTGGGTTCTTCTGTTTTGCTCTTCCTCTTTTTTATTTGTTTTCTTTAGGTAAACCATTTTTTAAAATTGATTTCTAAAATGGTATTAATCTGATTTTTAATTTTTTTAAAAGATATTTTTTTGTGTATGAAAGAGCATTATCTTTTTTGAGATATTCCTTTTTAACATAGAACATGGTTGTAGATATAGAATTTTAGATGGGAATTTTTCTTCTTTAATATTGCAAAGAGTTATGTATACGTATATGTACACACACACACACACACACACACACACACACATATATAAAATAATAATAAGTAATGCTATTGAAAGCACAAGTGGAGAACATCTACTTATACACATGGTTAATACTATGTGAACATACGCAGGTGCTAGTTTACTTTATAGCATTTCTATATATATATATATATATGTACACGATCTATTTGAGATTTATTGTATCCTATGCAAGCATAACCTTTCCAAAAATATGTGAACAGAAATCCTCTAATCATGTCTTGTCAACACTTCCCCCAAGTTGGTGCAAACATATCGCACATGCCCAATTTGCAAGCTAGCGTGTGAAGTGTTTGTTTATTGAGACCTCTGTGAATTCATTTGCTAGTTGTATTATTCATGATACATGAAACAAACTGAAGACACCACTTGAGACCTTTTCTTTGATGAAATGTTGATAAATTTAAATGTTTTTAGTGTGATCATGCTGAACTGTATCATAAGTTATTCTCACAGTACTGGGAAAGTCTCCTCATTTTCGCAAATCCATCAATAATTTTTGTACTGAAAGAACCTTGCAAAAACCTTGAGTTATGGCTTTGTATTCTGCTTCTGCAACTAGCACTACACCTTACTTTTACCACTTCTCCAAGTAACTAAAATCCCTCCAACCAGCATATGATAACTTAGCATAAGATAACCAGATGTAGATCTTTGTCTCCTATAGATTCAACCTAATCAACATATGTAAAGGCTTTGATATGGAAGTGAGCATGTTTGTAGAAAAGTAGACCTTTCCCTGGAGCAAACTTCAGGTACTGTAAAACATGGAGGACAATTTGCATGTGTTGATTGCATGAATGGTTCAAGCTGATCAATTCTATGTCTAGTCTAGTTGAGAGAGACAAATAAGTTTTTCAACCAACTTCTGATATCAACCTTTACCGATTCGCTGGCCCCCTTCTTGTAACCTGTGATTGTTTCCAATGGGCGATTTTGTTAGTTTTGCAACCTGTAACCGTCTCTTTTAAGAGATACAAAATATACTTCTTTTGAGAAATAAAAATTCTAATTTCTGATTTGAGAACTTCAATTCCCAAGAAGTTGTGTAGTTTACCTGAATGCTTGATCTCAAATTCTTTGCCATTATCTTCTTCACTTGGCTGATCTCTTCTTTGTCATCTTCTGTTATTACTATATCATCTACAAAAATTACGGGAAGAGTAAGTTTAACTTTTTATATCTTATGAAGAAGGTATGATTAGTGTTACTTTGTTGGCATCAAAGGTGAAAAAAGCTATGCTGAATTTATCCAAACAAATCCCCCAAGATATGGGTTAAGGAGCCATTGCCCATTGTGATGTTATTTCTGGTAAGACATCATAGCAGACTTCAAATCCTTTAGAAGTGCGTCTCGTCTCTCTTCACACCACAATCAATCATTCATGAGTCAAGGTGAGCAGTAATTGCAGTACATGATTGCACATAATTATATGTGGCAATACTGGAGTAGTCAAGTTTAGTTAGGAGTTGGGAAAGATGTTGAATTTCGTTAGAAGACAAGGATTTACAGGAGCCTGTCTCCCTGGGTGTCTCTACACCCTTGAGCTCTTAAGGAACTTATTTTCTCCCATGACTTTGAGTTCGATGGCTATGTAGATTCCAACAAGTTTTCTTTGTATACATTGATTTCCCATGAAAGTCACAGTGCAAGTTATCTATATCAGAAGTACTCACCTTGGGTTGCTCATGATAGTCAAGTTACCGTGACTTCTTGGTTGGTGATGGGTACGCATGACCCCATGTGAGCTCGGCTTGACTCAACTTGACTTGACTCCTGTTGAACATGAGACTTGGCATACCCAAGAAGAGAAAGGACATCTACTGAGAACTGGAGTCCTAGTTTCATTATACTAAGGCTTCAAACCAGCCAGAAAATCATAAACCCCAGTCCTTTTCAACTAGACTTTGAAACAAAACTACATCTTGGAGATCCTGATAGTAATATATCTGCTGGTATTGCCACTTAATTCAGAATACTGATGAGTGTAAATCACCTTGTTTGTGCCATGAATTTTACTTTCTGGGCATCATTCCCTTTGCAAAAGTAAGTCTATTAGGTGGAATTCCAAATCTTTTCAGCACTCTCAGGCAATAATATTCTTTTGGAAATTTGAGGGTTTAGAGTGTTTAGAAGGCATGTCGTAACTGGTGAATTATTAGAATCCCATTACCCATTTATTGCATTAGATTTAGCGGGTGGTTTTCTTTTTCCGGTTGTATACTGAACATTTTTCTAAATTTAATAGACGTAAGGCAATCCCATAACCAAATCAGATAAGTACTAGCTCCAATTTACTAGCATTGATTTGTGCAAAGGAGCTAGGATCTTCGGCTTTACTGCCTTATTGCCCCTCATGGTCTGGAACAAATAAGAAACCTCAAATAAGTAATTGAGTATTATGTTAACTACTATATTTTCAAAAGAATTTCTATTGATTGGATTAGTAGTTACTACTTACCTGTTTTCGTTTCTAGATTTATATGTAGATGTAATTATGAGAGAATAAGAGAGAGATTTATTCTCTCCAATCCTAAAATTCTACATGGTTCGGCCAGGTTGCCTTTTGAGGGGAATTTTATCACCTCTGCGACCTAGGATTGTTTTGTTACCTTTTGAGATTGAGTTTATTCCAATGCATCTTGGGGTTTGCCTTTTGAGGTGATTTTATCCCTGTGCAATTTATTATTCGTTTTGTTCCTTCTTCAGGTTGAGTTTCCCTCTTCTTAAGTGGAACCTGTGCTGCCTATTAGAGATTGAGTTCTTCTCCCTCCACAGCACCTTAGGTTTTTCTGCCATTTTTGGACTTTCAATAGGTTGACTTCCCCCCCCCCCCCCTCCTATTGTCACAGCTTTCACCATCTGCAAGCCCATCATGCGGACTTCCTCTTCCCTGATTCTGGCCACCAGCTGCAGCTGCGAGTGATCACAAGTGCTGACATCAGCACCAGGTGGTCCTCCACGAGCTAGTGCTTGAGCCTTTTCCAGTGTCTTTCTGGCAGCCCTTTTCTCAGTAGCTGTGCCTCCTCAGGCCCACTTCAGTCCTCTGTTGCTGGTCAAGGCTATTGCATCTTTGGGGTGTGTTCTGGTCACTTTTCTGTTCCTTGGTGCATTTTTTGTTCTGCTTTTGGTTAAAGTTCCAGGTTGTACCTGCAGACCTTCCTTGGTAGCTTCACTCCTGCGGGTTTTGCTATGTTTATTGAGTTTCCTCATTTTGGTGTTTCATTGACAATGATGGAAAATAAGGTTCACTGGTGGCTTAACTTAAGAGGAAATTAGGCATCTTTGTCCTGCAGCTGTTTGCTACGCTCATGCACCTTCTCCAGTGATGCCATTGCTTTCCTCTGCTAATGTTTTCATATACTAGTTTGCAAATTAGGCATGTGCAACATTTATGTGCCAAAATGGGGGGAGTGTTGACTACTATTAGTATGATGTTAACTACTATATTTGCTAACGTTATAATTGATTATCTAGATCTTAGATTGATCAGTAGATATCTGTTTGGTATAATGACCTTTTTGGTATTCTAGATTTATATATAGATGTGATTATATGAGAATAAGAGAGATTTATTCTCTCAAATCCTAAAATTCTATACAAGTGAACAACAAATTGGCAGAAATGGAAGAACTGAACCTGTTGATGGATGGAATTGACTGGTATAGAGACTGGATGGTGTTGAGCAGAGAGGCCTTCATTTCCCCCCTCATTTTGGGGCATAGATGTTCCTTTGTTTAGAGTGAATATGTACTAGGTGCTTTATACATCCGTGTTTTACAGTTAGATACCAGACTTTTACCAATTCCTAATACATCACCAGTATGTTGTCCTTGTTGAGGAGGTAATAACAAGTGAATGCTTGGTTTGGATGTATTACGGATAGATGGCTTATGTTAGAACGTTCTTAAGAAGTCTCCAGGTTCTCTGGTTACTGTTTATTACCTGAGCTTTCTAGGCTAGTATACTTTTGTTTGACATAGTTGTGCTTTCCTTATTTGATTCTATTTACAGTCTCCAAGTTCTCCAACAACAGCTCTTTTTCTAGGAGTTCCTTTTTCATAATGCCATCAATGGAAATGATGGGAAATATAATATAAATGTTGGTATGTGTGCTTTTTCTTATGTCTTATTGGTTTTGACATGTTTCTTGACCCAAACCATGGCAGTTGGGGGCCTTCTAAATGCCACCTTTGGTAATGCAACTGAGATGATAATTTCGATATATGCATTGAAGAATGGGATGATTAGGGTTGTTCAGCAATCATTGCTGGGTTCTGTCTTGTCAAATATGCTACTGGTCCTTGGATGTGCCTTTCTCTGCGGTGGGATTGTTCATCACCAGAAAGTTCAGAAATTTAAAAAGGTAAACAATTTTTTCTTATTGCTGCAATTGTATAAGATGGTCTGCGTATTATCTCTTTTGTTTTCCTATGATCTTGATTTCATGACATCACTTATTTTGCTGACTAAGAAATAAAAATATCCTTTCAATCCCTAGTAATGAAACGCTAACACTTAGAACTTGGTGAAATGTTTTAGGCTGCTGCCCTGGTGAACTCAGGATTGTTGTTGATGGCTGTGATGGGCTTGTTATTTCCAGCAGTACTTCACTTCACCCACTCTGAATTGCATCCCCTGAAGTCAGAAATGGCACTTTCAAGATTCAGTAGCTGTGTAATGTTGGTGGCGTATGCAAGCTATCTTTTCTTTCAGCTAAAGAGCCAAAGCAGTCTGTATAGTTCTATAGAGGTGAATCCTACTGATTCTTTGTTTGTCTTCTTTTAGTTTGTATGTGAGGTGCTTTGCCATGAATGCAATTCCAGATTTTTGGATGGTGATTCACTAGTATGGTTTTTATCAGGAGGCAGAAAATAATGCAGAAGATTCTGATGGAGATGAGGTTCCAGAAATTACACAGTGGGAAGCTATTGGATGGCTTGCTATTTTGACATTATGGATCTCTGTACTGTCTGGATATCTTGTTGATGCCATCGAGGTAGAACTATGGGTTATTGTGGTCATGATTATTCTTGTCCAACTGCAGTTTAAGAGATTTTAGATGCTTGCGAGCATCTTGAAGATAAACTTTTCTGCCTTTTCCTTGATTGATATGTTAGCTTATGTTTTCAGTTTGCATGTGCCTAACTATACTGGACTTTAGTTCACTGTTTTAATCCTGACTAGATAAATATTAGGGCCTTTTGGATGTCTTGAATGACAGTGTTAAATATTGTAAGGTCAAGATAATCTTCTCTGAAGTAACACCAAATTTCCTTGATGTAGCTATCTGTTTCCCCTGGTGGATATCTTATAGCAATTATCTTCATAGGCCTGTATGTGCTAGTTTTGATTGATATTGATTTGTTGGTAGAAGATTATTTTCAATTTGTTGTAGGTTACTCATTAGGGAATATTTAGAAGCTTTTTAAAGCTGACTTCTATAAAGGATTTATCTTTCATACAATGTGGGAGTAATTTTTTGATATCAAACGATCACATACAGTATTTCCATTTGACGTTGTTTCAGGGAACATCTGATGCTATGAACATGCCTGTGGCTTTTATTAGTGTCATCTTGCTTCCAATAGTAGGCAATGCTGCAGAACATGCCAGTGCTATCATGTTTGCCATGAAGGATAAGCTTGTAAGTTCTGGCTATTGTCTTAACCAGTTTCTACTTCTTCAATTATGCATCACTTGATGATAATATGTTTTTCCAGGATATCACTATCGGAGTTGCCATTGGGTCTTCAACTCAGATATCGATGTTTGTGGTAAGCTCTTCTGATTAATTAATTATTTATTGGGGTCTTTTTATCAGTCTTTTGTGTATCTTAAATCCTTTAATGGACTTATTAATCAATTGGAAAACAGCTCTTCCCTTTCAAAAAAATATATTGTTGAGGATGAAATATGCATCCTTTTAATTCATAATTTCCGTAAATCATATTAGTTATACTATGGTGCAAATAGGAATCCCAAACCATGTTTCTTTAAATTTGAATAGTACAGCATTGCTGTCAAATTAGCGGATCATTAATCTTTTGATACTGGTAAATACAGATTCCATTTTGTGTAGTCATTGGTTGGTTCATGGGACAACCTATGGACTTGAATTTCCAGCTCTTTGAGACTGCAACCCTCTTCATCACGGTGCTTGTGGTGGCATTCATGTTGCAGGTTTGTTGTGGTCTTCATTTCACCTGTCTACTGTTTTCAGGGTTGTTATGCTTTTTTGATTGTGTGGAATGGAAAGAAGAAAAATGCAACATTGATCCTACTTTTTTGTGCTATTAGCACAGAAGTGAATTTATGATAACCAGTCCATTCGAAACAATCAATTTGCATTCAGACTGTTATCATCATCAATCAAGAGTGTGTGTAATTCGGCTTTGCCATGACCCATTAGTAATTACTCTTTTGTTTTGATGCAGGAAGGAACGTCAAACTACTTTAAGGGATTGATGCTTATTTTGTGCTATCTCATTGTTGCAGCAAGTTTCTTTGTACACGTTGATCCATCAAATGGTGAGTTTTTTAATCTGAACTCCTGACATGTTAAATGAATACTTAATATTCTTCTAGCACTGGCAGTTCTAGATCCCAAAATGTGAAAAGAATCCATAGGTTGTCATTTCTATTTGTATCTTCATGTATGGTGACCACGGTTTGATGTTGTACCTCTTTATACATCTAGCTAATTTGTCAATGGGGCAAATTAGAGATTATTCCAAAGGAGGTTGATATTAATAGAAAGTTTAATTCTTTTTACCCCATCTAAATTCTATTTTGCATGCTATGCAGTGCTTTTATCTATTTCATTTTGGTGATGGATTATCATTCTTGCTTCTTGGTCACATTTTCTTTAAAACTTCTCTTAAGAATTACGACATCAGCTGGTTGAAGATTTCAATAGCTAATCTATTGGATGCTCCATAACACTTTCTCGTGCCATGCACCTCCTTCCAGATGATGATTAAATATGCAGAAATGGCAACTGACGATCTCAGTCAGAAAAAAAAAAGAAGAGAGCCTCCTTTTCTTGCTTGAAGAAAGCTCACTGTGAGTCTATGAGATGGTTTCCGGGCATGGATTTGACACTGATGATGATTACTCAAGTAGGGACTCAGCTGCAAATGAGCACTTCACGGCAGCTGTCTCTGGAACAGCGGGAAACAGTTCTCTGTAGTAATCTATTTCCCTTCATGCCAATGGAAAATTAAGAATGTCGTCACAGGACTAGCGGAGAGCTGGGCTGTTTTTTTTTTTTTTTGGGTGGTTTTTTGTGCAAGAAATGGAAAGAAAATTCATCTCGTTACAGAACAGAATTTGAGGTTCTATTTTTTGTTATTCTCATAACAATTCATTCTTGATTATCATTTGTGAAATGACTGTTCTGTAATGAAGATGATGCTTGACCCATATTTTCTGGGAATACTGTGCTGCCGCATCAACTGCCAGGCCAATGGATTTATCCAACTTGTTAAAACGTCGTTTTGGTGCAAAACTAAATCTGAAAAATGAAAATGACTGTCTATTGGGGGCTCTTTCTGTAATATGATATGTAGATGACCTTGGCCTGGTGGAGCAGAGCAGGGCGTGTTTAAGGTTACACACTGCTTCAGGAGGAAACCAAATATTGGAAATGAATCCACGAACCCAAGACGTAAATGACTCCATATTTTCCGGAATTCTTTATAGAAAGTAGTAGTTGAAAAGTTTTTTATATATAAAAGTACTTTTAGGTATTTTGTTATGAGTATTAGATATTTCAGTAGAAATTTAACACGTTTAAAAAATCTAAGTTTTTATAGAATTTAGTTTATTTTTTAGATTTTAATATATAAAATATATTAAAGATAATAATTAAAAATTGATAAATATGATTTTTATTAATATAATAGAGATTATGCGTGTATAACGGGGATATAGAAAATGAGTGGAAACTGGTTGAGAAACAGCAGCCAAAAGGAAACATTCTACCACCTACTCCCGGTTTCTTTGATCTGTTTACCAGAAACTCATTTGTTCTGAAGGTCTCCAAATTAATACTTCTGGATTGAATGTTTTATTTTTTTACTTTGATAATTTTTATTAAATAAGTTTGACTTAATTCATCTTGAGTATGGTCAAATTTGTTCCTTTGTAAAATTTGTACTTATTATGAAAATTGGACATTCAATTTTAAATGATTTAAAATAAAAATATAGATATTTAATTTCGAAAAGTGTGAGTAATAATAGTATTATTATTTCGCGACTGTGTTAAATAAATGGTAGTGCCTCTGCGTTAAGCGTTTTCAGGTCGCTTTCGGAAGAAAAAACATCCTTTCATCCACGTAGTCAGACTGGGAAACGTTCATAATTTATTAGACGTTCCCTCTCCCCCCACCACCCCTGCACGTCCCATGTTCGTACTTTTGACAAATCTTTGAAGCCATATCCCCCTGATTATTTATATTTATACTAGTATAATATCTACGTGATATATGAGAAAGTATGAAAAGTAATTTAACGACTTACTCATCATCTATTTAAATGAATTTTTTTATTTTAAATAAAAGTTTAAAAAATCAAAACATATTCTTTTTTATTATTATTTTTTTGTATTATTAATAATTTGTTTTCAATACCTTTTAGATTATTTCAAATAATTAAGTTCATATTAGTTAATACAGTTTTAAATTTTAATATGAATTATTATTGACATTGATAACTTATATTTTACCCATGTTATTTGATTTTAATTATATTTCATAATATTATTTATTAATATGTTATCACTATTTATTTAAATATGTTGAATGAATTTTTCATTCCTATAAATTAAATGAAATAAATACTACATTAAAAAATTATGATTATTTTATTTTATAAAGAATTTTTAAAGAATACAAAGATTTATATTTATTTTCTTTAAATAATTTTATTCACAATATAACTAATTGAATTAATTAAAATTATTATTATCCTTTTATTTCGTAAACAATTCCAGAAAAATATGAAAAGTATTTTTAGGAAAATCATCTTTGATTTATCCTTAGAAATATAATAAATTAAAATAAAAATATAACTGTAAAAAAAAAGAAAAGGGAACTCAACGTATCATTAATAATATTTGTCAATTATATTATTAAAAAATGTAATTAAAGAAGGTAAATTAATATCATTAAAAGTAATACTCGAGAAGTTATTAATAATCATGAATAAAGTATAAAATAATAAAAAAATAAAAAATGTAATTAAAAAAAGTAAATTAATGTAACCTCAAAATCCATTCAAATTACAATCTTTTCTAAGATCAGAAATATTTATATGTAATTTTCAAAAAAATTTTTCAGAAACATTCAATTAATTATATTCATAATAGTTAACACAATTCATTTTAAATTTCATATAATGTAATGATGATTTATTATAGATATTTTTAAATCAATTTTTATGTTAAGTTTATTTTTTTGTCGTTATATTCTAAATTATTATTTAATAATATATTATTTTAAATAAATTGAATAACTTATATTTAATGACGGAGAAGAACTATTGTTATTGCCTATGCTCGTTTGGATTGGATAGTTTCCAAAAGCAGCCAGGCAGACTAAATTCTCAGCCAGCCAGCTATTTTTATTTCTTTTCTTTTGGTTCTTATGCTTGTGAACTACTTGCACTGCCATTTCTGTTTGTTTCGGTTTAGGTCAAGCGGTCATGCAACGACTGCCTTCGAAGTTGTCTCTTTAGAAATTCCGTTTCAGCAGTTGTCCATACTGACGGATTCCTGATTAATAAACACAAAAGAGTGGGGCCCATCGGTTTTGGATTCGATTGTCAATTTGGGTCTAAATAAATCGTTTGACTCGGACTCTTCGCTCTTTCATAAATGAATACCAGGAAGTTTCATTTTCAATAATGGCTTATCTGCTAAGCACTCTTGTCATCTTTAATCCAACCCATCTGACTTTTTTCTAACTCTCAAATGATTTTTTTTTTATTTTATTTATTTAAATAATAATAATAAAAAAAACCAAAGTACTTCTCAGGACCTATTTTCTCCTTTTCGATTGGTGCAAAAAAGGGGAAAAGTTAAAAAAGGAAAAGGAAGAGGAGTACAAGAAAGAAATCGCCACAGAAATTTGGCCTAATCTTGAGGAAGGATATGGATGAGAACCTCAGGAGAGGAAAACGAGAAATTTCAGGGCCGTTGTTGATCAGTTCAGGCATTTTACTGGAAATTCAACCCTTCATTTTCTCTCATCTCAGCATGTAAAAAATATTTCTCCTGGAGGGTCAACGGTGCAATGTTGATGACTTTTTAGAAACAGAAGAGAGAATACCTGAAAAATGATATAAATAAAAATACGAATCCAGAAAGGTCAGCTCTGCCAACTCAACTATCTATCATCTTTTATGGAATATAATATATGCCATTAAGTAACTCGATCCACGTTCACAATAAAGTCCAGAGACGACTCCTCAGCCATTCACTATGGAAAACTTCAACTTGCAGCCACTAAACTATACTATTCAATTTCTGGGTAATTTTATTTCACTACATTACAACTCCCCAACCCAACCATTAGTTTACCGAGATTCCTTTTTGTTTGAGGAAAAAAAAATAAAAAATAAATTTCCAACTCTGCCCCTCTTACCCTATCTCCTTAGCTCAAAACTGCCAACTGCTTTTCTTTTACTGTAAACTAGAGACAGAGAGATATATTAATATTGCATTAATGGGGGAGAGATAGGCAATCCTTGGAACAACATTTAAAGAATTTATTAATCTTTAATAATATAAGGTTTAATGACCCCAACTCGAGAAAAAAGAGCTGTGAATCATCCCAAAAGAGATATTGGTAGCATAAGTGGGGTAAATAATCATAATAATATGTCAAAATCTGATCGAGAAATCAAAGCACGACCAATGGTCCAGAACAGATCATCAACCAAGAAAGGCAGCCAGCCAAGATGCATGCATTCATGATGTAGAGATCAAGCTGAGATTAACAAAACAAAAATTAAAATAAAAGGGCATATAGTTGAGTATGATTAGAATAATATTTTCTTTAGATGCAAGTGCTCATTATATATATATCAGTAATTATCCAGGCAAAGAAAAAAGAAATTGGATGAGGGGAGTAGTGACCAGAGAGAGAGTTGTTCAATTCCTCACTCCATACAATTGGAGAATACACGGATTTACCTCATTTGATATCCATTACAGAGAAGCCGTTGTACAGGGAAAGTCCACCAGCCAGCCGTCCCCAAAAGTAAACGCATTTTTTAGAACTCAGACCACAGCTTTTAAAATTGCTCCATGTCAACATCAACCACTATATCTCCTTCTCTATTTCTCTCTCCCTGTAATGGGGTGAGACTAAAGTCTGCACAAACTAAAATATTTTAAGTGGGAAGCCCACATGATTGATAGGATTAGGAGGAGAGGGGTGTCTATCTATCTGGGCATCTTCAGTTGTCATCTTCTTTCTTCTGTTGTTCCTTCTAATAATGATCAGAGATGATAAAGATACCTGCCGGCAATCTGGTCTGACACGGCATCATCAACATCAACCTCTTAGAGTAGCCATGCTCTTTAACCTGTTTAATTCTTCTTGTTCTTCTGCATCTTCCCACTGTACGATTGTCAACTGCCCCTTTGGTAGCTTCTCTTTGGATGTGCTGCTAACTTTAACGGTAGTCCTTTCTTGCTTTTCAATCACCACTCATGCCTCCTGCAATCCACTTGATCGCAACTCTTTATTATCCTTTTCTCAGAACCTACAAATCCAATCCCCTTTGAATTGGAGTAGCTCAGTAGATTGCTGTACCTGGGAAGGAGTAGGATGTGATGCTAATGATAGGGTAAGCAGTCTATGGCTGCCATCATCAGGGCTTGTTGGAAGAATCTCGCCTTCTATTGCCAACCTCAGCCGTCTTTCTCGAGTTAATCTTTCTCGGAATTCCCTCTCAGGGCCCATTCCGGGTATATTTTTCATGTCCTTCAGAAGGCTGCAGATCGTCGATTTGAGCTACAACCGTCTATCTGGAGAATTACCGCCTACTGACAAGTTGCCGACAACAATCCAGACAATAAACTTATCCAGCAACTCCTTCAATGGAACAATCCAATTCTCATTTCTACAGTCGGCAAATAATTTGGTGAGTTTAAACGTCAGCAATAACAGCTTCGCTGGCTCCATTCCTTCATTTATCTGCCGTGTTTCCTCCTCCATCAGACTCCTTGATTTTTCTTTTAATGACTTGAATGGATCAATTTCCCAAGATATTGGAAGTTGTTCGAATTTGGAGATTCTTCGAGTAGGTTTCAATTCACTTATGGGACCAATTCCAGATGATATGTACAAGCTAACAATGTTAAAAGAACTATTCTTACCTGGCAACAAGCTCAATGGATCCATCAGCGATGGCATTGTCAACCTGACAAACCTCAAAATTCTGGCACTACATTTTAATGAATTCACAGGCATCATTCCTCCAGATGTTGGACAACTCTTGAACCTGGAACAGCTGCTCCTTCACTTAAACGAACTCACTGGCACTCTTCCCCAGTCTCTCATGAATTGTACAAGACTAACAACCCTGATTCTACGGTTCAACAAGCTTGTAGGTGATCTTTCCGCACTTGATTTCTCCAAACTCTCTCAACTTGGCACAATCGATCTCGGGAATAACTTCTTTACAGGTAACTTGCCAGCAAGCCTTTTTAACTGCAAATCATTGACTGCAATTCGCCTGGCCAGTAATCAGATAACTGGAGAGATCTTGCCTGACATTCGGGCACTCCAATCTCTGTCTTTCCTTTCAATTTCTAACAACACTCTAAAGAATGTCACTGGCGCAATAACAGTTTTGATGGGTTGTAGAAGCCTTAGCACAGTAATCCTCTCAAAGAATTTCTTCAATGAATCATTGCCAGGTGATGACACCTTAATAGATTCTGGAGCATTTCAAAATCTTCAGGTTCTGGGTTTAGGTGGTTGTCAATTCACAGGTCAAGTGCCGAGTTGGCTGGCTAAGCTGGACAAGCTTGAAGTACTAGACTTGTCACAGAATGAACTCACAGGGCCAGTTCCAGCTTGGTTTGGAAATCTTCCAAACCTATTTTACTTGGATTTGTCTCAAAACATCCTATCAGGAAATTTCCCAATACAAATCACTGGTTTGCGAAGATTAGCTGTCCAGCAAGGTGCAGATCAACAGGACAAAAGTTACTTAGAGTTGCCTGTTTGGGTTCAGCCTGACAATGTTTCCAGCCTGCAATATGGGCAGCTGTCGCACCTGCCCCCAGCTATATATCTAAATAACAACAACCTCACTGGTAATATTCCAAACGATATTGGGCAGCTGAAGTTTATCCAGGAGCTGGATCTCAGTCATAACGATTTTTCTGGAAGCATTCCAAACACAGTATCTGGTCTCACTAACATGGAAAAACTGGACCTTTCCGGAAACCATTTTTCAGGTGAAATACCACCATCACTTAAAAACCTCCATTTCTTGTCTTCTTTTAGTGTTGCAAACAACAATCTTGAAGGACCAATACCCACAGGGGGTCAGTTTGATACGTTTCCGAATACCAGCTTTGAAGGAAATCCTGGGTTGTGTGGTAAAATTCTGCAGCGTCCTTGCAATAATCAATCAGAAAGCACAACTCCTTCAATAACAAGGAAAAGCCCAAAGAAGAAAATCTTTATAGGACTCATCCTTGGGATCTGTTTTGGCATCGGTTTTACACTCTCTGTGCTGGCATTTTGGATATTTTCCAAGAGAAAGATTCTTCCCAAAGGTGATGCTGAAAAAAATGATGGGGATACTGTATCCTTCAACTCTAATTCTAGATTCTCCGCTGAGTTTGGACAAGATACAAGCATAGTCCTTTTGTTTCCCAAAAAGACAAATGATGTTAAGGATCTTACATTATCTGAACTATTGAAAGCCACTGATAATTTCAACCAAGCAAATATAATTGGTTGTGGGGGTTTTGGTCTGGTTTACAAAGCAACGCTGGCAGATGGTACGAAGCTAGCTATTAAGAAACTTACAGGAGATATGGGCCTGATGGAAAGGGAATTCAAAGCAGAAGTTGAAGCATTATCAACGGCACAACATGAAAATCTGGTCTCTTTGCAAGGTTACTGTGTGCATGATGGCAATAGATTACTGATATATTCCTATATGGAGAATGGAAGTCTGGACTACTGGTTACATGAGAAGTCTGATGGAGCATCCCAGCTTGATTGGCCCACTCGTCTGAAAATTGTCCAGGGAGCAAGTTGTGGTTTGGCTTACATGCATCAAATATGTGAGCCACATATTGTTCATCGAGACATAAAATCCAGTAACATCCTCCTTGACGAGAAGTTTAAAGCACATGTGGCAGATTTTGGATTGTCTAGATTGATTCTTCCTTACAGAACTCATGTTACGACTGAACTGGTAGGTACCTTAGGTTACATTCCCCCAGAGTACAGTCAATCATGGATGGCCACTTTGAGAGGGGATGTCTACAGTTTTGGAGTTGTTATGCTTGAACTACTGACAGGAAAAAGACCTGTGGAGATATTCAAGCCAAAAATGTCAAGAGAATTAGTTGCATGGGTCCAACAACTGAGAAATGAAGGCAAACAAGATGAAATCTTTGATCCTCTACTGATAGGCAAGGGCTTTGAAGAAGAAATGCTGCAAGTGCTGGATGTTGCTTGCACCTGCATCAATCAAAATCCTGTCAAAAGGCCAAGCATCAACGAGGTAGTTGATTGGCTCAAGGATGTAGGATCAAATAGAGAGACAGAAACGGAAGGCTGACAAAATCAGTAAATACAGAAATCCAACATTGTTGTTAATATTGAGCTGTTGGCTGTGCAGGATTTTCTTTCTTTCTTTCTTTTTTTTGTTTCTCTTCTTCTTTTCTTTTCTTCTGGAAAAGAAGTGATTTACATAATGAAAGAACAGGATTGTATAAAAAGATATATAACTTTCGGATAACGAATCACACTGTTCAAATCTTATTCTTGAAGGTAGTTTGTTTAGAAAGGATTAATCATGTTAGATCGAAACAGGACTAATTTGTTGAAATGGAGAAGCATAAGGGAATTTCTTTCTCCCTTGGTGTTGGAATCAAGAAGCACATATTGACATTCTTTCTCCTTTGGTTATGGTTAAGCAAGGATTAGATGCTTCTTTCTCAAAAATGTAGTGAGTCTGAGCTGAGCTGAAAAGCACACTTACAGGTGTTGAAGTCATGTCCTTCCCCCCCAAGGCTGTCGTAGGTCCTTTAGTTAAGGATTAATCCATGACATAGAGGATAGACATATTATTTTCCAGAATTACTCTGTCAAAGAGGAAAAAGATACCACTGTTTCCTGGAATTTACATTTACGCCTGGAAGGAAGAAATCCTTATTATGGGCTTTTTAAATCAGAAAGTTGAAAGATAAACTTAATGTCACATTGAATTGACTCCCCCTATTCTCATATCTAAGCTCACAAGACAACAGCTCCACCAGTCTCATCATGCACTTGTAGAAGAACAGAACTGGAACACCCTATTGCTTTCCTTCTTCAAGATTAAGTTCCTTTAAAAGAAACACCCTTTATTCACCTCAGGTCCTCAGCCATTCGATAGTCAAAAAAAAAAAAAAAAGAAAACTAAACAAAATAAAACAAAAAGGGGCATATAAAGAGCATAGGAAATTAATCCCAGAGAATTCAAATCATCAATGATATATTCCAAATTCAAGAAATGGTCAAGATTCAAATTCAAATACTGCATTTGGTTTGGGCATTTCAGTGAACACGTGGTGATAAAAGTTGTTAATCATCTGCCCATGCTTAGAACAGTGTGTGTGAAAAGTGAGTCCTACAGGAGAAAAGAGTGCAAATCTCACAAAACCATAGAACTACAGATATAAAATCGATCTCTGCTTAGAGTCACAACGGCTGCGGATGATAGAGGAAGACGAAATGACTCTTTCCTACAGCGAGTTCGCCTACTTCGTCGAAGTTTTTCCGAAATAATAGCTGCCTTAATTCATGGATTAATTACATGCAAGTTACCGGTCACTGGCGCATTTTTGCATAAAAATTAAACTTTATGATGTTTTTATTATGACATCATTTATTATAAATTATGTAAAATACATTTTTTTAATCTGAAATTGGATGTTTTTATTTTAATAAATTAGTTAAAATCTTATTAAAAATTGACATTGCAACATCAATTTTAGAAAATAGATCATTCATACATTAGCATTTAAAAGGCATAACGCAATGGAAAAATATGGGGCCAATTACATTTAGGCCAAGGGACTATTTAAACTAGATACCGAAATGGAATATATGTAATATAAGTACCAAGTGGGAGATATTGAATTTCTGATCAAAGAATTCTCCAATAACAAATTATACAATTCCTGGAAGTACTAAATAGGGGAACATAGAGAATGTATTGCAACCCGAAATGCAAGACTACTAGCCCGAGAACACATGAAAGAGTTGGTCTTGATTCGATTTCATTTAACTTGCCATGATCTTTTTAAAAATTAAAATAATTTTATTTATTTTAATGCAGTATTAATGTGAAACGTTTTTTTTTTGGTCTCCAATCTTATCTGTTTTTACCATTTAAGTCTCTTTCTTTTTTAATTTTATCTTTTTAGACCACTGTACCTTTTGTTTTCTCCAAGTAAATCCTCATTCTTTGTTCTAAACTTTTAAAGTTCTCATTCATTTTATTATTCAAAAGAAAGGTTAACAAACTTTTTAGGTATATCCAAGAAAATCCTTTTTGCTTAATTTTTGAACTTCTAGGTGAATTCAAAGACAAAAAACTTAATTTAGTCAGTTAGTGAGAGGTTCAATGAGAAACTAATTATCCCAATTGTCCATTTAAAAAATTAATTATTCAATAAAGTCAGCAAAATTAACAAAACCAAGCTACAACTCAAGTCACGTCAATATAGGTTTCTAATTTCTATGCTTTCAGGCTTACTTTGAGTATTGTTTAAAGGCTTTGAAGTATGAAAAATTTTATTATGAATCCGATTCATTGAATTATATGGTTTATATTGACTTATATCATAAATTTTTAATACAAGTATTAGGTTTCATGTATAATAAGAAAAATAATAATAATAATATCCCTTAATTTAATATAAATCACACGATTTACATATAAGGACATGAATCAAGTCTAAAATTTCCATTGAAGTCCAACGTCCCCACTAGAGTGCTTGGATTGGTTATTGACTTTCGTAGTCCTCAGAATATGTTTTGTTTTGGTTTTTTCTTTTTGCCTCTCCTACTTTGTTTAGGCCCTTTTCTATGAATTTTTTCAGTTATGCTTCTAAATTCAAGGAACAACTCGTAACCTGATTGCATCCCTAGACCTTGAATAAACTATTTTTTAAATTGGGATAGATTATCTGAAATTAAAAATTTTTCATCCTGTTAATTGAATAATTGAAAGGGAACATTATGTGTTAGTTTATTGATCAAATTAAGTTTTTTTCCTCTTTTTTAGGAGAGAGCATAATATATATTAAGATGAAAACAAATCCATAAATCCACTTTTGATAAACCATATGCAATACCAAATGAAATGCAATTAAACACCCCTTATATAGAGAATTCTCAACTAGGGAAGAAAACGAAAACCAAACAA
The DNA here is from genome assembly GCA_028571225.1 of Parsonsia alboflavescens. NCBI lineage: Eukaryota > Viridiplantae > Streptophyta > Magnoliopsida > Gentianales > Apocynaceae > Parsonsia > Parsonsia alboflavescens. Next base: position 423,621 of record JAOXNR010000001.1, on the reverse strand, counting down.
CCAAATCCAAATCTACTAAGCTCATCAAACCCAGATCTACCATATTGAAACTTAACTTATTTATATTTAAACTCAACTCATATATAAACTATGACTCATTTCAACTCTTTTTAGACCAAATCCAAATTACTCAAAACTCTTTTTGAACTAAACCACACCAAGCAATTTTGAACTAAACCATACCAAGCAATTTCACAATCTAACTGATATCCAAAAAATTAATTTAGACAATCTTTTTAAAATATAAACCCTATGAATCAGCCTATTCGATCAATATTGAACCAGACGATCTATTGACTGTGGATTGTATATATTTTGGGTTGCAGTTTCTCTTCTAAATGTAGAAGGAACCAAGCTTTTACAAAGCTAAACTCTCCGATGTGGGATAAATAACCAAAGACAAGAAGGCTGCGCTGTGTGGGTGAAAGGAAGCAAATGATTTCAGCCAGGGCAACTTAGACACTTTCGACCACTATGACCAAATGGGTCCATCTAAAGGACTAACCATTAGAATTAAATTAAAGCCCAGTTTAGTGGGCCTAAATTATTTTACTAAAGGGTGTCATGGACAACACATACGTAATCTCTCGTCCGCCGGCTCAATCTCTTCATTTCCGCTTCCCAGAAAAGGAAAGTTTAAAATGTAAAATTTATTTTATAAAATAATATAATATATATTTAAATAAAAAATTATATAATAAATATATTAGGTTATATAATATATAAATAATTATTATATATATTAAAAATTCTTTTAAGCTCACAAGCTTGAATAAATGAATATATATGGGTTCGGATAAGAGAGTCGATCCCAAACCAGTTAAAGACAAGTTGAATTTGAACTTTTACCTAACCAAGCTTGAACTGTTCACGAATAGTCTCGTCTCATTTACACCCCTATTCTCAATCTATGAATCCTATCAAGATTACATAGGTCCAAGTATTTCGTCATTAACCTTTTTTGAAAATTCAAAAGTAAAAAGGATTTTGATAGAAATTAACAAAAAGTTCATGAACTATTTTTCAAAAATAAAATGAAAAAAGACATTGAAAGTTGTGGAAAAAAGAATTGAGGACTTACTTGGAAGAAAATAAAAACCATGAACTAGAAAGATAAAACTATAAAAAAAAAAAGTAGAGAACTTAGGTGGTTAAAGTACATGACATTATCCTTGTAAAAAAAGGGGTAAGTGATATTAGGTACTAAAATGGTCATTTTACAATTTTGACTCATTATTTTTTAAATTGACAGATAATTTCACTTATTATTTATCAAATTGAATTAATTGATTAGATGGTCTCTAAATCGATTAAAAAGAGGGTATTAAACACAAATTGAAGTCAAATTAGAACACATTTCAATAGAAATCTTTAAATCTTAGAATGAAATTATTTTTCAATCAAATATAGATCTATCCCTTTTTTTTTCTTTACAAGATCTATATTCTCTCTTCTTTTGGGACCGGGGGGGGGGGGGGGGGTTTTTTATTT
>JAOXNR010000001.1:409479-422030 GCA_028571225.1 Parsonsia alboflavescens | reverse complement strand
ATTTATATGTATATAGTAGTAGAGAAAGAGGAGAGAGGAAATTGTTGATCCCTTTGGAAGCTGTGAGTTCGTTCAATCCCTCCGCATCAAATCTTTGTCCTTCCTCATTGGTTATTCTAATTCCAAGAGTAATTTTGGGTCCTTACCTACGGAATATAACCAAAGAAGATGAAAGTTATGGTTGGGTCCTTACCTACAGAACAGGGAGGTTAAACTGAATCTCATGAAACAATCTCAGCTAATTGAGTTTGGCGAGTTACAAGTTAATTCAGAAGTTCAAGGGAGAAGAATAGATGACATGGATCAATCAAAATAGTTGCATAGACAACGTGATGAACTAAGATCTACCTTGGTCATGCACCCAACTGAAACCCCAAATTTGGGTTCTACTATCCAATTTTGGAGAAAATGTACCAGTTGATCAAACAAAAAGGGACCATGGAAGAAACCGGTAGAGGTGGAGAGGTGTCTTCTCCTCCATTGCAAAGTAGTGGGGACTCTAGGATCTAAATTGTGGCAATGTTGGGAAATAGGCAAGGAGTCAAATTACCAAAAATTGATTTTCCCATGTTTGATGGAACAAATCCTAGAGAATGGGTATTAAAAGGGAATGGGTATTTTCAAATGCATCGGACATGAAGATAGGAGTTGTTGAGAACATATATAAAGAAGGGGAAGGCATATGTGTGATTACTGAGTTTTTTGGCGGTTATCAACGGGATTGACTTGCAATGGCAGTGTGCAAAAAGTTTGGGGATGGATCACTTGAAGAACTGGTAGGAGAATTTCCTAAAATCAAACAACGTGGAAGTGTGGAGGATTATATGGAAAAATTTGAGGAATTGAAGGCCATTTTCATGTGCTCTCTGTCTAATTTACCAAAATCCTATTTCATGGGAGTCTTCATTAGTGGATTGAAGACTGAAATTAGAGTTGCAGTGAAGGTGTTTAAACCCAAGACACTTGAACAAGCTTCGGAGTTGGCTATAGAACAACAAATCCTACTTCAAGCTTCACAGAAACAAACAAAAGTAAACCATTCCATAAACCTATTTTCCAAATAGCTTTCCACCAATCTAAGACCTACCAACTCCACTTTCTCCATTGCCTTCCATAAAAACACCACCAAAACCGATGACCTTGGCACCAAAGAATCAACCAAATTCAAGAGGCTCTCTATCTCTAAATTACGAAGGAGAAAAGAAAAGGGGTTGTGCTTTTAAGTGAAGTGAATTTTATTCACCCGATCCTAAATGTGACTTAAAGGAAGTAAATATGGAGGTCGTTCAGGATGTGAGATTGGATGATAATGAGGAATATGTATCACAAGAAGACATGGAAGAAGTTAATGACGCCATAGTTAACTGGATAAACGAAGAGGAGTCTGAAGAGTAAAACTTGAATGCCATTGAGGGTAATTCATCATCTTTTGAAACTATGAGAATAGAAGGGAAGTTCAAGAAGAGGTCCATATCTGTTCTCACTGATACAAAGAGTTCACATAGCTTTATGAGGTCGAGGAGCTCAAATGTAAAAGGACAACCATTAATCCACTTCTTATCGAGGTTGTTAATAGGGATTCAGCCCAATATCTTTTGATTTTGAAAAACCAAAAATCTCTTTTCAAAGGGGTGAAAAAAAAAGTTGTACTGGTAGAGTGCAACGACAATGGGACATTAAAGGCGATGAAGGCACCCTCAAGAGAGCATGAACATGGGATTGATTTGAAAAAGGGCAAGCACTACCCTATCGATTTCCTTATACACAAAAAGCAGAGGTAGAAGCCTTTGCACAACTCTACAGATTAGAAATTGCAGGCTAAAAAAAAATAAAATAAAATAAAAAATGAAGAAACGATGTGCTTTGTTTAAAGATCCTTTAATATTTAATTTATTTTAATAAGAAGATAATTAAATTCCATATATTGAATATTTTTACTTGATTAAATTAATTTATAAATAATATTGTATGACAATTTTTTTATTTATATGGTTAGATTTAAAATATCATTTCATTCACTTATGTTTAGTTTAGTCGAGTTGATAGAACTTTTAGTATCAAATTATAAATTAAATTACTTGAATAGTTTTACATTAATAAAAATATTATTATAATTTTAAAATTTAAATAAATAGGTAAGAACATGAAGATTGTTCTTGGGTAATTCTTTATATTTAACCTATTTTAGTTAGAAGATTTTCAAATTAAAAGCATTTTTGGTCATTGTATTTTACACACAAATTGGTAAAAAATATGATTTTTAAAAATTAACTTTGAATAATTCGATTGAAAGAATTATAATGCAAAAAATCATGGACAATGTTTAGCAAATTTAATATGAATTATCTTTTGGTATTTATTTAAAGAGGTTTCGTGGACATGTGATATAAAATATATATACATATATTTATATATTTATTACAATTCATTAATTTTTCTTTATTCTACCTCTTTGTACTTAATACCAACCACTACTTTATTACTATTAGAGACAATTAACAATTCATTAAGCATGAACTTTTCTTAATTATTTAATATCAACTAATATTATATTATAAATTATCACACAAATTAATAATAATTTTCAACTAATATTATTATAAATTATCAAATAAAACTAATAATAATTTTTTAATATAAAACCCAATTATATCTTGACACTCATTGAAAACCTAAGGGATAACTCCTTATTATATATGGAATATAGATGATTTTCTAGGTTAATTAATTATTGGTTTTGCATTTTCTAATACACTCTTTTTTGTGTGTGATACTTGCAAGTTTCAAGTACACTAATAAAAAGTTTATATCTATCTTTTAGTTATTTTTATTATAGATATATTTTATATAACTAAACTCTGAGGATATTTATTTTTTAGTTCATGTGAGTTTTTATTGGTGTATTAATCACACAAAAATCTATTAAAAGATCCAAAACTCAATAAAAAAAATTATATGTGTCTTAAAATATAAATACTAAAAGATAAATACCTTTAGGATTCACCTTTTTTTTAGGTGATAAAATATATATAAATATAAAAATAACTAAAAGAAACTTTTTTTTTTGGTATAATCAGGAGAGAGTATATGTTTGAAGATCTAAAACTAATATTCTTTCCATCACTAAAAATAAGTCATTTTAATTATTTTTTTTATCAAATTCTTGTTAGTTAATTGGATATTTGATAATATTTTCTCGATAATATTCTTCTAATGATGTATAGTGAAATAGTATCAAGTTTTTGAAAGGTAATGAAAGAACATTTTAGGAGAAAAAAATATTTTAATTTTTGTAAAATGACGGTGATGTGTGGAGTAATACACAACTTCATAATTAAATATTTAAAATCATATTTTACGCACTTAAAATTTATATAAGTGAATATAGGGACTCAAAAGTTAAAAATAAAATTTTAATCTAATTGGTTAACAAATAAAAATTCTGGAACTAAATTGGCGATTCCGCCAAAAATTAAATAAAATTGTAGGCCTGAGAAAGGGGTTTACCGAGCCCGGCTTCAGAGAGACCTGTTTCAACTTCAAGAATGCAAGAAAAGTAAAAACGAAGGGTGAAGTTGAACGAGACCAGACCATGGGAAAGGAGAGCAATCGGATGTGGAGGCTGACCCTGTTTTTGAGCTCAATATGGACTATAAGCATACTCTATGGTGAGATGTTTGCTTTCTGGGTGCCCTCTATTTGGTCTTGTTCTTGGCCTCATCAACTTCGCCAGTCATCTTCATTGGTAAAAATCCATTAAATTCAGTTGAATATTTCCATTGCTGTATTAGTTAAGTTCCGTTTCTTTTAAGGACTTTTTTAGTGAGTTATTATTTAAGCTGAGAGTGAAATCCACTTATTCATTTTAATTTTTACTGATGTTTTCTGTTCCTATTTCTGGGTTGGATCTTGTGCAGATATATCTTAGTAGTATTACCTTATGTTCTTTCGTCTCGAGAAAGAATATATTGCTTCACATGTTATGTGAAATTTATTCAGTGATTGAACTCTTTCATGGCCATCTCATTTTTTCAGTTTCCAATTGTTAAGTGATTTTTTCCTGTTGAGATGAATTGGATTGTAATTTGGAGAGCTGGACCTCTCATTTTGAAGGAGTTTTGGGTGCACATTTCATTTACTTGGGGGATTGTGTCATTTTGACCTTGGGTTAAAAAATTGTATCTCTCTGTTGGTGAGAAAGTGACAATCTTTTGGAGAAATTCTTGAACGAGAGAGAAAAATTAGAACAGCAGTAATTTTTATGTAAGTTGTTTTGAAAATAGGTAGTGAAACCCTGATAATTTCTTTTCCTGTGGCATTTTGACTCAGTAATAGAATGGGAAATTTAATAGAATCAACTTCTGATTCACCAAACATTTAGGGTATTGTGTTAACTGACTGTTCGTGATGCCATTATTCTTTCTGCCAATTGGCTTGTCCTATCAATGTTGTGGCTCAAGAGTCAATACACTGATTTCTTATCAGATTGGCTAGTCAGATACCTCTTTATCGCATAAAGGGATGGGGGATTTCATTTGTTTCCAAAAAATGCAGATAGGAGGATGTAGAAAATCACTGTAGTGATCTTCAGAATGATCATTGTTGTTCTATACATGATGATTGTTGTCCTTGAAGAAAGTGGAGCATATGGCAAACTCTTGCCACACTTTATTAAGCAAAGCAAGGAGCTTTGACACTCCGATTTGTCTTTTGTAGATGATGTATTTAAAAGAAGTTAGTTTAAGTTATTGGTAGAAAGTGCCATAGCTTGTGCTTTCTTCTGCATAACTATTTGGGAATGATGTATTGAGTTTTATTAACCATTCATCAGCTTGGTTTATATGATAGTTGTTTCTTGTATTACTTCTTAAAACTCAGCATTTCTCAAGTTTGTGTTCCTTTTGCCTGTTCTTATTCTAGATGAATGGACTAAACGTTTCTGGGAATTATGTCAAAGTTGCTGTTCTCACTGATCCTCAGGTGATTTATTTTGATTAAGTTACAGACATTTGTGAATAATGTGGTTCCTGCAAGCCAACATTTTTTATTTTTCACTTCGACAGCTTATGGACCGGACCTCACATCATCTTGCTCCAAAATCATTTCTTCTTGAGACTGCTCAATTCTATACAGATTTGTTCATGCGGAGGGTGTTCCTATCATCTGTCCTGCCCTTTAAACCTGATGTGATTTTGTTTCTTGGTGATTATTTTGATGGGGGTTCCATTCTGTCTGATGAAGAGTAAGGCATCTAAACTTTTTTGTGGTTGTATAACAGCTGGATAACCCTTTAAATTAGATAGCTGCTTATTTTCCTTGAATTGCTACTAAAAAGATAATGTTTCATGTTTGGCATTCATGCACATGGTCTTTCTGCTTTGATATTTAAAAAGGAAATCTCCATTTAACATTAGCTCAAACATGTTGTCTTATCATAATGCATTATTTTAATTATCCTGTTATTGGGGAGATAATTTTAAATGAAGAATTATGTGAACAACTAGAGGACTGTTCATAATTTGGATAGCTATCATATCATGAATTTTCTTTATAGCAAATAGACATATATATAGAATGCTTCATAACTTCAGGCCCACTCTTTCACCATATCTCCCTTCCGATAGCAGGCATGGACAAAAATTTCACCCAAAAAATTCTAAACACTAGGTCATTGAGAAATTTTGAATTCTTATGGTAAACAAAAACAAATTTGCAACTGGTATGAGTTGCACCCTTGATTTTTTTTTTTCCTCAAATCAGAGATAAGATTAAGGGAAAAGATATTCTAATTGAGTGTATGAAAGATTTGAACCACAACTGTCAAGAAAACACAGGACATCTTTTCTTTCACCTCAACTGTTTTGACTTGATTATCTCTCTATTGAAGCTTAATATGCTATTTTCCGTGTACCTTATTTTTCTCTTAATTTTTAAGATCAGTTTTCATGGATCTCATTATTTAATAGATGGCAGGAGTCCTTGAGTCGTTTTAAACATATTTTTAACCTGGATATGCTTCGACAAACACCAAAAACCGAGGTTTATTTTCTTGCTGGAAATCATGACATTGGCTACACAGCTCTCCACTCTCAAATGCCAGAGGTATGTGAACATGTTGTTCTCTAAATGTTCTTACCCACGATGTGAAAAACATTATTATTGTTCTTCATTATGTGGATGAAGGTGTAAGCTCAATTTTTTATCTAAGACATGCAAGTTTTAATAAAAAAATCATTGGATGTTATTAAACCATCATGGCTATACACCTTGCAGAATTTCTCATTGTAAATATGTTGAAATTTGTCTCTTCTGTTTATCTCTCACGGTGGAAATCTCATCTAAATTGTTGGGATGTAGAATCTTCTTCATGCCAATTAGACCATTTGCCACTAATCACATATAGTTAATACCTGCTCCAGTCTTCTTCCTTCTTATCTTTACCTCTGTCTTTGCAAAGGTCATCAGGCGTTATGAGAAAGAATTTGGTGCAAGAAACTATAGATTTACAGTCGGAAGTGTAGATTTCATTGCTATTGACGCACAAACAGTGGATGGTAAACTCAGAGTTGATTTGTATTTTCATATTGCTGCCCTTGTATTATTCTGAGAAAGTTCTGTTTTCTGATGATTATTTACAATCTGTGGGGAGCATAAATAAAGAAGCTTATTTATTTCTAGCAGTCATTTTTGTTTAATCAGTGCATCAGTTTGAATCATATTTATCTTCATATGGAAAAGAATTGAGTGGATCTATGTAATTCAAGTTTTACATGAACAAGTACAGTCATGATCTTTATATATATAGATATATATATACACACACACAAATGTACATAGATTGGGAGAGGCATACACTTATAATATATTTATATACTGTTATGGTTGGCCAGTATCTTTCAAATGCTTGTTCTTCTCAAAAATGGTTATCATGCCTGTGACCAATAGCAATATTTACTTGAACCATTCTTCATAATAGTTCTCTTGTTGTGTGCAATGTTAGATTCTTAAGAGTTCTCCTTATATATAATATTCTCTCGTCTGGAATTAAATATCCTATTTTGACTTGATCAAAAATTAAGGAGTGCTTTTAACTTTCACAAAGTTATAAATTTATCCCTTTTACTAATGCAATTAATGGGGATAACATTATTAATCGCATTACGTTAAAAAAAAAAATAGTGGTAACATTACGTAAGTGGATGGAAATCCTTAAATATAGGAGGTTGTTAATGAGATTTTATATTAAAAAACTATTTATTTTTAGAAATAGGACATTCAGTTCCGGACAAATTAAAATAGAGATAGGGATATTCGATGCCGGATGGAGGGAGTATAATTTTTAACTAAAAAGGAATTAGATCCTTTGAGAAATCAACCACAAATAAGATGAATGGATTAGGTGGCAATTTTTATTGGTGGTGTAAAAACCCTTTGCTACTTCTTTTTTTTTGAGAGAAAACCCTTAGTTACTTAAAAATATATTTGTCCTTACATATTTAAGGATTGCTATGTTATATAAGATGGTATGGTTCAGGGTTATTCTTTCTCTTCTACAGGGAATGCACAAGGAAATATTACCTCTGAGACCTGGAATTTTGTCTTAAATGTATCCAAAGGTAATTAATACTCCATTCTAGGCAAATTAACTACTATTTAACTTTTAAAGATGACGTAAGCACGTATGTTTAAGCTCTTCTGCAGAATCTAATCCAAAACAGAGGATTCTATTGACTCATATCCCATTGCACAGACCAGATTGGACTCCATGTGGTCCCTATCGTTCTTCACCGATCATTAATCAGGTATCAGATTTTGTGACAAAGAACACATACCTGCTTTTATAATTAATTGTATGTGTGTGGTTCAACACTTATCTTGATTATTCATTGCAGAGAATTTCCCTTGATCCTGACAATCAACAAATGTCGTAAGCATCATGCTTGCTTGTTTATTGATAATTTACATATGAGATCAATCTATAAAATGATTTTGATGTTTGCATGGTACCCTTTGGTGGATGGGTTGGTGCAGGTACCAAAATTACATCACAGAAAAATCTTCAGATCAATTACTGAACTTGATTAAGCCTGTATGCATTCTTCTCTTTGATGATGTCTTGCAACTTTTGCAATTGTCCAATTCCAATATGTTAGTAGAAAGAGTGCTTCCATAGTTCGCCATTAGTTATGCTTTCTGGTATTTATGTTTCTCCAGGTGCTAATCTTGTCAGGTCATGATCATGATCAATGCACAATTACCCACACCCCAAAGTATGGTCCTGTGGAAGAGGTAAGCACCTTGTCTTTGATCAGGTGCGATTTGTTCATAATAGTGGTGATGTCTGACAGATAATCTTCTGCAGCATACTCTAGGGACTATAAGCTGGCAGCAGGGGAACTTGTATCCCTCTTTTATGCTCTTATCTGTTAGTAACCATACTCTTCCAAACAGACTTGCCTCAGAAGATATCATATCCAGCCATCTGTGCTTTCCCCCTTTCCAAACGTTCCTCTATATATGGTAATCCATTATGCTAAATGTGTGGTATGTTAAGACTTTACTTCTTTGTGCTGATACTGAAAACCGTGTTGTAAAAAAATTTCAGGTATCTAGTCTTATTTATCATGACACTCCTCATTGCTCTCCTTTGGCCCAAAAAAGAGGGGTTCTTCTTCTGCTATTTTGTTGATTTCATGGGACATGTTAGAAATCTCAGCAATGGCAGCATATTTGGAGGGGTAACAAAAGAAAAAAATGAAGATGAGAATTGTGAGTATGAGATGATTTGGGATGCAGAAGGGGCAATGCACCTTATCAAGCAACCCTCAAAAGCCCCTCCCAGATATTCAAATGAAGCCGTTTCAGTGGAAAGGTAGGTTTCAATCATTAAGGAATACTCGTGGATTGCGGATCTGTGAATTTTCTAGTTATTGATTCATTCTCTTTTTGCTTGGTTACTACATGCTGGCATTGATGGGTTCCTTGACAAAGTTTTTATGATTTCTATTGAACGATACATGCAAATTTAAATCTCTAGGGTTTATTCATCTGCTCAGCAGTTGCATGCATGCGTGAATATACAAGTGAAGGGTTTACATGTTTGACTCTCTAATAAAAGGCTAGAGTTTACAAAAATGCACCATGTAATTCTTGAAGGAGCCATTGTTGGCTGATTTGGTGTATTGATAGTTCTGATCATTTAATAAAATTTTCTCAACAGGGGCAATGCAGTGATGCGGTCAGTTGCGAGAAGACAGGTTGAGCAAGAAATAGAAGAGGGAGGAGCAGTGCCTTTGGATGTGAATGTGTCTCTGAGATCAAAGAATTCCAAGAGAAAGAAAATAGTGCAGAGATTAATACGAGTGATCAGAATGGTCAGCGTTATAGCTGCTATTAATGTTCCTCTCTATATGATGCTGATGTTCAAAGATTGGATTGATGTCATATGATGTAGTTGTACCATTGATATATAGATGCTACTAATTTCTTGAAACAAAAATTGAAAACAAAGGAGAAATCTTTTGCCTTTTATTTTATGATGATGAATGATGATGTTGATCCCAGTAATCAATTCAAAACTATAACGTGAGACTATGAAGTATAGAATTAATTGAATTGCAGTTGAGGACGAATGGTTCGGAAGCCAAACATGAATTTGACTTCATATTTTAATCATGCGATTTTTTTTTTTTTTTTTTAAAAGGGACTGGGTGCGATGTAAAATGGGCTACTCCCTGTACATTTTCTTGTTCTTACCCTGTCTTTTAACTTTGTTCAAGACTACAAGCATTGGGTGGTTAAAGGCTAATGCCCACCCAGTACTCAACTACCTAAGTTTTTTTTGCCCCTCTCCCAAAGTTGAATATTTAGACCTTAAAATGGTGTAAAATTTTCGTTTATAATTTTCTTAATTTGGAGATTTAAATTTTATAAATATAATGTCATACTACTAATAATTAGTATATTAATAATTGTGACAAATTTGTTTAAATTTTTATGTACTACATTAAAGTAAGAGTGAATATTTAATTTCTTATGGATAAATGAAAAATACCCACTAATTTAAATACACTACCATAACATCTCATCTTTGGATGATATTAAAAATCCTCATTTAGGACTCAAATAAATTAGAAATATATATATATATATATATATATATAAATACTTAAATATGCTATCTATTTTCTTTTCTTGGTTCATCAAGCTTTTTTAGAAACAATATTTTTGATTTCTTCCCCAACTCAATTTTTTTTTTATGGCTCATCTCATTTTATCCAAGAGGTGTTGAAGTAATTTTGGGATGAACATTATCCTCACATCACATATTAATTTTGAATAAATTTAACTTGATCTTCTAAGAAAAAAAGAAGGAAAATTCTGGAAAATATGAACCACATATTGTTTTATTTCACAAATTAATACTACAATCAAATATAACATCATGGAGTACATTTATTTCTCACAACAAAAGCAACAACATATACATAATCCTCTGTCCGTCTTGCTTGGACTTATTATATCATCGACAATTTCCATTATTCTGAGTAATAATACTATAATTTATTTATTTATTTATTACCCAATACACTGGACATTGGTACTGCATCCACACATAGAACTTGCACAGGATACTGAAACACAAATCCATATCATATACGGATATGTATATGTGTATATAAGTACGTAATCCCGGCAATTATTAAATATTCTACAAAGTAGTAATTACAGAAGCACTCTTGGAAATTAATAATATCGATTAGTGGGACCATTTTTCACCTTCCATTCCAACTTCAATTTTATCGGCTTCGTCGGCGTGGACGGTGTCCGGCAGGCCAGTTAAAAAGCAGCAGCTACATCTATCATAAATTCCTCCTCCATCGATCCATCGTGTGCCCAAAAACCTTCTGGTGTTTGACTCCCAGGAGGTAAAAAAAGAAAAGAAAAAAGAAATCACATGACGGCCCAGGAAGGAGGGGTTGATGATATTACAGCTTAATAAATGAGGATCAGGAGATAAACAAAACCGCCGGACCACTAAAATGGTCGACAAAAGGCCAACTTCATGTCAGGATACTGTATAACTGAAGAAAGCATCGTTTGCCCAACATCCCTCTGTTGGAAAAACTTGTTTGTGGTCCCTATAATTGAGCACAGTGAGCCAGCGAAAGAGCAGATTGCTGCTCTGCTTTGGTTGGAACTGGAAAAAGGGTTTGAGAAGGAAACTGGAAAAGGTTGAAGACCGATATCGGACAACTGCGGCGGCGCATGCATAATTAATTTATAACTATAGCTCTAGCTATTACTGTATATATATGGAGAGAGAGAGAGGGAGGGAGGGACGGAGGATATATAGGCAATAATATATGTGGGTAAGGGTAATTATACATTGCCCCTTAATCATCTCCCTGAATATACCAGCAGAGAAGCAAGGTGGCACACCGACGTAAGATGTAAATCCTTGCCCTTTGTTCTTTAACCAAAGAAGCACACTTCCCTGTGAACCCTTTGTTCTTTGATGATGATGATCTCTTTGAAGGAGCACTTCTGCATTGTTGCTTGAGCTCACTGGCCATGGTCAATTAATGGAAGTTATTATAAAGGAAAACTAGGAAGAGTAGAAGTGTAGTACTAATTAATTAAAGGGGTGGAAAAAAGCCCACGAATGGAGCTAGACGTACCCTGGGAGAAGAAGAAAGAGTGGCCCCTGTATTTATATGTAAGGAAGGCAAGGGAGAACTGAAAATGGTATTGAAGGAACACGGCAGGGGAAGTGAACATGGTCACCTTGGAAAACCGAGGGATTTGCGTGGAAAGAAGTGAAGAAAAGAAAAGAAAAGAAAAGATGGATGAAATTAGTTAGAGCACAGAAAATTAGGATAAGTATATGATTGTTACATACAGTAACGTGTACTTGAGTTCAAATTGGATTAGAAAAGTAGTAAAGGAGGCATGAGAATAGGTGGATTGCTTGGTTAGGACAAGGCAAACTGAGGATTATGGGAACATGATGTCGGCCAAAATCAAAAGGGGGCAGATTTATTTTTGGCTCGCATTTCCAATTGCCCTCCTCTGCACTGTGGTTGAAACTTGAACAACTCCACCCGAATCAGCTGGCTGTTAGTGTTTGATCACATCTCGTCATGAAGATATTGTTCTTATTCGGAGTCATCTCTTACGTTAACCAGAGATGCCCATTACAGCTAAGTTAAGGTTTTCAAGTTTAAAATTCCATCGTTGTTTCTCATCAAGATGGATCGAGGGGATTCATAAGTTTCGAGAATCTTGAACTAGAATGAATTAAACCATATCCCCCAATTAATTATTTTCGGCTACCAACTTCACATTCAAATTAATTTGGGACAATAATATAAACATATATGAAAACGTCACTTAATCCACAAATTGTAGACTGAGACGATCTTTGAACTCAAACTAAGAGTCGGTCATGGGGAAGGGAGTTGAGGAAGTTTGGACATTAGCAAATTTTGTCATGTGGGGGCAGAGATTTTTTGTGAATAAATAAATAAATAAATAAATAAATATATATA
>JAOXNR010000001.1:398875-409285 GCA_028571225.1 Parsonsia alboflavescens | reverse complement strand
GATCGAATGATGAATCTCTCTATATTTGAGAGAGGTGTGCTGTTCAGACCAACTCAATCTTCGTAGATTCGCTTGCTCAAACTGATCTGATCTTCAACAAGAATAAAAAATTCACTAGACACTCTAATTAATCATCAGTGTGTTTTAAGGTAAGCACAGCTGGCTTTGGCATAATCATATTGTTATATATAAATTATTTGAATTAAATTTACTTATCACTAAATATAAGTTAGTTATTTTTTCTATATTATTCCTCTAATAATATAATCGTATTTAGTTTTTTTTTTTTTTTGAGAGAGTGATTAAAGGGTATTTTAATTGGCACAAAATATATTATTTAAATTTCTAAAAAATGAGGGATGACTCATATTTCATTACGGTTAGAATTCGGGCATTAATTTGTAGACGACTATTTCATATTTGCTTTCCATAGAAAAATGGCTTTCTTCTTCTAACGTGATGCTACTGCCTTAGCCATCGACTTCAACTGCAAGTCCTCTCTTTCTTTATTCCTGAGTCTTGACATTATTGCAATAAATTAATTTAATCAATAGATTTGTCGTTATTACAATTGAGTGATCAAAGAATATCTCTATTTATAAGATGTGATCTAATTAAACCGCCTTGTGTCAAGTGTATAAATTTCTCTCTCTGTTTATTTAAATTTTTAGATGAAATTTATAATAAATATCGAAGCATAAGGTTAGGCATTTCACTTTTATCTTTGTTTATATTGTTGTATTTATTATTCACGAAACTCTTAGAGCATAAAAAAATTTTTTTTTTTTAATTTTTAAAAAAAGACACCTCAGTTTAGGTTTTTTTTTCTTTAAAAAAAAAGAATTTAGGTCAACTTTAATGTAATAAAATAAATTTTTTAATTTTAGTTTAAGAAATAAAAATATTTAATTTTGAAAAAGAAGGGAGTAGTGTATGTATAAAAATTATAAATAATGTTATAAAGTGTATTGTACAGGGTACCGATATATATTTACATAATAAATAAAAAGTCAATTCTTGTGAGTATGCCTGAGTATATTTCATTTAGAGTGCAAGTTTTGAATCTTTTAAGACACTTTTTGTGTATGATATTTTTTACTTTTAATAAATTAATAAAAATCATATATGTGTCTTTTAAATTTTTTTTTTATAAATATATTTTATTAACTAAATTTTAAAGAAATAAACAAAACTGAGAGGTATTTGATATATTAAAATACATGTAAATTTTCTATAAATATACTAAAAAATGTGATATAGTGTATTAGAAAATTTGAAGCTAATGTACAGTTCTAATGCATTTTCCTATAAACTATATTCCCCTAATCCTTTAATTAAACTCACCTTTTGTTTTTTTTCTTCCCTTCCAAAATAGTAATTCATTGAGAGTAATTTAATGGATTTATTTATTTTTATATGATATTACTACTACCGAATTTGCTAAGGTGCGCTCCAGAGCGTGCCTTAATGTGCGTTCCAACCGTTACCGTAACGGAATTTTTGCTCCGCTTGATTGGCTGCATGAGCACTATAGCAAAATTTCCGTTACGGTAACGGTTGGAGCGTGCATTAAGGTGCGCTCTGGCAAATCCGTTGCTATTGCTCTCTTTCTTTTTATAAAAGAATTTTTCTTTCATTCTTAATGAACTTTTTCAAATAAAGATATTTTAGGGAAAAAAAAAAAACCTTCATCATAAAATTAACCAAATGATAATAGGGGACTTATAATTAAAAACAAAAGGAGTATATCAATAAATATTTCATTAATTATAACCAATTTTACTTGCAAATTGATAGTACTACTAATGTACATTTTGATTGGGGAGATGAATGATAGAGGTGAATAATTAACCCCATCCGTTAATGTCGTTGGAATTGCCTTATTTCTTTTGCATTGGCGGTCGGTGGATTGAGACTTCAATATGAAAGATTTACGGGGTTATGGACGGAGATACGGAGGTGTACGTGTTCTTCACTGGTTGGCTGTGCTTATCTTGCTTCCAATATTATTTGCCACTGTATAAGATCTGCTGCACTCTTGTCATTGATTTCTGAGATTATTACTCCCTCGTTTCCCGGTTTAACGTTTTGAAAAATGTATTATGAAAATGATTATTTAGGTAACTAATATTTTTCTTGAATTAAAATATCATTTATCATAAATAATGTCTATTACATGTTAATTCAATCTTTATATTTAAATTGATTAGAAGGATATAGTAGGAAAATTTTCATTAAAGGCTCGTTATAAAATAAAAATGCTAAAGTAATTTCTATTTTGAAATAAAATTTGTTAATTAAAACGACTTATAAAAAGAAAAGATGAAAGTCCCAAATATAGAGTATGAGTAGTAGATAGAAGCTTAATGCAAGATTAAAGTAATTTTACGGGAAGTTAAAATGAACGCACACACTCAAATTTACTATTATATACTCTTTTCATTTTTTGATTTTATGTAAAAAGGATTTAATTTAATTCATTTTAAACAGTAGCATCCACGATCTCAATCGTTTGTCAAATTGGAGACCTTTCGATTACTGTTTATCACTAACTTAATAAAGTTTAACTTAAATGTAACAATATTTATCCCTCTATAAAATTTTAATTAATTTTAAAAATTTATTATCCAATAATCCAAAATAAAAATAAATGGATTCAATTCCAAAAAATATCGTATAGAGTCATCGTTATACTAAAAAACGATTACTATAATCTCATGCTGACCGGAACAGATCGCGACCATTCCCCGTTCCCAACTCCAAGGAGTGGGAGCACCGAACAAAGTTGGCGTACAACAACACGTTGATATTTAAAAATACGGAAGCGTTTGTTGCATCGTCGAACATTCTCATTTACTTGGTCTCTCCGGAAGATGGATTGAAGAAGATCAGATCACTTGGCTGCGTCCTCCACGGCCAAGTGCATTGCATCTAATCAATCTCCTCATGTGTAGCATAAGCAACACCAATTTCCCACCTCGGAAGCAAAAGCACCTCTTAATTAGCTGCTACAAATTGGTGTATTTGGTCAATGTATTTAATTTGGTTTCTAGTTTGAGACTTTGAGAGTGATATACAAATCCACCCAAGTGGGGAGAAAGCTTTGCCGAAGTGTAAAGCAAAGAAACTGGCAGCAGTAGCAGCCCCCGAAAGAAAGAGTTAGTATTTCCATTTTAGATGAAGATTTCAAGTTCAGAAAGATCTTGTAACTGATTCAATGAATGGAAAATGTTTCTTTTCTCAAACTACATGATTTTGTATACATTGTATCATCTTGGCTTCCTTCACCATTGCACTGTTGTATGAACTTAGCTTGTGTGTGGAGTTCATTTGTCAGGCGATGCTCGCCTCTGCTAGCTGTCCCTGAACCCGATTAAGAAGCAACTCGTAATCCTGCAAGAAAAAAAGCATTGCATTAACATCAACAGTGATTCAAATTAACAAACAAGATGTGCAAAACTTCCTACTAGGACAGAAGCTATTAGAAGTGTCTTTCTCTTCTGAGACAATTTTCAATAGAATAACTGCAATGAATTTAACTGTAGCTTCTTGCTGTAAAAGCCAAAAAAGGCACTTCCTCTCCTCACTGCTTCTGGCATTGCAACACAAATGCAATCAGAGTAATGAGAAATCACCTGTACAATAGATTGTGCACAAAGTTTTCCCGATAAAACTGCACCTTCCATGGAAGCTAAATATTTTTGCTTCGTATAGTCACCAGCTAAATAAAATCCTTCTACTGGAGATCTCTGCAAGGGACGGCATGGTTCAGAGCCCGGAACAGTCTTATAAACGGACCTGAAATGGAGAAGTAAAAGATAAAGTTATTAAAAAGGAAGGTTGGCAAGGCATATCTGAGAGAAACTTCAATCAAGGAGAAATATAATGCAATACAAAATAACAGAAAACTTTTATATGGCACTAGCACTAAAACGTATCACCTTGGAGTTTTTACAACATGATATTTCAATATTTTTGCTTTGCTCTGGTCTGCTGCAATTTCATCTGGAAAGAGTCCGGCAAGTTCCTTCATTGTAGCATCAATGATTTCAGAGTCGCTGCGTGAGATCCATTCTTCGGCAGGTGCGAACACCAGCTCCAACATTGATTGGTTTGGGTCGTAATATTCCTGCACCAAAATATTATTAAAGTCTAGGGTAGTAGTAAAGGCGGGCTCTCTTACACAAGGTGCATGCAGCATGTCAACAAAGTTCTGGTTTAACTGTCCTAACATGCAACAGTAACTTACTAATTTAAATCGCAAGCATACCAATTAACCATGTGGTTCGATCAACATGAATGTAATGATTATGATTTATAGTAAATACCTTACAGGTTACAGACATGTCGGCATATACACTGAGAAGTGGACTTCTGCAGGAAGAAAGGAAAAAATGAAGAGTTCAGTAGTTGTTGATCTACTATATTCTAAAAAAATAAATGGATGGATCTTAAGTGAGTCATAGAGAAGGGTTCTTCAGTGTTCATAAATGTGAAGAATAATATTTAAGTTCAGATACTCGGTGATCCTCCAAGATACGGGACAAATAGGTGAGTGATGGGAAGTAACCATTCAGCATACAAACATTCGACATTAATGGGGAAACTGGAAGGGAGTATTTAGATTTTACAGTATTTAGACGTCACTGGTGAATGATATTAATGTTACTCCTGTCATTTCATCAACTTTTTAACTTAACATGAGAGGCTAAATGGAGATCAAAGATTAACTATCACTAATGGTAATAATGGAAGTAAGAAATGTGATGACAATGTAAACAGCTATAAGAAAAGGTACAATAAGCTGGAAGAAAACCTGCTGAATAGAAGATGGTCATATGTGTTTTTTAACTTCCTGTCAAACCTGCAAAGAAAAGAAACTAACATGATGAACCACAAAACTAAGATGTTGCTAAATGTTTAAAGCCATCACGTCAGATATGTGGATAGTATGATTTCCTTTATGTTATAGATATTGTTCACTTCATTTCCTTAGAAAAGTACATGCATACCATTCACATATCGAAATCCCATTATATTTATTAGTTTATCTGGCATGACCAACTATAGATATAAATTTATCCATGAAAAACACTAACAAATACATACTAACCATATATGAACATTTATAACTGGAACACCAACTAAGTTCTCCAATTTTCTGAAATACAGAATCTCTTTCCAGTCCTCGGGTAAAAGAAGCTTCAAGATATCAACTGAATAGATGATAATAATTTGCACTCTCAATATATCAAGCTTCAAATAATGAAGAAATTTATCACACATTGTTCAAGGAATATATACTGAACCTGGAGTCGCGAAAACATAAGCATCTCCTTTCATCACTGACCCATTACTTAGTAAAAAGCCTTTAACAGTTCCATTCTCATTAAGCTCAATCCTCTGTATTCTTGAATTAAGACGTACTTCACCTCCTCGTGATTCAATGTGATCAACAATAGGCATGCAAAGTCTCTCTGGAGGATTACCGTCTAAAAAGGCCATTTTGGAGCCATGCTTCTCCTGTTCAGTTATAGACATTATAAAAGAGGCTATGGAAAACATTAAAAAAACAAAGCTTTTTGAGCAAGCAAATGATGACTCTGAAAGTCCATATTCCATGACAACGGCCCACGATATCAAGAACAAGAGGAACTAGTTGTTTCTGTTGCTTATTTCGATAGAAAATAACATGAACAGGATGCAACAAATTTCCGAGTCCATTTCAATTTCCATGAAAACCATAAAGTCATTCAAAAGATTACTGTGCAAGAACCAAGGATGAGATTATATGATTTAATTGAAAGTTCAAACACTTTCTCAAAGCAGATTTACATTAACTCCTACTCATAGAGTGGCACAGCATTCTTACTTTTCTCTTTTGAGAGAGGGGGTGGACAGATGTAAAAGGAGGAGAAGAGAGAATCTAACCTGTAAAAATCTGTTCAGTGCAATCAAAATGCATTGCATTGAAAGTTCATCAGGATTTATGAAGTTCAGGGCCTTTGACATTGCAATGAATACCTCATCAGTTACTCGATCTGGTACTCCCTGACAACCAGGCGAAGGCATTAGCTACTTGTGGGCATTTATCTAAAAGAATGCACAAAATAACTCCAAACCAACTACAAAATATGTCGAAAAACAAGAGACATCGTAAAAAATCAGGAAAAAAAAGAAGGGGGAAAGAGAGTAAAAAATGCAACTTCATGGTGAAACTCCAGAGACAATTATCTGCCATCCATGATGGAACATTATCTAGTTAAGCTATATTATTAGTTATGCATATTCAATACTGTCCTATCAGAGAGTAATATCTTCTCACTTGCTTTCTCATCCAGTCTTTGACGGTAATACCATCCTGTGCCTCAACATAAGCCTGTCCACCAAGAATTGCTGGGAGAAGTCCAATGGCAAACTTGACTTTTTCTGGCCAGGTGAGCATTTCATTGTTCTTCAAGATGGCCAATACTCCTGCCCATCCAATATGGATTATAAAAGAGAGGCAGAGAAAGTTCGATGACATATAATTATATTTAAGAGTGTGAGGTCTAGACGGGTTGGATGAAAAAGTTCACCATTTAATGGTGCAGGTAAAACCTCAGGAAAATCAAATCGACTGAATTCTCCAGGCTTATTAGGCATTGCAAAGATCATAGAGTGTTCTTTCCACTGTAGCCGATCATTAATGCCGAGCTCTCCGAATAGATTCTGTATATTTGGGTAAGCCCCAACTTAAAGTGGATCAAGAGTCAATGAAACTGAATCAATTGGCATATAGAAACCTAATAATCAAGAAAGAATCATCTAGATCCATTGTTCAAGCAAGCAAATTATAGCAGATAAGAGACAAGGTCAGAGATCCTAACAATATTTGTTATGATATTCATCCAAAGAATATCAAAGACAGATCCCTTCAAAGATAAGTTAATTTTAGAAAGCACTTGAAAAGAGCATCTTCCTTTACATGATTACAAAAATTTTAAACTGTTAAGTTCCCATTTGTTCATGATTGAACTTACAAAATATGTGCAATCCAGTTTCATACCAGTCTCCATCATCATCTTTCCATGCAGCAACCTGGCCATAAAAAGATGGATCTTTAGCTGAAATACATGTTAACATGGACGAGCATTGTTGAGTTTCTCAAGGGAACCTCAAGCACTAAACAGCTAAATCCAAGTTTTTATGCCCCAAATTTATAAGGTTTTGACGTGTAATCAAATTAATATTCAGAAATTTCCTTGCTCTGAAAGAATTTGTGAAAAATACCATGTGAAAACTAGAATTTTACATTTACTTTCCATGTATATAGTCCTCAGGCTTTTGAACAAAGGCTTCAGCTATTCCACCAAACAAGGGAACATTTGAAATCTCAAATTTTTATACACTTCATAAACTAAAGGGAACTTCAAAAACATTCAAGCACCAGCTGTGAAAGAACCAAGAACAAAAACGAAAAGAAGACCATGTTCTTATTACTTTTCCTCCGAGAACATCCCTGGCTTCCAATAATATAGGTTTATGACCTGCATCCGCTAAATACTTTGCTGTGGACAAACCTGCCAAACCTGAAGGAAGGTCCATTCTTTAGCAAAAAAGTATCAACACTGAGGATCTATTAGATAACTCATTTTACAAAAACCAAATATAGTGTTGACTGGATTTACAAGTACTGAGGCCATTTGGTAATGGTCACGAGATGAAACATTCAAGAATTCAAGGACTGTATTAGGTGAAGGAAAGGAGTGAAAAAAATGATGAAGCCACCTAATATCAAACACCTACATGCAGGGAAATAAAAGAGTTAAACAGCCATCAAGAGGAAGACAACCCCAGGGCCCATCTCCAATCCACCTCTACACCCCAAACAAATACAGGAAACTACCGACCAGCAAACAAATCCACCATGTCATGTAAAGGAAAGCTGAATGCTTGGCATAAACATTAACAAAGTAAAGTAATATTGAACAGTTTAGGAGACTGTTCTTAGCTTGGAAAAGCAACTAGGGAAATTGGCAAATGCTATAGGAAGAAGGTGAAAAACAAGTTATGCATGCAAGGGATATTTACAGAATGAGAGCACAATAATGTTATGTAATATCAAGATGATACAGGCAGCAGCATTTACAAATAGACAGCTTTTACAAAGAATTTTCTAGCAAAAACAGTAGAAAAAACATATCGGAAGAATATGAATTTCCACCTGCTCCAGCAATGACCACTTCAAGTGGTTTCTTTGGACGGGGATTAGCATGGAATGAAGAAGACAACGCAGCAGCTTCCAAATAATTCACTGTATTCTCAATATCTGGTCTTGGATAGTCAACACAAACAACCTGTTTATCCCAGGAGACGACCAATTAATATTCTGGATTTGTTCAATTTTTGTGATGTCAAATAATGGTTATGCATCATAGTTTCTTTAAAACTCTACTCATCCTACAGTGGTCCTCAAAAAGCAGACCTTTAAAGGAGTAATGCCCTTCCTTGATCTCCGGACAGCAGTATTTTCCACAGCAACTTTCAAATTATGATCCATAGAATCGCTACATCCAAATGAAAGTACATTCATTTCTTTTGATACAAAATGGCAGCCAAGCCTTGTAGTAGCCGGCAAACTCCAAAGATGAGCTACATTACTTTGCCTATTCAAGTTAACTGCAGAGACATTTCCAAATTGAGACATTCCTCCAAAGCCAGCTAGAAGGAAAGATCCTTAAAACAGAACAACACAATTCAGCAACTCCCACTAGAGGCAACCTGCCATCAATTAGGATTCCAACCTTTAATTCATGTCAGTTATTAAAGGCATCGTAAAAATCATCAAAAAATTGAGATTTAGTTAAGCAGAACTCGAACTGGACCAAAATGTTAAAACCCAAATAAATTTACAAAGAACAGCACTTTTATGATCTAATTTTCAAAAACCCATAGGTAGCTTTTACAAATGAGCATGAATTCATCAAGACGAGTACAATTTTTTTTTAAAAAAAAAACGTATTAACAATCGTATGATTTTTCATAATAAACAAGGAAGCAACCCAGTAGACCCAATAGTAAAAATATCCACATTCTAGCAACTCAACTACAAAAAACTGGACAAGTGATGGGGAAAGAGTCTTGATGTTCTAAATTCTTAGCAAAACCAAGAAAGAAACTCAGGCAGGAGGAAAGAATAATGAAAGAAAAGATTCGAAATTTTGAAGTGAAATTATCTACATCGAAGCAAAGTTGAGAAGGGTCCTCCCTCTGGTAA
This sequence comes from Parsonsia alboflavescens, assembly GCA_028571225.1. Taxonomy (NCBI): domain Eukaryota; kingdom Viridiplantae; phylum Streptophyta; class Magnoliopsida; order Gentianales; family Apocynaceae; genus Parsonsia; species Parsonsia alboflavescens. The sequence goes on along the minus strand of JAOXNR010000001.1, from coordinate 400,026 downwards.
AAGAAAGCGACAATCACCTATTCCAATTAATACAAACCAAGATAAGGAAACAACAAAAGGGAGGTCTGAATTTTGAAGAGAGAAGAATGGAGGAAATTAGGAGTGTATATGCTTAAGAAGAGCAAGCAGGCGGTTTGGCAGCTGAGTTGGCGGATAGTACCACGACAGAAGGACTGCTTGAGTTCTGGTGGTTTGGCAGCACCTGCAATGGGGATAGTGTTTTTGCTGTGGCTCGAATATTCCAATTTATGTGACCGAACCACTTCCACTTCTGCGTCCCCACATCTCCTGTGCCTGCCTGCGCGTTAGGACTTGAAAGTAAGTGACTCGGTGGGCTTTGCACTTCGTTCCACCTGCTAAAAGAAAATATTATATATTCTTTTCATATGAACCGAATGTCTACTTTAATTTTTTTATAATTTTTTATTATAAAAACTTGACTTCATTTATTTTGAATATATAACCATTCATCTATAAAATTTTAATTAATTTTAAAAAATAAGACATTTAATTTTGAAAGGAGTGAGTATCTATTATATATATATATAGAGAGAGAGAAAGCTCTCAAACTATGAAAAACTTTCATTTTTTTAAAATTCTTTAATACTGCATTAAGTCACATATCATATTCTTTTCTTAAAAAAATAATAAATTAAAAGGATAATTATATATTTATTTATATAAATTTATTATTAATTTCCTTTTAAATACTATGAACATAAATATTTATAATATATCAAAGATTCAATGAATAATTCATATTAATATGATTATTTTTTAAAAATATAATAAAAAATATTTTTTTTTTAGATTTAAAATATTCAATAAATTAACATCTAATTATATATATATATATATATATGTATATTTATATTACATTTCTTATTAATTTCATTTAAAATACAAAAAAAAATTATAATATAACAAAGATTCAATAAATTTATTCATATTAATATAATTATTATTTTAAAAGATAATGCAATTATAATATATTAATTTTTATATTTAAAATATTCAATAAATTTAGAAGGATAATTATTTCTCCATCTCCTTCTACTTATTTTTATTTTTTTATAGTAATATTTATTATATTATTTTTTCTATAGAATGACTTGTACAATGCAAGGGTAATTTAAATTTTATTTATATAT
>JAOXNR010000001.1:386694-398775 GCA_028571225.1 Parsonsia alboflavescens | reverse complement strand
TGAAACTCTTGTAATTTTGTATATTATCTAAAACTAATTTTCAAAAAATATCTATAATTTTATATTTTGTTTTAAAAGATGTACTTATAATAAATATTTTAAAGTTAATAAATATTATTATTTGAATTCATAAGTATGAATATCAATTTTGAACTTAAATAATAAGTGAAAAATCATGCAACTAAATTGGGGCAATGAGAAGATTCACCTATTCCCTGATCCAGAAATTTTGGCTATAAAATATATATATGTTAAAAAATATTTTTGAAATAAATCATTTAGATCATGATTAACTTTGTAAATATTTATAATTTGAAATATTTTAGGACTCTTTCTCCCTCTTATTACACTTGTTAGCCTCAAAGGCTAACAACAATGCTGCCTAACAAACAAAATTTGGCGGGGTGTTGTGGTTCAATATTTACACATTTCACTGGCCACTAGGTTTGAAGATCGTCAAGTGCAAGTGCTGTACATCATCTCTTCATTCTCATCCTTTTTCCAATCCGATTGAAGCCATGGACTGGTCCAGATTCATATTCATTCCTCGTCAACCACTGCTCTGTGTTAGCCATCAACCAACATCCAGTCATCCGCACCCAATTTTCAGCTTCCAAATCATCATAAACCCAGCCATATGCATACTTGACTCCTTTTACAGATTAAATAACCCGACAAATTCATCTTCCGATCCACATGAAACTCCGAAGAAACCATCTTTTCAAGGTTAGCACTCTTGCTGTTTCCTCCGACCAAAGCCAGTAAGTGAAATTACACTTTCTTTGAACTTGTTTGCATCCCCTTTTGTTTTTTATTTTTGAACAAATGAATACGTTTTCTGTGGACATAACTGAAGCATTATATTAGCAGTGTTAACAGCATTCCACCTTTTTTTGGTCATCTGTCCAGATGGTAGTAATTTGCATAAGTTCAGAAATTTTTAAATCTATATTACAAAACATAGCCCTCAAGTTGCTTTTCTTTTCTTTCTAAATAAAAGGGGATTTGTATTGATGCGAAAGGCCTCAAGTTGCAAGCTTGGCTTTGCTTGAACATCACCGAATGCCCCTAAATGTAGGCTATGAATCCTTTCCCTTCGAAGACTGCAGTATACTTGTACTATCATACAGAAAAACTTGATCACATTAATTTCAAGCTTAATTTTCTTCCAACTACTATGGAATCACATCGTCTGCAGGGGTGACATTTGAATAACGCTCTCCCTTCCAAGCCTTACAGAGTTGATGTAATCGACCGGACTGTGATCAGCAATACCTGGGATGGCAAGTCCTACTGCCCTGAACAGAATAGATTCCCAACCTTCTCCGTACTCTGGTCCGCAAGTGTAAGGCATAAGAAAGCTCCTAATTAGCTCCCAAACAGCATTCAGATGCTCCGGTATCAAGAATCTTATCCCAAAATAGTTTGGATTCGGCTCCTCCTCCACCTCCTTCAATGAAAGATGGGAAATGAAAGGTTAGTTGTACAAATACCAGAAAATCAGCTTCTCATCACCCAGATAGGAATATTGAAGTTCCTTTACACTTCTCTAAATGATTACATGATATAATAATACTGATGTCTTTTGAATATATGGACAAACACGTAATAGCATAACAGTGAAACACGAAACAAAAGAGTTCCATGATATTATTTATTCCTATACCCGGTATTTTCTTATTCATATCAAGTTCAGAGGAACGAGAGAAACTTACATGCTCAATGTAGAAGCTGTTATAATAGAGGCACTTTCCAAAATGCTTATACAGGAAGGTTTTATCATCATATGGCAACCTTGGAACCAAATCATTACAGTAGACTACTCTATAGTATTTTGGGACAGGATGATCCAGGTGGATATCCATGAACCTTCCCAGTTTCCTGTTCCCAATCCTTGGCTGGCCAAATGTATACACCAGCAGCAGCCTTTCCAAGACCTCCTTTTCCTCATGCAGCAACAACACAACAGGGAACATAATAGCGAGTGCTCCTCCCAAGCTATGCCCAGTGACCACAAACTTAGCATCTCTGTGCTCTTTAAGTAATTCTTTTAGTTTACTTCTCACGGTATAGTAAGCAGACTTTTCTCCCATTTCAGGCTGGAACTTCTTCTTGTCAGTGCTAGCAGCCTCTGAAGCAGAGAACCGTTTTGAGCCAAATTGCACATCTGAATAACTGGATTCTGAACCTTCAAAAGCAACAGCAGAATCTTCAAAACCATTCAAATTGACACGTTTCATGTTCTCTGAAAGAAGTTGTTCCTGGAAAGTTGATGTATTCACTCTATTTCCCAAACCTAAAGCTTCTAAAAATCCCATGTGCACTTTCCCAAGCTTGGGAATCTCATACCAAGAATAGTCGAAATCAGTGCTCCAATCATCAGCATCAAATGGCTCCGTACCCCTGAAGCTGATTAGTATCAAACTTGCATCTTTTGGTTTATCACAGAGTATGAAGACCTGTGTGGAATTCTCTTTCTGATAATCTAAAAACACCATGGCAATTACAAATTAACCAAATGTGTTTGCAAGTATGTAATATTAAAAATACTGCTCCCTCCATCCATTTCCAATGTCTACTTTAACACAAAATAAACAAGAAGCAGATAAATTACTAAAATTTCCACTATTATCTATATGATTAGCAATGTGACTCATTTGTGAGCGTGGAAGTGACCTAGAGCTTGTTTGGTTTGGTTTGGTTTGGTTCATAAAGGGGTCCATCTTGGGAGGGGGAGAAATGCTAGTGTGGAGAGGGAGTGGTACTATGTTTACATTGCCTCCACATTTACTTCCCCTTCTCAAATACTCCCACAAAACATCCCAACCAAACAAAGCTTCAAACCAAGGACATTATTGTTATACCTTATGAGAAAAAAATGCTTCAGTTAAAAAACATTCACATTTAGACATCCAAAAAAGAAAATGTGAACATTGAATGTTGGATGTTGGAGGTAGAGATTGACATTTTCTGGAAGAAAAAGAGTTAAAGACAAGTGATAGGTTGATTCTCACCGTTCCAGCAGTTGTAGAAGTCCACAAAGTGCATCTGCTCTTTCAAGACCAGAATGACAACAATTTAGGAGAAGCTTAACAATCAATAATTAAATACTCCCTCCATCAATATTTTAAGTCATTTGAGTTCAGTTTTCTTTGTCCCTAATATAAGTCATTGTTGGTAGTTTAATGAATATTTTACTTAATTTTTTCCAATATTACACATTCTCTTCATAAAATATTTGTCCTTCTGTCTTTTTTTTTCTTCATAATGTTCTCCACCATATGGACATTTTGGGGAAAAAGAATAACTTAATATTGACAAAATCACTACAAATGACTTATAAATAGGGACGAAGGGAGTAGTTTACAAAGAGGTAACATAAAAGTAGAAAGTTATACCTTCCAATGAAGATTAACAACATTTTGAACAACCTTAGCATTCTCATAAGCTAATTTTGAAGCCACAATGCATAGGTCCATAAGTGTTCGACTTCCGACTTCAGCTTGAATAGATCGTTCCCCAGATGCAACCTCATCCACTGCTTTGGTTACTGTCTCACTCTTATACAGATCTATACGTCCATCTAAATGCCCAATTACACTTATGAAAGTTTCAGAGCCTCTCTGTGGCACCACCAGTCTTCCTGATATCCCAATGTCATTCATTAAGGAATTACACAACTAGAAGTAACACAAAAAGCACTACAGTTGTTAATTTAACACAAATTCAAATTGATCCTAACCCAAGTTTTATTAGCATGCAAAGATAGATCACTGACACATTTTAGGAATGGACTAAACAACAGTAATAAATAATAATAATGGGAGCAGTAAAGCTCATAAATAAGATCCAAATTCAAATGTTTCTTTACTGAAAGTCAGAGAACAGAAGTATTTGTTGAACCCTTTAAAAATTAACCGGACCAAATGAGCAAACCGAAGAACAGCCTACTTATGGAACACGCAAATACTTTAGTTCGTGTTCTTGGAAGAGACAGCAGACACCACAAAAAACCAAACAAAAAAAAACTTTTCAAGGTCGATTCCAATGTTTGTCTCCTTTCCTTCATTGTCGAGCTTATCCAAAGGACTGCAGATATTGCAACTGCAATTATCTAATGACCTCAGAAATTGGAACATTTTATGGATAAAAGCATCAAACAAAATTCAAAATTGGCATCCCTCTATGAAGGGCACTAGAAAATGAAGTTCATGAAGAAGGTAACTTCAGTGCAAAAAGACACAAAACAAGTAACAACTACGAGCGGATTGACCATGCAAAATGCAGGCGGCCTTTCCAATGTCGTGTGTACGCAGTAAATATGGCAGAAACCAGCAGCTATGAAGTTTTGTTTTTTCTTGAAAATCAAAAAACAAAGCACTGGATTCAGAAAACAAAGGACTATTAGTTTACCGAAGAGGAGATTGAATAGTAAACCGAGGAAGCCACCGTTGAGAGAGAGGAGGTTTAGGATGAACTCCACCAGATAGCCAAGCCATTCCATGGGTTTCCCGAAAATGGATATGATTTTTCTGACCAGAATTGAAACGAATATGACCCATCTGTGATCGGGCGTCGCTCCGCGATCAGCTTGACCACCAGCGCCCAGGAATAATTCTTGAATCACCCCATCATCGGAAGTTTCAATAAACTTGGCACCGCTCCCCATATCTTTGTTCCTCAAAAACTGTAAAAGGTCTCCAAATCCCCCATTTTGAGGCTCAACGATCAAATATCTGAAATCCCCAGAAGTCTCCGGGGTCTTGTTGTTATCGGTATCATGATTTTTTTGATCAACCATTGGCGCGCTCAAAATTTCTTAAATTAACTTGTTAAGGAATTGTGAATTGGCCATCGAAACAGAGCAAATTTGTAGGCTTCACGGGAGGAGCGGAGTGGAGTGGAGTGGAGTGGCCACGTGCAGCGGTGTACTAACAAAATGCGGTTACAACAGCATTTGGCCCGCCGTATATGGCATCGGTGTCTCAAACAGACGTCAGAGGATTTCTTTCTTAAATCAAATGTCTGGCCAGCTAAGCAAAGTCACTAAACAAGAACTTGTATGGTTTATGGTAATCCGTATATAGAATGGAAGAAGATTTTGGGACTTCGATCCCAGCGGCTGACGACCACCATTTAGAATTAACAGACTAAAATTGAAGATAAACACTACTACAGGATTTGATTTTTTTATTCCTCGTAGTTCGAAACCGAACCAACTTCTTGAATTAATCTTGTGAATTCCTTTCTTTTACCTTTCTACTTCTATACGGGTTTGTTAAAACAATATCCGTATGGGTACTGCCGAACACACTTTGTCATGTTTGGCAGGCTTCGGCTTTGGGTCATGGAATAAGATAACGTTAAGTTTGGAATTACTTTTCTCTTTTGTTCATTATTATGTCTAAGTAAGTCAGTATGGGGGCCGGAATGCTAGAAAAGTGCAAAAGTTTAATGCCCCGATGGAAATGGAATGGCCAGTTGGCCACGCGAAATTTAGGACCTGTTTGATAGACGTATTAAAAAAAAAAAATCTTTTTTAGACGCATTTTTTAAGGAGTATTACGTTAAAACTGTTTTGTAATTGATACATTAATTTATAAGTGTTTTTCAAATTGAAAATCTATTTGGATGAAAAATTTTTTATTTATTTATTTAAACCACTTTTTTAATTCTTGTTTTAAATGTTTTTGACATTTAATAGAATGATAATATTTTAAAAATTATAATATATTAATTATTAATATTTAATATATTTAAGTAAATTTAAATTATTTTTAAACTATTATATTAAACCTTTTTATAAAATATTATGAATCAAAAATAATAAAATAAATAAAACTTAATATCAAAAGATAAAACAATAATTATTTTCATTTTTTACATTTATTATTTTCTATATCTTTAAAGTTTAAAGATATTCATGAGTTAAACAATGTATATTTTCAAAATATTAATAAATGAAAATAAAAATAAAAAAAACAACCAAAAGGAAAACAGAAGGGAAGAAGAAGAAAAGAAAGACATGCAGGATTCCTAATCCTGCGGGTGGCAATATGGGTTGGCGGGTGGGAAAAAGCTTGAATTGAGATGGAGAGAGGGAAAAAAAATAAAAAACGGAAGAGGAAGAGGAAGAGGAAGAGGGAGAGGGAGGGGGAAAGAGAGAGAAAAAAGGAAAAGGAAGAAAAATAGTAAAATTAGGGAGAACCAAAAGTGCTTAAAAAATAACTTACATTTTTTTAAATTTAAAATTAGGCTTTTAGCTTATTTGGTTTTATAAGTTTGGACTAAAATATAATTCAATCTCAAATGTTTTTTTGAAGCTATAATAGTCCTTCAAGTTTTTACGAGTGATCAGAATAATCCAAACCATCACTTGTTAGCTACTCCACAGTGACATAGAGCACGTGCACGATACATGAGATGAGGGTGTATGAGAGTTAATCTCATCATTTTAAACCCATCCTGCCTGAAATTGCGAAACTTAAAATTACTATTCCGACTTCTAGGCTCTCCTCTCTTTGAGGGAAAGCTCAGGTCAAATTCCTCTTTTCTTCTATCTTCTTCATATCTGAATTATACATTCCTGATCCCTTCTTAGTTTTTCCTGTAGCCCTAGATTTTACTCTACGATCATAATGTAGACTTCCAATTCAACCCTTCTTTCTCCGATCCATCACTTATCTCTTTAATTATAATGTCATTTCTTGCATTCTTTTAGGGCTTTTGCATCCCTCCGAGTTTGTTTTCGACCCAACAATTTTACACATCTTCTTCAATCTTATACAATTCGTAGTTCTAGCGATCTGGTTCACTGTTACCTACTCCGGCTATGTTGCCCAAAACCGAGCTCTTCTGAGACATCCAAAGCCGGGACTTGCCGTTTGTTCCATGGATGCTTTGCACTATCACGACTTTTCCCTACAAAGCCTGATCCGAATTATTCTCTTGATTTTCATCCCCAACAAATTCATAGGTCAAGGCCGTCACTCATTTTCTCCTCCCCAGCCTCCATGTATTCAACCCTGGCCGGTGAAATTTTTGGGGAATCAAAGAACCCTTTGGTTGTAGGATTAAGTTCACTAATCAAGTCTTCTTTTTCACTATCATCGTCATTGGTGGATTGTTCCTCTATGATGGGTGTTTTTGAGGTTTTGCCATTGAAGCCATCTTCCATCATTCCCTTTTTGTTACAAGGATCTAAGTGGTTGCTCTGTAGTCAGTGAGAGTACTCTAGCAGATACTGGTACTTCTAGGAAAAAGGAGATTGTCCAAGAAAGTGGAATACATGTACTGCTGCATCCCCGGATGCTATGGCCGATAGTTTGAAGCTTGCCAAGAGCAATTGGGTTAAAAACATTTTAAACCCGCCCCAAACTTGCTAACCTATTTGATTTAATCTTGGACAGGAGGGGCTTACAATAACGAAATTAACCCTCAAACATACTCATGTGTCGTGCACGTGTTCTAATCCATCATAAAGAGTAGTCAATAAGTATCACTCATAAAAATTTGAGAGACCTTTATGATTTCAAAAAAACATTTGAGATCAAATTGTATTTTACTCAAATTTGTAAGACTAAATAGGTTAAAAATCCTATAATATAATACTAAATCTTTTGATTCTTTCCAAGTAAAATATTTAATTTGACTTTTCATAAGAATGGGCTCATTTTATGAAATATGTGACATCAATTTATGTTCAATAAATATAATTCTTATAAATTATTAAACTAATAAAGTTTTTGTTTTTGTTTAATGATTTTTTATTTATGTTTAACAAATAAAATTTGTAGCTAAACTATTCTTTTATATTTAAATTAGCAATCTTTTTTCTCAAAAATCTTTTACAATAAAATATCTAAAAAATATATATTTTTCTCCATTTCATTATAAATATATTTTTTCATATGATCATTTTTGGAGAAAAAGAATTTTAACTTAATATTGATAAAATGATTTAAGATTAGATAAGGTTTTTTTTCCGTGCGAATACTTTCCTTTTTCTTTTGGACAAAAGTAATGAATAAACTCATTGGAAAAATGACATATATCTCATTACAAACATTAGAAGCTCTATTTCTTCAATATATATATATATATATATATATATTTACACGGATTTGCTAAGGTGCGCTCTCCAACCGTTACCGTAATGGAATTTTTGCTCCACTTGGTTGGCTGCATGAGCACTATTGCAAAAATTTCGTTACAGTAACGGCCGAAGCGCGCCTTAGCAAAACCGTATAAATATATATATATATATATATATATATTTATATAATTTCATATAAAGGCCATACACGAATACTGAAATTTCTTAGAAAACGGTTCAAAATTAAATATTAGTTCTCCCCCTCTTCCATCTCAAAATAATTAGCAATTTGGTACAATGTATATATACTTTGGGAATGACAAGAAAAATATTCCTGATCTCCTAGCTAGGGATGTTAGCAATCGCAAAGGCACCTTCTTGCTATTTTTATTTATTTATATTTTTTTTAGTACGCTTGTTTCCTATAAAAGCGATTCAAGTCATAATGGATCAAGATCTCTAGGTTTTTGTATACACATATACTTTCTATGGAATATCTTAATCATTTTGAATAGTATAATAACCAGTGAATCATAAAGAAAACTCTAGCATCATATATAGGAGTTTTGGTAGATTCTATTTAATATTTTGAGCTTGCAAAGAGATCATAGACCCCTCCTTCATTTAGATCTAGTAAGGATACTGATCTTGTAGTGAAGCTATGTGACTAAACTTTTTTTTGATAAAAATTCCAGAAACAAGATTAGACTGATCTTGTGTTGTTAACACAAATATATCAAATTAAGGATAGTAGATGAAATTAAAAGCTTATTAATTTACCTATCTCTCTAATCACCACTCGACCGCATATACATATAGGCAACAGAAAATTCACCAATAACCCTACGGGAGAGGTATTACATGGGAGGCTGATGCATATTATGGCGGAACAAACATTGATCAATAAAAGCTACCAGAAAGGTCTACGGAGCACGATACGTAGTATAATATTCTCTCTCACCTTCACTCGTTCGATGCTCTAAGCAACCTAAGCTTGCTCTTTTTCTTTTTTTTCTTTTTTCCTCTCAAATCACAATCCACAAAATACATTTATATATAAGATATAATGAGCGATCCATTTGTGAGTTAGAGAATGCCGTACATTAGATAGAGAGACAATCATGGATAGAGAATTGAAATGTTTTTACTAAAGTATAATTCAATCTAAGAAAAGAGTCCGTAAGGGAATGGATACTCTAAGACATATATAGCAATAAGAGAATAGGAATGTCACCAGAGATCTCTGGGTGAGTTGTACATTATTCATCATAGTTGCACCATAGTGATATAGCTATTTGGAGAGAAAGGATCGATACAGTCTCAAGTACTGAATGAACTTCTAGAAGGTACATCGAAATCAAGATAAATCAAGTATAGCCATTGCCAACTCAAAGCTTTAATTTTTCTTTGAAGAAGAATTCAATCTGGAATGGATCTGCCATAATCATAGAGGTAAGACTAGCCAAAATGTGATAAGCTTCTTTATCTAAGACATATCATAATTTAATTTTAAATAGAAGAAATGAGTTCTTGAAGAAAACTCTGTGAATCTGAAAGTGAGTATTTGATCTCATGCAGAATATGGGTTCTGTTAAGAATTTTAATGGACTAAGTAAATTAAGGGGTTCCTCAAATAGCATGTGGAGGACAAACTAAATTGACAATTAGTGGTGAGGATTGTACATTTGCATCAAGAAGCCTCCATAGCATAAAAACTTTTGTTGTTGTAGAACATTAACCAACATACTTTGGTCCAACCAAATAAACATTTTTCACAGGTTAATTAGATTATTTCACAATGAATAAAAACATTTCTATCTGACAGACAAGGAAAATAAAATAAGTAGAGAAAGTAAACATTACTACATTACTCACAATACTTTGGTCCAACCAAATAAACATCTTTCTCACTACATGTTATATCAACATAATGTAACCTAATTTATTTAATACCTTTGGTCTATCAATCCACCAAAGCCTTCAACATCTTGGTATTGTTCTCCACAGCAAACATAACGTTACCTGAACTTTCAACATCATAATCCAAGCCTTGAGGGAATCTTTGTCCATTGCCACTTCTCACAGCTATTCCATTCAAACTATTGTAGACATAAGTTGGAGATCCTAAACTATCTTGAGCTGCAACAGTATCAGCTAATAATAGATAGCCACTTAGTGAATTTCCAATTGGAGCAAGATAATTATGACCCCAAAGAGTTCCCCTGGGTAGAAAAGAATGACTCCAAGCCCCATAAGTTTCTTTGTCTCCCCTCTTTAAAATATAGAAAACTATCCAACTCAAATTACAGAAGAATACAAAAATCTTGTCCATGACCATTTGAACTTCCTATGTATTGAAGGATAGAGAAGAATAAGTATAATATCCGAATTATCCATGGGATCTAAGCTTCTCTGTGGCTGAATCAAAAGCCAAAAACATAAACCCAAAAAACCTAGAATGTGGTATAAACCAAAACAAAGTCCCATCGAACGCAATACCTATAGTAATTGAGCAATTGTAATACCTCTGACTCTGTTTTAGCATTCTCCATGAAAAATCTTGGCTAGTAACATTCTTATCATTATCAATTGTAATGGTGAGGATATGGAATATGGTCCTGTAACTTCTATCTCTCCTTGCACACAATAACTTGTACACACCATTGGCAGGATGAAACACAAGGTAATACTTAGCAATGAGTATGGGAACAATGTTGGGACTAGGAAGATCTGTGATTTCCCTTGTAAACACATTAACAAGAACTACAAAGTTTTCAAAATAGCAACAAGCGAACCTATTTATGATTTGGGTGATTGAACCATTCAACATTATCTTTCCCAATTTGGTGTTGATGTCGGGGAAAGATAAATTCAAGATGAGAATCAGAACAGTAAAAGATTCTCCCAAATAAAACCCTTGTTACCATTTCTTGGAATCTTGCTAATTGTGGATGTGATCAGCAAACCAGGATTACGCTTGCAATAAGCATGCAAGAATTTAGGTTTGCGTATAAATGAGCACAAAAATTTGGACACAAACATGCACAACAAAACCTCCTTAATAGAAAGCCTTATCAAGATTAGAATAAGAATTTCCCAAGGCAGATCATGCAGTGATTGGCACCTATTAGTAAGGCCCGAGGTTTTTAACTTCTTGTTCCACACTATATCCATGTCCCTGCAAATACGAGATTCAAAAAAATGCAAAATAAAAAAAGTCATGGGAAGATTTTTCACTTGTATTTTCTAACCATTAATTAAAATTAACCATGCTTATCATGTACTAATGAATTTTTAATTGAAAGTGCATAAATTCATAATTTTTTTCCTATATTAAAAAAAAAAAACCCTAATTCCTTAATTGATGATATACAAAGCAAATTATTAAGCTCATTTCCTAATTTAATAAAAAAAATCATCACATAAACAATTTTAAGTTGAGATTTTATAGTCATGGTTCGAGATTTACTCCTAATCCATTAACGAATTCGAGAGTAAGTTCTAAGCATGCCGGCTTTCCTTTCATATATTGAAAAAAAAAATCAAACAACAAATTTGAGTTAGAATCAAATTCTCTAAGATTTCTTGCACATGTTAAGAGATTAAATAAAAATTTGACTAGGCAATAGCGATTTGGCTGAGGGGTGGGGAGGAATCCAAATCATGAATCTCTTAAAAGAAAAATACAGTTGAGATGCTTACCCGATCGGAAAATTTCTCCAACTCTGACTTCTTTGATGTATTGAAGAAGAGAAATCTAAATACTAAATTATTTGGAGAGATATTTATATACAATTGTCACTCAACCTCTTCAATGAGTACGGGGACTTTTTACGTTAGCTATAATAGTAATCTAATTTGCTCGTTGTAATTCAAAAGGAATGTTGACGTGTCGCAATAAATGCATTTAAATCTTTTTCAATAAACTTTTAATATTATATAAATCATAAATTAGAAAAGTTTAATAACTAATTAAATATTATCTT
>JAOXNR010000001.1:369916-386594 GCA_028571225.1 Parsonsia alboflavescens | reverse complement strand
TTGCTAAGGTGGGTTCCGGAGCGCACCTTAATGCGCGCTCCAACCGTTACCGTAATGGAATTTTTGCTTCGCTTGGTTGGCTGCATGAGCATTGTAGCAAAAATTCCGTTACGGTAAACGCGCCGTAGCAAAACTATATATATATATATATAAGTAATGTTGGTGTATGTAACAATCGTGGATCAACTAAAGGTTAGTTGTCAAGAAAAAATAAATTATTCTATAAAAAATTATTTTTTAAAATATTTTTCATAAACTAAATTTTAAAAGAAAAAATTAAATCTTAAGAATACTTGATTAAATTTTAATTAATTGTTTTAAAAAAAGAAGATAGTTGATCGTTATTTTTTAACGTTAATTGACTAACGGTTACATTTATACTTATTTGTGTGTATAATGTTACACACATTAATATTTTCATATATATATATATATTTATTTATTTATTTATTTTGCCAATTTCGTCATGAAACCGTTAGAAGAAGAATAAGCAGTGGCCGGGTTGAAACGTTTCTAGAATTTGGATCTGTAATTTGACTTTTCTCTTGGCTGTTGTTTGGGTTTGGGTTTGGGTTTCGGTGTGAGAGACAACTGTTTGGTAGCGTGTGTTGATTTCTTTTCTTTCATGATATTCATGAAAACGGTTGCTTCCTTTTACCTTACCAATTGCTATACTTATTCACTCCTCACCCAACTAATATATATAAATAAATAAATATATTTATAATTTTTTGGGGTGGGGGGTCGATTATAGTCGTTGCCAAATGGACATTTGTCAAGGTAAGTGGATGGATGTTTCTTTTTACCATCACAAAAGAGGCAGAAAAACACTCTTTTGAAAAAGGAAACCATCCATTGACCACCGTTGCTTGCCTTTTTATTTTTTTATTTTTATCTAATGATATTGAGATCAGTTTGCATAAATAGATTTAAAATATACGGAAATATCGAATGGAACTTACCGACATACGCCACCATTACCTGCCTTGTTCAATGTAAATTGTGTCATGTTATAAAATTAAAATTTATTTTTAAATGATTGCATCTGAATTGATCTTACCAAAATTAATCTACTTTAAAAAAACAAAAAACCGTGCCGACGATTGAGAGGAGTAGGTTGAACTTTTGGAAGTGTTCTTCCAATGGGATCTGTACACATATCATACGGATAGAAAAGACGTGTGGATTAAAATTTTCAATTAATTGGACCATTTCCATTTTTATTTATTTTCAGTGCACCGTCATCTTCTTCGTGATGACAGAATGTTGGAAAACGAGACTTTGGAATGACATGTATCGCATTGCGTTCCGATTAACTTACTCAAATGCTACTACAACTAAATCGAGATTTGATTTTGTTAAAGCATGACCCTAAGAAGGACAGTCATTAAAATCACTAAGTATATATATATACAAACGGTTTTGTTAAGGTGCGCTCCAACCGTTATCGTAATGGAATTTTTGCTACAGTGCTCATGCAGTCAACCAAGCGGAGCAAAATTTCCGTTACGGTAACGGTTGGAGTACGCATTAGCAAATCCGTATATATATATATATATATATATATTCCTTTCAAATTGAATATCCTTAAGTTATTCACGAATGAATATTTTATTTCTTAAATTAATTAAAATTTTATTGAATCATTGATGTTGTTATGTTTAAAATGAATTAATTTAAATTCTTTCTATAAAATTTATTAAAGTCAAAATGAAACATTTAATTCTGCATGAGGAAGAAATATATATTTTATTTCCTTTATCTGTCATTTAGCAATTTTTTTACTTATCATTTTAATACAATGGTAATCCTGTTTCATAAAAGAGGTATTGTGCAGTCTCTTGTTTCCAATTTGAATTATAGTTTAATCGTTATATTATTATTATTAGTTAGAGACTTTGAGGAAAAACAAAATTATGAGAAAACCCCCCCTTAAAATGTGTTTTGTTTTCATAATTAACATGCCATTTGATTAAAATTGAATGCCTTTATTTTTTATTTTAAATAATAAAAATTGAATATTCATTTTTCTAAAATAAATTTTGATTTTCACTAATGCAATCTAGAAATTTAGCATTATATTTATAGATTTTACGTAAAGAAAATTCATGACCATAGAAAAGTGGCTGTCCGGGAAATCTCCTAAAGGAGTCAGCCCCCACGAAATGCAAGAGAATAAATAAATAAAAACACACAAACATCCAAATGTAAATATGAAGCAAAATAACCGAAAAAGTGTAGTGAAAGAAGGGAAAGAAGGAGAGGCATATGACAGGCAGGTTGTCGACTATAACGATTCTTTCTCACTTTGGTTAGTAATCTACTCCCTCCCCTCTGTCATTGCAGACAAAGCAATAGTTGTTTTTTTTTTTTTTTTTTTTTTTTTTTTTCTTAACAATTTTAAAAACTTGAATATCATTTTACTATACATAATTCAAGAAAATACCATCGAATATTTAAATTAACTAACAACAATGACTTATGAAAGGTTAATTAAAATTACTTATATTTAGTGCTTTGCCATAGTTTCAATTCTCAACTTTATAATCACAAATCAAATCCTTTTCTTTTCTTTTTTTTAAGAAAAAGATCTAAAAATTGAGACGGTTAATTTCATTAGCAATGATCGCTTAATTACTCTCTTCCAAAATATAAATCATTAATTGTTGTTTTAGATGAATTAAGAATCTTTTGATTTTTTTTTTCCCCCTTCCTCAAATACTCTTCCAAACTTTCATTACACAATGAGTCCAATGAAACTATAACCATTATTTTTTTTTTCCACTGCCATTTCATTTTTTAAAATTTTTGAATTTTGAAGATATCTCTTGAATATATAAGACGTGCTTCTTTTCTTCTCTTGTTTTTTATTCCTCTTATAATTTGTCAATATTTTCTTGCATTGTCTTATATAAAACAACAAAAATGGGGCATATCTGAAGTAAAAATTAATTCATCTTTTGAACTAAATAATACAAAAGAACTGTAAATAAATTTATGATGAAATAAAACAGTCTTAAGATATAGTATACATATAAAGTTTTTTGTATAATTTAAAAATAAACATGGGATAATTTTGAGGATAACAACAAATTTATATTTGTCGAATTATTAAGAAATAAAAATTAAAGAGTTTTTTTAAAGAAGTTAAATAAAAAAGATTTATGAAGCTTTTTTAATTATCTAAAAACAAAAAGGAAAAATACTTATAGTATTATATTTTGAAAAGCGTTAGACATTGAGTATCATTACATGATAATTAGAATAATTAATAATCCTAATAAAAAGTTATGAATAAAGTGAATTTGTATTATTAACTCGAAGAAATATTACATAATGCAAAAAAGATAATGTGGTTCAGGTATTGCAGAAATATTATTTACGTAACACAAGGTGATATAAAAATGAAAAAAAATCAGTTAATAAATATGATAAAGTCATGAGTTAATGCATAAATGTATTTTGTGATAAAAGCTCAAAATCTGCAAATAAACTTTTATGTGACATTTTTTAATACCATAATAAAAAAACCTGCATATATCCTAAAAGATCAAGTATCCTTACATTTATAAAAATATATCTATAAAAAGTAATAAAACGGCAAATATAAATTTTTTATTAGTGTACTAGAGAATGTTACACAAAAATGGTACTAAAAGATCCGGAACCTATAATAAAAATGATTTCTTTGAAAGACTATTTTGTCAGCAATTTGTTTTAACGATTATAATATAATGGATGATAATTTTGCAAATTTTCACCTAACAAGATAATTGAATTGAACTACTTGAAAATTTTTTTCTAATGGTGTCAAAAGGATCAAAAAAGCTATGTATAGACATGGTCAAAGAGCCAAAAAAAAAACAAGGTTACTCAAAATGTCTAGAAAATAGTAATGAGACCTATTGGGAATTTTGGATTTTCCGTTACACATTTCTATCTTTCTTTGGTGAGTTGCATGTTATAGTAGAATAATCAAGACACGTGCAAACTGATCTGAATACCACTAGATAAAATAAATAAATAAATAAGTATCCCTATGTTTTAGTTCATATTTTTAAGGTTTAGTATATAAAATATATTAGAAAATAAACAATCAAAGACTACGTGTAAGAATTTTTTATTAATATTTTATTAGTGCAACAAAAAGTGATAGTGTAATAGGAGATTCGAAGTTACAATTGGAGGTAAAAATGAAAAATGAGCAATAAATACTTAGAAATTCAGTAAAATCAACCTATATTGTGAGATGAAAAATAAAAAGTTAAATTAATCTATATTATAAAATCGAGAAAGTATTATTCAAAATTTCATAAATATTATATATATAATATATATTATATTAGATGCCCTGAATTATGACTTCAATGAGATGCATGGATCTTAACTAGTTTGAAAATAAAAACTAACGGAACTTTTAAACCAAATAAAACAAAAGACAATCAAATAAGTTTTATAACAAAATAAAATAATTTAAGATACTATATATACACATATAAAGTTGTTTGAATAAATAAGAAGGAAAAAATGATATTTTCAGGAATGACAACAATATAAATTTAATTGAATTATTTTTTTAAAAAAGGACAATATAAAAACAAAATTAATGGAACTTTTTAATTTAATTTTTGAGAGCCACATTTAAGAAGATTTAATGACTTATTATATATAATCAAATTAGGCACTGAAACAAAAAAAAAAAAAGGTTTATCTGATACAAAATATAACAGTTAATTACAAGTATATTATAACTATTAAATTTATTTTGACAAAATTCAATATTAAACGTTCAAAATTATAACTAAGAATGTTCAAACTATGTATAATTATAAACTTCCATCCAATCGTGTGTGGATGATGTAAAAGGTGAAAAATTAAATATAAGTGAGTTCTGAAATTAAATGAGCATCGGAATTAGCGGTTTAAGCCAAAGGATATTTACGTAAATGTACTTGGTTTGCACATAAATACTTGTACAAATACCTTTTCCCTTTTCAAAATTTAAATTTTGAGCGATGACCCATTAATTTAGTACCTATTGATTATCTCATTAAATTCCAAATTCATTTAATCTCTTTCGTAAAAATTTTTAAAGCCTTTTTCTCCGGTTACCGTTAATCTTGTACTGGTGTTTTATGATTATCTCCTTTTAATTGTTGCAAATGTGAGATCTTTTATGATCACAACGGTTAAATTAAATGATGTAGTCAAATAGTCAAACACGGCACTTATCGTTAGAAACCCCGTGGCCGTGACAGACCAGTTCTCACCACGTTTCCGTCAAAAGTAATAAAAACTACTCCGATTACTAAAAACTAAAAAGCGGGTACTAGGAAAGATTCTTTCTTTCCGGTAAACAGTAAACACTGGTAAAATCTACTGTTCCCTTTGCGTTTTTGAATATATATATAAAAAAAAAATCCACAAAATCTACAGGAATCTCTACAATGTACATGCCAATCATGCCCGTGAAAAGTACAGCTCTGCAAAATTTCTTTACTTCAACTCATTCTACCTTTGACATTGCAGTCCATAGAGCTCTGGACCCAATTCTGGCAACACAAGAAATACAGATTTCTCATACACATATTCACCAACAAACCGTGTTTCTTGAAAGAAAATAATCCGTTCGTTTTTGTTTTTTGCCCTTTTACCATTGAATTATCTGGGACTGGGTACTATGTTTTTACATTTTCAGGGGGTATATATAAAACCACATATTATCTATTTAAGATTAAGAAAAGAAAGAAAAGAATTCCGTGGCTTTGGATTCTTCTGGCAGATCGTGCCTGCCAGCTTTACATCGAATGGGTGCCCAAAAAGTATAATCACTGTTTAAGGAAAGCATTTCTTTATTGAGAGGTGCGGTAAAAATTTCAGAAAGGGAAAGAGGAAAAGGAGGGTCTGATAAAGCCTTTTTGTTCTCAAGCTCTAGAACTGGTTTTAGGTTCTGGTCTGGCGGAAGTGAAGGAAGGATGTGGAAGATGGCGGTGACGGTGCTGGTGGCCCTTTTCAGCTACATTCTACTATTGCTGCCGAGCTTCATCAATGCCGACACAGATCCATCTGACGGTCAGCTCTCTCCCAATGTTTCTATCTGACACACATATGCATGTGGTTGCAAGTATGCAGATGTTTTGTATTGTAGAATCTGTGATTCTGTTTATTTCTAGTGGGTTTGTGGATGGATGGTTGAATGTGCTAATGGGTTGCTAGTGTTTCGGAGTGTGACTCTGGTTTTGGTGATGAAGGGTTAAAGATGGGTCTTCTCTTCTCGTGTATTTTTGTTTTTAGAGTTCCCTTCTCAAAATATAAACTTTTAGATTCTCTTGATTAAATGGTGAAAATGAGATGTTTCTGGAAAGAAACTGAGGGTTCCTTATCAACCTTCTGTTTTCTTGAGTTTTTCTTCTTCTGAGTCTCTTGGGCGCCTTGTGTTCTCTGATAGTGTTTTGGCTCGGGATTCAAGAGGCGAAGACATTTGCTATTACAAATTCTTATTCATATTTTACCGTGTTTTACCATCTTCAATTGGTGCCTCCAGTTCAAAGACAAGTTGTTGTTGTGTATCGCTTGAGTAAATTGATCTCATCTCTGAAGTGGGATTTGGTATGTGATTTTCGGTGTTTTCGCATTAGTATTTTGAGGTTGCAACTGTCTGGCTCCTGCCTTCAAGATTTGACCATATGTTGAACACTGACCAGAAGCAATATTTGTTTGGCCTTCTTTGATTATATACTGTCTTCTAACTTTGGGAGGAAAGGTTGCATTTAGATAGAGAAAAGGGTATTCTTCAAAGTTCTGTGATTGTTCTGGTAATAATTCGGTAGGTCTCATTTTTGTTTAATGAAAGTTGGAACAAAGCTTCAAATCCGCAACTTAGTTAAAATATTTCACGCATATTGTGTAGCCGAATTCCATGTAATTAATTGCTGAATAATAAAACTCTACTTTTAGTCATGCTTTATAGAAATAATATGTGCCTGCATTCCAGAAGATGTTGTAAAAACTGATCTTGTTTTGGTGATTTATTGTGGACAGCTACTGTTCTTATGCACATGTATAGCAGTTTGAGCTCACCACCTCAGCTAACCAAGTGGAGCTCAAATGGAGGTGATCCCTGTCGAGATTCCTGGAAAGGCATCAAATGCTCCGGCTCAAGAGTCACGGAAATGTGATTTTCGATCCTTATTTTATGAAATCTACAGAATTATATGCATTAGTTGAGATTTAAATTTCTGCTTCTTTCTGTCAGAGATATATCAGGTCTTGGGTTAACTGGGTCAATGGGATATGAGCTGGATAAATTAACGTCCTTAACCAATTTGTAAGTTTATCATTCTATCTCTTTGCAGTTCTGTTCTTTTTACTCTTTCTTTGTTTCCTGAAATGATGATTTTCTTGTTGCAGAGATATAAGCAACAATAACCTTGGAAACCAGCTACCTTATCAGCTTCCAGGAAATGTGCAGCGATTGTATGCTTCATATTTTCATTTTGCCATTTCTTTTAGTCCCATGATCTCTTTGTTATTATCTCACGAAACTGCTCTTACAATGCAGAAATCTTGCTGGTAATGGCTTCAATGGTGGCCTCCCTTACTCCATATCAACAATGAATGCACTTAAATACTTGTTAGTCAATTTCTTTCCAGTTCTTTGCCTCTTCACCCTGTGATTAAGACTTTTGAGCTAATGATATAACTCTATTGTTTCACTTCATGGGTAGAAATGTCAGCCACAATCAGTTTCAGGGCCAACTGAATAACATGTTTGGATCCCTTTCCAAACTCTCTACTTTGTGAGTCCTTCCTCCTTAACCCATTCAGATTCTTCAAATGCTTGTAAATTTTATGACTCTTGACGTTGTTGAGGCACACTTGTGGATTTGCTGTCTGCTGTCTGTATCGTCATTTGAATTATGTGCAAGGGTGCTGTACTACTATTGTGCCCCATGTATGTCTATTCTACTTCTCAAAACAATTGTCATGTTGGTCACCAATGTGTCTTCTACAACAATGTGGATTTGCTTCAATGTGGGCTGGATATCCCATTGAAGGCCTCGTAGAGTATTTTTATGTTTTAATTGACAGGACAGTTCATTCTGCCCATAAGATGTTTCAATAGATACTTTCAATCAAGATAGGACTGTTTGGTAGTAAGTGATATGCTATTCTCATGCTACAGGGATCTGTCTTTTAATCAAATGACTGGAGACCTTCCTCAGAGTTTCAGCCAACTGATGGGCATAGCTGATATGTAAGTAAATCATCACTTTATTCTAGTTCAATTGGGTGAATTTTGAATGCGTAGTAAATACGTGCTTCCTTTCTCATGAAAATATAGGTATTTACAGAACAACCAGTTTACAGGCACTATTGATGTCCTTGCCAATCTGGGTCTTGATACCCTGTAAGTTACTCAGTACTCTCATATTTGCGAAAGCTTACCTAAAAACCCTTTCCACTGAGGAACCTTTTTATTTAGCTATGATACTGATTCATATATCTTTTCTTTTTTACAGGGACATTGAGAACAATCGTTTCACTGGCTGGATTCCGGCCCAATTGAAAGGCATAAATCTAAAGTAAGCTCCTTGCCCTTTCATTTCCAAACTTTTGGGGACAAGTAAGTTCCATTAGGTGTAAAACTTGAGATTCTTGATTACAGAACAGGTGGTAATTCGTGGAGCTCTGGTCCTGCACCTCCACCACCTCCTGGCACACCTCCTGCCAGCAGACCTAATAGAAACCACAGATCTGGAAGCAATAGCAAGCCTTCTGATGGGGGTAGTGGCAAATCTGGCATCAGTGGTGGTGCTATTGCAGGCATTGTGATATCTCTGTTAGTGGTTGGAGCAATTCTTGCATTCTTCATTGTGAAAAAAAGATCGAGAAAGCCATCGACAGATATAGAGAAGCTTGATAATCAGCCTTTTGCTCCTCTTGCTTCACAGGAAGTTCAAGGTACTTATGCTTCAGACTTCATTCACATGCTCTTGGAGTTCTCATCTTGATTATATGTATCATGGATTATACTTGGATGTTGAACATAACCTAGATTTAGTCAATGCTAAAGCATGTGCAATGTGGAATGTTTTGCTTCATGGTAAGCTGGCTTTCAGTCTACAATCAACAGTGCAATATTGTTTGATATGAGAATGCCATGTAAAACACACTTCACTCAAGTTGTCAAGAATCTATTCCTGACTCCAGTTATGTTTTTGATAGAAAGCAAGGTAAAGGTTGTTGTTACTACATTTGAAGTTTTCATTCTGCTTTGGGTCATTGGCCTTTCACAAGGACAAGTGGGTTTTATTTTACTGGCTGTTCTAATTTACCCGTTTGGCAAAATCATTTCCTTTTTGTATGACTATTTCAGCATACTTGGGGAAACGAAGTTTTGAATTCACCACCGTCCAGCAACCCAAATGATATATTTCTGGAGTTTAAAAGGCTAGATTATTGGGGTCTTATAGGTTATTGAATCAGTAAAAAATAAAGAAGCCGAATTGGCTTCAATAAAACTGATTTTATGAGCTACATTTACTCACTAGAGTTCTATCTTGAGTTATTTGCCAACATTTCTATCCACTTTTATCCAGAGAGTTGGTAATTCAGTTTTTTCTGTTGCATGTGCTTTTTGATTTCTCAAATCATATGATACTTCTATCAATTGTCAGCCCAGGGAACTTTTGTTAGAAACAGAACTTTACTTTCTATTATGGAATTCTGGTATTGAAATCTTATCAGATGCGTCTACTATTTCTTTGTGTTTTGCAGAGATGAAATCCGTTCAACCTTCTTCCTTAACCGGAACTAAAACATTTGAAGCTCCTGCTTCAATAAATCTCAGACCTCCACCTGTGGATCGTAATAAATCTTTTGATGAAGATGATATCTCAACAAAACCAATCGTCCTCCCAAAGAAAGCCAACACTCCACCAATAAATGCAAAACAATATTCGGTAGCAGATCTGCAGATGGCTACAGATAGTTTCAGTGTTGAAAATCTCCTTGGTGAGGGGTCGACTGGACGTGTCTATCGAGCTCAATTTGATAATGGGAAGGTATGATCATCTCTCTGCTGAAGTTATTCATTGATATATCTTTGCTATTCTGTTTTTTTGTATTTACCTGCTTTAGAGCTGTTATAGATTGTCTAATGTTGGATACCCCAATTCATGAAGGTTCCAAATGTGATTTGGAAATGATGATTTAAACCAGCATTTTATTTAATAATGGTGAAAAAAGTTTATGCACTAATTTTTTAGTCCTTCCATTCAATTTCGAATTAAATGTCTTTATTTTTATTGTTAATCGTTTTGAATTGAAATTTTCATTTCTTAAATTAATTTTAAGTTTACGCAGAGATTAACATTTTTCCATTAAAAATAATCTATGTCAAACACTTTTCTTAATATTTGTTCAAGTCAAAATGAGATATTCAATTCCCTACGTAGGGAGTAATTTTTTGTTTGTCCTCTTTTTTTTCTTCACCTAACTGTATAAACTATTTCCTGTTAGTCTTTCAAAATCTTTATTGTCATTGTAGGTTCTTGCAGTGAAAAAAATCAATTCATCCACACTTTCCAATCCAGAAAATTTTATGGATATAGTTGCTGAGATATCACAGCTTCACCATCCAAATGTAACTGAATTAGTGGGTTATTGTTCGGAGCATGGACAGCACCTACTTGTTTATGAGTTCCACAAAAATGGTTCACTGTATGAGTTCCTGCATATATCAGATGAGTATAGCAAGCCACTGACATGGAACAGCCGTGTTAAGATTGCATTGGGGACTGCACGTGCACTTGAGTAAGTACATTTTTTCATTTGAAAGTTGCTGACAAACTCAGCATGTGTATTACCTGATTGGCTGAACCATTTTGCACCTGTAGTGAAGGCTTAAAATTACTGACAATTTCCAATATCGTGTAGGCTTTTTTGAATAAATGAATTCTTTTCCCAAATTTACTATGCCGCTTCCTTTGCACAGGTACTTGCATGAAGTCTGTTCACCATCGGTCATTCACAAAAATTTCAAATCAGCAAACATTTTACTTGACATGGAACTCAATCCTCATCTTTCTGATTGTGGTTTAGCAAGCATTGTTCGTGAAGCAGATCAGGTAGACTTCGGCCCTCTTATAATATTCACTTCTGATATCACTATTCTTTGTAGTAAGAGATTAGGGTTCACTTTGCAAAATGGTTTTGGGTTATGAATTGAAACTGAGAGTAGAGGTGGTTGTTGGCCACTGCTGCCACAAAATCAGAAAAAAGATTGAAAAACCAATGCTAGAAAAAAAAAACAATGATAGGAGGGATACTCAGAACTCAGAAGAGAGTACTGCATTAGTATTCCTTTGCTACATAGCACTGGTAGAGAGTTCTGTGAAGTGCAACTAATGTCAGCTCTGAATATCCTTCTATTTATGGAATTTTTGTAGGCTAATGGAGGGTCAGGATACAGTGCTCCGGAGGTTGCAATGTCGGGTCAATATACCATTAAGAGTGATGTTTACAGTTTTGGAGTGGTCATGCTGGAGCTTCTGACTGGACGTCAACCATTTGATAGGTAAAGCTTTTTGGGTTCTAGATATTTATGTTGTATCTTCTTAAATAATGAGAAAGTAATATCATGCAAGAGATTTTTGTTTCTGTATTTGAAAAACAGCTTAAGGTCTAGATCGGAGCAATCTTTAGTTCGATGGGCCACCCCTCAGCTCCATGACATAGATGCTTTGGCCAAGATGGTAGATCCAGCACTCAAAGGGCTATACCCAGTCAAGTCTCTTTCTCGGTTTGCTGATGTAATTGCTCTGTGTGTCCAGGTAATTCTTTGACGTGCGATTTAGACTCGTTGAATGAATTCTGTTTCTTAAACTATAACGCATCCCAACTGCAATGTGTTATCTGATTGTGACAGCCGGAACCTGAGTTCCGACCTCCAATGTCGGAAGTTGTGCAAGCATTGGTCCGGTTAGTCCAGCGAGCTAACATGAGCAAGAGGACTGTAGGAAATGAACAGGGTTCTTTACGGGGCAACAGTTCAGATCAGGAATGAACAAATATGGAGTACAAAACCTTTTGAGACATTAACTGATGATTTTACTTCTTCTTCCTGGGAATATCAGTGATTTATATGGGTAAAAGATAGATTCTGTTGGTTGTGGATGTAGGCTTGGAACAGACTGCAAGCGGTTGTTTATATGAAGTTTTCTATCCAAGCATTTCTCTCTCTCACCCTTTTTTCTTTTTCT
Organism: Parsonsia alboflavescens; assembly: GCA_028571225.1. Taxonomy (NCBI): domain Eukaryota; kingdom Viridiplantae; phylum Streptophyta; class Magnoliopsida; order Gentianales; family Apocynaceae; genus Parsonsia; species Parsonsia alboflavescens. The sequence goes on along the minus strand of JAOXNR010000001.1, from coordinate 374,328 downwards.
TTTTGTACACTTTACATTTACATGGGAAGCAATTTGCATGGCCTTGCTGAAACTTATTTTGTATGTATCAATCAATTCAAAGGAAATAAACCGAAGCTTTGTATACACCACTTTTGCTTGTTTATTTTGTACTTTAATTTATTTTTCTCTGGGCTTTGCAAGATGAAAGAAATGCAAATATAGTGGGAAAAAAATTGTTGAGTAAGTAAAGCCCGAAAATTTTGCAATTTGGAATAATGCAGACATTGTACACCTGCTTGATGTGGCCCCAAAGTGTTGCAAGAACTAGTGGTTTAAATTGTTCGAAGAACCTGCTACAACAAGATGACGAGTCTCAAGAGTCTGCACGAGAACAGGCATCCACAACACTGGCCCACTGGATTTGAGATTTTATCTATTATTATTTTTTTTCCTCGATTGTTATTAGTCTCTTTGTTTGTGGTCATTTATGCCAGTTTTGTCAATATTAAGACGGCATTGGATATAAAAGATGGGGATTTAATTTATCTTTTTATTTTTATTAATATTTTATTAGTATAAAAAAAGTAATTCACAAATATGTCACAAGATATTCAGATTAGACCCTATAAAGATATCAAGACGTTGTCTAAACAAGAGATCGACCATGGAGCAAGATATTTTAAATAAAATAACAAGAGTAGTATTGAAAAGTACGAACACAGACAGTAAAATAACCTATATACTAAGTCAAAAGAAAAGCAAATGTTCTGCCAGAAGGTTGTGATCAAATTCTTTGCATGAACCGATTTCATATATTTTCTCTTAAGGTTCCTTTTCTAAGGAATAGGGGGTCTTAACTATTGGAGTCCAGTTATGCTCTCCCTCATCAGGTATTTCAAAATGGATATGTCCAAATGGAGTATTTCTTTTCTAACAAAAGACAACCAACACAAATTGAATCACAAATATATGTACCATGCAATTCTATTGCTCCTTTTACCCACAATTCAAGATATAATCATCTACTCTTATGAATACCGGAGTCAGAATCAAAGATCTATCACAAACTATAATGTTTCACGTCCCAAAACACATTCCAATTAAGAATCGAAGATGCAAAGATTTATGTATAACACAGAATGTAAACAAGAGATACAAGAACAAAACATAAACCAAATGAATTACAAAGGTCGGTCAGTCAATTGTAGACCATGTACTTAGGTGTTGCGCTAAACTTCTGATAGCCCTTTATGACTTTGTTCACCGCATCTAGGAAATCCTTCTCCGTAACAGTCTTCCTCCTTGCCCGGATAGCAAACATCCCAGCTTCAGTGCACACACTTCTAATATCAGCCCCTGAAAAGCGGAAAAAATTGTTTATCATTTGCAAAATTATCTTCGAACTAATATTGAGATGCGGGGTAAAGGTCGTGAAGTGTTGTTTTTACCAGTGGAATTTGGACACAGACGAGCCAAAAGCTCAAAACGGATATCTCTTTCACAATTCATTGTGCGGGTGTGGATTTTAAATATTTGTGTTCTACTTTCCAGATCTGGCAAACCAAATTCGACTTTCCGATCCAATCTTCCAGGTCGCAACAATGCAGGATCTAGTGTATCAGGTCTGAAATTGAAATGAGTAGATAATTAATGAACAAGTTGTAACAAAATAAAACAATAAAGCTATCATATTAAATATCACAATGGAGAAGGTACCAAAGCAATAAAGAAATCAATAGGTTGGAAAATAACCAGATGTTAAGACTTGTTAGACTGACGGTGCTACCTACTACTATATAAATCTCAAAAAACAAGAAATATATTTTTGGTTATTTAATTGTGCAGTTGTCCCAGGAAGAAGAAAACACAATTACTATTCTGAAGTACATACAAGAACAAGCTGAAAGCTGAAATGTAATAAGCAAGACACAGCTAACATATAGCAAAACTATACAGCAATTAACATTCATGTTCCCTAGTCACAGAATAATCAGTGGGACCAGAAAGTAATCTTCACCTGTTAGTTGCCATTAGAACTTTAATATTTCCACGAGCATCAAATCCATCAAGCTGATTAACAATTTCAAGCATAGTGCGCTGAACTTCATTATCACCACCTACGCCATCATCAAACCGTGCACCTCCAATGGCATCCACTTCATCAAAGAACACAATGCAAGCTTTCTTAGACCGTGCCATCTGCCAGACCAAAGGCAATACTGAGGTGTTGAATGAGGATGAAATAAAAATATATACTTTAAAAGATAGGAGAGGAAGTCTTACCTGAAACAGCTCGCGAACCATCCTAGCTCCCTCACCAACATACTTCTGCACAAGCTCGCTTCCAATCACCCGGATAAAACATGCATCAGTTCGATTAGCAACAGCCCTAGCCAACAGTGTTTTACCGGTACCTGGGGGACCATAGCAAAGTACACCTTTGGGAGGATCGATTCCAAGCTTCACAAATTTCTCGGGGTGAAGCATGGGCAACTCAACAACCTATCATAAAAATCCAAATATGTTACTACATAGTCATATCTATCAACAGTTCCAATCTGAATATTTAAAAACAATAAAATGCATACCTCTCGCATTTTTTCAATCTGCTCCTTACAACCACCAACATCATTATATGTCACATCTGGCTTTTCCTCAACTGTCATCATGGTAACACTTGGGTCAATCTTTGGTGGTAATGGGATCTGAATTTGATATTTGTTGCGATCCACACTGCAAAAAGATAAATTACTCAGATTAACTATCACCTTAGAAAACTTAAAATGAAACAGGAGGCTTAAATCATGATTACTTGGACATTTAAATGTCACCCAAACTTAAGGACTTGAGCAGTAGAGGCAAACAAAATTAGTTAAGATTAAATTCCTCCATCAAGTTAAACTGTCATCACTGACAAAAAATTTTAGCCAGATCTTTCCAACCAGTTTATTTGTTCACTATGCATCTATTATACAAGAAGTCTCAATCTTTCAGGCAGCTGTATTCTGCTCATTCCTTAACATTAAGTACAAAAGCCCCAAATTAGAAAACACATATAGTCTGCACTACAAATATTACAAAAAATCATGCAAGCAATTTTCCCTTTTTTTTTAATCTCGCCATCGATTAGCTATCTCAGTATCTATCTATATCTCTAAAAGAAAATCAAGTGCTAACTTCTCTCTCTCATAGCTGGCAAAGTTATAAATCAGAAGACTTCCACATCATGCAAAATTTCAACCAGGTTCGAAAAAGCAACTATAATTTGCAAAATAAATGGCCAAGGAGTCAAGGTTCACAAAATAATTTCAGAACAAGGAGAAGGAGCCCACCCAACTCGCATGCCTTCCTCAATATCTGTTGGTGAAACCTTATCACCTAATCCAACAACAAACTGCAAGATAGAAGCATCAGTCAAACGGAATGTTCTTGTTAATCAAATTTTCAACTTTAACATTCATTTTTGGCCTTAGATCAAAAGGTAAGAGATAAAAAAATCATGGTTAATATCTTTAGCATAAGAAAACAAATAAAGACATCCCTAGAAAACAGAAAGGAATACTACCTTTGCAATTTGTTTAACATTTATAACATACTTTGCATCTTCAGTGTTTGGGTTGATTATCTTCGTACATCTTGCTACCTGCCAAAGTTCCAGATTTACAGCTTAAAAATATGCCAATAGAGGGAACCACATTATAATGATTGCTTCAAACCACAAAGTTATACCTGAAGGGGTTGCTCTTCCTGCATCATTTGCTTATCAGAAACAAGATCCCACTGGCTAGGTGCTGCTAAGCCAGTGTCAGACTCCTTGATACCTAATTTTAATTGAAAATTAGCAATAAAGTAAATTACCTTCATCTCCATTGTGAGAAATATGCACATAGGTTTTGCAAAGCTATATCCATAAAGGAATTCTTTTCATGTAACAAAACATAGCATCAAACTACATTTTCTTAATTAGCACACAACTGCTATTTGTTTGTCCAAATTGTACAATAGCAATCTTCATATCCTCAGTAAAAAAATCAGGCCTGACAGATTAAGAACCCTTGTTTGGAATATGAATTGCAATTCAAAGGACAAATGGAATTGAAGCTTGCTGCTTGAAGTTCTAATAAATATATAAAGGACAAAGTGTAAGGTACTATTTAAGCAACGAATCCTTGTTGGGTAACAAAAGAGAACATTCAAATACGTTATGATTCCCAGAAAGTGTTTTCCATCCACAAATGATATCTAGTACCAGTTAGTTGAGATGTCGCAGTACTTTGAAATCATTATCAAATTCAATGCAAAACATAAATCCCAATGTTATCAACATGTGAAGATAGAGACATTAGATTATATCATTTATGCACAAATTATCAACCAAAATTTTGAAGCAACCTCAATGCATAGAAGGGGGAACGAAAAAGACTTGAAACAGAAATGGGTGTAAAGACGAG
>JAOXNR010000001.1:336880-365018 GCA_028571225.1 Parsonsia alboflavescens | reverse complement strand
TGCAATTTATTATCTAGTTAAGGATGGAAGGTTAAAGGAGTGGGCAGGATCTTCTTGTTCACACCTTCCATTTGCCTTTTCATGCCAAAGGCTCAGGCAGCACTAATGCCCAACATTACTCCCTTTGACTATCTATCCATTTCCCACTTATATGGTACGGCAAATGTAGTTCTCAAGTAGATGAAAAAACACATGACGAATTTCTTTGACTGATATAATATGCTCTAGTTAAGTGTGATCCCTACTACAGGCATACTTAAAGGGAGGGATCAATTCTTGGATGCAATTTACTTAGCTTAGGATGTCTAGAAGATTTTAACTGATTTATTAAAGGTTTATCCACAGACAAAGGAACGGTCAAAAACTTAGCCCAAATTCTGTGTCACAAGCTCACTGTTTTATATATAACTTTGCAGGAAATGCTCTGAGTTGGTATCAAGATTCTAATAACAAGAAAGACTAATTATCTTGAAGGCACATATCCAGTTCACGGCAAATATAAGAAAATTTGTTTATATCCAATCTCAATTCTCCAGAGATAGTTTGGGTTTTGCAGCATAACTCATAGAGGCACTTAAATTAAAATTAATTATTAAGCAAGCATAAAGAACATAAAGACCATGTAAAGCATTGTCAGTTAGTGGGATTATTACGAAGAAGAACTTACCTAAAAGCAATATGCCGTAGCCTTCGGCGAACAAAACGTGTATTTAGGCTGTAATTCAACAAACCATTATTATAATAATCCATAAGCTACTGATAAAATTTAATTAAAATATAAATAAATATGAAGAAGGCACTTGTCCTATATCATCACACATAAGCTGAGGAAGTCAAAAATTGAAGAGTTATGGATGCGTAGGTGGGTGTGAAATATCAGGAATAAATTTGGTTTCAATTTACTTAGACAAAGCACTCAAATTCGCAAGTAGCATCTTCTATAAGTCAAAAATGTAAAAAGGCATCATTGAAGAAGCAACAAAAGAGGTTTTTACATCAAATTAATTGATTAAAAAATGAATAATATTATGGAACTATATTCAGCTACACAAAATTTCTTTGCTCAATAGAACAATGAATTAAGAGATGTTAGAGGACACTAAAGAGGTTTAAATATATTTATATATTCAAGTTAAACAATGCAGAATGGAATTTAATGGTTTTGTAGGGTTTGAACAATTCCAAAATAAAAACTCAAAATCTTTGACACATATATAATGGAAAGAAGCTAACCTTGAGGGATACGTGATTTCAACCTGTGAAGCATCCTTAGGAATGGATTTCAAGAATATCTCTGAAGGCTTCACACGTGACAAAAGCTTGACCCCCAACCTGAAAAAGTCAAATATTGACACTATATTCAGAAAATAACCCCAACCAAATGATTCAAAAATCATGCTAGTAAGTGGCGTGAATATTCATTCCAATTCAAAGGTCCAAGTGAGGCGTAGAGTATTCACCCATGAATTTTGCTCTTAAAACTCCCCTCCGGGGCCTTTTCCAGATTACTCCAAGCTTTATTCATCTAAGTTTCAGCATATAAAACACACATCCATTTGAGTCATGTATGCCATAGCAAATAAAAATAAGTAAAAGATGGCCGAAATGAGAGGCATGACAAGAGTTTAGTGCAGGACCTTGTTGGCAAAGAAATCAACCAAGACTTCGACATTGGAATTAGAGGGCTTTTCATCGGACTTCTTGGAGGAGGAAATCTCCTTCCAAAGTGCTTTGAATGTGGAAGGAGTAGAAGACTGTGACTCTAATGCGGAGGGATCAACCCATCTGTTGCTGAAAACCCAATTTCTTCCTCGTATCGGAAACACCACCACTCTGGCTCGCATTCTGGATTTCCTTGGAAGTGCTTCTGTATTTGGGCCTCTTCGCCTAACCCACTTCAATTTTATTTTTTTTTACAAATAAAATGATCCTATCATTGAAATTCTCTTCAAACAATAGCTTATCAAACCCGGAAAAACAAATCAAATTCCCGGCTTCGTTCGTGCTGAAGGTAGGCGAAGCGGCGGGATTTTCTGGGTGGGCTAAATAAGCAGCGGAAAGTTTAAAATTGTTTGGACACCTTTGCTAGGTAGGCGTTTTTCATTCTGAGAATGCAACAGCTTTCATATTTAATTAGTTTTCTTCGTCGCTCTGTGTTCACTAATCAAGTAACAAATCAAACTTTGTTCCCAAATTTTTAAAAACATTGCTTTGAAAATATTGTTCACGTGCCATGTGTTATAAATTTTAAACCGAAAAAGTAAAATTTTTACTTATTAGTAAAAATAGAGTTTAGAAAGATTTGTAATTAATAAATAGATAAGAAAAATGAGATGATTGATCAATTTTAGGAAAGGACAAAAAATAAAAATAAAAATTGTCCAATGGACCTGAAATAGAGTAAATATGATTTTAAATGATAATCGGTCAAGATAGGTCTTGAACAAAAAAGATTATAGTTTCAAAAGGTGACAGTTGATCCACTACATAAATATTGGAAGAGAATATATACATTTTCTTTATAAAAAAAAAAAAAACAAAGTAAATACTTCCAATTTAAAAGAAGTTCAATGCAGGATCAAGATATAAAAAGTTAACCAACATTTCCGAACAAAAACGAAATGATAAAGCGTTAAGAGGCTATCTGTGAAATTTTAAATTTAAATTGAATTTACTTTTAAAAAAAGAATAGATAATTAATTTTATATATTTCGAAAAAAAAAGGGGAAAAAATCTCGTTCGATTTTGAAGAATATTGTTTTAGGTTAAGGAGTCTTGAATTATTCAATTCGGTCCGTCTTTCCTTCTCTTGTTGCGGGGAAGTCTTATGAGTTTGGATAAGGGAAATGATGGAAACAACGCAAAGGGGAAGCAGCGGTTTTGAGCAAAGTTGTTTCTCCGTTTAGTATTCACATTGGTATAGCGGCAGCATACGTACTTGAACTGAGCACTACAACTAAGAACAAGGATACTAAAACAATTTGAATCGGAATTCAGAAAAGTGGTGAACATCAGGTTACGCTAAATTCACAAGGCCAAGACAAGCCAGTAGTAAACAAACAGGAAATGCACGTATAGAAACAAAACCAGCCAGTAGTAAACACAAAACTATTATTGTACACCAAAATACACATGTCAAGTAAGACCAAGACGTATCCAGCAGTCAAAAGTACTCAGTGAAGCAGGGTGAACGTGAGGCCAAAGATAGTGCATCCATACAAAACGCTATGTCCCTCCAATTCACTTTTTTCTTTTTTTGGCCATGAAAGCAAAGTTTCTCATCCGGAACATCTCGATTCTAAGGCTTGGAATCCCCAAAGCCTTCTGCACACAATAGTAGATTCAGCAGAATGGTACTTTCTTATTTTCTTCTTTCATTATCCGCAATAAAATTTGGCAGTTCACCCTGACAGAGGTACTCGTCACATTGAGATGCTGATCCCCAGTCCTTCCTGAGCCTCAATATGTCCTCTGTGAATGTGGAACCAGAGGATCCAATAAACACATTTGAGAAAGCACAAATGGTCTTATCCAGCATTGCCTCCACCTTCAAGATTGAACAACTAAAATGATGAGCAAAGCAACAACATTCACAAGAAAAGAAAGTTATTGACTAGGATAAAGATCGTAAATGGAATTAAGTTATTGAAAAAAATGTAATGCATTCTCTGAAACAGCAATATGGAATTATCCATGATATTCCATATGTGGCACCAATGTTGTCAAGGGCAACAGGCATACTCAAGATGCTTAGGGCTCCCATATAGCCTGGGTGCAAAAAGCCAAAAAAGGAAAGAAAAAACTTGCCGAGTAAAGAAGGCATAAATATGTATAGACATGTTTCTACGTTACACTCCCTTCGATCCCTTTTAATCGTCCATTTAAAACACATTTTTAGTTCCAAAATAACTGTTGTTTCCAATTTCCAAGGGAGAATTTGATAACCTTTTTCCTTTCCTATCCTACCCTCGATAAATTAGGAAAAGAGAAAGGGAGAGTTACTTAATGATATAAAATGATTAGAAGGATAATTTCATGGAACTAATCTAAAATTATACTATTTAATTGCCATTCTCAATTCTTGTGTAAAAATCTAAATAGACATCTAAAGAGGAACGGAGGAGTATATAATAAGTAAGAGCTAATAATTTTATTAAATTAAATTAATCTTAGATAGATCAATGATTCCATAATATCTTGAAGGGTCTAAGTATCTACATTAAACGGAACTTTTTTCTATTTCCAAGGGATTTATTGAGTTAACTTCTAGTAGTAAAATATTAGTACACCATTTGTCCTTTGACTTTTCTCAGCTATTCTTGAGGTATTAATTTCTACAGCTATTCTTGATTATATAGACTTTTAAGAGGCTTTTAGACTTCTACAGTAAAAGATAGAAGCTTAAGAGCTCAATTTCTTAATCAGACGCACCAAGGTGCAAAAAATCGAGTTTGATTAAATAAACCTTGCTGAAAGGTTTCTGAGACACTTCTCTTTGAGATAGCTAAGCCTTTGTACCTTGACATTGCTTTGTGGCACAAAGATGAAGTAGAGCATTTCCCTTATTCCTGTGGTCAGGCATATGTTGTTCTTCATGACACTGTTATTATTTCACAGGTCAGGGTGGACTGTTAATGTCACAAGGATTCACAATACCTGAGTGCTTCATTTTATGAAATGTGTTCTACCTTTTCTTTAAAAAATAAGCCACAATCGTGTCTCAAATTCCCCCGACTATTACTCCAATCATGTGGACATTATCTACCATATGATTGCATGTATTAAGTTCCCTTTGTGGAAAGATTCCCTCTCTACTGTACCAGGATAATTAGTCCCAATCCACCAAGTGATCTTCTTAAATGGGGCAGTGTGGGTTCATTTTCTGGGTACATAGGTTAGGATAATTCCGAAAACCATTTCTCTCTTTCCTTCCTACAAAATAGGGTCTCTCAGAACACCATTTATCTAAAAGGTACTTTTCACTGATTGAACTAGTTGGGTGGTACCTCAAGATGGGAAAGAAAAAAGTTGACAATGACTCACTGCAAAAACCACATAAATACTCTCTGTTAGAGTACAGGACTAACTACTCGACTCCCCCTTTGCATCTGGCCTCAAAACCAGATATTACCCTATTCAGTTAAATTTAAAAAAGAAAGGAAAACAAAAGAAAGGAGGGTACTCTGAAATAGCTCAGCTTCTGTATAGAAAATGCAAATACATTAAAATAAAGGTATGGTAAGAAGTGAGGTTTGTTTTCTTTGATCAAAGTTTTATTCAAGACATCAGTAAGTTCACTTCACACCTCTAGAGTCAAGATATGTATGTATCTTATCCAAGAAGATTTGAAACCAACAAGTATAGAACAATTAGGCATGTTGTCTAGAAAATTCAAGGAGCTAAAAGAGTTCAAAATCCTAGGAAGAGCATGGATGAAAAGCCACAAACATGAGATGTCTGCATAAGCTGGAGTACCAATAAACAGCAATCAATATGGTGGAAATACAAAATGGAAAAAGAGTGAAAATAAAAGACTACTAGTTTACCTGAGGATCCTCCTCAAGCCCGTGTCTGTATAATAAAGCATCCCATTTCTCTGCAAAATTACGTGCTGGCCTCTTAACAAGAGGGACAGTTTTCCCATTGACAAGAAGAAGTGACTGAAGCAATCCAGTTTCACTCTCTGCAGCATCTGTTGAAAGATATATAACTGGAGCATTGGCTCGTTCAATCACTCGATTGAGGCAATCAGCAGCTTGAGGAACAGGGTAAAAGCAACTTGTATCTTTGGCATTGCTGAAAGAAATCAACAAGAGTTTTTAGACACATCTAGACATTGCAAGGTAAAGTTTAATTTGGAGATATCCATGTGTAACATCAAATAATGCATTGAAGGTCTAGCTTGACAGACTCGTAAAACTGTACATATTTGCAACTGGACTGTAAGAAAAGTTTAGTTTAAAAGTCTGGCAAGATTAATATATATGTTGTAATTTGTTTTATAATGGATCTCAAGCCAATCAATATAACCAAAAAAAATCTTTTCCCTTTTTTTTTCTTTTTTGCTCAACCACATTTGAATTTTATCACTTCAAAGTTGGCCAACAGACTAGATAAAAGTTGAAGAATATAATCTAATATGAGAGGGATTAAACCGAAACATACAGCACATTGAACCCTATAAATGATATAATAGTTAAATAAGATGCTACAATAATATTCCAACAGAAATGTGAAAGACCGAAGCAGACATACCAGAACTTCAAGAAACCATGCCGTCTGAAATGAAGAGCAATGAAATCCCTTCCTAGAAATGTTTGGACAAAACGCTGTGCAGTTAGCATGATGAAACGACTTGGTTCAATCAAAGTTTTACACTTGTGAGCGATCGGCCCACCAGGCTGCAGCACCAACTCCCTCTCAACATCAGCAAAGAACACATCACCAATTGCAATAACATCATCATCCGAAGAAAACTTTGATAATACATCTTGAACTGTCCTTCTCTTCGGATTCTTAACATCCTCAGTCCAGGCTGCCTCAAGCTTACTCATAGAAAGCCCCAATGACTTCAATTTCTTAACATGATCATCATCCACAAAACAAGGCTGTGGGGATGAGAAATAGCAAAGGAACTTATCTATATGCAAATGATTCTTTTTATTTTCTGCAAACTCTTCAAAAGTGACAGCTACTTTTCTACCACCCAAACATTCATTAATATGATTGATATCCAACACCTTATGAAATGGATAATCAACCTTGGGGCTCGGAATAACCAAAACTCTGTTAAGCAGAGCGGCAAAAAACATATGTTTCTCCAAACAAATCAAATGATTCGACATCTGCCCCGACGCACAAATGGCTAACAAGAACTTATTTGATTTTGGCTTCCACCCAATGGTTTTCCTCTCAGAAAGCTTCTGATCCACCTTTTTACACCTATCAAGACCTCCAACAGTCGGATCAGTAAAATTACCCGACAATGAATCTAATGGATCTCCTACACGATGAGAAGACAACAGAACTTGCTGAATTTTCTTGTTTAGCGAAATCTGACTCAACAAATCAGATTTTAAGTTTTCTACATTGGCATTATTGACTAAATTGGAAGCAGATTTGACTGGACTATTAACAGCGGAAGTTGTATTTACCAAGGTGTGATTCCAGAGTTTGAAAAGCCCTAATTGTTGCTGTTTAAGCAAATAAAGAGCATGGAGCTCGGACTCCCGCATGTGATTGGTCGAGCCGTCGTATTTAACATTGGAGATGGAGAATTGGACGAGGTTTTTAATGTCAGTGGTGAAGTAGAGAATGAGAATGAAAAGAGGAAGCACAACTGCCAAGAGATACCTCTTGTTTAAGCTGAAATTGAAATTGAGGCTTCGAGCATTAGGAGATCGGACTTTGAAATCATCCTCAATTTGGAAGGTGGATTGGAGGTGGCGGGGTGATTTCGGTGCATTGTTCCTTCTCTCATTTTGCTCGATCAGATGCCGGCGATCATCTTCATCATCTGAAGACTGAGACTCCATCATTTTGCTTTCTCTTCCTTGAAATCACTTAAACTTTGGCAGGGTCTGAGAATAGGGGGAGGAAAAGGGTACTAACCCGCCAGCACTGCACAGCAGTGGGTTGGGGAGATCTGTTTGGGGAACGGGTGGTGGTTATGTGAAAATTGGAAGGCTGCAGAGGGAGGGAAGGCTCTGAAAGAAGGAATTACTATCGCCAGCAAAGCAGTCACCGACTAGAAAATGACCCGCTACCCAACACAACGATGCCTTGTGTCAGCCCAGTATTGACTGTCCTTCAGAATTTTTGAGACAGCCCATTTGCATGAAAATGCCATGTTGCTATGGAGCCTAGATTATTTAATTTTTATCGGTCAAAACTAATAATGAGTTATTTTTAAAAAAATTAATAAAATAAAATTTAATCAAATACTTTAAAAGTTTAGTTCGGATTTAGTTTATAAAAAATATTTGTAAAAATAATTTTTTAAATAAAATTTTATTTTTTCTTAACAGCTGGATGTTAACTTTAATTGTTAGAAATTTAACTAAAACACTCTATAATGCATACTTCATAGTATTTCATAGCATTACTGCCCATTTGAATATGCAAATATTTAGCATAAGATTTCATTTTTTACATAAAAATTACTCTATCTATCATGATTTATGAGTCTATCAGTCATTTTATCAGAATTAAAGTAATATATATTTTCTAATTTTAATCAAACTAATGATAGTGATTATGGAAAAGAAAGAGAGACCGAGGTAATATGATTAAAAATCAGTGCAGTACTTAATAAACTAACAATAATGATTTAATTTAATAATAAAGAAAGTTCAAGCAACTTATAAATACTATAGAGAGATTAACATTTAATATTATTAGGTACAAGAATTTGAAAAATTAATAAGATTTTGAGAGTAAAAGATAAGTAAACATTATTCTGATAGAGATTTGTGACTTGACGCAATGATGATGAGTTTAAAAAAGATTTTGGATTTTAGTATATTTTTTGAGACGCTCTCTGGATACATCAATAAAAAAAAATTATGTGTCCCTTTTAATTATTTTTATATATATATTTCATTAACTAAATTTTAAAAAGCTAAACGTTCATTTTTTTTTATTAATATACCAGAAAATGTTATGCAAAAGTATACTAAAAGATTTGAAATATTTAAAAAGATAAATATCGAGATGATGTTAGTGTGTGTTTTAACTTTAAATATAAAAAAATCCTCTAAAAAATTGTCAAAAAAATAGAAATAGAACTAAAATTTAAAGTTGCAAATATAGTTTGCAACAAAAGATAATTTAAATGATTTTGCAACTCAAAAAGCTCCAAAAATACAAGCGCAAAACACATATTATAAAGCTTCTTCCTAACTTGCCTAAAGCCTCCAAAAAGCTTTGTACAGCTTTATCCCTAAAGCAATTTATATGTTGAAATGGATGAAATAGAAAATCGAAAGATGTCAAATAATTAATTAATTTTGTGAAAAAACCACAAATTAATAACTTTGATTAATAAGGATAGAATAAAAAATTTAAATTCATTTTTCGTTAAAAAAAGCCATAACTAATTTGCAACAAATACTCTGGGCGAATGGGCAACGAAAACGAAAATTGAAATGGAGGGAGTATTCTGCAGTACCTAAGCAAAGTAAAAACGGGAAAACTCGAGAGACGCAAAGTGGCATCTGATTACGGTATACACGTAGCTGGTCTGCATGTATTCCAGAAACATCTCGTTTATAGTTCAGATGCAGCCGGCAATTAATTCTCATCTCCTTGTATATCTTAATTACTCCAAAAGATCAGCGTCTGAGGCGCTGAACTGAAAAGTTCTTGGATTTTGTGTGGTGAGAATGAAAGGACCACGAGTTACGGCAATAGGTTCATGGTGGGCGTCGTTACAAATCGCCAGCCTGAATAAGTTTCGTAGTCCCGGAGTGCGTCAGATGGGGATGAAAGCATCCGACCGTGCTGCCGTTCATGGAGCAAAGCCCCCAGCAACACGGATCACGGATGTAAGTACCAGCCTTTCCCACTATGGTGTTTTTAGCTTTTTCTTTCTTCTTGGGATCTTGAGATGGGTTTTCTTTTCTTTTCTTTTTTGTCTTTTTCACAGAGGGAGCATGTGGAACTGGTCATCCAAAGAGCCAAAGATGAGCGAGAACAGAAAAGGAAGGAGATAGAGGCCATTGTCGATTCCCAACTGAAGGACAAGATGTTAAATAGATGGTTAGCTTTGACGTAGAACTTTAGATCTTTTAAGTACAGTAGCTCATCCCCCTGTTCCTCTCAACCATTAACTGAGATGGTCATGGAGCTTCTAAAGAGACGGACACATTATGTATCCACACTATTTACTTTGCTCTGTTTTTGAATCTCTAATAAGTAATTCTGAAGAATGCCAATTGTCATTTGTCACTCTTTTAGTCTTTACAGCTCCAGCCATATTACAACACAAGAATGGGGAACCGGTGGGAACTGCCAAATGATTATAGAATCCTGATTCAAGCACAAGGATGAAGGTGTATTTCCTAAACAAGTCTGTCTGCAATCAGCTATTGTTGTTGGCTTAGCAGTGTAAAGTACATGAATGCAAATGCTAAAATCTTCTTCTGTCTTTCCTTCCAGATATCTGGAATTACAGAACGGAAATGACGAATGTAAGTTAATACAATATTAGTGCACGTTAACTTGTCAATTTTCACATATTCAAGATGTATGTGAATATATATATACTAAATAAATCGTGAAGGTCCGACCATGGAATAAAGAAACACCTAACTTGACTAGTTCTAGTTGTTACACTGCAACATAATGAGAGGCTTGAACTATGTTTTCTGAATTTTGTTTTTTGGCAAAAATGTGATGCGCCTAAGCAAAGAAGACCTATACTTACTGAGCAGAGTATGCATCAAATCTAATAATTGCTGAACTAACCTAGAATTATTCAGGCACTTCAACCAACCTTCCACGAACCCATTTCTTGGTAACAGTTGCTGATATGGGCTCTGGTTCTTGCATGATGTTCAAGGATTGTGATCCATTTATAAGGGAGTGATTTGCAGCATCTTCTGCGATTCCATTTAGCACCAATGGAGGCACATCATAATCTCCGGATCTCAATCCGTGGATCACCTTGCCATTGACAAAGTTGTAGCCATTGAAGGTTGATGCTGGCGAATTCTCTTTACCATCCAATAAATCTTGCAAGCCAGACATCTCAAATTTGAAGCCCTCGATGTTGGTATTTCTTAATTCTAATGGCTGAGCTCCATTGATATCTTTTTCCATGATTTGGTTCACCTCTTCTATTTCTTCAACTGTTTTACCCTCCATATCTATAGAAGTACTTGCATGGTTTTGAGACGACTCCTCTCCTTTCTCAATGGACATAATTGACTGGATAGCTTCAGCAATGAGCTTTCTAGTCTCAATAAGAGAAGCATGAGCGATGGGACTCTTCTTAGCTGCTACCTCTAGAGCCCTTGCAGCTTTTTCAGCTTCAGCAATCAGTAGCCTATAAGTATTCTTATGCACAATGTTAATTGAACTGAAAAATAAAGGGAAGGAGCAAAAGCAATTCAGTAAATAACTGTTGAAAGTATCCTCCAAGACATTTGAGTTGAAACCTAGTCGAAACAAAAACAATTTCCGACTGTCAAGGGTGAGAGAAATAAGCAACTCTGCATTCAGTCATCTTTCCCATTATCTATCAAACTGTGCCCCATAAATTGAAACCATTGATGTTCATTAGTATGAAATTCTGAATGTAATTTGAAAATGAAGCAAAACGTTTGATAAGAACACCGGTCGGTTTTCCTCCTCCTTGCTCTATTTCCTACCCACTACCAGCCTCCCATCCCTCCGGGCAGGGTACAATGTAGTAGTTCATACAAATCCCAGTGGCCATTGGAAGCATAGGTATAAAAAGATTAAAAGAATATACTTACTTTGCTCTTGTAATGACCTCACTCTCCTTGCTTTCAGTTGCTGCTCTTTGTGCTCTAATATCTTTTAACATCTCCAGCTTGACACCCACTAAGGGATCTTTGTACTGGGGCACACCACTCCTCTTCAACTTTCTGCGTTGAATTCGACTCTTGGACTCAGGCTTTGCTGAAACATCAGAGTCAATTTTCCTTCGAGATGGACTTCTTTTCCTTGTTTCTCCATCGTCACCTATCCCTCTCCTGGGCTTTCTTTCACTGCCAACAGGTGTGCCATGATACCTTGACAGACCAGAGTACACACGGTCTCGATATGACTGGAGACAAAAGTTCTATTCATTATCAACTAGTACTTATCTGGCAACACTCATAAAGATAGGTATGGAAGACTTATTATAAAATTGAAGCAATAATACTTGTTGCCGGAATCCATCAAAGGATTCACACAAGAATTTAAAAGCCCAGAAAATGATAACCAAGAAAATATACTCCCTATGTCCCAAACAAAAGGTGAATTGTAGTGAAATAAGACATAAGCTCTTACAGGATCAGCCCATTTGGCAGCAATGGCTTCAGAAATCTTTCTCCTTTGTTCAAGGGACTTTGGTGCTCTCTTGCAACCCTTTGGCCTTGGTCTTATTTTTCTTTCTTCAATACTCTGAAGCCATTCTTCCTTGAGCTGCTCATTTAAAATCTGGTATGAATCCCACTGCAACTCTTCCTCATCAACAAAACCCCTTCTTGCCTCTTCTGCAATTAGATTCTGCCATTCAAGGTGGCAGGTTTCCTGGAGTGACTGCATCTGACGACGTCTTTCCCAACCCATCCGCACACCAACTCCTATTTTGATCCTAGTTTCTTTACTACACAGCAAGACACATTGCAATTAAAGTTCTCAAAATGGACATTAACATAAAAGACCTTAACACAGGAGTAAGAGAAAAGCATGATTGGCAGTAGTCTTTAAAATGCACTAAAGTTTCTACTCTTCAATGTTAAAATTATAAGTTTTCATCCAAATGATTGAATACTTGCATTAATATTAGAAACGATTCAACAGGATTTCTTTTATCTTCCTTATATTTTGGAAAGAAAGTGCTAATCAGAGTTGAGGCATCCAAACCAGCCAGTACTATAATTTAGTCTTAATTTACCTGTCCATTTCCATATATGGAGTTTAATCATTCTTACTTGACAGAATGTGTGCAGAAAGAAAGAAGCATGCTATAAGATAAAGCCTATGCATCATTTCACAAAAGATACACACTCCCAAATTAGTTATTGATTAAGGAGGGAGTTCTTGTCCAAATTAGTTGTCGCTTACACATTTTAATGAAAAAAATAAAATAAAATTTCCTTTTCTATCCCTTATTAATCTACTTTATTTGTGACTTTTTTCAAGGTCATTTAATTGTTTCACATCTTTCAATTCTATATCAACCAATCCATATAATCAAAATCCAAAATCCATAATAAATTTTACTTGAAAATCAAAGTAATTATGAGGGGTAAAACAATTCAAAATGAGCAAAGTTATTATTTCATTAATATTGGTAAAATAACATTAAACGACAACTAAATTAGAATGGAGGGAGTAACTGAATAAGTTTGGAACTAATAGCCAGAAAGGAAAGTGCAAGTGACAAAGAAATTCTTTGATAGACTAAAACAACTGAATAGAAATTGAAAGGAAACCAATATCAAAGACTTCAGAAACCAACCTCTGAGCATGTCCCAAGTTAGCTAACTTCATCTTAACCTGCACATGCGAATCTTAAAAGTTCAGTAAAAGTTAAAAGGGAAACAGCGGGTTGATTTTTTGCTTCCCAAAATCAGTAGGAACAGGATTTAAGCCTAAATCCAAAGCATTACAGAAACAAACATCTATATACAGACATCCCATTGAAAGGTGATGGACAAATTTCAGATTGACTATATTATGTTGTACACTACTCCCTTGGAGCAGCAAGTCAGCAAGTCTTCACTGAAAAGTGTAGGCATTTTTATACTGCCTAAGTCCAGATTTTGAAATTTGAACATACAATTCTATTGAGAAGTCACTTTTGTTTTTCTTTGAGCAAGCACAACATGGGATTTTCTTGATGCAAAATGAAACCGGTTCAGAATGATGGTGTCCTGATACTTTTTCAAGTCACTGAAAAACGTTTACATAAGATCATTCTTACATGACATCACCTTAGGGTCCTGCATTGCAAGCTTTGTTCTTTCTCTTATCCGCTGTAAGGTTTCTGCAAATGATTCCAACAGAGATACATGAGAATCTTGGGAACGAACAACAATTTTGAAATGTCCCACTGCTCAAGCACAAAGAATTACCTGGACTATGCTTCCTGCCCTTGTTCCAAGGGGTGTTTCCTTTATTAGCTTTTGATATTCTCATCCTTCTAAACTTCTCACTCTCATTTAGTTTAGCCAAGCAATCACTTGAAGATTGGTTCTCACCCGCAGATAAAGATAAATCTTCTCCAATCCTAGAATCGCTCTGGCTCACTTGAGTAGGCTCAAGTGTAGCAACTGCCTTAATCATTAGTCCACCCCTCCATGATTCTGTTCTCCCCATGTCAAAGTTGTTAGCTTTTTGGGGGATAGAGAAAGATTTCCAAGGATATAACAATCGTTTCTTCCTTCTGCATAACAAATTGTTCTGCGGGATAATTTGAGACCTAGATAGATGTACATTGTTCTGGAAACAAGGTTGTGCAGTAGCAATATCTGCAGAGCAATCATTGAAAAGAATCCCAATTCATCAGAAACAGCCAAGAAAGAAACGCATAGGTTTTCCCAAAAGAACAAGAAGCCCAAAATGAATGAATTTCAATAACAAGTAAAGGACCATAAAATTAGAATCTTTACCAACTCTATCCCACTGAAAACTTGAAGAAAAACACCGGGAGAGAGAGGGATTTAAAGGACCCTGATGAAACAAAACAGAAAATGGTAAAAAAAATTGTATTACCTAATAAAGGCATGGGAAGCTCATCCAGGCCACGTCCAAGAACCACAATTTTCAGAGTGATGTCGCAAGCGGTGCAGATTCCATGCACTAAGACAATGGATTTGGGTAGAGAAGAGGAACTGGGTAATGGAGGGCGTAGCAGAGTGAAGAGAGACTGAAGCGGGAGGTTTTGGTTTGCAGTGGAGCGAGAACCACACAGAGGTGCCTCCTCCAGAAGATACAGTGCTGGATAATGGATTTTTGAATGACGATATTTCTGGATTCCGATTTAATAAAAGAGGCTCCGTAAGAAAATCTTAAGACTAAAAAACAAAAACTAAATCAATACGAAACTGAAGTGTTTTTTATTTTTTTTATTTTTTGAAGAAAAAATTCTGACCTAAGTACAAGTAAATGATTCAATTTAGATTCTTGATTGGAATCCTCAAAAATGAATTCAGTTTTAACTTAAACTCCTTCGTTATGAGTGTGTGTAATTGACTTTAGATTTGAATCACAAATTAATGTTCAAGAAATAATAATAATAATAATAAATCAAAATAATGTTTGATTAATTAGTAATATAAAATAATTTTATCCTTTTTATGTTCCAGTTCATCCAAATAAAATAGTACTAGTAATATAAAATAATTTTAAATTACTGGAGAATTTTTCTTTTTTTTTTTTTTTTTTTTAATAATTATGAACAGAAAATAAAATTATGATTGACTGAAGAAGATTGCATCATACTAGGTTCAAGCCACTTGATTTTTACTAGGTTTTTAACCTTTTCTGGATCTTTTTCGAGAGGCCTTACATCATTTTATATGGGTAAGCCATTACTAATAAAAGCTTACTAGCTTAGAGTTTAGTTAAGTTTGAAATGGTAAGATTTCAAGTTTATTCCACCCTTAGCAAAAATAACTGCAATTAAATTGTTTATGAAATTTGAGAACTTCGCATGGGTTGCTTCAAAGATTATGATCGGATGACGTTGATTGTTTTCTTAAACTTATGTAACAGGATTCCCTTAATTCCAAATTTGCCTTCCACTGAAATTAATTGACCAAACAGTTACTGGTCATCTCCCAGTCCCAGTGGATGCATGTTTTGATGGCCTTCTACCACTCCAAATTTGATGGTGAATCTCCATCTCCCGTTTGTGCACGTTTTTCTCGAGCACCGACGTGACAAACACGAAGTGCACCGTTTGATTTGATTTTGAATCACGAGGTTTTCTACTTCATTTCATCCTAATTAGTAGGGCTCCATTTTCATCTTTTTCCTCTGTAAAAAACCAGTCAACGAGTTCATTATCTATTCCCCCACGGAATTGCTACCTGCAATTCAAACCCGTTACTGAATCAAGGTGCCTCATATATATAAAGTATAAACCTCATGTGATGGAATATTTAAGAATTATTAGAACCAGCCAGCAGCAACCTTAACCAACTTGAAGCAAGAAAATAGTAATGGCAGAGATTTGCACAGAGAACATTATTGCTAGATCCGTAAATTTCAGTGGAGAAATATTACTCTCTATGAGCAGCAAAACGGTAGCCATAACGGTACTTGCTTCACTGCCCATTCTGTCGGTTCTGAACTCGCGGGCAAAGCCATTGTGGTCGGCGGCACTCGGTATCTGCAGGGTTGGACAATCGGAGACTGCAATTGGGGAACTAATCAAAGAAGAGGACGGCGTCGATATCCAGTGCGTGATATGTCTCTGTGACGTCTCCGAGGGCGAAATATACAGACTTCTTCCCGGATGCAACCATGGGTTTCACGTCAGCTGCATTGACGCCTGGTTGCAGACCCATTCGACGTGCCCACTTTGCAGATGCCCTGTTCCTGGCACTTCCGTGAAGAATCATTCCGGGAATCGTGAGCAGCAATCCTTGATTGATGCTATACTTTCTCATCTCCACTCCTTTCTGGAACACGTCTGTAGCTGGTTTGTTAACCCTCTGGGTTTCGATCAGCTCACGTCCACTTTGAGCGAGGACTATCTCTCTGTTCTATGATCGGTGGGTAAGGGTTTTCGTTTTCCATCTGACGAACGCTTGACTTGAAACATTGTATCAGGACAGGACTAATGTTCTTTCTTCAGATTCTTTCATTTCCTTTCTTTTCTTTTTGGGTACATAATAGGATCAATTGTTTTATTATTATTTTACAGAAATTGCATACATATTATTATTGTTAATTGAATGTATTTCAAATTAGTAAATTTTCTTCATAATTAATTCAGAGGTAAGAACTAATGCCGAAAAATTGGAAAAAAGAAACTGGAATTTCGTGAGCTATCCTTTGTTCACACTTAAAACATATTCAAACGTTGTAGTGTGTTTGGGTTTTGGATTTCTCATTACACATATGTCATTCCTATTATATTAATAATAAAAAATTTTTTAATATATTTTAATATTAAATCTTACAAAATTTAACCTTTTTAAGAAGACAGGTTAAATTTCTATTTATATAACCAAAGTGTGACGCGCATGAGACCCTCTGCCGTGAGTTTTCCTTTTCCAACCGCTCAACGATGTAAATGCAGGGACCAGCAGAGTGGCACATGGTATTTGACCATGGAAATAATCAAATGAGTTGAGAAGAGCAGAAGTGGCACATTGATTCTATTTCTCTTGGAATCTTCCCAAATAGCGAAATTTGATTTAGACTAAAATTAGTATCGATAATAATATATACTCCATCCATCTTATTTAAAAGTCATTTATAATAATTTTGTTAATATTAAGGTAAATGATTTCTTTTTTCAAATATATCCTTATGTAGAAGAATATTAAGAGAAAAAATTATTTTATGAAGAGAATTTGTAATATTACAAAAATAAATAAATAAAATATTCATTAAACTGATAACAAACTTATAATTAGCTAGAGAAAAAAAAAAGTTTAAATGACTTATAAATGAAGATTGGGGGAATATCATTTTTGTGTTTTTAATATAATTCACAATAGATTTTTATTTCAAACCATTTATAGGTTCAAATTTTTTAAAATTATTGCTTTTGGGACTCAAACTCATAATCTTTCTCATTTTCGAACAAAACTACTTTACCATTTCAACAAATTTTACTTGATAAAGAAAATCTTTATAGCATGTGTTAGCAAAGTAAATTTTAAAGCCTCAACAACTCTGCATCTCCTACTATTCAATTTAGTTTACATTCTCTCTAACAAAACATTAAAAAATTTAATAAGTGTCTCTAAATAATTTTTCAGATTGATTTATTTATAAACTACTGAGTTTTTAAAAATAAACTAAACCTTAAAAGATAATATATTTTAGAGATAAAGGTGAGTGTTTTAGGTATAGTAATGCTGCCTAATCGGTCAAAAGTACATACTGCACCCCTCATGTATTATTCAACCAAGTATTTGTCAAATTCAAAATGTGATTTAAATGATAGTCCATCTGTTTTTTTTTTTTTTTCATTAATTATAAATTATTGTTGTTAATTAATTAAGTATCTAAAGGTGTTTTTTTTTTGTATGATTCATCTAATGATATATAGTGAAATAATGTTCATATCTTTGAAAGGGTGATCCGAAAGTATTTTAAAAAGAAAAAAGTTACATTAATTTTTGCTAAATGATGGCTAGTAACTTAGTGACAAAGGGAGTATTAAATATTTTTATAGCTAAAATTAAATGTTATATTTTTTTATTTTAAATATATATTGAATATGTACTTTTCTAAAATAAATAAATTTTTTATTTGAATTTCTATAATATATGAAGGTCATTTCTCTAATTTCTTGATTTATAATTTTACTAACACCTGCGATCTTAACTTTAGCCATATGAGTCATAAGAATAATTAGGTAATTTAAGCTAAAGTAAAAAATGATTGTCCCTTCAAGAACATCCTAGTGGGTAAAGTGATAAAGAACATAGATCATATATCTCGAGTTTGAATTTCGTTAACACTCTCTTATTTAAGAAAAATTGTCAAGGAAGTATAATATTTCATGGCCTGTTTAAATGGGTTGGTTAATATTTATTGACTTCGGTACTCTCTTTTAAAATAGTTTATTCTTCTGAAATTAAGTTATTTTGTATTGTTTGGTTAAGATGAGTAAGAGTGTAAAAACAATAATTGAATAGAAAAAAATTTATAAACATTTTTTTAATATTATATATATGTATATAATATTAAAAAAAATTTTATAAATTTTTTAAATATTTTCTAGTCAATTATTGTTTTTACACTCTTACTCATCTTAACCAAATAATACAAAATAACTTAATTTCAAAAGAATACAGACAATATATATATATATTGTCTGTGTGTGGGGAACTTAACTTTTTTTTAAAGTTAGAAATAGAATATATTTAAATTACTCTAACAGATAAAAGCATGGCGAAACATTTCGTCTTTATTAACAGAAAGTGCGTTATTCTTTGAGATTAATCAAGCCTAAGGTCTCATATTTAATATTGGTTAAACAATATACAATTTCAATAGAGTTAAGACTTCTGAAGGATAAATAAAATGGGTGAAAAAAATTTAATGTTGTCTCTCCTTTAATTATAGGTTATTTACCACCACATCTCTCATCTATTAAAGGTTGTTTAACATTATCCTTTGTCCATAATTTTTTTTTTCATTGCCAATGTTCTCCTCGATCGGAGCATCTAGAAGGTGGAATTAAATTTCACTTCAATATTCACAAAATGATTACAAACGACCTATAATTAGATAAATTCTATTATGAATCCAATCCATTAGAATATGAGTCACATTATAAATTTTTTCCATAAAGTAAAATAAAAAAAGTGTGGTAAAAAAAAATCCCTTAATTTAAGATAGACTGTAAGATTCATTGGGAATATGAAACATGTTCATATCAGAAATTTTCAATTAATTGATCATGAAAAGTAATTATTAGAAGAACTTAAGTACATAATAAGTGGACCTTCACGAACCTTATCTAGTAAATGGATGATGCCTGTGAGATTGGGAACAAAATGATGAAATTAAGGTGCAAAAAAGTGGCCGGAAACAAGGGAAAACGCTGAACACGGCACACCGAAAAATGTTACTGGTGGTTGTGTCTAATTTTGACTTTTAACCATCTTTGTGAAGACGCACAGACGATGATCATCCATGGCGACGGCAAATCAACATGAACATGAGTCCCAATCAAAGGGGCAAAGAGCAAGCAAAGTTTGAATTGGAAAGGACTTTTAACCGGGTGTATACTGTACATTTAAATCATTAAAATAAAATAATATTACAATTTAACTTGTAAATAATTTGATATTATTATATTATAACTCGGTGGAAGACAACTTAAATTTGTTTTCCTTATTTACTTTTCATACACTATACTACTATATAAAAAAGGTGTAAATCAGTCGATTTCTAAATTATTTTTGACTTTTAATGTAGATTTTTAATATTTTTTTAAAATTTTTTAGATTTCTATTTAAAAAAAAAAAAATTTGTATGACATATCATTTTACTTATTCTACACTACACTACTAAAAAAAAAAAAAAAGGTGTAAATTAGTGAATTTCTAAACTATTTTTGACTTTTTACTTATTCTACAGATCATTTTTTTTAGATCATAGAATCAATATTCAAACTCAAAAAACTTTTAAGAAACAAAAAAAAATTTTTAAAAATAGATTAAGGATCAATATTATAAATTAAAATTAAAAATGAAATTTACCGATTTATTTAACAAAATCTTCCAGTACTGAGAGTGAAGGAGGAGTCCTCTTTAGTAGAAATTTG
The DNA here is from genome assembly GCA_028571225.1 of Parsonsia alboflavescens. Classification (NCBI taxonomy): domain Eukaryota; kingdom Viridiplantae; phylum Streptophyta; class Magnoliopsida; order Gentianales; family Apocynaceae; genus Parsonsia; species Parsonsia alboflavescens. The sequence continues at coordinate 344,818 of JAOXNR010000001.1, read as the reverse complement.
GTCCCGAGAGCAGTCTATACGCTTTCTCTTCGAACGATTTGTAGATAAGGGAGCAACAACATCTCTGTATGTTTCTTTTGCCTTTTTTTCTTTTTCCATAATTCTGCGGAGGGCATGATTACGTACAGCCGTTCGTGCTTGCGCTCTATTATGATCGGCACTGGACTACACATAGTAGGCCAATTAGTGCTGATATCGTTTCATCGTATCTTTCATTTCAAAATTCATCATTTTGTCGACGACCCATTAATAATAAACTCACGTTTGGTCCATTGCTTTGACCTTTTAACCTTGATTTCCGGTCTTAATTTGAAACCCACATTTTGCGGGAAAAGCAAATTAAACCCTCTCCTTTATCAGAGCAGGAGGATAATTAAATTTGACATTTAAGTTTTAGAAAAAATAATTATTTCGGCATACAAATGAAAATTTGAAACTAAATCTATTAAGTAGTAAGATATATACCTACCAAATTTCTCCTTTCAATTGGGGGCATTTTGGTAATTGAATTATTCAAAATTTTGATTTAATTCATTATTGATATTGCAGTATCATTTTTTTAAATAAAATTTTAAGAAATAAGATATTTAATTTTGAACGAAGATATTTTTTATATATAATGATTGTTTTAAAATAACATTTTACGTCATTGTAATTAAAATTAAGATTACAAAATTCATATGAACCATGAAACTTATTCAAGAATGATGAATGGGGAGGGGATTGGTTAACGGATAGTCTTTTAGGGGACAAAAGGGAACAACCCGCAAATTTCACTCGATCGGGGTTGCTTAGAAATGGACCCAAATAGAATGGTCGGGTCCCATATTCGATAGTCTTTTAGCCTTTTATTTTACTAAAACTCCTAGTTAAATTTTCATTTTTTCATTCTAAACAAATCAAAGAAGGATACCCCTTTTTATATCAAAAGTTTTATTAAATTCATACACTTATGTAAGTCTTTACCTGTTCTTCTCCTACACGAAACATTTCTGGTTCTTGTCTTCATTATTATTATTCTTCTGTGATTTTCATTGAATATGGTCCTTCATGCAAGGTGGAATAACCGAACGGTACTTGTTTCTTCCACTCCTTCCCTGGAAACTTAGACTTAATGTTTTATTTTATTTTTTGGATTCAATAACTGCGTGCTTTTGAAAATGCACTAGTTTAATCATCATTATCTGTATGAGATAATAATAATAGTTACATTGAATAAGCATGATTCCATTTTTAATGTGACATCTCTAAATAGCAGCCAAAAACTATTATAGACTCTCCGTTCAGAATTAAATGTATCATTTTTATTTTTATTTCCATTTTTTAAACTAGCAATCAGTTTGCTAATACCCATATTGTTCATTTAGAAATTGTAATTCATCGAGGGCCTATCAATGTTATTGTTGTAGTTAGAGAATAAAAAAGAAAAATAAATACTTATCCATGTAAAGGAAAAAAATTCTAATAAACCATGCAAATGGGATTTAGTTAGAAAATCAAATGTATAATCTGAACACATCCTGCGTGCATTTAGTTCTTACGCATCCTCAGGATACGTTTGTGATCATTTATTAAATAAATGCTTATTTCGTGGAATGATTGAAGAAAGAGAACCAAACCGATATACTCTTAACGTAAGTATGAAATGTCGCACGTGTGACAAAACTAACTCTGTGGATGTCAGTGTACGCAGAAAAGAAAATAATTTCCCATATGTGCAAAACCCACAAGGAATAAGTCTCTGTTTCGGAGTTTTCTCTCTTTAATTATTTTCCCCCTTTTCTTTGATACTTTTTTTAATGATGATTTTGCTATTATTATGCGTATAATAATTTTGCATGCACCTAATTTTAGCTTTCTTTTAAAATCACAATCCTTGCAAATCATAGAATTTAGTTGGTTTTATTTGGCTATATTACATATTATATGATTAGAAGGTTATGTTTAACTTTATAGCCAATATTTAATAATACATATCTCTATAATCATTTTTTTTTCAAATGAAAATTACAATTAATAATCAGATTTTTTTTTTAAAAAAAAACGAAGTCTAATCATTATCATCTAAATGAATTTTATTTTTCAAATATATGGTACCACAAACTAATAAAGATATATTAATTTCAAAAGACGAAATCATAAATTTATGGGGTTTTATTTCAAGTATATATATTTTTGTTTAATAATCCCAATTTTGAAAGTGGATCGAAAATGGCATCGTCCCTGGAGGTGACGCGTGTGCTGGAATGCGTCCTCCTCTGTACAGAGAATGCAGTTTCCGATAAAATGCGACCTCCCAATACTGCTTGATGATCACGCATTGGTCTGATGCGGTCATCCCACTGCCACGAAATTACAATAAATGCAAAGCCAATGAAGGTCGTGGAAAAGAGAAGTCAAGGCTGAGGCCCGCAGCCACGATAGCAGTCGAAAGAGAAGATTCACGCAGAGGAAGCGAATGGTAAACAACTTCTAGTTTGAGTTGAACTTTGACGTCTCCGTTGTCTTCCTTGATCCTTCCTCTTATCGAAACGCAGCCTTATGACTTCGTGGATAAATTCTTAGCTTCTTCTCCGCTGACTGCTGTTGTTCATCCCTCCCGCATTTCCTTTTACTGTCTGTCTCTTTAATTTTTTATACTTGGACTCAAATCTCATCCCATTCTATTCTTCTCCTAGCAGACTTTTCCAAGTCCTTGAAATCAAGCTTCAACTTACCTACCTTTTCCTGATTCATTAATTAGCCAATCGCATTAGGATTTCTTGTTCTTTCTATCTTTCCTTTTCCTTCTCATATTTTTCTTTAAAAAGCCTCTCTGAGAGATTTTATCAGGTTTATAGTATATGAATCTTCTTTCTCTTCTCTATATCTATTATCTCAAGTTTTTCTTTCTTGAATTTCCTGAGATTTTTTTTAAAACTTTTGACCAGAGGGTTTTGCTTAATTAACATCTGCAATTGAATATCCAAATATCCTTGCTGAACACATCTTTTGTTGCTGTTTTGTGTAATTGAAGTTCAGAAAGCTTCACTCTTTTCATACGGCTCTTGAAGATCAGACTAATAGGAGATTTCTCCGAGAAAATGGGAGACGTGACGGTATTGGGAGGGAGAACAGATGACTCAGATGTCATTAAGATAACAGGAAAGATCATGGTGGTGGCAGTCCTGGTACTCTTTTTGGTGGTAGTGTTTGTATTCTTGATCCATCTCTATGCCAAATGGTTTTGGAACCGCCGCCAAGAAGACTCGTCTAACGCCACAGGCACAGGGCGTCGCCGCCGATTCAACTTTGCTCCGGGCTACCAAGATCTGAATGTTATGTCGGCTCTCCACCGAGGTCTGGACCAATCAGTCCTAAAGACCATACCTGTGGTTGTGTTCAGTGCCAAAAATTTCAAAGAGGGATTGGAATGTTCCGTCTGTCTGAGTGAAGTCTCTGAGGGTGAAAAGGCGAGACTTCTACCAAAATGCAATCATGGGTTTCACGTGGAATGCATTGACATGTGGTTTCAGTCGCATTCTACCTGCCCTCTTTGCCGGAGTGCAGTCTCCCCTGGGCCTGACTCTGAATCAACTTTGGAGTCCATAATTCAGGTACCAATGCAGGAGAATGCAAATGGCGGCTATTCAACCGAGACTCCAAATTTCCCGACAAATGTGTTGTTTTGGGGGAATGAAACTCAGGTTAGTACTTTTGGCAACAATGGTTTGGATTTGGAACAAGGCCATCAAGGCCGTAGTTCTTCACAGCCACCCGCTTCCTCTTCGTCCTCTTTATCCACAACATCCACAAATGATAGATCCGGCGGAACTCTGGTGATCAATATCCCAAGACAAATTCAAGAAGAGGAGGAACAAAAATCACCAGTCCCTACACGGTTGAGGTCATTAAAGAGGCTTTTGAGCAAGGACATTAAGTTAAGTCCTCGAAGTCCCGGGGCTTCCTCTCTGCCCGCTTTGGCTAGTCAGGGTACTGGAGAGTCACAAGGAAACAGAGGATAGCGTTAGTAGGTTTGAGTATAATCTGCACGCGAACTCCATTGATGTCCACGTGGATATGTACAAAGAAGCCGGGGAAAGGTGATAAGTATTAGTATATTATATATGTTGCCTTGTCAAATGACCCATAGCATCGGATCTTTCACTCTTCCCAGACGCTGCTCTATTTCGGCTCAGAAGAACATGGCCCAGTATTGCATTTTAGTACTCGTTCAAATTTTTTACAGGTTCTTTGATTCTTAGTGAAGATCAAGGTTGAAATTAACCTCATCATCATCATTCACAAGTACAATTATCAAAACTATAGGAAAATGATGGATATCTCTGTATATATGCTTCTCCGTTTTGGGGTGGACTGGAATCCATCTTCTCTGACGGGAGAGTAAAGGAGCACAATTCATGTTCTTTTTAGATATGAACTTTGCCACAGCTTCTAGTAGTTATTTCATATTTACTTTGCTTGGTGCCTTGGCATTTTTGAATTTTGAAATCAGTTCTGTTGATGGCTAATTAAATATTTATTGAGATAATTGATATACTGAACTAATTAGAAGCTAGAAATGGAATCAGTTGCACGCAATCTCGTAAAATAAGGTATAACTTGCTTGTGGATAAGACAATTAGAAATTTGTCTTTAGTCCTCGTCCTCGTCCTCTGGCTGAACACAACTCCTAACAACATTTTTTTTTTTTATTAATTTAGAGCAATGCTTTCTTACATTTTTTTCATAAATGAATTTTATAAAGCTTTTAAAAAATAGTTACTTAGAGATCTGGGATGTAACAGACCAGAAGTGTACCGAATATGGCAGTTGAACCGTTCTGATCAATGAGATTCAATAGCAAGACTAGAAGAAAACATACACTCACTCCCTAGTTATGTATGTATTTTTCCTATTTTCTTCCTTCCAATGCGTTGAATGTGGTTTTCTTGGCTTGGCACTGACTTCATTCCTACTCTTTTCCCGTTCTCAAACATGTTGCTTATTGTTGTCGTTGCTCCTCCAGCCCAAATCCAAGCCTGCAAGAAAGGTTAACGGGATCGCTGGGACCTCAATTTTCCGTTACTCTTTTTAGATGATTACGTCAATAGAAGAGAAGACTAGAGTAATCTAGACACAATTACCCAATCCAAATGACTGTTACTTTGCCTCTTGTATTTGTTGTTAATGTTGATGTCTATTTTGAATGATGAACTGCCCATCTATTAAGGGCCTGAGCTGATGGGCAGGATAGGAATTATGTATTATCGACTTCATTGCATTGCTCTCAATGGGCTCCATGTTTGCCATGAGAATGACACAGCCGCAAGGAAATCACAAAGAACAAGTGTGTGTCAAAACGAATAATGAAATCCTCCCCTCTTGGAAACTTATTTAATAAATTTACCAGAACACAATGATGGGTTCTTCCTATTTGTGTCAATGACTTGTGTGTTCTTGCATGATAGCAATTCTATTGCTCATTACACTTGGTAAAACTACTTCAGGACATCTAGCTGTTTTCACTAACAAAATGGTCTAAAATCTAGTGAATTACTGCTCAAATCCTTCATCAAGAGAGAAAGGAGCAGTGCCTAAGGCCACCTCCGAGCCAATGATGCTCCGCTGCTACTATGTTACCAAGTAAAGGGGTCCAAAGGAGTGAGCCTCGTGAGGATTCTCGAGCTGGTTTAGGCACATATATGGGACTATTTCATCTACCTCTCTCTTTGATGGGTTGAAAAGACTCGGCAAGGGTCCTGATGTTGGCTTCCGAGACCTGCTGCTAAGGCCAACTGCACTGCCATTACCATTGCCATGTATTGGACCCGAAAATATACCACCACCACCACGCCTAACTTTGTTGTTATTAGTGGTTGAGACGTCCAACGGTTCCACTATGTTCTTGCTTTTCTTGTCCATCTTCAACCATGAAAAAAGTGAGCTTTTCCAAGATTTCCTCTTCCTTTTCTCCTCATGTAAATCTGCTTCTTTTCTTATTTCTCCAACATCTGGGGGATCCGCTTTCAACCTCTTTTCATATGCATGATTTCTTGCTTCTTTTAGGAACTAAAAATGACCAAGAACATCAGATTTCGAGTCCATTCCCATGAATCAATAATGCAGGACAGGACAGGTTAATAGTAGTAATTAAAGAAATGTGCAGAGATTAAGGAAAGAAACAACCTTCCCACTCCCTTACCTACCCCAACAAGTCCACGAACTAATCTATCCGGTCCACAATCAATAGCACTAAGAAAGATGCAGAGAAACAGAAATACCTGATTGAAATCTGCCTGCGGATCAAACTCATTTGAACAGTGGTTTTCATCTTGAAAATTTTGATGCATTGCAGAAGCCTTAATGCTTTACCGGAGATCACTGAAGCAAACAATAGACGGAGAACTGAAAAGAAATCAATGTATTGATAACTTCAGAACAAGAAGATAAAGACCCAAGTTTTCTCTTCTTCACATGTGATGTTGGGAGATGCCCATTTTTGGCTAATAACATCAAATCAAAGCAAGCCAAAATGACCAAAGGAATGATTTTTTTTTCAAGTGTCGCCTTGCCTTGTGATTCTCTTTTACCTTTTTACCCTCCTACCATCAATTTGGTACCAGCAGATGAAACAGACAGAAAACAACTTTAACGAGAGATCATCCAACCATTTAGGGGCTGCAGAGTGGATTAATTTTACTTTCTTTGCTTCCAAAGTTTGCCGATGCAAAACTAAAACAGGTGAAAAGGGGGAGAACTTGGAACAGGGGTGATGAGTAAGTTCTCGTCTATAGCCGACCCACGTGATTGTACGAGTCTACGAGAGATCTTTAAATATATATATGTGGCAGTGTCGTAACTGGTCAGTACAAAGGAGGGAAAGCTGAACTCATATTTTCCTCGTAAAAGGGAAGTCTCTCAACATTTTGCTTTGACAAGGAAAGTTTCGTACTTGCTAAGGGTTAAAATAACGTAAAAATCTTTATACATTCAAGAATCAAGGTCACCCCTGACACAACCAACAAATGAAGAACAGAAAAAATGCATTTTTTTTATGAAAAAAAATGCCATCAAAACAATGAACTGTTGAATAAATGACCATATTGGCGCTTGCTTACCTTCCAAATCCACTGAAGCCCTCCAAGAAAAGGCAAAGGCTTCAACTCTTTTTTTTCCACTGTTGAATCCGTTCAAGTCTTCAAAAGTTGTAATGAGGAAGCTGTTTCATGGTTTAGCCAGTGACATCATCATAATATATAAAAGAGTGAATGGCCGTTGACTACGCATAGAAATTACAGAAAGTCATCTATGGACTAAGGATGAAATGATTGAGTCTTGATTAATTTAATTATTATGGGAGATGGATGGAGGTTTCTCCGCCGCATGTCAAGGAACTTCCGGCGAGAATTTTACTTCATGTAGGAGTGGTTCTGTGGCCAGTCTATAGTGGGTGACAGCACACGTGAAATCCGACCACTCTCGGAAAGCCAATTTGCAAATTGCGTCACACCAAGGCTGGCTGCCTGCGTAGTCATAGTGGGACTGTGACTGAATAGTGAATACTTCACCTTACCTTTAATTTAAAATGATTGAAATTTATTTTCTCATAAATATATCGGATATATCTAATCTAAATAGAGCTTAAAAATATATGGACTTCTAGTCTGGTATTAATTAGTATATAATATATATACACTATGCAATTGATTAATCTAACCCAGAATTGATTCAAAATTTTCAAAACACAAACCAGCAACTGCAGACACTCAAAATGAATTATTTAGAAAAATAAATTTAAAAAGTCCAAAATAATTCAAACGATACACTATCATATATATATATAAAGAGGAATGATAGTATGTGCTTGACCGTGCACACCAATGAGTACAGTAGTTAGTCAACTAACGGTAAACTAAATCCTAAGAGGATAAACTAAACCCTAAAAGAATAAACTAA
>JAOXNR010000001.1:314827-336780 GCA_028571225.1 Parsonsia alboflavescens | reverse complement strand
TTTAATAAATTGTTTAAAAAAAAAAATGGAAACCGTTAAATTTGACCGTTAGTTGACTAACTACTGCACTCATTAGTATTCACGGTCAAGCACATATTAACATTTCTGTATATATAAATATATATTTATATGCACACTGACATGCTTAGTTTAGAATATACTTTTTTGTTACTCTTAAATATATTTGTTTACTTAGCTTCGCGAGTGCTACTTAAACTTTTTCAAATTATGATGATGACTTTGAGGAGAATTTTGGTGGCTAAAAAGATTGATGCCTCTTTCACGTATGTTGTAGTACTAGTTTCGTTGGAGTTTTGGATGTGTTTAATACTTACTTCGTCTGGATTATGACATTACTTTATTAATTGATTTGTTGTAACTTTATATTATCTTTCTAGGGAATTAAATGTTTCGCATTTTAATAAAAAACTTTGATTTGGTTCAATAATATATTGCATTGTCAATTTTCATGATAAATTTTTTATAGTTTAGAAAATGAGACATTTAATTCCAGACGATTCAAAATAAAATATAAGACATTCATTTCCTGACGAAGGGAGTAATAATAATAATGATACAAGAAAGATTTTGTTGTACAAGTAATACTTTTTCCCTCTTAAATGCCTTTCTTGCATCTCACTAACCATCACTAACTTTATTAGATAATTTTGGTAACTTGAATAAAGTTTAGAATGACAAGTAAGAATTATTTAAGTGGTAAAGAAGTTTGCATATTACTAAGAGGCCATTAATAAAACAAAAAAAAAAACAAAACAAAAGGTGATTGTTATATAAAATCAAAAGTCATACTACCTCTATTTTTTAAGAAATTTAAAGTTATGCCAACTTCACTAGAACTAGGGATGATCACGATTTGGTTTGGTTCGATTAGGACTAAGTTTTGTAATCGAATTGTCATAATTGATTAGTTACAAATTTTAGTATATAATTGAATCAAATTAAACCGTTTGTAATTAATTTTGATTGGTTCGATTTGATTATAATTAATTAGAAATTATCTATAATCAATAATTGAATCGAACTGTCAACAATATTTAATTTCGAAACCTATTATAACTGAATCGAAGCTGATTTTGATCAGTTTTAAGTCGATTTGGTTAATTCTAATCAATTTTGAAAGGTTTTTAATACCCCAAACTGAAACACAACCCATTAAAACATACTCCCTCTATCACTAAATATAAATTATTTTAACTAACATTTTTTGTCACTAATTATAAATTAATTATTATTATTAGATAATTTTTTTCTACATTACCCTTCCAATAATGTATAATGTTGAAATTTTTTAAAGAACGATAAAGGAAAAAAAAAATATTATCGTTTAACTTGGAAAAATGTCAAGTACTTTGTAACCAGATTGGGCATACGCAAAATGCCATCAAGAAAAATAGGCTCACGAGGTATATCCCAGAAATCTTTCCGTCACATTTTTCGGATGCTGGGAAGTAGTACTAGTACATTTAAGAGGCGGGATAAAATAACACAAGAATTTGGCCACACCAACATCACACCCAACGGAAATTAGAATAGGAGAACCAATCATGACGAACACATAACATGTCTCTCCTGTTTCAATAACTATAAGCCAAGAGTAGAACTGAAAGGAAACCTGCAATGGGTTACATACAGATCAAATTGATCTGCGTACTTAGCTAGCAATACCCCTATACAAGCCCTACTAGATACATGAAAATTGCCAGGAGTGAGTATGAAAAGTACAGTCAGATTACAAATCTGAATTGGCCATCTATAACACTTTTGGGGTTTCCTTCTGTTGGACTTCGAATATCAAAGTTGAAGCAGAGGCAATGCCATTACACCACCCAAAATGAAAAATAGTAATAGCAATACCCAGGTCGAAAAAGATTGCCTCCTATTTTTGACCCCTCTTGCAGGTTCTAGTCTATTCACATCCCCCATCCTTGGGTTCCCACTTTCATTCATCAAAGGTCTCGAATTGTCTTCACCATTAGCCACCTGTGCAGCCTGGTCCCTGGCAGACTGCTCAGCCAGCTGCTGTTGTTCATACTTCTCTACAAATTCTGGAAACAATTTCCTGAAGGTTGCACTGTATGCATAAATTTTGCACAAGCATTAGTATCTATGAAATAGAGGAACATCCAAAAGAAGAGAGGTAACACATGATTTAAGTTGCAAATATGCATCACAGAATGGCCAGGAAAACATCCAATTAGTTGTCCAATGGCATTGAGCAATTTATCTATCCATACTATATGTGAAAGTAAGCAATTTTATGTTGTTTAGTTGACAAGTGTCAACTAATAATCCAGCCAAGTATCAGATTTAAAATAATTTTAAGACATCTCTTAATAATAACTCATTTGTAACTTTAAAACATTGAATCAGATTTTTTGTAAATTAAAAACATATAGAAGAAATAGATTTAGTGAAATGCGTTCATTGCATTTTTCAAGAACGAATAAATGACCATTAAAAATTGCCAAAAATGAAAAGCATGTATATGCAAATACACAATCACATACCCTTCCTCAGAACAAAATTGTAAAGAGACACAAAACTAAAATAACTCACTTTTTACAATTAAAAGCAAGAGAAGCCTTTGCAAGCTTTTGTTTCTCTGACACCGTAGTTGTCACACTACCTGTGGTAGGACTAGTATCCATCTGCATAGAACGTGAGGAAAATTGAAAAAGGAGAAGGTACTCAATAATAATCAAGCTTTCAACATTTTCAAATCTATACAAATATCCACATTGCATTACTTCCATAGGACAAAACTACACTCCAACTTCATTACTCTTAGACAAGTCCATCTAAAAATCATTTAATGGATGCTCCTAACATTTTAAGCATACATCAACAGCAAAACAAAGCACTCATCATGATCAGTGGGTAGAAGCGCCCATTAGTTTTTCATCTGTACCAGAACAATCATTCAAATAACATACAAGAAAATAGTTTCATGTAAGAAACTTACCATGAATGAAAGGAGTCCAGTGAGTATACTACATGTAAGATAAGACATATATCAGTACATAAACAAAAGTCCACCTAAAGTAAAGAAAGCTGTCTGCCATATTTGAAATCATTACCTTGAGACGGACCACATCGGGTTCCAACTTTCTGGATGGACTGAAAAATAATACACAGTAAAATAGGAGGGCACAACCTCAGAATAATTAATATTTCATCCAATCTACAAAAAATTGATATGACTGAAAAAATTCAGAAACTGAAAATGACAACTTACAATCACTCATAGAAAGACAGATCTTCTTTTGTGTCATAAACCGTCCATTTGGAGTAATCATACTGCAGAAGGAAAAGAGGGGAAAATGCATGCAATTACCATCAGATTCAATCGGATTGTTGTTATTGATATTAATGATACTTGAAATATCATATATTGTTGAAAATCAAACAAAAACAGGGTAAACTCTGCAAACCTGATTCCAGGAGGTTTAAATGGATATTCAGGAGGAAATTTGATCTTCCCATAGTAATATCCACCTAAATATCAAAACCACATACATCTTGGTAATATGATAAACTTATAAAGCATCATTAGAGTGAAGTGTTACTGCCACGAAAAGATCACCATGCAGGAAAGAAAAGGATAACAAAAAGGCGCAAACATTTATCTTGCTTCTCTTGATATATTTACATATTAAGAAATTTTCATTTTTAGGGGGAAGAAAAAAACACACTCACGAGAAGTATGAGAGACAGAATTTAAAAGGTATGAGAAGTATGAGAAAGAATATTGGATCAGTAAATCACAAACCTGCAAAAGGTGTTCCTTCACTCCCCTCCAATACATAATCTGTGCAGAAAAGTTATGTAAGCACAAGGTATTTATGGATGAAGCAATTCCAACTAAGACTAAGGAAACAAGCTCACAACTAGAGGCAACTTGTGCAAGTAAGTAACAGAAGGGGTTATTCAAGGATACAAGAATACAAGAAAACCCTAGAAAAAAAAATGTCAAGTGATCAAATTTAACAATAGTATGAATCAAGAGACAACACTTGTTCAATTTCATATCCAGAGGTTGAATCTAATAAGGTTCAAGTAATTCTCAGACTTCATCAGTATGTAACAATCCATAGGCCTGCAACACAGGTACCAGTAGGGCCAACAATTTCTGGTAGAAATGCCAGGAGTAATGTCTGACGCTTCCCGAAGTCTTGTTAAGCATAAGACTATGTTAATCAGCCTCATCAAGTATATGCTTTTGTGGAAAACATAACGTGTTAGGTCATGAAGTTTCAGTCCACTTATACATCAATGATTAAAAAATCTTATGGACACAATTCACTGTCGTCTCTGCCTATCATGGGAACAAAAACACAAGACATGCATTGAGATTGCAATTGATATACCCAAGCTGACAATCTGCGTGAAGACCTACATAAAGCTATTCTTGGCATCTTTATATCGATAATACACAACAAGAATGTGAAATGAAAGACAGTTTGGTAATAAAGTATGTTTATTTTAAAAAGAACAGATATCTCAAAAACCCAGTTTACATAGAACACAACTATCATATAAAAGATAACATGAAATTCCAAATTAACTATGATTCGGTCATTGCAAAAAATCAGTTACACAGATTGCACGGCTTCATTAAGATAGTACGACCACAAGCACAAAAAGGAGAGCCACAAAGAAAACTTACGCCACTCGAGGATGTCATTTGGAGCAGGTCGAGCAACAACATGGGAAACAGGTTCCTAAAATGCATAGAATTGATATATAGTCATCCACACACCCGGGAAAAGAGGAGAGGAAGTTAGAGTTAATGTATAAAGTTTATTCACTCACTGGTCAATATATTAAGCATAGGATCAACTAAAACAATATATATCACAAGCTACAAATAGTAATAATCATTAAAGATAGAGAGTAGGACCACACTTTACAAAGAGCCCTATATTCTTTCTGAAGGCGCTTTACACAAGCCTTTTCAGACATCGTTGGCTTCAAATCGATACTGTACAATAATTGAACCAAGTGATTCTCTGCTGCAACAAATATTATTTCACCTATCAAATAAAGATTTCCTTTAATTATACTTGGAAAGCAGGAACAGTCGTTAAAGCTTCATGAAAGAAGACTACAAAAAAGGTGATGTATCCACATTGAAGATTTGATTTCAAGGAATATAACAATAACAATAACAATAAATTATTACTAACACATCTGAACATTTAGCATTAATTACCGAAATTAAAAGAATTCTCATCCACCAATCCCCATATGAAAGATGAAACACTCCAATAAAGCAACAAAGAAGAAGGATTGGCATAAAAAAAATTTCAATACATCAGACCATCTTAGAAATTGTAACACTATCAAATCATAAACTGTCCCAAAAGGAGATAAAATTAAAAACAAGGCAAGTCTAGCCCCAAGTAGACGAAGTCTAAGGAGTGAGATAATTGAGAACCCTAACAGGGTAAGAAAAAACTACCTCAGACAAGTGAGCACCATTAAACACATTTAAATTCTGAATCAAACAACCTATTCATATGGGAACTCATTCAGTTTGACTCCTAAACCTCAAACCAAGAAAATTTATGAACACCCCATCTGATTTGACTATCTTAATACATACATTTCCGAAATTTCAGAGATCTTTGATCAACACCCATAATCAGAGCCAGATACTAAAAGATTGCCACCAAAAACAATAATCGAGCTAATCAATAAAATATTTCTTAAAAAAGAAAAAACAAATTCAGCCGATATCAATTTCAACATATGACCAGATCAATTAAAAACTAACAGAAAAAATCCATATTAAAGCAAAACAGAAGAAGAACAAACAAAGGATAAATCTATGCTAAAAGACATGTACAGAAAAGAGAGAGGGTTTTCCATTACGAATTTAAGAAGTGAATTTTGAATCCTCAATCTCTGGCATTCGGACACGGCATCAGAAGATATTATGGTATATAAACAGATTTTGGCTTTTGCAGTAGAAATTTTAATTTATAAGTATCTATGATTTGGAAAAAACAAGGGGGTATGGCTCGAAGAGCGTTGTGATTGGGAAGAAAGAAGCCGCTTCAGCCTTCCCGACAGTTTATTGACCAGCAACTATGGCCGCGATGACATTTGAGTTTGCTCCCTCATGAAATGTCTATAATAACCCTCAGGCACGAATCTATATATATATATATATATATAGGAAAATTCTGACAAGGAGCTGTATGCAACACAATCTGATGAGATTAATTTTTCTTGTAAAATTAGAAAGAGGAAAGTTTTAGTCAAAAAAAGAATAAATAATTAATAATTCATTTTTAAAAGATTTATATGAACTATTTTTATTATAACAATAGTATAATAAAAAAAGTATTTAGTTAATAAGCGTCTTCTAAAAGATTAACGCTTTCCTTATATTTTGATTTATCACGAACATTTTCTAAAAATATTTAAGTTTTCTTTTTGATAAACTTAACTCATTGTTTAATTATGTTAGGTTTATTATATCTTTTAGGTTTATTTCGTGTAGGATGTTCTTGCTCAAATCCAGTCCTCCAATCTCGAGTCAATTCAATCTAATTCAGCTAAAATTAATTACATCTTATTATTTAATTAAATTGATTGGATTATTTTTATTCAACTGATCAAAATGATTTGAATGTTGAATGTTGATGAAAAATGATTACAATTGAACTGATCATTTTATATTTTTATTGTATATCATAAGATATATAAGTGTCAGTGTGGCCACTTAACTTGACAAAAGTTTTCAATTTAATCACTAAATTTCAAAACTCTATAATTTAACCTGCTTTATGATTTTGGATAATTAAACCATCTTCCAGTGAATGGATCTCTAATGTGAAATTAAAAATGAGGTGGAAATGGAAAAAAAAAAAAAACATAAAACATCCAATAATCTTAACGCATTTCAATTGTGCAAATCCATTAAATGAGGATGGATTCTATTATGCAAGCTTCGGGTTTAAGGTTAGCTTCTAAATCTAAGCCTTAATTCTTATTTAAGTTTCTTTAAAAAGTAAATCCTATTAAAAAATAAATTTGACATATAAGAGCTGATATAAATAATTTGCTGACATGGAATTCACTTGTTAACTTCGTCGAAGTGTAATTACACTCGTCCATCTCTTATTGTTGCACCATCACATAATGTTTTAAACGTAAAGATAAATTGTTAACTTTTTAAAGTTTAATGATCAAATTGAAAAAGTTTACAAAATTGAATGCCAAATTAATACTTATACCTATATTTATAATAAATATATTATTTTCAAATTGTATTCTTTAGAAAGGTAGTCATTATGTATCTTATTGTTAGGGCATTAGCACAATTTTAGAAGAGATAGGAGTAGTCATCTGTTTTGAGTATTTTATTCTTGTACATCAGTGCCACTGAGAAAGGTAGAATAATTTTCTCCCCAAAAAGCATCTCCATGCCTTGCAATTTGTCAAATATACAAAGTGTTAAAGAATCATAAGAAAGAAAAAGTCAAGGGAAAAAAAAAAAAAACCATGGAAAACAAACTTAATCAAGCTTACAGGGGAAGCCCAACTGAGTAGTACCCAATGCAACTGAGACTCATACTACCGGGCATTTAAATAGTAGAATTATTTTAAACTAATTTTTGAAATATATAACTCAAATCTGATTATTTGTAAATATCTACATATGAAAAAGAGAATTATCTTCGGAAATCAAATTCTGATTTTAAAATTCAATCACTTCCTCTCGACAAAAATATTGTTTATCATTTTAAATTCACTGCTCTTCTTTAATATATTTTTATAGATATATATATGTCAGTATTGTATAATTTCGTTTAGAGTTTTGTTTAATTTTTCTTATTGATATTATGGAAAATGTATTAGAAGAATTGATTTGAAATCTTTATGAATATTAAAAAATAAAAAAGAATATTAATGGGACTAATTTAATTTAGATATATTTTGATGTAGTAAAATTTCGGACAAAATGCGTTCCAGTTGGTTTAAAACAAACTATATCCAGTTAATCATGAAGTCATGGGTTTTAGTCCATATAATCTCACTGATTCAGCTTAAATTATAAAATGATCTCATAATTTTATTATTATTATTTTTTTATCATAATGATCCCATATGTTTTTACCATACATTAGTATTGTCCGCCCATCACATGATGGAGAAGGTCACTTGATCGGCACATCAGTCGATTTAAAGGGCATTACAGTCAATTCATGCCTTCGCCGCCAAATACAATTGGGCCCTTCCACTTTGATCCTCTTCTCCGGCCAGTCCTGAATATCCTGAAGCAAAATCAACTGTTGCCAACTTCAATTTACACAAATGTAAAGAGATTAAAAAAAAGAGAATTACTACCGCACCTTCTAAATCGCTGTTGAGAACACCATCAAGCAATGGAAAGAGCAAGGTCCAGGAGCAATACCAGCAGCAATCATATCACAAATAAGGTTAGAAACTCCCGAGGAATCAGTATGTCTTGCTCGTTCCATTAATTCCTCCATGAACACCAGTCGCAACAATTTCTCCGCACTGGATGCCGCAGTGACTAATGATGAATGGGAGCCATTCTCCTCTTCTTCAATGTGTGTCTGCTGTTGCAGTTGGCTTGCATCTCGGGAGGGGTGGTTGGTGGTTGATCTGCCATGGGTGGCAGTCGGTTGGGGGTTGAGCCGCGGAAAGAAGGAGAAGTATGGTTGGGTGGCGCTAGAGCTGAACAGATCTGGCCAATAAGAGTAGGAAATGGTTGAAGGGGTTGTCGGGAGAGAGCAGCGGCGCCGGAAAGATCAAAGAAGTAACGGTGCCAATGAAGAAAGGCAGAGGAAGCAAACCAGATCTAGATTGGGACAGCGGCGTGGTGCGAAGCTGATCGGAGTTCGAGATTTGAGCAGTGGTGCTATGGGCTTAGAGGCAGAAGATCGGATCGAAGCGACGTTGTGTCCAGCTCCATGCAGTTGCAGGCGAAAAAAGGAGGACAGAAGATGACTAGAGCGGAAGGCTGTAGTTGGTTTAGGACGGGTGTGAATTGAAAGGATTGAAATGACCTGTAAATTCGAAGCATGTGTCGATCACATGATTGATTGTATTGGAGAATTAATCGAAAAATGATGATGTGGATCATTTTAATAAATAGTAAAAAAAAATTTAATATCATTTTATTATTTATCCCAAATTAATGAATGATGTTGACGAAAAGTCGAGAATTGGTCAAAAGGAAGGGTCTAATAGTTAATTAAGTAAAGCGTTATTCCGTGGGCGGTGCCTTCGAACTTTAAAGCCTTTCGGTGGATAAGCATTGTATTGCAGACAAGATTTGTTTTTTTTCCATGAGACCAAAAAAATGATATTTCGTTGAAAATAAGTTGGGAGTTGTTCAACCCTTCTTCAGAATTTTTTAAATTGAATTTTTTTGTCCCAAATATAAATTAATTGATAAAAGATGAAAATAAGTTCAAATCCTTTTCAATATATGCTCTTTAGGCTTTGACTTTGTGATATCACACTAGGCCAATCACAAATTAATTGATTTAGCCTATCAAAACATTGAGTTAAAGGCATAATCACATTAGGCCTATCAAAATATTGATCGATATATTGGTTTAACGTAAGGAATCAGATAATGTTTCAGCCTTTTTGATAGATTTGTATTTTCTTTGTTGATATTCTCTTTTTTTTTTGTTTTTTTAAACTTACCCAAAATAACATTGTTTCATGCCATTATTTTTAAATTCAAAATTCAAAAGTGTTAACTTATTCATTTTTGGCACATAGGGTAATGTGTGCAACTTTATACATACCAATCAAACTATATATTGTTAATATGTTGAACTATCTAATTTGTTATAATAAAATTGAGATTTTATCATTTCAAACACTCAATTGAATCACAAGATTTATATCAAAAGAATTATAAGAATTGTATTTCATCAATTTACGAGAAATTTGTAATGTAAATTTGATCATTTTGTTATTTCATGGGTTGTGATTTAAGTAATTCTAATGTTATTTTTAAAAAAAAATTTTTAAATTCAAACTTTAGAAACTTATAAAGGAGATTTAGAATTAAGTGTGTTGTATGAATGAATTTGATCTTAAATATTATTATTATTATAAAATTTAATTTTATTAATTTTTTAAAGTTTAAAGGAGTCCAAACTTAAACTCACGAGAATTTCCTTATAATAAAAGAATTGAACTTAATAGATTCCGATTCAACTTGATTATTTTACATCCCTGCACTCTTGATCCACCCCACTGTTTCAAGATGACGCGTGCTCATCCGTTGTCTTCTTTTCTACCCAGTTGTAATACGTACGATGTGAAAAGGGGATGGAAGAAACCGTGGCCGTGCCTCGATTTCGGAAATAAGAGGATTTGTTAATCGTTTTCTTTTTGCCCCCTCTGTTTCCTTTTAAATCTATAGCATCATCTTTTAAGAAGTGATAAGGACTAAGGAGTGCTCTCCTTTCTTCTTTAAAATATTAATTTAAACATAATTATATTATACTTTCCTCCCTCCGAAAATTGAAATTTTTATATTTTATTTTGGATTGTATAAAATTAAATGTCATTTTTTATAATTTAATAAAAATTTTATTAAGAAAATTGATAATATAACGTGTTAATGAATTAAATTAAACTTTTTTTTATTAAAATATGTGAAAGTCAAATTGAGACATTTAATTTTAGACAGAGATAGTATTTAAATGTTTTATATCTCTTATAATTCATTTTTTTTAATAATAAATATAAAAAATTGTTAAATAGATGTTATGATTGAAAAATTATAAATATATTAATAATTATAAAATGACATATATATATATTTTTTAAAAAAACTAACATAAATTTTCCAGACGAATGAATAGAGTAAAATTTTAAATTTATTTGACTAAAATATCTTTAGATCAAAGAGCCAAAATATTTGACTCGAAGGTTATATAACAAGTAGGAAAATTTTTCTTAAATAACTTTTTAAAAATTAAAAAGATAACCAATTTTGAATAAAATAAAAAATAAACAAACAAAATAGGAGAGGGAGTATTATTGACCTAATTCTACAGCGTGTTGTGGAGTCACATTTTTCTCCAGAGAAAGAGCCTGCCAGAACATGATAAAGAAATTGCCAGAACGAACAACATTTTCAAGATTACCATTCCCAAGAATGCTGCCAGCATAAAAAATTATCCCACCGTTTCTTAAAGGAATCTCATGCCTCGAGGCCGAGGGGAAAATATCTCCATCTCGGGGATTCTTCTGCTCCAAGGGAACTAAATTGCAAACCATCAACTTTTCTAAAGATTTAGCCATTTTATTTCAGAGTAAACCTGATTTTGATCTTTTCGTCGAATTGAGAAGGAAAGGGCTTATGTATATATATATGAAACATGAATATGAACAACCTGCTGGCTGGATCCCATCTACTACTTTGCAGACTCATCCCCAGCAAGAAAACAAATACCATACAGCCAAGCTCTTCTTTGAATCAGAATGGATTCAGACAAAAGAGAAATAACCTTTTTGAATTCATCACAGAAAATCAGATTATAAAATCCAACCGCTTCTGCTGCCTGAAGATTGAATACTAAGGTATAATCACGTGCCAGGACACATGAGCGCACAGAAACTGTAAAAACTAATCAGGAAGTCTGAGAAGAGTAGAACGTGAAAGCTTAGTCAAAGAAGCGTCACATGATCCCACTTAATCCAGATCCACAGTAGATTATTATAAAGAACAACAAGAGCAGTATATAAATTTCATCCCGATTGCCTAATTACCAACATTACCATATCAGAGCATTCTCAATAGGGAAAGAGCTTTTGTCTTCCACAGAATAAAAACACTAGATTACCGCTACTATCCTTCAACCTCGAAGTGCATATGCTCAAGAATCATGAAGCTCCAATACAATGCACTGGCTATTTCACTACTTGTGCTTCTGTTGATTATCAGTTCCTCTACCTGCAGAGTGCGAGCATCGCGGCTTCCATTGAGCAAAAGGGATGCATCCTCAGTGCCAGGTATGGCTTCATCTTCACAAGCTCTCAAGGGCTTGCAGAACCCATTCAAAAAGGTGGATTCAAGCTTCCGTAGGATACCTCCAAGTAGATCTAATCCCACACAGAACAAGTAACTTACTAAATCCCAAAAGTTCCAAGGCTTTCCTACAATGCATTTATCATTGGTGATATCATGTTCTTGTGCCAGGTACAAGCCTCCATGGAGTAACAGTGACCAAAGCACCAAACAGAAGAGAAGACTGGCCCCCGGGCCACCCCCTTCATTCAGATAGAAATATACTTTAGCGCTTCAGGATATCTTTTACCTTCATCCAACCAGTAGAATGGAAAAAATATGTAGGAGAGAGTTAGGATTCCTTCATTTTTGTATTTGTTTGTAGCATTAAAATTTTGCTCTTACATGAAATCCTAGTTTATGATTGTGAATACAAATTATTTCTAGTCATCAAGTCTTGCGATAAATAATCTTGACAGGATTTGCTGAAACTGCAATCAGAAACATCGACCAAATTTTTTATGATTTTTTCACCTTGAATATCAAGAATCCAACTTCTGAATGAACCACAAGTGACTAACCCATAAAAAGGGAAATGGAAACGCAACCAATAAGAAATTTACATACCTTTAGCCTAAATATTTTAACAAGATATTGGTCTTGCCATGGTTCTTGTCAAACAATTAGGATCTCTTCATTGTGAACAATGCTATTCCTCAACAATCTCAGTACTGCTATTCCCTGTTGTCCGTTTTTTTCTTCTTGGATTTCATGTTATTACCATTGCTTGCATCTTCAGAAAGAGTTGATCTTTCTTGTGCCCGCTTCTGTCTCGACTTAATTTTTGAAGCTTGATGAGACAAAAAATGTGAACTGGAAGCAGGGGTGACTTTAGAAAGGCAAGTTTCAATCTCCTTCCTCATTTCCGTCAACTTTTCTTGTTTAGATGATTGATAAGGTTCTGCAAGAAAGCTCTTCTTTTCTGATGCTTTAGATTCTGAAGGTCCAAAAGCAGCATAAAATTCATTGTAAGCAGATTGCTTAGAAGTTTGTCTCAGCTTCCATTGATCAGGTCGTTTTGCAAATCTGTCACAACCAAATGTTAAAATTAAAATAAAATTAAAAAATTAAATCAAACCCAACAAAACCTACTGCTATGAGCCTGATTCTGAATTGGAATAAGTAGTGCCGGTGGTATTTAGAGAGCATTCTAAAATTTCTTTCTTTTCATGCTTTGTCTTACAGTACATGAATCATACTCAGGAGCAAAAGAACTAGATGTCTCAGAGCCTATTTACATATGCAACTAAGCGACAAATCCAAAAATTTTCCTTTATTTAGAAATCTGATTAGCAAGATATGCAAAGAATAAATAACGCAAAACATGTAATAAGATTCCTCCTGTAAACAGAAAAGGCACAGAATGAAGATGAGACAATGCAGCTATTCATGTTGTCCGCCACATCATTGGAAAGGTCTCAATATCAACAATAAGAGCATTTAAACAAACCCGCTTTACCATGGAAGGTCTATATCATGAATGCCAAAGTGATTAAGAGCAGAAAGATTGCAAAACAGGAGATGTAAAAATTCAAAAACAGGCAACGCACTCAATGCATTTCTTCATAAAAGCAAAAGAAGAACATACTCCCTTCGTCCAAAAAAGAGAGTCCACTTTCATTTTTTTCCGTAGATTGAGAAATGTTAGTTAATGTAGTTATTATTTTGTTATAATTTTACACATGTCCTTCATTCAATATTTTTGTCAATGTTGGAAAAACTCTAAACATTTAGTGAATTGTTTGAAATATTACTTGGAGGTTGGACTTTTAATGTGAGGCATGGTTTATAATATGAAATTAATAAGGTTACTTTAGTCTTTTACATAGTAACTATCTATTCTAGAGAAAGTAACTGGATTATATTTTGGGACAAATGAAAAAGGAAACATTGACCATCTTTTTAGGACAGAGAGAGTAGTACCAAAGAAAGCAAGGGGGGCGGGGGAGCGGGCAACAGAGAGAGATTGAGAGAGGTATAACAGTAGCAACTTACCCCTCAACATCAAGTTTTTTCAAGAGGTAAGGCCCCTGCTTGGTCTTGGAGAGTTCTGTTTGCACAGTTACTAATTCTGATACAATCATTTCTCTAAGAGACATATTACAGGCATTGAAGCATTTCTCAATTGTAAATGACCCAGATGGATGCAATGAAATCTCTCCAAAATGTCCGCGAAGCCTTAGAAGAAAGAAGATAACAAATAACAAAACATAAGGCACTTGCAACAAACATGAGAAAGAAAAAAGGATAAAATCCTGAAGGATGAAAAAGGGAGACAGGACATACTTGACGACTAATCTCCTTTTCTGTTTTGCAGAGGCATTTGAGGAGAGAAAGGCCTCAATTACACGTGAGCCACTGGGGTCTTTTGATGTTTGAAGAATATTACTATCATCTAAAGAAGTGATACTAGTGATGTAAGTCTGTATGAATTCCTGTAGAATAGAAAGATTGGATTTATGATTGCAATTAGACAAATTACAAAATGTGGACCAAAATCTTGGAAAAGGTTCACACAGGTAATAACAGAGTTACCACAAACAAATATAGATCCTGCCCATGCACATGAAACAAAAAGGAATTATTCTCGACAAAAGACAGGAGAGGCGATTGAGAGAGAAGAGAATATAGGTGCGTACAATTGGAAATCGGAACATTGATTGCAGAATTAAAGAACCCACAACATGCATCTTAACACCATTTGGCCAGTCCCAGCTGGATTTATCTTCAGAGAAAAAGTAGTTATCAAGAAATAGTATTCGTGGGACAACACATGTCGTAGACTCATTCACTCCACAAACAGCGGCAGCAACAGCCTGACAACACTGCCAACAAACACAAACATAGTCAACAGAGACAATGAGGATAAAGCTCAGCATCGAAAAGGGCATATCTTTGTTGTTTTAGTATTTCTAAGTTGGATTTATGAGACAATAAATTTGCTCATTTCTCATCAGATGGAGATCATGTGAGTAATTTTGATCTATTTATTCACAAAGTTTGAATATACTGCTCCAAGACAAGCATAATCATGAGGTTACAATGAGTTCTTACCACACACACATCAACCCCTCTCCAAAGAAGAAACAAATAAAGACAGAACTAAAAGAAGGCTGTAATTTAAGCTTGAGGAACAGAAATATTATACATATAAGTGGATTTAAAAAATTTAGTAAGTGATTTTTCATGTGTAATTGTTGCAAGGGATCATGATTTGGCGGCTCTAACCTTATTTTCATTGCTGTGAAGTCTTTGGCATGCTGCAACAACAGAAGCAACTACACCAGATCTTCCTATCTCAAGAAGATCCTTGAATGTTGCACCCAGTTCATCCCAAATAATATCCATCTGGTACGAAGTTATGAAAGAGAAAGATTAAAACATAAGCTGAACAAAAACAACTGTTAACCAAGAAATCTTTTCTTGTTTCTCTCAAAAAATGGGGGATTTATGAAACAGCAATTTATGTTAAGCAGGTGCAGTAATGTTAATGAACTAGCATGCAGATAGGGTAGTTCACAGGGTGTAATTACTGAACTCTAGAACTAGAAGAAAATTAACAAGTTAATTTTGTAAGCAAGAAATGGAAAAGAAAATACATAAGCACATGGCATCTCAAATAAACGTACTTGTTCTTGAGTTTTGGCACGAGAAACCAAAGCTTGGACAACAAAGTTCCCACATTGATGAGTCGACAGATCAGATAATGAACTTCTGAAAATTTTGAAGAATAATTCATTATACAAGGTTTCATGAGCCACTTCCAAGATAACCTGTCAAAAGCATAGAATAAAGAAAAATCAGAATTTCAAGGTAGATAAAATTCTCAATCAATCAGAGCTTCATGGGACGTGAGAGGTGAGAGAATGTATAGCACATCAATATTCCTGCTATATGACTGATGCAAGGGCAGTCACAATCAAATAAGAGAACTTCTCATTATTTGGATATTTTTCAGCAATAGATTAGCCAGGAAAAGTCTACAGCAGTGGCCGAGGAAACTAATCACACAAATTAAATTTGTGGTGCTCAGTCTCCTGGTGCATACTGCAGCGTGTCATTCCTTTGAGTTCTGATTCTGCTGAAGTAACAAGAAAAATTAACACATGGGATATGATGAATCGCAGAAAACACAGACAATTAATCGGTCTGGAAAAAATTATTGACGTAGCAAAAAAAAATCAAAAAATTATTCAAAGTATGATATCTTCACATGTAGCAAAGAAGTAGATCCTGGATATATTTACATCACCTCCATCAAATGACTGAATGCAGTTTCCCCCATTAAGCTTAAAAGTTTTTTCCTGACTGCCATTTCGATAAGATTACCCTCACTGGCTTTCTCTATGCCACATCCAAGAAGAATTGGAATGATCTCTAATAGAAACTCATCTTGACCAGCTAATAATTTCAGAGCAGCCTGCCAATAAATATGTATGATCCATAAAGAAGAAACTTCAATAAGAAAGTAATACATAAGTATGAACCTCTTTCTTCATAGACCTCACAGATGAAAAGACAATGAAAATTGCTTGAAAGGAGAAAATAAAATTTTCCAATGTATTTCCACAACAAAATTTTTGGGAAGACCAATTGATTTAAAAGTTCTATTCTAGGGAAAAGTAGAATGATCTGAGCTGGCTAATAAAAACATGCCTGCAGAACCAAGCTGCAGAACTGGTTAGCATGAAGTGTAGCCATATCTTTCCGAGCAGTGTCCAATAGCCCCGATACAAGGAACTTAAGTAACTTGGGAAATCTCAGCTGAAGATGTTGTAGGTTGTTGTCATTTTGGTGATACATTTTGACATTCGACCTCTCTGCAAGTACAACTGATGATTTAGTAGCATGGAATTCTGAAGAATCTAAAGGTACCCCTCGACACAGACAAAAAAGGCTTCGGAGGACATGAGATCCATAACAGTTGCACATCATATCAAGAGGATCCTCCACGATCACCTAGCACACAGTGGAAAAAATGTGATAAGCAAATCCAGTGAAGCTTGACAAACTCTATGCAACAATGTGAAGAACCCTTTCTTTGCAGATTTTTTTCTTCTTCTGGTGCGTACACACACACACATGCATGTGCAAATATGCAAAGTGCCCTATGCATGAAAACATACAAAAAATAAGGGTTACATTACTAATCAAGAAAACTCGATACCTTGCATATTGTTGATAGAGTTTCCTCAATCAGAGAATGGGTGTCAATAACTTGAAGATGTATTGCCAAAGCCTTTAGGGCTGTTTCAGCTACATGAGAACCAGACCTATCTGTGGCAATATGGGAGAAGTCCTTTGCAGAGTTTCTTAGGAAGCCACAGAGGTGCTCTACAGAACAGCCTTCCAGAAGAGTTTGCAAGGTGTGGCTTATAATGTAATCAGTCGCAAGTTCTACCTCTGTTCCTCTTGCTTCTTCCAAAGCATTACCGCAAACAACAGACCTTTCCTCTATATCAATTTCAGAACCTTCAATAACATTTGCAATCTCTGCAAAGTATTTAGCTGTTTCGGGATTAACCTGTTTCCTACATTGAAGGATTCAAAGCATGAGAATGCATGTAACTGCAATATGTATCATAAAAATCAAGAACTAATCCAATCAAAACCTGAGAAATGATGTATTAGGCGTAGAGGCTTTCTGGTGTTCTGAGGATCTCTGAGTTCTGACAGTTTCATCCAGTCGGCTAGCAGAATTCTTACAGAAATTACCTTTATGAGAACCATCATGCTTGCTAATTGATTTTATGCCCCTTTTTCTTTTCTTTCCTTCTTGATTATGGGAATGATCTTCCAATGCTGCCATTGAGTTATAACCACATATGCTATAGTATCCTCACTCTCTTTGCACAAAAGCTTTGAAATAATAAACCCGCCACTTGAACCCTGTGTAGCAGCAGCAGGCCACAGTTATTAAAACCCTAAGAATCAACCATAATTACCAAACTTGAACTTGTTACAGAGAAAACAAGAATGTAGAGAATTGATATGTTGTTTAATTGTTTCCATTAAGGGGAAAGAAAATTAACTAGAAGATTGCTACTTATCCCCTATACAGCAAATTTAATACATAGGGCGAATTGGCTTCAAATGGAGAAATCAACAAACCAATGAGCAAAAAAAAAGGAAGTTTTGACTTGGGCAGTGTCACAGGCACATAAAACTGCTTGTTCTCCTGAATATGGTATCTGCTTATAGATTCGACGGCCTTCTTTGTCACAATAGATGCAATAATATTCACGTAGCTCCGAGTTTTGAACACTGCTTTTGGATAATCATGTTTCAATTGACCATCTCTGTAAACATACCAGAAACAATTTACGATAAATAATAGAATTCATAAAGCTCAGAGTTATTGCTTGCAGCGGCATTTTTCTGGTACACATATGGTTCTGTGACCGTTTTTGTAAGCAAAGAAAAACAGAAGTTAAAGAACTCAAAGACGCTGCAAAAGAGAGCAGCAGAGAGAAGACGGAAAGGCAGTTACAAACATAAATAAACAAACCTATAGAGTTCAAACCAGATGGTTAATGTTGAACCTGCTGATATCAAGCTTGAGCAGCGGCGGAGGGCGAGTTGCGATGTGTTTGATTGTAGGCGTAGCAAGCTGGACGGAGGCATATGGACCGGATCGGGATACATACGAGAACATTGGATTCATTACATATTCAAGATGGGCCAATTTAGAAAACTGGTGACTGTCTCTGTGCTGGCCCATTTGAACATTTCCTTTCTTTCTTTTGTTTTTTTCACTGAAATGTCTCTCTCTATTTAACGAGTCACTATAAGAAAGTTATTAGGATAAAAATACTTGCATAATAAGCGAAAAGTCATTATTTATAGTTATATGAACTAAAAAATAATAAGATTATAAACATAAATAAAAAGGTAATTTAATGTGTAACCCGACACTTGTTTAAAATTAATTTTCTGAATTTTCTATTTATCTATCGTTGTATAAAGTTTAAAGTAATAAAATTGAAAATATAAAAATAAAAACCAGCACAATATGAGAAAAGTCATTATTAATCTAGTAATTTAATGTGTCCTCATTACCATAAAATTAACATCTTTCCTAAAATTAAAAAATAAAAAATACTTATGTGTAATTTTTCAATTATTTTTTAGAAAAATTCAATTCATTATATTCATAATATTTAATACGATTCTTTTTAAAATTTATATGATGACTATATTTATTTTTCAAATTATAATTTATTTTAAGTCTACTTTTTTGTATTGTTATATTTTAAAATGTTATTTAATAATATGTTATCACTACTCTGTTTGTTTAAATAAGTCGAATGACATTTTTTTTAAAATGAAATATAAATAGTATTGAAATGAATTTTCATGCACTAAAAAATATTATTATCACTTTGAATTATCCTTAGTGTATAATAAAACTAAAAAAGTAAATCAATGAATCATCCACCACTAGTCATAATTATCATATTTTTTAAAAAAATAATTCAAATTATATATATATATATATAAATCAATTAATTCTTATGATTTAGTTTTGTCGTTATAAGAAATTATTATTTTTTCAAAATTTCTATTATCTATATTATTTTTAAAAAGACATAGACAATTTTTTTAGTTCAATGAATATCTAATTAATTAAATTTAAATTAGTTTATCTATAAAAATTATTTAATCTAAACTGGTGAATCATGACATAATAGTAAAATTTATGTAAGTTAAATTGCTACATTCAAATTTGAACTGGTGGAGTATTTTATTTCTTGAAGGGAAAGAATACAATATATTACAGGTAATGCTATAAAGTATATAGTTAGATCTTGACTGATCAAAGTTAAAAATCAACCTTTGATTTTATTTTTAAAAAATAAAATCTTCAATAAAAAAATTATTTTTCATGAATATATTTTATCCTAAAAGGATAAACTAAACCCTCAATATATTAGATTAAATTTTTTATTTTTTTTAATAAAGAAACATATGATTAACCATTAACTTTGAATATTAAAAATTTAATAGTATACTTTATATAGAGTATTTTGATACACTTTATAGCATTTTCAATACGTTACATTGATAATTTTATGTAAGTAAAATCCTAATGAATAATGCATGTGCAGTCGCAATTCCCAGTCCTTCACATTCACAAGTTGTAGCAGAGCTGCGCAGGCGGGCCCTCAAGTCATTCCCCTGAAGACCCTATCCAAGAATCCAAAAAAAGCAACGCGCCAGGTTTTCTTGAAGAAGAGGATGCTCCAAGATCCAAAGAAGCCAAAACCAAATCCAGGTCCAATCCCAGCATAAAACCAAGTGAAATCTATCTTCTGTTCACCATTTCTTTCACTTCTTGGATCATAACTATCAGATGGTTTGTCAGCAGAACAGTTTTTCAAAAGAGGTGCTCCACAGAGGCCATCATTGCCTGAATAAATGGAGGGATCAATCAAAGTCTGAAGTTGATTTCCAGTTGGTATTTGCCCGGATAACTTGTTGTTAGACAGGTTTAGGTGACTTAGAGTATTTATGAAAGACAAGCTCGAGGGAATTGCCCCAGAAAATTGGTTCCTAGATAGATCAAGAGATTCGAGTTTCTTCAAATTTCCAATGCTTTGAGATATTCTTCCTCCTAATAGATTTACAGAAAGATTCAGACTCTGTAACCCTTTAAGCTCAAAGACCTCTTCAGGGATGTCTCCACTTAATTATTTTCTGAGAGCTCTATGGATTTAAGATGTGGCAAGACAGTGGAATACTCGCGTTCAGCACCTTTCATGTAGTCAAAAATTCTTCTTTCGTAATAGAACAAAAATCTCATTTCATACTGTATGGCCGGAGGATCATAAACCATGCCAGTGAAATTGCTGAAGCAACGAGGGAGATTTCCAGATAAATTGTTTCTTGCCAGGTTCAGTAACCGAATAGGTTTGAGATGGCAAAGCTGAAATGGAATTACCCCATAGAAATGATTGGATTGAAGTCTGAGAAATGCCATATTCCGTAAGTGCCCTATCCACGGAGGGATAATGTCCTTCAGCTTATTGTCACCAAGGTCAAGGAAACGCAAATTTGTCATGTTTTGAATTGATGGGGGAAGCTTTCCTGTAAGTCTGTTTCCTTGCAAGTGCAGAGTATAAAGCCCAAGGCTTCCCAGACTGTGAGGAATTCGGCCAAAAAGATTGTTATTCGATAGATCTAACACCTGCAATCTCTGGAGGTTGGCCAAGCAAGAAGGGATTCTACCCGACAACAGATTGCCAGATAGATCGACATATCTCAGACTATGTATCTCACATAAGTGCAATGGGATCTCACCAGTCAGTCTGTTGTTGTAGAGTAAAAGATTGCAGAGTGTTGGATTCAGGTTCTTGTCAATGACAGGTATGTGCCCTTCCAAACGATTTCTTGAAAGATCTAGTTGATAAACTTGAGATGGAAATGAGAGAAAGGGCCCTGTGAAATTGTTAGAGTTCAGACTTATTACTCGCATAGTGCTGTGAGATTCTTCAAACCTTGGAATTTTTCCACTTATGTTGTTGTAGGACAAATCCAAGTCATGAACGTCAGAATACAACTTCTCGAACCAATCAGGGAGGGCATCTGAGATGCTTGCATTCCACATGATTAAGCTTTGCACTTGTATTTGAGTTTTCAACCACAGAGGAAATTGAGGGCCAATATTTATTGATGCGATCTCAATATTTTCAAGTTGAAATTGAGGAATCCACTGAGAGCTCACTTTGAAAACCAGTGAGTTTGATGACATTGACAAATATTTGAGTCTAGTAAACTTTTGGAAATGGAGTTGTGATACCTCACCAGTAAATGAATTATTACTGATATCCAGCTTCACCAGCTTTGAAAGTAATCC
>JAOXNR010000001.1:262262-275241 GCA_028571225.1 Parsonsia alboflavescens | reverse complement strand
TTGCAATTGCATGATTGATATTCATATACAGCTTGACTTCTAAAAGCTAAATCGGGCGAAGACATTAATTGTACAAAGACATTAATTGTACAAAATCTTTCTGGGGCAGGAGGCCATCAACTATTAAACTAACTTCTATACTGCATTTAACTTCCCCTAAAAATAATCACGGATTCTCTCGTGTGTAAAAGAGAGATTAGATGGACCTCCAAAAGAATGAAGAATGCAAAATAGGATTTTGTATAAACTGGAAAAATAAATGGAGCAGTATGGAATCAGAGTGTATGTACAAATAAACCGAGAGCATGGGAATCACTCTGCAGGAGCTCCACTTTGGACAATCTCTTCCGATAAATCTGTCTGGGATCTGCTGGGCAAGATAGTAGGAGGCGACCATTGATCGGGAACCATCAGAAAATAGGTTGTCATTGCTTTCCTGAACCTCTTCTTGTATTGCTTAGGGGAGATTACAGTGGGTGAAGCATTCTTGGGTCCTCCAAGTATTCCAGAAGCCTTTACCCATGTTTCAAGGTGTTTGTCCCAAGTGTACTGCCTCATGAAGTCTATAATCCCAAGTACAAGTTCATGCTTCTCTTCATCAACACCAACAAGTAATGAATAATCCATTACATCAATTGACTGCAAAGTTAATGCTCACATGTGAGTACAAATTATGAGCCATCTCCACAGACCAACAAGAAAAAGAAAGAAGGTGCAAGATGAATAAAGGAATGCCTGAAACATTTACAGTACCAACAGCAGCCAGCAAACAATAGCAGAGAAAGTGGCACTTACCGCAAGAAATGCAGTATCATTCCAAACTGCTCTTTCCAATAACCTCTTTGCCTTGTTTCCAACAAATATGGGAGAAGTTGGCATTGCTTCAATCAAGTTTTGATCCAGTAAAACCTTATTACTTCCACTGGAATCAGGATTATACCGAGATCTTGAAGACCCTTTTAGATCATACAGACGTGTCACATTCCTCCCAAAAAGAAGATTCTCCATTACCAGCACGTCCATTTTTGATTCCTTGCCACCTTTAACATGCTTTGATGTAACCTTCACGCATCAAGAAAACCATGTTACAATAAGGTCTCAGATGTCTTCGTAGAGAGGTTGCAGTGGAAAACTTAATACTATGGCCTATGAAATGGTAAAGTTTGAAATATTCTTTGTAGGAAATCATATGATGTCCCTTTTGTCGAAAAATATTAACCAGCCTAAACTCTATTTTCAGTGGGAAAAGCCACAGATACAAAATAACGCCACGGTGTCAGAAGTCAAACCAGAAGTCTGAATAAATTATGTAACTTTGCCACAGAAAAGGAAGTCAAACAGCATTTTGACTCAACTCACTTAGAAGACAGTGGAAATGTAAGAGACACATCGGAACACAAAGGGACAAATTTCAGTCTGCCTTAGGACAACTACTACAATATACCCTACACGACATGTATAATGAAGAATCAGAAATAAACTTCAAATGCTATTACCAGTTACAATAACTACGGAAAATCGACAAGTCACAGGCATTGGAACTATTCTGCATTTGGGTACAGAGATTGAGAGTGGATGCATCACAAACTATAGTGCAAAACAATCAGAGCCATCCCCCAGAATTACATATCAAGAATGACAAGAAACAATCAGATTGTAGATTTTGTCCATGTACAAGTTTCAGATTGCATGTTAAAGCCATGGCAGATATTCAAAGAGCATATATATGATCAAGTAGGCAACTGAAAAGGTGCATAAAACCATACACTTCTACTTTCAGTTTTATGAACCTTTAGCAGGTTCCATCTTAATAATGCACACTGACTGTCCTCAATTATCTGAGATCAAAGAAAGATCCTCAGGAGACAGGCCATGTCTCTTAATATTGTTCTTTAAACCATGAAGGTAATACACAAACTTCTGCACAATTTTAATTTCAAGTACCTGATAAATCCCCAATATTTTCGCCAGGCACGAAGGACTCCGTGAACAAATTGACTCAGAAAGATATTTGAAATATCCAGGAGCAAACTTTATAAACGACTCAAGCTCAGTCTTTGTTACTTGTTTGATTATAAATCGATCATCCAATGTTTTTGCAAAAAACACATTGCTCTTACCACCTTGGGCTCCCCATTTCTTGCAGCGGCTAAGAGACCTTATAAAGTCAAGCTCGGATGGGCAACAAATCTTCCTCAAGGCATCAAATCGCTTAGCAAAGTAACAGGTCACTGTGTGTTTGACTTTCCCAAGTGGCTCATCATCACCAACTGGGACCCGTGCATGCATGGCTTTTGTGTAAGAGAGAGGATCCAAGACTAGAGAGCTACGAGAGCCAGACAGGGATAAGATACTCTCATCAGATCCAAGACTTCTGAGAGAATCCAAGGTCATCTCATCCATGGAGTGATATGATTGGAGATTCCCAGAATCCACAGACTGCATTAAAAATGTTGAATCAGTAGCATCCTTTGGTCTCTCAAGATCATCAGAGACTTGGGCTAAATACTTGGGGGAAGCTAGGGCATGGGATATAATACTTGTAGGCTCATCATCATACAGAGGAATAACAATGTCATTAACCCCAACAGGTAAGAGCAACCTGGCACCACCTTGGAGTTCTGATTCTCGGAACGATGAGATGTAGACAGGATTATACTCAACAAATGTATCCAGTTTCTGAGCATTGCCAAGGAAGTTTTTGTTCAATGAGCGATAGAAGCTTATAAAAGGCAGACTCAACCAGCTCACACTATCTTCCATGTTATCAGAACCTCTGGAAGATAAAAGTGGAGATAGAGTCAGCTTAGAACCATTCAAATCCTCTGCATGGCCTTCCATGTCTGGCTTTTCTGCAACTCCAACAGCAATTAACGTATCCAAAGAAGCCGTATCAGAAACTCTAAGTGAATTATCCTTTGATATCCCAGCAGGTGGATGATTTTCACCTGTCCAAGCTGCATCAAGAGTGTCTGACAGACTTGCCATGATTGGAACTTGTCCTTCAGAGAGTACTCTTCGAATAGTTCCTTCGGATTTTACTTTATTAGGTTCATCATGGCTTTCTGTCTCACTAGATGGCAGAGATAGAGTTTCTTTAATGAAATCTGAATGTGAACCAGTATCAATTCCCTGATTATTGTTTTCAAACGGACTCTTGCGGTCAGCACAAGCACCATGGTCATGGCTTCCATCGGGTTCCATATCAGCACATGCAGAATAAAAATCATCTGAACTCTGATCCGACTTCACAGGAAGGTTCGAATCAATGGTCTCCTCCTCATGGGGCTTCTCTACAGGAGTTGAATCAGAGAAAGCCCCATCACTCCTAGGGGTTTTATCATCTGAACTGGCTACGTATATCAGGCGATGGTCCCACATATATGATTGGACCAATAGTTGCATACGAAGTCGATTGATCTCCAGAATATCGAGTGGTTGACCCTTCTTTACCTCCTTATTCGATATCTTAAGAACTGAATCCTAAAAAAGTTACTAAAAAGCTACATTAGAAATCATGTGTATTTAGACAGCAATTTAAAGTAGAAAAAATTCATAATGCAAGTAGAATAAAAAATAGACAAAAAACTCATTTTAGATAAAGGATTTTGATTTCATGAATTGGATAAATGATTTGATGTATAGTTGATCCCATGTGCTGGATATAGTAAAAAATACAGTTCATATATAGTTATTAATGTAGGGTATATGTGAAATCTAAGTTAAAAATATTTAAGTATGCATATTACTGGTGGAATGTCGGACCTGTGTGTTAACCAAGAATTTTTTGGAGGAAAAAACAAAATAGTGGGAAGATGATGTGGAAGGTAAAAAAATTTTGGAGAAAATGTTTTGTCCACAGAGACCCATATATTCTGAAAAACATTAGTCCCTCAGTCCAAAAGTTAAAAGTCAAATAAATTTTCACTCTCATAAAATAAACATTACTGTGAATAACCTGCTTAATTAAGGTATTCATATTCTAATCACGTATGGATCCTATCATTTACTACATTAATAATAAGCGTATGGTGAGTGAAAAAAGGGCCTTACTACAAATTCTGCTTTCTCCTTCTGCAACATTCCTTCTAAATCTGCTAGTTGGTGTCTTGCATCGGGAATTTTGTTGCCACAGCCTGTTGTTACTAAGCCAAATTTCTTCTCCACCAAAAGATGAAGAGCACGTGAAACCTCTGAAAATAAATGCTCAGAGAGCCCAACAACCTGTTCAATTGAAAGAACAACATTAAAGAAATTTAAAGAATTTCAGACAGGTACCAGGTTTGATCATACTCTTCATACCTCAGTCAGTTCTTGTTGTATCCATTCCTGACTCTCATGGTTGAATTCAAGTTTTGCAGGAGGAAGGTAGACTGAATGGACGTCAATTGATGCATAACGAAAGCAAGCAACCATTTTGCCAAATCTGGAATATATAGAACCATCATCAATTCTCAGTCGAGAACATGACCTGAACAACATTCATCTAGATATTGCGCAACAAAGGGTGATTTAATTAACCAAAAGGTTCTGCAGCAAACAAGCTTATAAATGGTAGAAATTAACAGTGAAGCCTAGCTTCCTAGATTTACAAATATTAAAAGATGTGTACACTAACATCTATAACTCCTGACATTATGACTACTGCAGTAAAAGCAAGAACCAAGTTTTACCCATAAAATCGTAGACAGTCCCGATGTAAAGAATGACCACAGCTCGCCACCCTACTTGCAGCTGCATGGTTTGAAAAACTGAGCTCAAGAAATTTCCCAAAAGACAATCCCCAAGCTGCATCAGACATCACTATTCTTCGAGTAGCAGGAGGGAAACCATTGGTCCGCGGACACCGCAGGCACCTGTGCCACATCCAAATCTTTCCATCTCTCTCACCCGGCAGAAGAAATTCTGGCAGTTTCTTCACAGAAATCGTAAGGGTTCCCTGTCGATGAGTATAACATTGAACATGTGCTTCTGATGGCATCTCACATGAACGGCATCTGTAACTCTGAAAAAAAAGAATCACTCCAAAGTCAAAGTTTTCATATACAAATTTCTAAGAACAGTGAGAAATAGAAAGTACATGATCTTATAGAGGGGAAGAGTGAGAATTACTTGATCAAACAAGTGGTCTCGTAGAAAGCGACCTAGTGGCTTGTCAAAGTTGCCATAGTATTTTATGCGGAAGAGATGGGACCTTTCACAGACGGTCCCCTTCCATACACACCTGGATGACAAAGAAACCAAAATGCTTTGGTGATCAGATGGGGATGGAGGAAACTCCTCCTTTGCAGAAGCAGGTTCCTCACGAATCTGTTTTGCATCCAATCGCAGTGATGATTGATCTAAACTGTTTCTTATTGCATCCAATTCAAAACCATCGTTCTGTGTATTGTTGGATACAGCAATTTGTTCTGTTGAAACTGAAGGTGCAATCAAACAATTAGAAATGATGGAATCTCCAGTATCATGCAGAATATTGCTTGGTGCAGATGCTTTTGCAACGGTGGACTCTACCAAATTATCCATTGTTCTTTCCAAAGGCAACGGATGAGGAGAGGGCTCACTGAAAGAAGGATCTGAAAATTGTTGTATGGAAGATTTGATGGCCTGCTTCATCAAGAGAGATCCAAGGGGAAAGGGAAGACCAGAACATTCTTGTGCATCAATCTTCTGAATGGACTTGATACTGTCCAGTTCTGGAGTGAGTACACTAATTGACCTTGGCAGATCCGCTACAGATTGAGGCCCCAAGAACTTTTCACCTATAGGGAATGTAAAACCAGGTATTGTTGAGATGGATCTGTCAATAGTTTTATCAGGAAGTGCCACAGTTATAGGAGAATTTAATGGCAGTTCTGGAAGAGAGGCTCCTTCATCAGCAAGAAAAGATGTTTCCAATGCCAGGTGATAAGCTGCAAAAACTCCATACTGCACCACATGCTTTACTTTCTTTAACTCATTGCCATTGGCACCTCGGAGTAATATCTGCAATAAAAAACACCAATCAAACCCATTAATATCTAATTGCAAGATAAGCGTGCAAGTCCACAGGTGCTGAATTTTGTCTACCTACAGATAAATTGCATGTTTCACATAAAATAGTCCCAGAATTGATGACACTACAAGTTTTAGAAGATTGTCTTGTTCAGAACCTAATTATAAAACTTTTTTCAATTGTTAAAATCCTCCAAACCAAGCAAGATCCTAAACCAACTACAATTGACACCTTCATCTATCTACTCTTCTAGTTCGTATCTCCTAATGGATCGCCATCTAGACCAATTAACTTAAACCTCTGTGATTATTCCAGTCCATGATTAGCTAAAACTTACAGTGCAACCCAGTGGCTTGGGACATTCCTCAAAATACATTAATGTTTTGAAAAGTTTCTTTCCACTCTGTCCAGCTGAGCCATGCTCTTCAAGAAACCTCTCAACATGAAACATGTCACAATATCCCATTGTCTGTGATGATAGATGATCAATTGTAGGTGCTATCTGACCACCAGTGCAGCGAGCTATTCGCTCCAGCAGTGGCCTTTTAATATTTAAAACAAGTGATATGTCCTTTTGGAGAAGGTACTCTTGTGCATGACGGGAAACGGATTTCTCCACCAGAAGAACATCAGGATTGTGTGAGTCAATTTTTGCTACAGCCATCTTTAGATGATCCATTTCCTGGAAGCATTGCAATCCATAAGCACAAAAATTCCATGCTCATAGATGATAAATTATTTTTGCAACAAAAAGTGAAAAGACCTAACACATATCTAATTGTAAAAGGCTACGACTAACCTGCTGGAGTAGAGTATCAAAACTCGACAAGATATTGGAAACCCTCTGATATTCGAGAGCCCCACCAAGAATCAATATACGAGCTTTCTCTATTTTGGATATCATTCTTCTATGAGCAACATTCTTCTTAAAAACGACTCCTTTAACAACCATGCTGGAAAGAAAATCTTCAAAATAGTTAGCAACTTAAAGAAAGTGCACAACAAACAAAATAAGATGCACGTTAGTCAATCAGTAACATAACAAACAGAAAATATGAAATTATACTCATTGCAGGTATAGAGGCAGTAAGAAAATAAAAGATGAATTAGGATTATCATTATGCTACTTATGAAACAATCAAAAGACTTGGAGTTCAAGAATGTAAACTATATTAGACATATAAAGTGCCGTGCTTATGCAATATTGCATGCGATCTTTTTTATGTTCTCACTTGATTGGACAACAATTAAGAATTAAGAATAGATACTTGAAGTGCCCAACATTTCCGGAGCAAGAAAAGATATATATTTGTATACTGCTGTGGGTGCATAAGTATTCCTAAGAAAGAGAGAGAGATGAGTATGCATCAACTTGTACATTTAAGCTGCATTCTTGTAGGCTCATGTTCATTTTCATTTATTGTTATCCTGGAACTTACTATGTTCAAATTAATCATCAGAATTCTCGGAAACTTATATCCTGCTGCAAATCACTTACTAAATGAGTTCAAAGTGACCAAGCTGAATAGCAAACTGCAAGCTGTACATAAATTATCTAAAATATTCAAGTCCTTACCTCTCACTTCGACGCCCAGAAGCTATACATTTAACTTTGACATATCCTGCTGGATCCATTCCCCCACCTTTGCTCATGTCTGGCTTCAACAACGTGGCAGCCTCCCAAGATAAAGACGTAATTATTTCCAACCAACCCTCTCTCTCATTTTCCTCACCCACAGGAATATTCTCAACCTGCAAAAGCTGAGTAACTAAAGCCCTGAAATGCCCATCAACTACATTCTTCATAGCCCTCTTGTGCTCCTCATTTGACTTGTCCCTGTTGCGCTGCTCCCCACTTCCAAAACTGCCTGAAGAACGCAAGTATCCCCACTCTCCAGTAGCATCACCGTCATCATCATCATCAAGCAGAAGAGGTTCCTGTTCATCCTCTTCATTTTCAGGTTCAGGTGGAAGCCATAGGACTCCATTATTCTCAAAGTCCACTGGTTCAGTGTGGACATCTTCTGCAGCATATAAAGATGAAGGTGCTTCACATTCATCACCAATATCTGGTTCAGTTTCCTTTTTCACAATTTGCTGGACCTCTTCTGAAGCCTGGGAATCATAACTAGTGTATAATGACAAGCTGCTCAAGCTCTTAGTATCAACAGCTTCAGTATCAGGATGCACTTTATGTAATCCATACTCATCATCAATGTCATCAAACTGCATATGTTCATAATACCCACTGGCATGAGGAAAGTGTCCTCCATTGGAATCTAACTGGTAAACTCCAAATTCATCATCCTCATCGCTAACCCTGATTCCATAAAGCAAAAGCCCAAATTAACCGTCTATTCTTGTTAGTCCACCTAATAAGAAAAACACATTTGAAAAAATAATTTTAAGTAAATATAACACGTCTATGAAGCAGCCATCAGCAAGGCCATTAATGGGCACCAAAGTAACAGTTAGCATGCGTATTGCCTAAACTGCACCTAACACTAAAATTGATCACAATATGAGTGTTGCCTAAATGATTTCAGGTGCAAGAGAATCTTGTAGAATCAGTTGCTTTCCATGTTCTAAGGCAACTAATAATTGACATGCCTAAATTCATCATCATAAGTTATCACTCGTTTGTGACTGCAGCTAAGTAATTCTTGCTTGGCGTACAAAACAAATGAGAAGTATAATACGGGAAGAGGAAGAAAAACCTGTTAACTGTATATTCAAATTGGCTAGCGCATCGATCCTTGCATACTGTTTCTACGTTATTAGGATCATTGCATGTTCCAGATTCAACAGCATGTTGTCTATTAAATGCTGCCTCCATTACAGAAGACTGATGTGGGCTAACCCCACCAGATTGGGGCACAGATGCAAAAGTAATGCTACTACTATTACCGGTTGCACTTGATTTGCCGCTAATAAAACTGGTTGATGATGGTGAAGTGCTAAGATCAAGACTAACAGCCTGGATTCCATAATTATCACCAGTAGTACTTGAACCTTGTTCCCATTGCTTGAAACAGTAGTTACAGACCCTAATCTTTTCCCACTCTTCCCTAGGAGGCCTTGGCTCAGTAGATGCTGCGGGAATCCAATTAGAAGTACACTTGGCACAGAAAACCCTGCCACAATTTCGACAATGGTGCCTTCGATTAAACAATGTAAATTGTGTATCACATTCGTAGCATACCCTACAACTCTGATCGGGCATCCAGAAGTCCCTCGACACATTAGCAGGCTCAGACCTCCAAGGGATCCACGACTTTAATATAGTGGCTAGATCAGGAAATGACTTATCTGAGGCATCCATTGAATGCATAAACCTCTTCTTTTCCACCTATCATTGTGTTTTGATCATTTGTTTAATACTTGCGTAACCAAATCCTAGTATAACATGGATCACGAGAAGGGAAAATCCAACCGAAGACTCTAATCACCTTCCCTCTGTTACAAATCGTTGTACCAGAAGTCCTTCACCAACCATATACGTTCTCTGCTTCAATGGCACACCAATTCAAATCACAAGAAACAGAAGCCAATCAGTAATCCCAGTTCAAAATCAACCCTCAAGTAAATCAATCAACCAATACCAAGAAATAGAAGTGGCTTAAAGCTTTGATTCCATCACTTAATTTGGATCCTCTTCTTTTAAATCTGAAACTAGGATTGAATCAAAGAAAACCAAAGAGCGGAACCATTCATATCGAACCAAATTCTTGATCACCATTCAAATTCAAATTCCTTTATTGGAACCCTATGCCAGGTATCTAACAAATCCCAATCCCAAAATTAAGACCAAATTTTTTACAAAAAAAAATCCCGAGAGCGACCGTTTACCTGAAATTCAAATTCGAATAGAGCAGAAACAACCAAATGATTTGAACAAGAGAATCACCCCAGAAACTGAGAACAATGAAACCACACCTTAAATACAACCAAAAAAGTCCGTGGCCTGAGGTAAACGGAATCGCGCACGTTTTGTCTCGCCAGAATTCAACAGGTGCCAAATAATTCCCAAACGCGGAATCGATGATTTCGCATTCTCAAGAAGACAACCCCCATGTCTGGATCTCCGGAATCAAAATTTTCCTCTAGAAATTGGAAAAACAAAAATCCAATCAATTCTTATTCTATCTTCGTCTACTATTTGCCCTCCTAAAAATTGTATTAACTAATACACTTCAAATAAGTTACGTCATACAATTAAAAAATCCATTACACATAAATTTGATAATCAAGTGGGACAAAGTAACCTGAAAAGGCCTATATTGTATAGTAATAAACTAATCCTCTATTTAGCCATATAATCACAAGGATCATCATACGAAGACAAAAATAGAAGGAAACCACAGAGCCATTGATGTCGCGCCACGACGAAAACCAAAAGGGCTATAAGTGGAAATTCGGGAACTCACCCATTTTCTCCATCAATCTCATCGTGGACCTTCTCTGATACGATCATATCATACTTACTAAAGGAAGATCTTTCTTTCTTTTTTGCTTTCTTTTTTTTCTTTTTCTTATTGATTGGCGGAGAGATTTTTATGCAGTTGCTTGATTGGATTAGAGTCTATGATCCCTGCAACTTAGTAGTAACTTGTTTGAACGCGTCTTTGCACTGCAGTGAACAGACGATTTTGACTTTTTTGGGAAGAGAAATCCATCGAGATTGATGGCATGGGGGAGAGAAGAATGACGGCTGTGTATACTCACTATTAATTCGGGGAATATATTATATAATTATTATTATCATTATATATATTTATTATAGTAATAATAATATAGGCGGAGGGTTATTTTACTTGTAATAAATTCTTTTTTTGTTTATTAAGGAAATTAAAAAGTGACTCATAGTTCATTCTTAGCTGTAGCTTAGCTTTCCATAACTATATCCTCGCATTTGAATTTGTAAAGCAAATCAAAATGTTTATTCACTCAATATTTACTCCCTTCCGAGTATTTGTATTTTCATTTTATTATCTATAATTAAATTAGATGTATCTTTTCTAAAAATAAATCTTACGGCATAAAGTCTCATTAAAAATATCTTTTATTTAAAGATTTACATTCATTTGTATAAAGACTCAATTACAAATTACACTAGTCAAAGGATATATTAATAAAATTATGAAAGTTAGATATAGTTTTTAATTTTTTATCGAATCAAAATAAAATATTCTCTATGTCTGAAATTAAATGTCTCATTTTGACTTATACATATTTTAAGAAAATTAGTTGATTTATATTCCTTCCTTAAGAAAATTTTAAGTAATTTAGAAAATAAGATATTTATTTTCAGACAACTCAAAATATAAATATGGATATTCATTTCCAGATGAATTATTTAGTTTTGGACGGAAATGAATATATGTAATGTAATCTTATACTTGCTATTGCAATAAATTATTCTCTTTTTATTCCTTCCTCTCAAATTAAATATTTTTATTTTTATTTTTATTTTTTAAAATAATTAGAATTTTACATTGATTTAGTTTAATCTTTTCAAAAGCTTTCTCTTAATCAATAAGTGTAAAAATTTAAATTAAGTTTTAGAATTATTGTATAATTCATTCCTCAACCTTTAACCTTAAAGTTTTTTTTTTTTTTTTGCCTTTATCATCCTTAAAATTGATTTAAAATCTGGTTAAAATGATCAAAATATCCAACCGTAAATTATTTAGAATGATAAAAATTTGAAAAATAAAATTAAATATCAAAACTTCCAAAATATTAAAGTTTGAGGATTGAATTGTAAAAAAAACTCTGAAGTTTTATTAAGATTTTAACTTTTGACTTAATTGACCTAAAGCTCCGCAAATAAATCAAAACTTTTTAGTATTTTCGACAAGGAGGTGTCCCACTTTTTGAAAAAAGTGAAATGGCCTCGCAGACGCACTCTCTAATGCGTTCTCATTTTTCTTTGTCACTTTGATGGTAATAGCGGGACATTATGCTAATTCATAATTCGATCATCGATATTAAATCTATATATTATATATATTTAACTAGGTTTTTAGTGGCGCTTTTCATAATATTTCTTAACATAAACTAAAATATTTTAATTCGTTTTTAAATGAAAATTTTTTTTGAAATGACCCTTTTTCAGGAATAAGATACCAAGAAAAAAAAATTGAAAGTTATGTTTTTTAATTTTTGTGATTATGACATTGGAAAAAATCTTTATTTATAAATTTATATAGGACTACTCATAGAATATATGAATATTTTAGATAACTATTAATTAATCAGCACATTGGAACAAGTTAAAAATTAATTGCTTATGATTTGATAGGCATGTCTAAGATAATTTAGGCCGTGGATTATGTGGCCACAGACAAGAATATGTTTTACACTATCTTCGCTACTACAACGATATGAAGAATGTGTGATGTAGTTTACTATCTTCATATCCATTTCAGGAATTTTTCAATAATAGGCATGTTTGCTTATGGATTGATCTAAATCTTTCAAAAGAATGAAACTTTATCCAATATTTTATACCAAGGCATATGTTTTTTTTCTTTTTATTGCTTCACATTCTACATGGTTCTAGAGGAACAAAAGATTGTTTATTGATGATTGTACCTTACGTAGTACATCTAGTCGTGTTAAAGTTATTTTGGGGAGAGCCTATCATTTAGCTAATTCAACTTTGGCGGAATTTGCTGTGAGACTGAAAATCAAGGTCTTAATCCCTTAGATCAATGTATAAATGAAATAGGGACATACCTGATGTCGATTCCATGTGAAGATCTTGAAGCGGAAGCACAAATCTAGATTGCTGGAGGCTTTTCTCCCTTTTGAGCCCTTTGTATGCCTTCTTTCTGGCAGATGAGAATACTAGAAAGAAAAACTAACGTTCTGTATATCCTTTTGTGTTTTTCTGTATCAATTATCTCTCATAAAAGGCTAATCAGACCTTTTTATTGTCTGGATCATCATTGGGCCAAAGGGAGGAGACCCAACATTTAA
>JAOXNR010000001.1:233686-250313 GCA_028571225.1 Parsonsia alboflavescens | reverse complement strand
CCCCCCCCCCCCCCCCCCACTCCCATAAAAATATCTTACCTTAACTAAGAGAGAAGAGCTTATTAATTACCCAACACCAATTTTATTATTAATTAAAGTACAAATCCTTATAAATGCACATTAAACTCTTAATCTTGGGTCTTCTTACTCCATTAACTCTTACATGAAATTCAAGGATCAACAAGTCATATATAGAACTCATAAGCATTAACGAAGCATTTCCATCCAATAAAGAATCACCATACTTATAGAATTCTCTATATAAAACTCACCTGGAAATATTAAGAACATAATTGCATGCATGTTCTTTCATGAATGA
The DNA here is from genome assembly GCA_028571225.1 of Parsonsia alboflavescens. Taxonomy (NCBI): domain Eukaryota; kingdom Viridiplantae; phylum Streptophyta; class Magnoliopsida; order Gentianales; family Apocynaceae; genus Parsonsia; species Parsonsia alboflavescens. Next base: position 249,994 of record JAOXNR010000001.1, on the reverse strand, counting down.
TTCCTTAACAAGTTTATGATCACACATATCATTCAAGTACTTCATATGAATCTACAACGATCATACATATCATTCAAGTACTTCATATGAATCTACAACTTACTTCCATTAGTCAAGAAATTGACATGCTTAAAAAATTCCACAATAGCACCTTGTTCACAAACACCAAAAGCATCTCCATAAACACACTTAGTTATACTTTTCATATTCAAATTTCAGCAATTTATCTCCTAGTGTAGAGATAAGAGTGTAACACTTTAATATTTCACCCATTATCATGTTTTCCTTGCTTCTTTCACCTTGATTAATCCTTCAAATTCTTGAAATTTAAGCACAAGAACACTAGAAATAGAATGACAAATGTTGGAAGAAGTAAAAATCTCTTAATTTGTTCAATATAAACATCAAAACACTTTAATTTTCTCTTTCTTTCTCTCAAAAGCTCATTTTTTCTTCACCCATTGTTTTTATCTCATTATCACTCTTCTCTTTTTTTTTTTTCTCATGTTCTTTTTCTTTCATATCCTCACTCTCATTCTTCCACTCATGTTCTCTACTGGAACCTCTTCTTTCTCTCCACATGATGCTTCCATCCTTTCTCTCATTGCCTCTTCATCATCTTCCACTTGTATTTTTTGAGCTTCCCATTCAACAAGTGTCGCATATTCATTTTCTTTCCTTACTTCACTTGGGTTTTCTTGGACTTGCTCTTTAACCACTTCTTCTTGAAGGCACAATTCACCTTGAGTATTACCTCTTTCTCCTTGGGCTCAGTCTCCTCTTCCTTCATTAAAATACTTTGCAGATTGGTTGGTGAAAATGCATCATAACTTGAGCTCCCATTAGAATCTTCATAGGTTGACTTCTTTTTCTTTAAACGTCTTTCAAAGTAATTAGCCTTGTATACTATTTCCTCAAGACAGGTTTTTTGGTATTCTTTCACCAATCTCTCCATTCTAACCATTTTATTCTCTGCACTTTCTTTTAGGTAACTCTCCTTATTGCAATTTCCATTTCTTTATGATATTCTTTCACACTCTTAGAGTCTTGAGTAAGAGATCTTAACTTTTCATCTTTACGGTGATGGCTTGTCACAAATCTCTCTCTCATCCTAATTTTCAAGTCTTTCAATGCGTAGATGGTTGGCTCCCAATTATCAATATTCACCCTCTTGGTTCTCAATTGCAATTGATTTCAATAAATTAAAACGTCATCCTTAAGAGTCTCAACAACCAACTCCATCTTATCTTCTTGCAAGTAGTTGTGACGATCAAAGATGGGTTCAATTTTTCATTTGCAAACAATATAAAGTTTAGATGATTCATATCATAGAAATCAGGATTTGCGAGGCTCCATAGTGTAGTGGTTAGTATGTTGGACGTTGAATCCAACGACCTGCGTTCGACTCCCGGTAGGACCTTTTCTCCAATGATTCGTTTTGGGCTTTTAGGTATTTGATTAAATGCCCATTTTTAATTATATCTTGATAAATTAATTGCTTTATAAGTTAGTTGAACAAATTTTTCTTGTCACTAAATTGGTAAGTAAAGTCCTCAAATTTTGGGTTTTCTTGGTTACGGTCCCTAAAAGTTTTCTTTTGCCATTTTTTAATCCCAAAATATTTACAAATTGTGGAATGAATTTAGCAAATTCAACGGATGATTTAAAAATCATTTAAAGAACATTGGACAATTTTATCCTTTCACTTAATTTTATTTATTTTCATGATTTTTTACTACATTATCCATGTCTTTCGTATTATGATTTTAAATTGATTAAAATCAAAAAAATATTTCCTTCATTTTGACAAAATGAATGTTAGTGATTTATCAATAGTGACAGAAATAATACTTTAAAAGAAGTTCAACAATTTTGGGTAGATTCAAGGTTTCAAATATTTTTGTGCACTTGTATGTGACATTTTTTTCGTATATAAATGAAAATGTATCTTAAAAAATCAAGTATCCATAGGATTTAGTTTATAAATTATATTTACAAGAACTTTTAAAAGACACATGTAAATTTTTTTATTAATATACTAGTGAGTGTTGAAAGCATGTATTAAAAGGTTTGGAGTCTAGATTCAAGCTAAAACGATCTATTACTACCTGTTGAAAATTTTGGGATATATATTTTTCTGAAAAATTATTGTTTTTAGTCCCTTAAAACATTTACACATGGTAATTTTGGTCATTTAATTTTTTCTTTAACCTTTTATAGGCCCTAAAATATTTAATTTTAATTATTTGGTTTGTAAAGTGATGTGGATTTATGATTTTCCAACATCATGACCCAAAACCAATTTAGAAGCAATTTTCATGGACTTATCAATTAAGGTTCAATTTAGTTGTATTAACCCATATTATTTTGTAAACATAAACTAATTTCTTGATTTTGTAGACTACACGACACCCTAGTCAAATTATTGTAAACCCTTTTTTAAGTTCAATTAATAACTCTATAAGAGAAGTTCATGCTCTCTTCTTTGAAGTTGAAATATCATAAGTTGTTTTTTAATTCAAACCTACATGCCTTTATATGGGCTAATGCTTGAAAAGATCTAAATAATTCATGCTTAATGTCTAGGAACTCAAATATCCTTGGTATAAAAGACTACAAGAAAAATAAAGAATTTTAACACAAGGTATACTGGTCTGCATACTATTTTGCACCAGACAATCCCAGAAGATTTGCTCCATTGTTGTCTTCTGTAGCTAGCACTGGCTAGACTTAATTTGGTGCTGGACAACCCGGTTTCTAGAGTGTCTCCTTTTGTTTAATCATGTTTTGCTTGCTTCTTTTCATGCTCGCATAATGACTACTTTCCAAATTCATATCCTTTGCATGTTTTCAAGCATTCATTATCTTCATTCAATTCTTGAACTTCAAATACATTATGTTGCATTGCCTATCGAAGATAAATATTTCAATTACCTAAAAAGTTTTTAAAAAATAATAAACTAAAAAAATTACCAAGTCTAAAAATTTTAAGGTTTCAAAGCAAACAATCTTTCTTTCTTTCTTAAATAAGGATTAAAGTTGAAAATATGAACTAAATACAACAGTAATTGTTATGAAACAAATTGTATATTATGTATTTCAAATTTATAGGGATTACTTTATATGGGTTTCGACCATATTGCATTCCATAGGTTGAATTATTCCAATTATAAAAATATTTGAGAATAAAAAAAAATCAAAGTCAAAGAAAGTCAAAATTTAAATTATATTATCGAATCCATAAAAAAAAAACAATTATCAAAATATTTCTTTGCTAAAAATATAAATACAAAATAGAAAACTTCTAATTAATTCAAATGAATTATTGGCACTTTCAATATATAAATTATTTTGGTTTTCTAAATTAATTCATAATGTTTTATTTTATTTGCTTTGATCATCCACCAATTTCAATATGGTAATTATGTCCTTTTTTTTTAATCTTTTTTAATTTTCAACTCTTTTTTTTTTATCACATTGGTCATTTTCGTAGGATTTTTTTTTTGTGGGAATAAGAAAGGTATTTTGAAAGGTTCACCTTTTTTAATCCTAAACACAAATGATAGATTGTCACTTTTGATCCTCACTTTAAGTTAATTTATCTAAAAAAATAAATAGTCCTAAAATAAATTAACCTAAAAGGCAAAATAACAAATGATAGACTTAGAAGGACTATTTTAGTTATTTCTAAACCCCCCCCCCCTCCAATATACATATAACACGAATTCATCACATAGTATTAGGACTATTTTGCCCTTAGACAATAAGCACACGTCTCTCTTGTAAGATAGAGTGGCTTGATTCCATCGTAGCGGAGAGTAAAAATAAATATACGTAAATTAATTATGTATATAAAAATATCAAAACAAAATTTATGGATATTATGAGTAAATCGTAAACAGTTGATGTGCACTTTTTGGATATAAAGTTCATGTACACAGAAATCTTTCAAAATTATGGACATGTCATTATATAGAAATACTATTGTGTGCTTCGGAGCACGCAATAGTATTTTTGTGTCATTATAATGATGAATATAAACATACATGCATATATGTTTTTATATATACGGTTTTGCTAAGGCGCGCTCCAACCGTTAAAGTAATGGAATTTTTGCTACAGTACTCATGCAACCAACCAAGTAGAGCAAAAATTCCGTTTCGGTAACGGTTGGAGCAGGCATTAAGGCGGGCTCTGGAGTGTACCTTAGCAAATCCGTATATATATATATGATTTGCTAGGGTGCGTTCCGGAGCTCGCCTTAATGCGCGCTCCAACCAATACCGTAATGGAATTTTTGCTCCGCTTGGTTGGCTGCATGAGCACTGTAGCAAAAATTCCGTTACGGTAACGGTTAGAGCCCTCATTAAGGCGCCTTCCGGAGCGCGTCTTAGCAAAACCGTATAAATATATATATATATATATATATATATATAAATATATTAAATCCGTTTGTGAAACATGAATATGGAAAATTGATATCTGAATTGTTTATTATAAGATTTTATTTAATATCTGAGAGGAATTATACTGAAAACAATATATACTATTAGGTATGAAAATAAAACAAGTGTCTTTTGGTAGCTAAGTTGGTAAGAATTCTTTTACTTAAAATTAAGGATCGAGGTTTAGTCTAAGGCAAAAAAAATTATATTTAAAAATTTACATTCAAGATTAATAATGGAAAAAAAAAAGGGAGATGACATAAAAACATTTAGGACCTAATTAGCACAAAAAAAGTGGGGATGAAAAATGATAATCCATCATTTATGAGTTGGAATAAAAAAAGTGAAGTTTCCAAAATACTTCTCATTTCCTAAAAAAAAAATTGCTAAAATGCCAAAAAAAAAAAAAAAAAGAAAGTTTGACAACTAAAAAAGATAAAATAAAATAATATGGATCAAAATTATAAAATTAAAATTGATAAATGATAAAAAAAGATAAAATAAAAAATAATATGGATCAAATTTAGAAAATCAAAATAATTTATGGAACCACTTGACATTTACTCTAATTCAAATACATCCATTGCAAATGTTTCATTAATTTTTTCTTTTGCAGCTAAGATTGCCATTCTTAAAAACGGAACGGTCGGTCGTCTAACAAGTAAAAGCGCATTCTATTGCGTCACGATGAGAAGGCGTCTCCTGTTTTTGCCGGGCTCGCTCCAAGGGTCACGACTTCTTAGCTTTCCTGCACATGGAATCCCTTTGATCCTTCGCCAGTGATTCAGTGAAAATTCTAAAAAATGGAAAAAGAAAAATATTGCTCTTCTTTTGATCCTTTGCCAGTCGGTGAAAACGTAAAAGCAAAAAATAAAAAATAAAAGCTAATGAAATTTGTGTTGATGATGATCTTTGCAATTTTTCAAATTCTGAGAACTCCAAAAGACACCAAGAATTTAACCTTAGGAATAGAACTACTAATCCTTTGAGACTTAATGGGTTACTGTAATAATCACTCCTTCCAAGAATATATACTGAAAATTTAAAGCCCCTGGACTTTTTGCATACGCCCACATACTAGTAGTACAATCCATTCTTTGGAAATTCAATTGTTACTATTTTAATCGTTACTGAAGAATGTGAAAGGGTGAATAATTTGTCCACAAGAATTTGAATGTCACTGCTTTCAGCGCGTGGCTGTTAGGCAATGAGACTTTTGAAAAAAAAAATTTCTCCTTTGTTGATGTTTTAATTTGCGTTTGACTTGGAAACGTGGGTAAATGTAATTGTCGCTGCACTTTCGATTATACGATTCTTCTACTAGTACTAGTACTATGCCAGTGTTATTTATCCAGGGCAGGAACATTTTTTTATTGGGTTGATATTTTTCCTTTCCTTTTTGTTGTTGATATTGATATCTCCCTGAAGATTCTTAAATCAAACGATTTTTTTGGTCAATTATATTTTGTTTTCTTTTTTTTTTCCTTTCTTAAGTTGGTGTTCTCTTTGGTGGGTAGATTTTCAAGGTTCTTAGGGTTTCTATTCGGATACTTTATTACTGCTTCTCTTGTTCGTGGGATTGCGATACGGATTAAAAAGGCACGCCATCCATCGATCTTTTCAGATTCATCTATCTGTTCAATTTCTTGAAATTTCTGTGTTGCGTCTGGTGAGTTTCGCTTTGTTTAACCATCCATTTGATTTGTTTTCTTTTAATTCACTGCTTGCATTTCTTCTTAATTGGGGTTTTGTTGGTTTCTGCTTTGAAGGCATATTACTAAGTTACGATTTATGTTCATAAACTGTCTTTGATGCAGTTGGGTTTGGACATACATCTGTGACCTGCCAAACTCCGTTTCTTGGTTGCCCTTCAAAAGTCCCTTTACTCCATTGACAGACAGACTCCTGGCTATTGTTTAGGCATGCTTATAAGGATTTGTCTCTCTTCTGTCTATATCCCCTCTTAGTTCTCTGGATTTTATCTTTCTGGGAATTTAGAAAGTAATTTTAAACATTTTTTTACCAGAAATCAATGTGAATTTGCTGGACAGTTATTTTGGTTTTTAATTTATTTAATTAGTTTAAGGGCACCCCATTTCCCTTGTATACCTTTCTTGTCATTAATGTCATCTCACATTTTGCTTTTGCCTTTTGTGATGCATGCTTATCGTTCTGTTGAATTCTGTAGGATGATGCACTGAATAAAGGTCAGTGCAGTCAAGAAAAGGGATTTGACAGCTAGAGGAGGAAAAATAGGCTGTTCATTCCGACTGTATCTTAGGTTGTGGAAATAAGTGTTGGCCTCATGTCTCATCTTCAAGGACCTTCAAAATATGCTTGCAGTCTTCTCGCTATCTTCTGTGGAAGAACTGCTGAGAACGAACAGAACAAAAATGTTGATTCAAAAACAAAATACCCTTATCCAGATCTTGTCTCTTCTGGGCGCTTAGAGGTGAAATTTTATCCATGCTTGTCATTTTACTTGGTTAATAAGATTTCTAAGCAAATTATGTTATTATTTCTGATTTTAGTAGTAATGGTATTTATGTTTCCTTTTTCATGTTTTCCCCTTCCAATGTAGGTTCAAACACTAAAAAATCCTAGTATAGATGAGTTTGGCAAGCTCATGGATTCATGGCAACCGAATATTCTCTACTTGCAAGGTGAACAGCTTCCAGATGGTGAATTTGGATCCCTAGTATGGGGAGGTGTTGACTTGTCCACACCAGAAGCCTTATGTGGGCTCTTTTCCACTGTGCTGCCAACTACTGTATGTGCCTTATCTCTAGTAGTTCAAATTGTGCTTGTCACGCTTCTTTTTGGAAATATTTTGTTTGTTCTATTTCTCAATTTCCCTAAAAGATTGCTATATTCATGCGCAGAAATAGTACACAATATTCTTTGCGGTGCTTTCAAGTCTTTTGATTATGTTTTTGTATAAGAAAAATGTTTTTTCTTTTTAAACTTGCTGAGTATGAGGTGGGAGATTGTTTCTCATCTGCATGAAATGAGATCAGAAATTGTTGTAATGGAGTGGATTTGGATATGGTCATTAAAATTTAGCCAGGAAATAAGAAACTAGATGGGAATCTATCATCCCCCTTTAAATTGTTAGTCCGTGGAACAGATTTTGGTTATGTCCAAATGCTTTCCTCTTGAAAGTGAGTATCTTTATTCCTTAACTGTGGTTATTCTGAATGTCATTTTTAGACATCTAATCTACATAAGATTTTTCAGGAAGTATATCTACATACAATTAGTTTGTGTCCACTTTAGAATTCAAATGTCTGAATGAAAGGCACTCAGAAAAGAAGCTCTCATTCAAGAAGCTTTTAGAGGTCTGGGCTTTATCCCAGAGTCGGATTTTGAAATCTGTTGGAGAGTGGGGTTGAATTGCTTAAAATCATCGCATGCATAATTTACTTAAAGTTCTTTACAAAGCTTGTAATTTAATTTGAAAGGGTTGAAAAGAGAAGTCTTTCTACCATTGGTCCTTCTCCAAAGCAAACTGTGTATTTGCCAAACCATGCAGTTTGCTTTGTCCAAGGGCCAACCGTAGAATTCATCTCTCTAACGGAATAATTTTAAGTCATTAAGCATGGCTATCTGGTTATGCAAGGGCTTGCAGAATGGTTATTAGTCAATTTGTTAGGTTAAGTCATTTAACTTGGTGTAGCACACGTTAAACTTCATTATGAGTAATTGTTGAATGTTTTACTGATTTTGGTTGAACTAGGCTGAAGGCTGTTTTGCAGCTAACTTGTCAAGTTGATTAGTCCACTTGGATAACACATGCTAAACTTACATCATTATGAGTAATTATTGAATGTCACAGATTGAATTCTATTTGGACTAGACTGAAGGCTGACATGATTCTTTTGGGCCTAAAGTAAAGCATTGGAAGACATAGTACTTAGAATTTTATGGCAGTTGTCATTCTTAAAATATTGAGAAATTTAAGACTTCTTTGGACATGGTTTTGTGAATTCCTGCAATTTTCAGTCGTGTTTCTTCTCTCTTATTCAGTTACACTGCACTTCACTATTTTTTGTGTCATCTAGACACCAATTTCAAATTTGTTTATGACATTTATCATGTCTGATCATGAAGGTTTATTTGGAGCACCCAAATGGAGAAAAGTTGGCTGAGGCTCTTCACTCTAAGGTGAGGGAGGGATGTATTATTATGACCTTTATTTGAAAGTTTTACTCTTGTACTTCAATACTTTGTAGGTCAAGGTTTGTGTTATATATTATGGAGTGTGCTTCTTTGTTCCATGGGCTTTTTCTTTTCAGGGAATTCCTTACGTCATATATTGGAAGGACACATTTTCCTCCTTTGTTGCTTGTCATTTTCGCCATGCATTATTTTCGGTGGTCCAAAGGTATCCTTAATATTCACTGTTTTCTTTGATTTCATTATCAAGTTTTATCATAGATGTTTCAATTTTTTTGCCTGGGAGTCAGAACTTGTGACCACTGGCTTTTCCTTTAAAGGGTCAACACCCTACCACATGGATTTGGCATGTGATTTTGGGTATTTGATCTGATCACATCTTTTAGATGGCCATTTTGAGTTGTTTCTTTTCGTATGATTTGACCTCCAAAGCTCGGAAGACTGTGCTGTCATTCTTTTAGGCCTCAGATGCCAATATTATGACCATTGGTTTGGTATGCCAGTTAATCTCGCATGTTTACATTCTTATGGAACTAAAGACCAAGCTATAGTACTACTTTCAAATTTCTTGAAATCAGCTGGCTTGGTTGTAATTATGAAAATATTCAATTTGGAATCAGCTTGTAGAGTGCAAGATATCATTTTAGGGTTTGCTTGTGTTTGACTAATTCGATAAGTAGAAACTTATTTGATTTTCATGCTTATGGATTTTATCTTTCTATACTATTTTCAGGTTACTGATTTTTTTTCTTATTAATTGTTGAAGTTTTCCCCCAAAAAAACTTTGGACCATTGAATGATAATAGTCAACTGACATCCTTGTGCATCTTTGACAACACCATTTCATAATGTTTTAGATATTGGTTTTTGAATAGCAATTATATTCTTCTCAGTCTAGTAACACAGTTAAAATTAGTGAAAAAGCCTTAATTGAAAAATAATAAAAATTTAAATAATTTGTATGACTTTATTATAGTTGGTAACAAGCCATTGAATGTCAGTTCTGTTAGCCCATCTGGGTAAATAAGTGAGTTGTTTAGTTTCCATGGATATTGTTTTTTAACTCTAAATGTACTTCTCATTTTGTGCATTTTGGAGCAATTACTTGATCTTGTAAAACCAAGATCCTCTCACTACTTATGTACTTCATATGTATTTCTGGCCTACTAGACCGTGTTCCTCCTTTGGTTTTATTTTTCTTTTTCAAGAGGGGTGGTTGTGGTATTTAAAATGATTTTTATGCATTCTATTTTTGCCCTTAGTTGTTTTTTTTTTTTTAATTAAGTTGATCGGTGGCATCATAAATAGGTGGATCGTTGTTTTACTAGAAGAAAACATGCACAAGAGATTTGGCAATTGCACAGCATTGTGTACTTAGAAGTCAGAACTGGAAAATTTTGATACAGAATGAGACCAGAATTTGACATGTGTTTTTTATGAATTCCAGCTCACCCTGCCATACATGGGATGCTTTCCAACTTGCACATGCTTCCTTTAGGCTTTATTGTGTTAAAAACAATCTTGTCCTCCCTGATAAAATCCAAAAAGTAAATGGCAAGCTGGGTCCTGATCTTTTTGGGGAGCCCCCAAAAATTGATGTTCCTCCACCTGAGGCAGTTCCGGGCGACGAAGAAGAAAGCTCTTCTGGTGCTCTTCCTGCAATAAAAATATATGACGATGATGTCAATGTGAGGTTTCTCGTTTGTGGTGACACGCGATCATTGGTAATGAAAAAAACTTCATTCAAAGTTGTGATTTCTCTTTCAGTTGCAACATGGCTTACACTTACATTCAATATTTGCTCATGGAATAATTTTCTCCTTTCTTAGGATGCATGCATATTGGAACCCCTGGAGGATGGTCTAAATGCCCTGTTAAGCATTGAAGTAAGTTCATATACAATGTGAATCTCTTAATGGATTAATGAATGGTTTACTTTATCCTTATTGTGTTGTGGGAGCTGTTAGCACCTTTTTGTTGCATATCTGAGAGCTGTGTATTGATTGACTTTTTATCATGAGAACACTTGGCCTTTCCTGACTCTCATTCTTCTAGAAGTTCTCTATTTCGCAGAAGTGCTTTCTCTGAGTAAAAACTGTAACTCTCATTCTTGTGGAACACCTGAACTCTGTTTAGTTCCATGTCATAAGACCTTTCCCTGCTGAAACCTGAACTCTGTTTGAATTTCTTTTGAAAGTTAGTTAGCAAAGCAACTTGAATACTCTTAGCTGGAGATTCACGCACATGTTTTCTATTCCAACCTACCTTTTGAGCTGTTTCTTCTTCTTGTTGACTTGAGTGAGTAGCTCAACTTCTATTCCTGCTGTTTCAGATGCGAGGGAGCAAACTTCATAACCGGGTTAGGTATGCTCTCTTTCCCTGAGAACATAAACATGTTATGCAGTTAAACACCCCAGTTTTTCTATAATTGTTTACTTCTTCTGGCCTGGACTTAAGCATTAAGTTTTTATAATTGTTTACTCAACCTCATAATTTATCCACTTTCTATGGGTAAAAGAATAATTTGCATCTGCATAGAAGTAACTATGTTTATAGTTTCCAGACTTCTGAACTTCTGAACTTCTTGAAAGTAGGAATTTATGAATTGCTTGATGTTGCAGTGCTGTTCCTCCACCTCTTCAGGCAGGGACATTCTCTCGTGGTGTTGTGACCATGAGATGTGATATTTCTACGGGTAGTTATGCTCATATTTCACTTTTGGTGTCTGGGAGTGCACAGACATGCTTTGATGACCAGGTAGTTTTCTTCTTGTTTCAAAGTTTGAAGGAATTCCTGGATTACTTTTATAAGCTTCTTAACCTGGATTATGATGGGCTGTTGTTTCCAGCTGTTGGAGAATCACATAAAGAGTGAAGTAATTGAGAATACTCAATTGGTTCATGCTCTGCCAACTTCTGATGAAAACAAACCACCTCTGTCAGAACCAAGGAGATCTGTTTCAATTGCTTGTGGAGCAAGTGTTTTCGAAGTTTGTATGAAGGTTCCAACTTGGGCATCACAGGTTCTCTCTCTCTATATATATATATGTGTGTGTGTGTGTGTGTGTGTGTTTTGATATTTACTTGCAGAAAGTAAAGGAAAATGGGTATGGGTCCATGGGAGTAACCCCTCCTCACAATGCATTTGCTTCAACCAATTGGGTTTGAATAACCATTTTGGATGCTTTTACTTTAATCTTCTAAATGTTCTGCTTGCATGGACTCTGACACATTAACATAATGGAAACCCATTTTTGCTCCTCTCTCTCTCATTTGTCAAATATTTTGTCAGGTTCTGAGGCAACTAGCGCCGGATGTTTCCTATCGTAGTTTAGTTGCACTTGGCATTGCCAGCATCCAAGGATTAGCTGTGGCTTCATTTGAGAGAGATGATGCTGCACGACTCCTTTTTTTCTCCGCAAAGCAGGGGAAGGATGAGTGTTCAAACAGTTTAAAAATCAACAGTCTTCCCTCCTGGTTAAGATCACCTGCTCCCAGTAGAAAAAGAATTGAAATGTGTCAGCCAACAAGTATCAACTCTCAGAATGGAGCTGTGAAGAGAGAAGACCAGGGGGACAAGGACTATGTACTTAGGAATGGGGTTCCCATGCCTGTAGTGCCTGCTAGACAAAAATTAAAAGTTGCAGCCTTGAGGCCCATTCCTCATGTTCGTCACCAAAAAATGCTTCCGTTTTCAGGAATTTCAGAGGTGGATGGACATGAAGGTAACCATGTGAAACCTAATTTGCCTCCTGCTGCTCCATTAAAGCACAGTAGTGTTGGTGTAACTCCTGTTTCACATCGCAAAGCAACATCTACTTCATATCAAGCAAAGCAGATTATATCTTTGAATCCCCTTCCTTTGAAGAAACATGGTTGTGGAAGAAGCCCCATACATGTGTGCTCAGAGGCGAGTTTCTTCTTCCTTGATGCATAGCAAAACTGTGTATCTTCCTCCCTGTTTCTTTGGGCTTTGTTTCCATATTTTCTTGTAGTCAAGTATATTCTGTTGGTTTTCAGGTTTGAAATTTTGACTGAATTTATTTATTTTCACTTCAGGGATTAGTTGTTATTTACATTAACCTTCTGTGGTATAGGAGGAGTTCCTAAAAGATGTGATGCAATTTCTAATCCTCCGTGGACATACTCGTCTCATACCGCAAGGTGGACTTGCCGAGTTCCCTGATGCTATACTCAATGCCAAGCGTCTTGATCTATTTAACTTGTATAGGGAGGTGAGCTTTGCTGGAAAAGCATTTTAAATGTCTTAGTAGTCTAATCATGCTTCAGTTACCTCTTTTCATTTATCCTTGTAAATTATAACTTTGAGTGTGAATCTTAAACAGGTGGTTTCAAGAGGTGGTTTTCATGTTGGCAATGGTATCAACTGGAAAGGGCAAGTTTTCTCTAAGATGCGTAATCACACAGTAACTAACAGAATGACAGTACGTTTTGCAATCTTCCAAGTGATCATGCATCTTGGATCATCCTGTTTGTTTGTGGATGTTATCATTCTGTCCTGCATAACCTGTCAAATGCCTCTATTTTCATTAGTAAAATCTTTCACCGTCTATCAAATAGTTTACATCACGATATTGGTTTGAAACCAGGGCGTTGGGAATACACTTAAAAGGCACTATGAAACCTATCTGCTGGAGTATGAATTAGCTCATGATGATGTGGATGGAGAGTGCTGCTTGTTGTGCCACAGGTGAGAATGAGTTATGTCATCTCTGTTCGTGTCCAGACTTGTGATCTAAAATTGTTAACTAACTCTTCATACTTGATACTCTGAAAATTTCTCCAGTAGCGCTGCAGGGGATTGGGTTAACTGTGGGGTCTGTGGAGAGTGGGCACATTTTGGCTGTGATAGAAGACAGGGACTTGGAGCCTTCAAGGTAAATCTCGACTCATTTGGAATTCCTGTACCTGAATCCAGGATAACATTTGTGCCCAAAAAAAAAAAAGATTCTTTACATGGAATTTTGATTATTCATTCTTTTTTAACAGGATTATGCAAAAACTGATGGACTAGAATACATATGTCCACAATGCAGTGTATCAACTTTTAAGAAGAAGATGCAGAAAACGTCAAACGGATATTCTTAACGCCTCTAGACTGAAAATGAACCAAAATTGTTGGTTCAGTGTTCCCTATTTTAACCTCACTTATCAATTTGTTATTGGTAGGAATAGGCCCGTGTGCATAATTTAGGTGATTAGTTAAGACTCTGGGTTTGGAGCAAACATGAATACCGAATGGGACACGAAAGAGAAGGAAGGAATGCAGAGAAGGGCAATGTGGTGGGGACGGTTCCACTAGAGAAAAGAGACAATATTCTTTTGGCGTTGAAGCTTTTAAAGGTGGGGAAGAGCAGAATCTGAGTGGCTAAAGTCCGAGGTGTATGAATGCTGCCTGTTGTATGGCCAGTTCAGCGCCGTGCTGTGCTTTGCTTGCTGGAGATCTGTAACGGAAGAGATCTTTTTTTGGAAGGGTGTAACATTTATGTCTTCTATTTTTAGAATGCACGATGATAATGTTATTGCAAATTGATGATTGTTATTGCTCCCTCTGTTTTACAATACAAGTCACTTTTTTTTTTTATCCCATAATATAAGTTATTTTGTTAGAATCATCAGATGTTTTTTTCATTCTTACCCTCCATTAATATTATCTTTCATTTATTATAAAAAAAAAAAGATAATTGTAATTATTAGGAGGAGAGGAAGGACATTTTTGACTTAACAGGATTATATTTAAAAGTCTTAATCCACTTAAAATGATCGCTAAGCACTTATATTTTGAGATGGGTTCATATAACTTAATAGATCCAATCACCGTCTTTTTGTGGTAACTAGGATTTCTAATCCTAGACTCTCAAAGTACACTTGATGACGCTTAAAATATATATGTAATTCAATCTTCAAAAATTAAATATTCATTTTGACTTAAAATAATTTACTTTCATTTAAATTTTTAAAATATTATTGTTCTACTAAATATGGTTAATTGTTTCAGACCAAAAGTTAATTTTTTTTAATGAGAGAGAAAAGAGGATATTAGTGATTTTAAAATTAAAATATATTTAATTAAAATAAAAAGTTTAGATTATTTTTTATTTTTTATTTTTTAAAAAAATACATTCATTTCAAGGAAATACTAGTTGTTTACCGTAAGCAATTACATGTTAAAAGTCTCTATTAATGATTTTTTTTTCATTTATGAAATGCATCAAGTGTGAATGAATATGAGTTGAGACCCACCCCGGCCAATCGCTAGTTCTTGTTTTAGTGGAATTAAAAATTTTCAATTTTTTTTTTATTTAACTCCAATTGTAACAAATGTAAGAAAACATTAGATTGAAGATTATGGAACAAAATAATTAACGGTTAAAATTTATATTATGGAATGAAGGAGTATTATTTTAGTTTAACATGACTAAAATACTCATAATAAAATTATCAAAATAGAATGATAATTGCCATACTGTATTGACTCTTTTCTTTTTCTTCCAAATCCATTGTCGTTATCCCGTAAATACATTTTGAGTTCAATCATGAGATTGTTGGTAGGATTTAAATTCGAAACTTATAATCTCCGTGTTCACTGCTCTACCCACGAGGTTGTCCCCAAAGAAATATCTTTTCTCTTTTCTAACTATTAATTTAATGTTAAATAATACTTTCTAAAATATAAATCGTTAGTCTCTTTTTCTTTATTTCAAAATATAAATCATTTTATAATTTTTACTTACATATTTTTTTCAACCTTACCATTTATTTAATATTCCTTTTCATTGATTGTGAAGAAATTTATAGTTATAAATGAGAGAAGCAGTGATTATTTTACATATAATATAGTTACATCTAAAAGTTCTTAATATGTACACAAGAGCTTTTAGCTAATCTGGTCTTTCATGTTTAAGCTCAACTATTATTTGATTTCAAATGTATTTTTTTCCGGTCATTATAGTTTTTCATCATATTATAATCAATAGTTTTAGTCCAAACTATTTTCGACAAGTCATATTATAGAACTGGTCACATAAGAGACATGTGACAATTTCGTAAGGGCAAAAATATCAATATTAACTTTCTCACCCAAAATCTAACCCCCAATATTGAAAAAAGAAGAGAAAATAAAATAAAAATCTGATTATATTGAGATTAGCAGACAAACTAAATTAATCCAAAATACCCAAATTTAAGTTACTAGAGAATTTAAATTCAATCACAATTCAAATTAATCCTAAATTTGAAAGCAACAAATGGCATTTACCCTTTAAAATTGTTCATGTGACCAAGATCTACATCATGACTTGCTAGAGAATGACAGTTTTGACCAAAATGGTTGATAATAATATGATGATAGATTATATAGTCATTAAAAAAAATATTTGGGATCAAATTATAATTTGACCTAAACATGAGGAACTAAAAAGGTTAAAAGCCCAATACACATGATAACTAATCATTTATATTTATATTTTGTCAGGAGGAAGTTTTTATTTTTTATTTTTTTGCTCTGTTCGGATCAGTTTGCATGTACCTCAACATTCCACTTATTCAGGAGGATATTGGTGGAATTTGAATTCAAAACCTATGGTTTGGACGCTCAACATTTTATTTTAATTATAAAATATGTTGTTTTAACATTTAAAAGTTGTTTCTCACAATATAAATCTTCT
>JAOXNR010000001.1:206989-221002 GCA_028571225.1 Parsonsia alboflavescens | reverse complement strand
ACTTTGGGGTAGTTTTTTAGTACAATCGTTTTCACACTATTTGTTTATTGGTGGAAATTAACCCGAATTCCACAACATTGTGGTGGTGAAGAGGTATGTTTCTTTATGAAACCCAGTTCCTGTAGTTTTTTGCCCAAAATTTTTTATCAAACATTATTGCATGTCATTTTTTAGGCCTCAAGATATGATTTTTTTGACTGGGTTGACCTCGTGATACGTGACAGATCAACCGAGATTATTCCAGGGCTCTTGCGAAAAATGAAAAAAAGTGTCGAAGTTGCCAGTTAAAAAACTTGACTTTTGGATAATAAAACACTTGCATTAGATAGAAGAAATCAGAAGTTAACAGTTGCAGTGCTAAATTTGCAAAGAAAATGTCAATTCCTCCTCTCATTTCTTGTTCTGGTTGTTGTAATATGTGCAGTGTTACTATCCATTTTGTGTAAGAAATCGGGTTTGGTGTAGATGTGTTGGTAAAATGTATAATTGTGGAAATTAGGTGTACAACTCTTGAGATGTGTTGATATAGTGTGTAATTATGTCTAGTGAT
The DNA here is from genome assembly GCA_028571225.1 of Parsonsia alboflavescens. Classification (NCBI taxonomy): domain Eukaryota; kingdom Viridiplantae; phylum Streptophyta; class Magnoliopsida; order Gentianales; family Apocynaceae; genus Parsonsia; species Parsonsia alboflavescens. The sequence goes on along the minus strand of JAOXNR010000001.1, from coordinate 220,452 downwards.
TTTAAAGCTTTTGAAGGTTCTTTGTAAAAATCAATCCTTGAACAATATGGATTTCAAGTGTTTTTGAATATTGAAGATATGTTGGTATTTTATATTAAATCTTTGAAGCTCTGTGATGGTATTTACATATTAAATTTTGTCATTCTGCGATAAAAGGATAAGGACACCTAATATTTGCCATATAGATTGGCTTTCTAATTGAACATGTTTGGTACAAAAACTAGCGGTTTGCTACCACTGCAAAAATTCAGATATTTTCATCCCTTTTTCTAAGCAAATTCCTTTTCTAATCCACTCTAACAAGAAAGATCTAAATACTGTTCTGAAAATAAGATTTAGGAAAAAGTTATATAAAATTAAATTTTCTAAAAAATGTATTTTACGAGTTTTTTTTATTCTCCAAATTTCCACAACAAAAAACTATTCTTAGAATAGAAACTAAACATGGTCAGCTTTATTATATGTAATGATTCTACTCAATATCCAAGAAAACAATTTTCATTTTATAATTTTGATTACTATAACTATTATTAAAAATTAAGAGTAATTTTTGTCTAACGTAGATTATTTTTAAAGAAACATTTTTCATATCAGTTATAAATCATATTATCTAGAGATAAATCTCTCTTAAGTGATTTCTTAGTCATTACCTATTGATTTGAAATATGTTCACAATAAGAAAATATTTAATAATGTTATATTTCTTAATATTAATTTTTTATAAGTTATTGAGCTGGTCACGCATTCTTGTTACTAACCAAACTCATGACTCAAATTGGGGTGATGGGTTTCGTTGTTTTGTTTCCTACCTTCCTTATCTATTGTCCAAATGTTAGGTAAAGGTTGGTCTCCGGGAGACTATTGGCCGTTCACGTTTCTAAATGCGACTACTGCCATCATCATTGATGGAAATATCGTGAAATAGAGGCCATGCGCACTGATAGGAGTTTTTGCACTCATACACCTCAAATGTTGTCATGAACTCGAGACCTTTTGATCTAAATATTATTATTTTATCATTAAATTAAGTAAAATATGATGTTTTGAGGCGTTAAGTTAACTACTCTCATAATTCAGAATTAAATATCATATTTTTTATTTTTAATTATGTAAAATTAAATGTTTCATCTCCTAATTTATTTAAATTTTTATTTATAAAAATGGCATTATAATATTAAAATTAATTAAGTCAATATTTTTTTTTTTAAAAAAAAAGTCAAACTATAAATATATGATTCTTTTAGTTGATGTACATGTTCCTTTTGTTAAGGTGAATTTATGTATTAAATTTTGTGATTAGATCAATATTTCCTTTTTAACCTTTGGTTAATCTATATTTTTTGTTTTATATGTTCTCATAATGGTAAAAGATTGGAATTAATCCGTCCCAATGAGACAAGGGATAGTAACAGTAGTACGAAATCGACCCGTGTACTTGTGGAATTATTTGAGGAGAGAGCCGATCAATAGGCTTCAGATATTTTTATTATATTTTTCATGTAATACTTTCCATTACATCAACAGGAGATTTAAAGTATTTTAAAAGTTTAAATACTCTTACAATTTAATTTACTTCCTCCATTTGAAAATGAATATTCCATTTTAACTTGATTAAAAGTTAAGGAATGTATTTGATTTTTATTGAGTTTATCATTTTAACCTTCTCATTATGGAGTAATTAATAAATAATAGTGTCACCATTAGGTAAGTCACTATAAATTTTTAAATTAAGAAAATTGTTAAAGACGTTTTATATTAAAAGGTTATTTATTTAAAAAAATGGGAGATTTAATTTAGGATAAATATCTTTCTAGTGAAAATTATGAAGGTTCACTAGCAGCCTTACGAGGGAAATTGATGGGCACTCTTGGCATGATAAAAGAATTCTTTGACGTTCGCCGAGTATTTTATTGTATTTTAATCTGGCACTCTTGTCATGATAAGAACTTTTTTTGATTGCCCATGTGATTTAATCTTGCTCCGGGATGTCTTTGTTGCATCGTTTCATTTTCTTTTTGTTATTAACGAAGAGTCCCAACGATTTCAATATATATATATATATATATATATCGGATTTGTTAAGGTTCTCTCCAATCGTTACCGTAATGGAATTTTTGTTCCGCTTGATTGGCTGCATGAGTACTGTAGCAAAAATTCCCGTTACGGTAACTGTTGGAACGTGCATTAAAGCACGTTTCGGAACACACCTTAGCAAAACCAATATAAATATATATTTATATATTCAAAATGATATAGAATATAATAATGTACTTTATATATAGTGTATTGTTAACTTTTTAACCATCAAGGTTAAGGATTAATTATTTTTTATTTAAAAAATAATAAATTTGATCAAATATCTTTAAAGTTTAATTTATCCTGAAGGATATAATATATAAAATATATTTACAAAAAATAATTTATTTTATTAGAGAAAAAATAAAATAAATGTTGACCGTTAACTTTTATGGTTAGAGATTTAATTGTACATTTTACAGCATTATCCATATATATACATATATAGACATATACATACTTATATACACACACACACATATATATATATATATTTATACAAAAATGTTATAGAGTGTATTGCAATGTCTTTAACGATCAAAGTTAACGGTTAATTGTTTTTTTATTTAAAAAAAAAAATAAATTAGATCTAATACCTATAGTGTTTAGTTTATCTTTTAGGAAATAATATATAAAATATATTTTAAAAAATATTTTTTATTGAAGATTTTATTTTTAAAAAATAAAATTAGATATTGATCGTTAACTTTGACCGTTATAAACTTAACATTACACTCTATATGGAATGCACTTGTGTGCACACACACGAAAATGCAACAATTTTGAAGGAAAAGGCAATAATTTTAAAATTGAAGTGGTGATATGTTCTTTTTTTGCTTTCCCTTTTTAACAAATGATTTTACTTTCCTAACTCATATAAAATATTCCCCCCCCCCCCCCTCCTTTTTTTATATCTAATTTAAATTGAAGAGTTTTTATAGTTTTTTTTTTACTCTTTGCTTTTAAATATAACAATTAAGAATTTTTATAGAAAATTGAAGAGGTTATTGCTATTTCTTAAGTAATTTAAAAGTTTTATCTATTTATAATTTTTTTTGTCAGAAATTTAAGAAATTTTATTTTGATTGAAAATTCAACATTTTTTTTTGTTGAAAATGAAGAGTTTGAGGAGATTCAAAATCATTCAAGAACTTAATTTGGCAAAGAATGGTGTCTGACGTTTCTGTTCTTTTGTTTCTTCTTTTATATGATACTAATGCGCATTTTACTTTTTCTAATATAACGTGCTTTTGTTTCCTGATATAGAAAAGGTTGTTATGATCATTTTCAAAGCAATTTAAAAGTATTACAATTGATTTTTTTTTTTTTACAAAAAAAAAGGCCTTAAAATGAAGAGATTTCAAATCATCAAAAAATAGTTGTGCAGAGAATGGTATGCTAATGTATCATTTTTTAGTTTTCTTAATCCTCGTGTCATTTTGTATGAATTAATAAATAATAAATACACGTATATCTTATCTAAACTGCTATTAATCTTTATCATTAATAATCACAATTATATTTTTTCATAATAAATGTGAAGAGATATCAAATAAAGGATAAGATTAGAAAAAAAACATGATAAATATTTATTAATAATTGTAAAATGATTTATATTAAAATTAAAAAAAGTAATGATTAACAACATGTAATAAGTGACGAAAAAAGTATATCATTTAGAATATTTCTTTTTCAAAATTAAGTCAATTTTTTTTCATTAAAATTCATGTAAGTGAATCTCTGACATTTAATTTTGGTCGAAAAAAGTAAAATGGAATGCATATAATGGATGAGGTAATTCATTCTCGTATGGTGACGAAGTTTTACTATTCTCAAAGGTCAACTTCAGCAATTTTGACCTTTGAAGATTCCTATATTACTGAGCAGGTGGATAGAAAACACTTTTTTCCCATCTCCTTTCCGCCCGGAATGTAGTTGTTGATACTCGTTAATGAATTACTCTATTATTATTGTATATATAAGTGAAACGTGTCTGGTATTTGACTACTACATTAATGAATTGTCTCGCGAGCTTTCAATTATAATTTCTATTCATCCAAAAAATTAAATATTTATTTTTGAATTTTAAATTTTAAATAATGTAATACTTCTTCCGGTCCTGAATAAATGTCTTATTTGACTTAATTGAAAAATGAAAGAATTTATTTGACCTTTATAAAATTGATTGCTTTAGCCTTCTCATTATTATAATTAATAGTGTGACCTTTAAGTTAGTTATTATAAATCCTTAAATCAAGAAGTTGGTTAAAGGTACATCATGTAAAAAGTTTATTGGTAATTTTTTTTAAAAAAATAAAACGCTTAATTGTGGATGGTTTAAATTAAAGACATTCAATAATTGGATGGAGAAAGTATTTTTTATTTTATATATATTTTTAAAATTAAAATTTTACTTATTTTATTTTAATATTTATTTTTTTAAACTAAATATTAATTAATTTAGAAAATAAAATATTTATTCGAACGATTTAAATTAGAAAAATAAATATTTAGCTTCAAACCAATGGAGAGAGTATTATTTAATAAAATTTAAATTATTTTTATACGTGTGGGTGTGGGACCATTTATCCAAGTTGATGAACCGATTCATCGGAAATTAAAAAAAAAAATCTCATAAAATAATTTAGTATTGTCAAATTGTATTTTGAGGTAATTAAAAAAGAAGAAGCTTCTTAAATGGTTTGAACAGTTAAGAGAATCAAATTTTCTTGGGGTCCTTGAATGCAATTTGTTTCCAGCTCAAAGGGCATTTTAGGCCTCCGGCGTATCGACTTGGGAGAATGTAATTAATTCATCGAGAAAAGGCCAATTTCGTAAAATCAGCATCAGTCCTGCCTATATCTTCTCGTTCCTTCTCCTCGCTTTTGGCTCACTCTACCAAAGCTGCTGAAACTTTTGCTTGTAAAAAACTCAAACATTTTCATCAAAATTTTTAGAATCTGTCAGAAATTTCCCAAAAACAGAGAAAGAAAACAACCAGAGACAAAGCCATGTGTGGTGGTGCTATTATATCAGACTTAATACAGCCGAGCCGTTCGTCCCGGCGGCTGACTGCGGAGTTGCTGTGGGGAGGGGGAGGCGGAGGCGGCGCTGATCTGATCGGTGCTAAGAAGAACAACAAGAAGAAGAATTTGATCAACTACTACTCTAAGCCATCGAGATCTGGGATTGTTGATCTTGACGATGAGTTCGAGGCTGACTTTCAGGATTTCAAGGACTACTCTGATGATGAGGTACAGGTGCGGGAAGATCTACGGCCATTTGCTTTCTCTTCTCCCAAACTCTCTGGAAATGGCGTCCTCTCTCGAGGTATTTCTCCTTAATTTTGTTTTATATAATTATGATTGACATCAATAGTTTTTTTTTTTAAAAAAAAAGATTTAAATTTTGTAATCTTGATTTGTGTATATGTTTTTAGTTGTTCCCTTAGCTTGAAGTCGACTTCAACATGCCTATAAGTTTTGAATTAATTCCGATTGTCATTTGGGGTTTCGGTTCTTCTTTTCCTACATATTTCCAGATATTGTAATTTTACCAGATTATTTTATTGTTATTATCGTCGCTGTGACCTTATTATTATTCTATATCATCTTTATGTGTGTGATTTAGTTGATTTCCTTTCTGTTTAAATGTGATTTAATAAAATTGATGTTTCGAATTTGTTTTCTAGTCCTTGGATTAGGTGTTTCAAGATCAAAATCTTTTCTGATATATCATAAATATAATTTTGTCCTTGTTTTCTTTAAAGACAATTTCAGAAAGATTCTGGTTCGCTGTATCCGTTTTCTGCAGATTAAGAGTCTTTATCATGGAGTTTAGATGCAATTTCTAAAGAAAAGAAAGTGTTTCAATTGTATATCCACTGGATTATTTAATTTTGTCATACGTCATAGGAGATTTGGTTACTGGAATCTTGATAATAATAACTTTGCCTGATTTAGGATATATCTATGTATCTGAAAATTTCTTGCTGTCCATATTTACAAAAGGATCTAATGTTGCAATGTCTTCAGTACCACAATTGTTTAAATTTTGGTAAAAAGGAAAAGAAGAAAAATATTCATGAGTTTTTTGTGTCTATCCACTAATCAGGTTAGATGTCTAGTGTCAGAGAGAATACAATCTTCCGGGTTTATGAACTTCAAGATCTTATTTTTCTTCTCTTAGTTCTATTTTAATGTCGCACTCTTCCCGCATATGCATTTATTTTTCTAAGTCGAGTCTCCTTCCTTCATTAAGGTTCCAAGTCTGGTAAATCAGCTGACTCTGGCGAGGATACTGATAAATCCTCAAAGAGGAAGAGGAAGAACCAATATAGAGGGATTCGACAGCGCCCATGGGGCAAGTGGGCTGCTGAAATCCGTGATCCAAGGAAGGGTGTCCGTGTTTGGCTGGGAACTTTTAATACTGCTGAAGAAGCTGCAAGAGCCTATGATACTGAGGCACGCAGGATAAGAGGCAAGAAAGCTAAGGTGAACTTTCCAGATGAAAGCTTGTCGACTGCCTCAAGACGCACTGTCAAGGCTAATCCTCAGAAAGTGGTTCCAAAGAAAAATCCCGACTCAGTTCAGCCCAGCATGAACGACAGTTTCCCATTCTCAAACATGGAAAATGACAACTACAATTCATTCAGCCTTGTTGAAGAGAAACCACCTACTGATCTCTTTAACTATGTCGATTCCTGTCCTGCAGCTGCTGACATGGAACTCAAGTACTATACCTCATCGGATGGAGCTAATATTTATTTTACTTCTGAACAAGGAAGTAATTCTTTTGATTGTTCAGACTTTCTCCCCAAGACTCCAGAGATATCTTCTGTTTTCTCAGCTGCTATTGAAGGTGATGAAGCTCAGCTTGTCGAAGATGCTGGCCTGGCAAAGAAACTGAAAACTGGTTCTCAGGATTCAGTGCAGGGTGAAGAGAGCACAGTGAACAAGTTGTCTGATGAGTTGTCGGCTTTTGAATCTCAGATGAAATTCTTCCAGATTCCATACTTGGAGGGGAGTTGGGAAGCTTCAGTTGATACCTTCCTTGGAGATGCTACTCAGGATGGTGGGAGCCCGTTGGATCTCTGGGCATTTGATGATATTCCGTCTATGATGGAGGGTGTTTACTAAGGCAGCTTTTCCTCTGTTGAATTTCTGTAAATAAGGCTACAACGTTAGTATATGTTTTGTCGCTCACTTGGCTACCAAAATATGTAACATTAACATCATATTTTTCATTTGCATTTATGTGGTTGCTGTTCTTCAAGTCTTTCTACTGGTTTGATGTTTATTTCTTTTGTTCTTTTAGGTATGTTTGTGTTTCAAGCATGCTTAGCCATGGATGGTGTTCGCAATGGGCACTGATGATATTGCCAATAAGTAGGTAATTAGATTTAAATTAACCTCTTGAGACTCTCAATTGAGGATATTAATTCTCTTGTATGAATGGTACAACTTGAGGTTCTGTAATGAAATCCCAATTTGCTTAATACAGGCTCTTTTGTTTTTCTGTATCTGGGTATCAGCTATTTTGTCATCTGCTGTTCCTTTTTTTCATCTTTCTTTTTATTATGGTGAGATGTTTATCAAAGTTTATGATAATGAGGTAAATTTTATTACGGATTTGGTTCTTTGGATTATATGGGCTTATATTGAGTTACATTATAAATTTTTTCAAGTACTAGATCAAGTGGTAAACAAAAAATTTTCTTAATTTGATATGGATCATAAGGTTGATACGTGGGTATATGGATCAGATTCATATTAGAATGTTTCTATAGGCAAACAGGATGATACATTTATTTTGTGGGTAGAATGAAATTAGTCCCTTACCATGGGGCTCTGATTGCTGTTTTATGTCATCTCTTTATTCAAAATGTTTGGTATTTTCTCTCCCTTTTTTTTTTGTTGATGATTAAGGTTTTAGTTTCTTATTAGGCTTTTCCGTTTTGTTAAGTGGGGTGATCGTATTGAATTTCTTGTGATAGTTTTGGGGCGGTTGAGTGTGGTTAATTTTAATGATTGACGATTTGGAATTTGTTGTCTGGGGGATATAACTATTCTGACAGTTCTGGCTGAAGATTGAATTCAATTCTGTCCCAGAACCAAAATGAAAGTGGGATTGGGTGTGAGTATAATCTTGAGATTCACTGTTTCAATTGCAGTGAAGAAGGCCAGCTTAATTTTTGCTTCTGATGGGGTCCGAGTTATGGAGCTATAAAGTCATTGCTTAGGTCCAGGACACGGCATGCGCATGCGGAGTCAAAATGGCTAAATTTGGACCTGTTCGTTCACCAATAAGATTATAAATTAGCTGTTGTATTGAAATTAGACATGCGAGTTGAATCGTGACACAAATTAAGGGACAAGAATGCAATGCCTTTGGATTGAAGGGGAAAGTTATGGGCGAAATTCCTCCCACTAGTCACGATAAGACTCTTCATATCAATGGAATGTAAATTAGGAATATATATGAACTGACGGCAAGATGCTACGACAATGCCACTCTCATAGGAAAGAAGGAAAAGAAAAGAAACTAAACTAAACTAAACGAAAGCGTCCCATCATGGATGGACTGACTCATGGCGAGGCTGTTTGTCAATAATGGAGGTGGGTTGGTTTTGGACTTATATGCTAATGGTTGTCCAAAGGAGAAGCAAATAATTTTAGTCTCTCGAATGCCAATGTTGATATGGTGCTCATACTTTTTTTTCTTAAATTTTTTTTTTATTTCTAAAGAAATATATGTTCTTGTTTAAGTGGTAGGTAATAAATACTTCTGGCCCCGGAAAAATAAAAATAAAACATTTTCTTTCAATCTGCCAGTAGTTGACTCATTGACTAGGCAACAGCTACAGGTAGATGATACAAATAGTACGAATCTTTGGTGTCGGCATGAACGAGAGAGGAGAAAAGACAAGAGTTGAGGTTGGAGATTGATATCTTGGGGTAAGTCTGAAATGAATGAATGACCAGAAAATTATAATTTGGCATGGGAAAGCGCAGCAAGTGGACTTGTGAGACGCTTTGGCTTGTAGCTGCAGCGTGGGGACGGTGTTCCTTCGCGTTTCTCTCCTGCAAAAAACTGCAGTGACACCGTCTCGGCCGTCGAGAATACTCCACGGGGTCACTTCTCTACCCCTGCTGGAGGATTTTTATTTTTTAATATAATATATAAATATCTTTCACTGCATTATAGATTAAGAGTCTAAACGAGATAAGATGATCCGTGAATGATTCGGATTTAATTTGATAAAAGCCTAAATTTCGCATAAATATTAAATGAGTTGAGGTAGGTTTATATAAATTTGATTTGTTAAGTTCACGAGTCTAAATAAATTTTTAATATAAATAATATTTTATTTTATAATATTATAAATGGTATAATTTATTTATTTATTTTTTATAATCTATTTTATTTATTCATATACCATATGTAATATATAATATTATTTCTTAAAGTTTTAAGAAAAATAAAATCACACACAAACGAGTTTGAATTCAAAATAAGTTTAAATGAACTCAAATCCCAAATTTTTTTTTATTATGTTTAAATGAGTTCGAACTTGAGTCTGGATCTTTTAATGTTAAATAAGTCATCATGTTCAAGTTTAAATTTTAAAATTTAACTAAGCTCTAATTTAAAAAAATATAAATGAATCAAATTTAAACTTCTCGAATACAACCTGCTTATACCCTTAATAGTCTCAGGCGTCTATTATACATCTGCCCACTTTTGGCCTCACGTGGTCCCATCACGTGTCATCTCTTGTTCCCTCCTCCTTAATCCATCAGATTCATACTCCCCGAATCACAGTTTTTTTTCCCCTTTCCCTTTTAATACTCTCTCCATCTTGTGTGTAACCTGAAAAAAAAATACTAATTTTATTTTAAATTTAATGATTTTTTAAAATTTTTATTCTTTTGATTTTTTTTTTTAAAATTCCACTAGTATATAAACTACCTTACTCTAATTATTAAAATCTTCAAAAAAAATACATATACAAATCCAGTGATTAAGGAAATATTTAGAAAAATTATTACTCAATAATTATTCAGTTTAATTTTTATGTAAAATTCAAAGGAAAACATTAAAATTTGACGGATGGAGTCCATCAAAACTGGTTTTCTTGGAACGGCTTAAAAAAGTGAAAAAAGAATATCGTGTACCCAATAATTTATAATGCATAAACTTTTGACATTTTGCAATGTTTTCACTTTTAAAAAGGAGGTTGGTGATGGCAATTGTTTCCTTTCCCCCATAATATTACTCTCTATTTTGGAAAATTCCATAGTTCAAATTAGTATGTAATAGCAATGATTGTGATTAATATACTTTTACTCTGTGATTGCCATTTACTTGATCCTTCACAATAAAGTAATTAGAAAACTCAATTATATCCTTACGGAACACTAGATTTGGAAGTCGATTTTTTGGAAAACGGTTTTCAAAAAATCCATCAGTTTGCTCTTTTAGCCCAAGAGAGGAGTTGTTTTGCGAACATCAAAGTGAGATTACTTGGTTTCTATAACTTCTATTTCAAATGACATCTTCTGAAACATCATCCAATTCATCTTCTGTCATGTCTCTTCCACTTCCTAAGAGTTGATTACCTTCCAGATGATAGTAAGTATTCTGTGGCTCGTTATCCTTTAGTAAATTCTTATACAATTTATCAAAAAATCAAAAATCCCACTTGACCACGAACTATAACTGATGGTATGGATTGGAATACTTCCACTTAAGGACTACCAATCCACCATGCTCCGCAGCAACAGCTTGACCCCTTGGAGTCCTGGAGGTTTATAAATGTGCAAAACCACCAACCAGTGAGAATGTTCCATTTTCCTTTGGTTGTTTGTTTTGAATGTTCGAATATTCGAATAATTAGTAACATTGAACTTAGACGTTCATCTCTGTTGGAATAGAGGTGCATGAATGATTCGTGCCGAGTTTAAATCTACAATATTAATTGTTCAAGCTTAACTCGTTTTAAGTAGGACAAAGATAATTCATGTTTTTTTTAAAAAAAAACAAAAATTATAGTCTAGTTTTCTTCTTTAAGAATGAGTGATTATAAAGTAAAAGTTCAAAATTAACCTTATTCAAAAATCCAATTGGTTCTCTCTCTTCTTCATTTTTGGCCAATCACATTTGATTTTTTTTTTTATTACAATTATGTTATATTATTTTCTTTTATCCAGATATCTCAGTGGGTGGAGTGACAAACGCGTAGTTGATAGGTTTCGGGTTTGGATTTTACCCATATAATTTTAAAGAATCAGAATTTCGAAGTACGTGCAAATTGACCCGGACACAGTTAGAAAAACAAAAGATGTGATTTTCTTTTTAATATTCTAATACAATTCAATGAAAGTTAAGAGTTTTTCAATATTGATAATATATTAAATGAAGGATTAAAAAAAAAAAAAAAAAACTTTTGGTGGAGACACTATATTTTTTAAACTTGGGCTTGGGCAAGAGTTTGATGGAGCCTGATCTTCAAAGCTTGAGCTCAGCTAGTGTGACCTTCCAATGACTGTTGAATTGGCCTCGGGCTCATCATTTAAGTTGAGTGGAGAAAGTTTGGTTTGAGATTGGGCTTTCGCTAGTTTCTGATTTGGATTCAGATATGGATTTGCTAAGGTGAGCTCCGGAGCGCCTCTTAATGCCCCTCCAACCGTTATTGTAACGGAATTTTTGCTCCGCTTGATTGGCTGTATGAGCATTGTAGCAAAAATTCCGTTACGGTAACGGTTGGAATGCGTATTAAGGCACGCTCCGGAACGGGCATTAAGGCACGCTCTAGAAAGCGCCTTAGCAAAACCGTATTAATATATATTAATACGGTTTTGCTAAGGCGTGCTCCGGAGCTCTCTACAACCGTTATCATAACGAAATTCTTGCTACAGGGCTCATGCAGCCAACTAAACGGAACTAGAATTCCGTTACGGTAACGGTTGGAGTGCCCGTATATTAATATATATATATATATTATTTATTATTTAACCAACTGTGTCAAGTCTTATATGTTACACAATACAAATATCACTTTCAAAAGGAATATCGTGTAAAAACTATGGAGCTTACTTTTACTATATGGGGTGATCTTCTCTAATTGATTTTGAGTTGATTACGTGAATATGACAAGTTGTTTCATAATATGTTTTTTTCTTCTTTTTTTTTCGATTAACGTTATGAGATCAGTTTACTTGTATCTCACTGTTCACTAAAAATCGTAACATCGATGCTTGAGTAATAAGCACCATATTGTTAACTTTGTATAGCATTCTTCCCACTTTAGAAAATTTAATTACAGCTTAATTTAAGATATCCATATTAATTACATCTTCAACTACAATGCTACGTCATAATTCAGGCCCGCAAGTTATTCCCCCGTAGAGAGATCAGTACGGAACAAAGGGAAACGGGGGCAAAGCATTACGTATACCCTGAAGAAAGGTATTGTAAAAAGGCATCCGCTAAAAGAAAAACATCTTATTCCACCTTTTCTTTGAATTAAGGAGATCCGTTGCTTAATTGATAACAGCCGGATTGGAATGGTTCTATAACGAACAGATGACTTTCCCCATTAATAGAGCTTAAATTGTTTAGCCAAACAAAACTTGAAGAGATCACGATGATCTCTAGCCACAATGGATTCAACATTAACAACACAATACCAAAACCTACAATATATATATGTGGATCTTCATCATCATGTTCTTTCAAGAGATGCTGCTATTTTCTTCTATCTTTCCTATTTCTGTTCCTTGTGGCGCCCGGAATCACCCTAGTCGTTGCGGTGGTCATATTGAAGCCCCAAAAGCCCATCTTCTCCATCCAAACAGTGAAACTTGAATCGTACAATCTTGACGTGGAATCTGCTACACAAGTCCTCTTTCTTTCGTCTCTTCTTTCTTTCAACCTGAGTGCAGTTAATCCCAATAAGGTTGGCATAAGTTATTGCACTTCCAGACTCCACATTCTGGACGACGGAATAACCATTGGAATGATAAGAATTCCAGGGTTTTACCAACCTCCCAAGAGCAAAGATATCAGTGTGCCGGCACAGGTTATTTTTGGATGCGTGAACGTAAGCAAAATATTATCTGGGAAGTTAATCATGCAAGATAACAACACAAATAATGCCCTTTCCCAAATGAGAATATTGGGTGATGTTAGAGCCCAAGTGCGGATATCTCATCTCGCTCTGCCAAAGTTCAGGGTAAGAACATTAATAGTTCTATCTATATATATATATATATATACGGTTTTGCTATGGTGCGCGCCGGAGCGCGCCTTAATGCGCACTCCGGCCGTTACCGTAACGGCAAATTGCTACAGTGCACATGCAGCCAAGCAACACTGTAGCAATT
>JAOXNR010000001.1:156618-172052 GCA_028571225.1 Parsonsia alboflavescens | reverse complement strand
GTAATCAAGCAAAAATGTAATTTCTTGATTAACTGCACTATTTTGTTTAGTTACTATACTTTTCTGGGTAATTCAGAGCGATGGAAGAGTTTTCTATCCGATTGGGTACGGTGCCGATCCCAGTGGAGTTGAGGATAGCAGCGATGCCATAATGGCAGCTCTGGGTGATGCCCTGAGAGTGCAAAATAATGATGGGAACCAACTGTTACCGGGAATCAATGATCTGGGTGGTGTCACTGTTGATTTGCAAGGCGGAAGCTTCAGGATTAGCAGACCAATTCAGTTCCCACCTGGAATTGGCAATATCTTGGTACGTTATAGTACTACTACTGCTATTTCTTGACTCCTCTCCTCCATCCGGTAGTATTTGCCTTCGGTAGCAACGCTATCACGTCATTCAAACCTTGGACCTACCGCAGGTCCCACCTCTCTCATGGTTTTTAGCGTAGAAAGTAAAGTGAATTAAAAAAATTATTGACGTTTCAAATCAGATGGTTTTGAACATTTCACTAGTCATGACAAGACTCGAAGAAGAAATGCATGTTTTGAAATTGCATTTTAAAGGGAATGTCGGTACATTAATCTGTTGAACTTTGGTGAAACTTAAACATGAGATAGTACTTCTCTCGTCACTCTATCTCAGGGACCATTTTGTTGAGCTTGAAAAGCGTTTTTAATTAATTCGCATCTTGGGAATTTGGACTTTAATGAATGCTAACTCTATTTGGCTATGGTACTTCTACCTTCTTTTCTTTGTGCCATTTGTCACCTTTTTGTGCCTGGGATGCATGATTTGGAAGGATCACTTTCATCCATTTAATTTCTTAATCTACTGTATATCTTTATTTATGTTGTTGGCTCGTGTTTTTTCGATCCTTGACCGACACATATAACTTTATTTGATGTCGCCGTCCGACATCGTGAAACGCCGTGTAAAGGGCCGAATAGGTGGTTGACCATGGGTTCTCAAAGTACGGACTTCTAGTTACTAGTATTAATTATTATCTCCCTTCAGGTTCAAAGAGGTACCTTGAGGGCATCCAGCACATTTCCAGAAGATAGGTATCTGATTGAATTATGGTCACCAAACTCTCCGAAGCTTCAAAACTTAATACCAGAAACAGGCCTTCTTAATCCTGATGATCATCATCCTCCTCCTGATATGGAAGATCAAACCAACGGCATTGGCATCTACTATGAGGACATTACTTTCCGGGACATCCTCTTTGATTCCAGCTATCAAGGGGGAGGACTACTCATCTTAGATTCAGCCAGAATTCGCGTAGATAACTGCTTCTTCCTCCACTTCAGCACCAATGGAATCCTAGTCGAAAGAGGCCACGAGACTTTCATATCGGGCTGTTTTCTTGGCCAGCACTCAACCACAGGCGGAGACACAGGTGAAAGAAACTTCTCAGGCACGGCCATAGACCTTGCCAGCACCGATAATGCGGTCACTGATGTTGCCATTTTCTCGGCAGCCACTGGAATCATTCTCAGAGGTCAAGCTAACATTGTTACAGGAGTACATTGCTATAATAAGGCTACAGATTTTGATGGAATTGGGATTCTAGTAAAGTCAGCACAAACAAGGATTGATAGTTGTTACATCGATTATAATAGTATAGTCCTGGAAGACCCTAATCAAGTTCTTGTTTCCAATGGCTACTTTCTTGGAGATGGTAACATTGTGTTGAGATCAATGAAGGGACAAATTTCAGGGCTAAACATCATCAACAACATATTCTGTGGCAACCCGAGTAAAATGAATCCAACAGTGAAATTGGAGGGGGAATTTGAGGGAATTGATCAAGTTGTGATTGACCATAACTTGGTGAATGGAATGAGTTTGAGATCAACTGTAGGGAAGTTGGCAGCGGCTGGAAATGGGGTTCAGTGGGTGGTTGATTTCTCCTCTGTTTTGGTGTTTCCGAACAGGATAAATCATGTTTATTACTCATTTTATAGCAGAGGGGTAAATCCCGTTGGATTTCCAGCACATTTTGTGACTAATGTATCCAACAATGTTGTGGTTTTAGAGAGCGAAAAAGCATTTGAAGGGGTGGTTTCTGTTCTTGTTGATCAGCATAACATGGTGGGAGAGAGAAACTTATTCATGTAAAGGACAATTTGTTCTCTCGAAAACAGAATACTAGAGAAATTTCACAGCTTTAACCTATTTAAACCCTTAATATTAATGGATTAATCTTTCAATTATTTATTTATTTGTTTTCCTTTTGAATCACTTGCATGCTTTAAACAACTGAAATATCAAGCAAGTAGTTATCAGATGAAAATGAAATAACCAAAAAATACAACTTTCCCATAAAAGAAAGAAACAAAAAGTGATTCCTTGTAATAGAACTCCATTCTCTGGGCTGCAGAGGTGTAGATTTTCAAGCTATTTTTACAACAATTGAACTATTTCACAGAGGGACAGATAATGGATACCTACAAAAACAACTACACAGAAAGAAGTTCGATTCAAGAAAACCTAATAACTTAAAAAAGATCTAAAAGGTTTACAATTCCATAGATCTGAGTTCCTAAAAGGCCACTTCTAACATCAACCACTGACATCTCCAACAGTTTACAGAGGTTGACCTTACGGAATATCAAACAAAACCGAAACAAACAAAAAAAAAATTTTTAATAAGGGTTGAAAGGTATATAAACAATCAGAATAGCACAACTCTGCCACATCAAAGGTTGTAACTCAAACTTCACACTCCATATTCAGCCTAAATTGATGGTCAACTCCTCACGAAAGTAACATTCCCTTTCAAATCAGAGATGATAATAAGATAGGTTATTCTTCCTCCTCATCATCTTCATCGTAGTACTCATTATCTGTGCTATCATAGTAATAATACTCATCATCATCATCCTCATCCTCATCTTCTTTATCATATATCAGTCCCCGTATGTTTTTTGTCCTGATTTGTTCTTGAATTCTGTCTCTGATTGCAGTTCCCTGGACAAAAGCAAATTTTTTCATGAGTAATGGCACATTTGAATCTTTAAAGCCCAATCAACCGCTGTTAATTGATATTTGATTTTCATCAACTGCATAGTGGTTTTCGTTAGACTAAGACACCAGGTTATTATTGTACAGATTTTTATATTTGGTGTCTCATAGAAAATGGATAAGAGATAGGCAACTACCATTCTGTGGCAACGTTCTTCAAACATCTCAAGAAATCCAGCAACCATTCGATCAGCATTTTCCACCCAAATATTACGATGCTTTCTCACTGTTTCTATCTACAAAAGGGCAAAGCAAATAATAAATATGATATAAAAAGTTAGCACTTTGAAGATATGCCTTTTACATTCAAGTCACCAAAATGTAGGAAACAAAAGAATTTAAGAAAGGCAAGAAAGGAAAAACAACAGCAAATGAGTTATAATACTACAATGCCTGCAAAAACTCTAAGCAAAGAGTAACATGTTTAATGTCTTTTTCTTCTCAGTCTTTGTTGCATCAAATTGCATAGTCCTTCCTACTCTTAAATAAGTATCATTTTAGAGAATTTATTTTACCCACATAACTTTAGAATAACAAAAGGATATTTATGAACTTTCTTTCAACTTTATAATTGTTCATTTATTGCTGCACTGCAGACTATAGACTATACAATTTTCCATGCAAAAATTCCAAGCAAGGATTTGGGGAAAGATTAACGATAAAATTAGTAAGGGGAGGAACAACTTTTATTAAACCAAAGAACAGGTGAGACAGGCCTTTCGAGTTATAGTTCAGCCAATTAATGCCTTTCTTGATCTGTGGGAGAAATCTTACAGTGACAATTAGAACGAAGGTAGTAAGTAATAAATAAAAATGCAAAGATTAAATTTTATGTTGATCTTAGAAAAAAAATAGAGAAAGAGAGCTAATTTTTTACATAATTATTTCAAATCTAATTTAAACCTCAAACTCCAATTCAAATTACAAAAGCTTACACAAGCTTCATCTTAAATTCACTGCAAAAGAGATTCACATTGTGAGGAGCAGGAGACAGGCATTAGTCCTCCTGAGTATAAACTTAGATGACATCATGACTGCTTATCATAGCACAACTTAATTATGTATAATGCATTCCATATTCTGTATGGGTGACCTCCAAAGTAAACAAGAGGATAACATAACACAATACAATTCTAAAAGCATGAATTTGGAAAAACAAAGTTTCATGTTCAACTAAAATAATTGGGTTAACTAAGAAATAGCACCAAAAATCATGTTTAATCTCATCACATCATCACCACAAACAAACAGATTATATTGGTGTATACAGGTGAACTTGCTTACCTTCTCTTCCACTTTTTCTTGTTGCTTCTTCACTTTTTCATGCAACTTCTTTAACCCCCTATTCACCCTCAACCTTTTTTCCTTCAACATAAAGAAGAAGTCAATGCCTAGCAACACAAAGAAGTGCAGCAAGTTGAAAATGATATAAATGTTCAAGAATATCATAACAACTAAACAAGTCAAATTATACCTTAACATAGCTAACACCAAGTTCCTTTCTTGAGTATCCACGATCCAAGTTGCGCATCACATATTCATTATAATCTTTCACAATTCTCATTATTATATCTGATGTAGAAATTCCTTCAGTTCGCTTTGTCTCTTTAAACTTCCCAATGGCCTTAACCTAAAGGAAAAATTTAAACATTAGAGATATCCTCAACGAATCACCCATAGCTTCAAGATTTACATCCACAAAAAAGGAAAATATAAATTGAAACAAACTAGAAATGTAAAAATTAAAAAATTTGAAAAGAAGGCCAAGATATGGGAACCATCCAAAAGAGCACACCAGAAAGGGAAAAAGAAAACTGCAGTACTTCTGATGATCTGTGCATCTCAAATTCAAATAAGTTTCAACTTACAAATTCATAAACATCATTGCCAGCACCAGTTGCATCAGCATAACTGAGACATTAAGAGAGGAAATTAACATACCAGGTGACAAAATAACCCCAAATTAAACCAGCGAAATGACTTAACTCATTTATTTTTAAGTTTCAAAATATGAGTTCCTATTCTTCTGTCCTCATTGCAATAAAACCGAGTTTATCCATTTATTGTTGATTTTTTGACAGTAAAACTCATTCCAGGCTCTCTGGCACAACTTCACGGACAATCAAACGACCTTTGTTATAACAGGCAAACAAAATAGAGGAGACCAGAAAAATAAATTGATTTCCTTGCTTGAACAGAAGAGCTCAATAAAGGGCATGAACCTTTAAGGTAATTACATCAAAGTAATTTCCAGTTCATTACACTTACGGGAGAGAATCATGTGCAACATAGTCAATCTTATGTTTGTCAAGGAACTCTTGAGTAACCACCCATGGTGCATCTGGAATAACTTCATCAACCCACCTGCACAGCCAACCAAATAAAACAGAAGCAGAAAATCACAAACAGGTGAAATTTTTCATATTTAATTGTAATAACCAAACTAACTTAATAGGTGCACTTGAATACAAACTATGTTGCCCTATAAGCTATAGCTAAAGCAAACATGACGACATGAGTATATTGAGAGTCAACTTCAATACAAAATAAGTTGAAAAAGATTTCTAGAATAGGAACAAACATCAGATTAAGCTCAATGTATGGAGGTAAAGCTCAATTTTTAAGATTATCCCATAAAATGCATCTTTTACAGCTTGAGATCATTTGGGCCAACAAAACTCCACCACTATCACCTCAGCAACTAATCATATTCACACATAGACGTCAAATCGCCACATGGACATGAAACTTGGAGTGCAGAATTTAAACATACTTGCAATGCCTAAGAGATTCATAGCGCTCCTGGTCAGTCATGACAGTTTTACCCTTTAGCTTGTGTGTGGTTTCATCATTGCAGCATCCAACAAGAAGATATGTGTTTGGAAACCTAAAAGAAACCATTGTCATCATTTCACCTGACAGAAATGGGCAAATCATACTGAAATATGTACCAAATAATGGAATGGAAAGATAGTAAGATGCTACATAACTTCAACTCAGTGGAATCACAATTGCAGTTGGAAAAATTTAGAGGACTGACAACAGAATAAAGGAGAAAAATATGAAATCCAAGCTTCCATATTTTAGCAATCTGTCCGTTAAGAATATTACCACATAAAGCCTACAAATTAGTAAGTTTCCCAAATAAACAGAAATATACCATATGAATGATCAGAACATTCAAATGAGAATATTCATGATAGGACTAATATTTAGAAGAAAAAGGAGAGAGAAAAAGCAACCTAATTAAGCTTCATTTGTCTCTAAGCTCATAAAAATTACCTTTTAGTTGTGCATTTCAGTATTAGCAATGTAAATTTTGGTTTTCAAAGTTTTACAGGGAGTTCTAATTTGCAATGAAAATCAATAAAACAGTCGTACGGACTAATTGAAGATGTTGAAGCTAAAGTCATTCCATCACGATTTACATTCAGATATCTGAAACTTCTGAGGACAAGGAATTGACTAAACAAATGGATTAAGTAAAGGCACTATCATGATAACGGATTCTCATTCACGAGTCACAAGTTTCAAAAACATTTTGTTAAAAATCTTCCATTAAAAAAATATTTCATCTACTATTACATGAATTCCGTATCTCTTACAGAATTATAACATCCAAAGCCCCTTAATTCCAGAAAAATATTACTCTTAAATTCCAATTACACGATGAAAAGAAGCATAAAATGGCACGAAGAGAACAAATCCCAGTTACAAAAGGGCCAATCCCACATCATAAATCATTCCAAATAATCAAAACAAAAGAAAAAAGAAAAAAGAAAAAAAAAAAAGGTAGAACTCACAGATCAAAATCAAATACAATACTACACTCACGTCTTTTTGGCTTGTTCAAGGGAGCGAGCGTGTCCAAAGTGGAACAGATCCCAAATCCCGTCAGAGTAAACACGAACTGGCCGGTCCGTAGGTGGTTCAGAGGCCACTGTTGACGCTGAATTTTTGTTCTCAGCCTCCATCTTTTCCATCTCTCTGGTCTCGAGGGTGGTGTGTGAGAGACAGCAGGCAAGGAAAAAGAAAAGACGAAGAGAGGAAGAACGGCCCTTGGTTCGGGAAACGCGCAACTGCAAAAAATTTAACCGTACTTATTTTAATTGGAATTAAAATGGTCGGCACGGCACCGTTTCGAAAAGCATCCTCGTCTCAATAATTTAATTCCTTTTCATATATTTACATTAATCTTTCAGTTTCAAATTGTTAACTTACTGATATTTTTTGTTTTATAGCTCCCAATATCAATCTGAGCTAAATAGCTCACAATATCCCACTCCAATGTCATCTTGATCTTGAATCCATAATTGTGAAGTAAAACTCCTTATTCAATTTAAATTAGGAATTTCTTATACTATCTTCTATCGAAAAGTGTATTCTAAATATATATGAAATAGGATTAATGTATGTATACATTATAAATCTTCCTCTAAAAAATAATAAAATGGAATTAGTGTACTTATATACTATAAATATTCAGTAAAATAATAATAAAGTTCATAATAAAAGGGATTTGAAAAATGTTAACATACATTAACCTCCATCCGAAATTGAAATTAATGTCCATTTTAATCTAATAATTCATTTTTAAATTTCAAAATCAATTTGCTTAAAAAAATTTATCAAATTTAAGAAATAAGACATTCATTTTTAGATAATTGAACATTGAAAGATGAATTATTTAATTCCATATGAAGGAAGTACGATATGATGAAATGTTTAGATCATAACATTTTACTCATTGTATTTAATATTTTCATAATTATCAAATTTGTCGGTCTATTATAAAAAATAAATAAATAAATAAAATTATAGGACTTTATTTTTTAATATCTATGTTAATCATTTATTGACAGAATAAATTAAAATAACATAAACGTTTGATTTATTAAATAAGTTGTTCTTTGCAATTTATTTTAAATTAATTTACTGAGTACAATCCTTATTTGTATTTTTCATTATACATTTGTTATATTCTCTCGATTTGAAATTGAATTGAATGTCTACTTTTTAAATTTTGAATTATTTATAATTGAATGTTTGATTTATTAAATTAGTTAAATTTATACAATTAATAAACAAAAACAAAGAAAATCGAGAAGAAAAAAGGCAATCCGACCAAAGTTCTAAAAGTAGAAGGGTTCTTGACTTGACCCGTTTTTAAACTTCTGGAGGATGGATCACCAATTAAAAGGTTGGCCTTGAATGATAATAATCTTCGTTCTACGAAACTTCTCGAAGTGCGATATGGAATATTCTCGAAGTATCCTATCTTAGTAGTATAAAATTCGAGCTTTAATTTAGTTTGCATTGCCCTTTAAAAGACGCAGCAGAAAGAAAAGAAGATTGTGTAATTTCAAATCGGTATGAATTATTTTTAAGTTATTTAAGAACAAAAATGCCCTGAAGTCTGAACCGGATGAGAGGGGAGTTGTTTTTATTTGAATTTAAATGTTTTATTTTTAAAATTAATTAAAATTTTACAAACAAGTTAACATCTATACTATATTAATAATAAACTACCTCAAAATCTTTTTTAAAAAATTTATCAAAATCTTTTTGTTCATATGTGAACTACACGATGAGCAAATGTGATACAGAAAATGATTGCAAAGGAGAATTTTACAATACAATAAATATGACCACATAATTCTTCACTAATTGCAGATCTTTACTTCCTCATCTCATTTGAAAATCGAATGTCTCCTTTTATTTGATCCAAAGTTTAATAAGTCCTTATACAATGGTTAGTACAACATTGCATATTTAATCGTCGAAGGAGAGGTATAGAGAGACTTAAGGGATTGGAGGGATGGGCATAAAAATAATAATAATAATTACCTTTGTATTGCATACAAAATATTCTTATGGTTTTGCTCTTTTGGACTTATACCTCCCTCTTTGCTGCAGGGTTCTTTGTCTCCTCGCATTCTTGGATATCTCAGTTCAGCTACCTCAATCAAAGGTGTGTCTTTTCAAGAGTATTTTTGGAAATTAGGGATTCCATCATCTTTGCAGCCCATGTAGACAAGCAGACTCAGCACAAAAAAATCTCCAAATTTTTCTAAAATGAAACAAATATAGGTATGTCAAGTAATCTAATAAGCAGCATAAGGGTATTACACTACCATCCACCATAGAACCATATGAACCTTGAAAGCAAAATCAATATAACTTTTTTCGGACATATCTTCTGAAATTAGTCAATCATCATTCATGTGGCAGGTTGTCAAATGCTGTATAGAATCATATGAATGTACATTAATGATGGATTAGGCCTTTAGCACATCTATATTGCTTAAAAAGAGTGAAATATTCCAACAGAGAATGGCTTCTGCAGTTAGAGAAGTGTGCTTTAGGTTTTATGTGCCAGAGTACAGATGACACGAGAGCAGTGGCAAACCTGTATGCAGATCTATTCTTCTCATCAACTCTTCGAAATGCAGTTAATAAGTTCCAATTTTGTTAGCATGTCCTTCCTCATTCCCATCTTCAGATTCAGAAAGAAACTGCTGCTCCTCAGGGGGTCCACAAGTTTTGGGATATTGACCAAAATCAGTTTTCCTTGGTTTTGCAATTTCGATAAATATCATCCTACCATCGAAGTACTGATGAAAGAAAAAGGTTTACTACATTAGATACTTCTAGCAAAAGAAAACAGAACATGACACAGGTAACACCTTTTGGTCCATGCTATCTAGAGCAAGCAATGCACATTCTTGGGAGGTGTACTGAATGAATGCATATCCTTTTGACTTCTTTGTCACTTCATCCTTTACGAGATTGACTGCACTCAGAGCACAGGAAAAACTGAGAAAACTAGCAAACTAAAGAAGGTGTTCACCAGAAGAAAGAACGAAGAGAAAATAAAAACATGATATAAGAGGGAATGAATTATACCTTCAGCTATCTCTCCAAATCTTGAAAATTCCTTCTGCAAAATGCTTTCACTGGTGGAATAAGGTAAATCTGCAATGCGTGTTACAAAAAGCATGACTTTCAGGACAAGCATAAGAGTTCTACTGACCATAAAAATATCTTCCCTGGAGCAGAATAGACAGTTCTTCTGGTTTTTTCAAAATGAATATCAAGCGCACTCATAAGTCAATAAAAGGAAGGAGATGTCCAAGAAATAGACAAGCATTTGAAAGCAACTAGAATCATTTATTCCATAAAATTAAGATAAAGAAAGATATTGGTAGAAAATCAGTAGCATGACACTTGTCCGGTTAGGATTTTTCTTTTCTCCAGATAGTTGATCTTTATGAAAATTTTTAACTAAATTTGATGCAGAAATCTGCCAATCACCATGTAGAGTTTTTATCATTGTGTTTCCATGTGGAAACACAAAATAGTCTCCAACATCTACTAAATACAAGGATGCTAGAAAATGCCAATCTTTAAAAACTAGCAATAGTTGCATTTGGCCCAGGAGGTCAAAAAATGGCTGCGAACAGAATAGAGAGCCAAATGGTTTGAAGCCCCAGTGTTGGCCAAACTCTCTTCACCTGTTACAGTTCTTCCTGCTACCTTGACTTTCTCACCATCTTTTCCCTCACCCTCTAATAAAATGAGCATGCTATGTTCAGGCTTAATCAGGATAGCTATCAATCTCCTGAAAAGATCTAATAATTAACATTAACTAATCAAATAAATGTCCAAAGGATCATCAATTTCCCTGACCTCTTTAAAGAATCCTTCTTTTTGGAACAAACATACAGGGAGTGATAAAAGCATGTTAGGTGCCCATAATTTTCCATAGGTATATATGTTCGAGAATGAAAGTGCTCATATGAAACTGACAAATGGACTCTTGGCATTCTCTAGAAAGTTTTTCTCCAAGGACCAGTGTTGGATGCAGATTAGTTAACTTTGGACCTTAACAACAATGAGATTTATGCATTCTCTGTAGTGTTTTAATGATGCATTCTTGAACACTGATTCTGAGGTTTCAAGAATCTGAAAATTTTAAACACAGCCACAAAATCTTTTAAACTGTTGTGGGTTTTCCAATGTGTCTTCTGAAAGAACCTCTTGATAACTTTTGAACAACCTTTTGGGCATTCAAGGTGCTTGAATTTCTAGGAATTATCTTGTGTGTACTCCACAAATCCATTGATAAGGTGGCTGCTCCAGACCTTTACAGAAATAGGAGCTCAAGATAGTGAATGTAGACCGGATCAAGTCAACCCATGTCTCTTGTGTATTTCATCTCTCTACTTGTCTTAAGGTCTGCTTCTAGGTTTTTTAGTATAAATCAAGCACAATCAGTATGACCTAGATTTTTTTAATCTCCAGGTAAACATATCCTATTCACTTAGACAAGTAATTGACATAAAATTTATTGCCATCACCATACCTTGTATTATATCTTTAAATTGAAATAATGAAACTTTTTAAGAGGGAATCGTCTTTCAAGTTTTGAGACAGTCAAACATAGAAAAAATAATTCACCCTCTTTTAGGGTTTTCCATATTTGTCAGCCTTGATTTTTGGTTCATAGATGCAGATTCAATTGCATACATCTTAGAATTCTCAAAGTAGTCTCATTTTCTCCATAATCTTCTTTCCCTTGGCAACTAAACTGTGCATCTGAAACCAAATTCTTAGTTCCTTCAACGGCTGAGCACCTCACTTACTGCCTTTCTCACATTCTAGCCTTATTGGGAGGTTGGACATATGGGAAGCCAATTGGAAAAAGAAACGATTTCTTTTTATTTTTTCATGAAAGACCTACTCAAGAAAACATCAGGAAGCCAAGGTTTTCCAACAAGTTTCTCTGATCTAAGCATCTGGTGAAAAGTAATAATCAATGAAAATTAAGGACATTAGCTTCATTATAAGAAAAACCATATTTTGTTTCACTTTGGTTCAATTAAGTTTTTGGGTTTTAACCAAATAATGCACACTCCTAACATTATTTACTTGGGAGAAAAAAAAAATCGAGGATAGTTATTGAGGAGTCCTGAATGTTGCTTATACAAGTTCTGCAAATACATGGGATAATACGGTCGCACAAATTAAGTAAAACTTTCTGTGCTTTTTAACTATTGCTGAGAGTTCCCTTTCAAGATTTCATGTATTATACATCTCATCAAAACAATAAGACAAAGAAAAAAAGTTTATCCATTCCAGATGCCAAACAATCCTTTCCTCCCACTGATGCAGATGCAAATTAAAGTTGCTTCACATGTTAGTTTCATAGTTAAAAAGGTCATTTTGAATCAGAATTTGGCCCTTATCCAAGATAATCATTAATCCGGAATCAGAAGATTATCAATCAACAAATGTTCCTTGATGGACATAAAAAAACTAACAAGGAAACAATTCTAAGAAGAAACCCAAATTTTTTTTTTCGACCAAAAAAAAAAAACTTTTCTTTAAATGATTCCACTTCAATCCTTTCAATCCCCATCCTAAATCCGAAATAGAATAAAAAAATTGAAAACCCTAACAGTTTTCAACCAGTAGTTATTCAAACTGAAATATCTAACACACCCAAATAAAGAATTTTACTCACACATAGAGCACCAGCATACAATGAGCTATCTATTACAGAAATAATTCATATATCGCGAAACATTAGTTAAAATCAAAGCCAAAGAAACCAAATGAATAAGATAGCCAAATATGATACTAGAATGAAAGAAACCTAACTAACTTACTTTTCACCATAATCTTGCTTGCCAGAGGATACTTGAAGAGTGAAGAATTAATAACCTTTAAGGGGGGGAGCAGTTTTGAATTTCCAAAAGATGATAGTTTTATGGAGAACATTCGAGTCGAACCCCGTGGAGAAAGATTCAAAATGGAAACCATGAGCATTCAGCGCGAGATTGGAGTAGATGGCTGCTTATAGTTTCTTTTTCCCTTTCTGGACTTCCCATCTTTGGCTGTATATTTTTAGATAGTAATTTTTTATATATTGATATGTTTATATACAAATGAATAATTAACTATAAGCAAATTTGATTATTTATTTTTATTTGTAATACTCAAATAAAATTACATTAAAAGTAATTAATCACATCCATTACAAAGGAAACAATTTGGTACCCTTATATGAAATGACTGAGTAGTTAAGTTTTTAATCTTTTTATGCTCCTAATCTTTCTCTATTATCCAATATAGATCATTTATAGTTATTTTTATCAATATTAAGGTAAATTTTCCAAATGATGCTATAGGAGAAAAATATTGAAAATATTAAGAAAGAGAAAAATATTTTACGATGAGGGAAAAAGTCTGAATAATATAAAACATAATGGATAAAAATTGTAAAAAATGACTTATCCGAATGAAAAAATTGAATAAATGACCTATCATTGCTTAAAACATCTAAACTTCTAAGACCTTCGAATTTCAAAAAGTATATTAAACTTGAATGGTGCTTGAGTTTCAACATAAATTATTATTATTAAAAATTAACACAATCTCTATTCCACAATATAAGCATTCATCGTCATTTCACATGAATTAATTAATTTTAAATGTAATTATAATATGTCAAAAATATCATTTCTCTCTCTCATTAATTTCTACATCTTTTTCTTCGCAATATATAAAACATTAATATTACAAAAACAATTTAATTGTGTATAAATAAAACACATTTAAACAACTTATATTTTGAGATTCATTGAGAAAAATTGAATCTATAATATTAGGACAAAAGGAGAATATATAATTTTCTTATCGATATTAAATTGTTATCAACACGAGTTAATTATGGATATAAACCAAATATAAGTCTAACTGTAAATTTAAAAAACTCAAGTATGAGCTTGGCTTCTAAATTATTTCCAAGGTTTGGACTTCATGACATACGACTGAGTGCAATAAATATAAAAAAAAAGCTCAATTTCATCCAAGATTAGATAGAAGTTCAAAATTGGATTTGAGTTCAATCTCATGTAGATCGATTCCAATAAAAATAAAACTATTTCAATATAACAATAATAATACATCCAATTATAATAACTTGACATGCTTTGAGAGTCATTTAATCCAAACCATAGCCAAGAGAGGTTAGCACAAGATGAAGAAAAACTCAAACAATTAGGACACGACAAGGGATCAATTTTATTGTCTAATTTTTAGTATTTATATAAATATATATATATATATATTGAAACTAAAATGTCGTTATTGTCCTTTACTATATCACAATGAATGCATTGAGTTTAGAAATTAAAGTAGTACAAGATACATCACTTTAATCTAAATATTATAAAAAAATAATAATAATTTTACTAATTTTATAATTTGAATATAGTTGACTTGACTAATCATCGCTAAGACAAACCAAATTAGTAGAATCAAGTTTGATGTATTCTTGAATTACATTATCTCATTCACACCCATAATGAAAATAATTCTTCAATCTTATTTGATTATTTATTTATTTTTTGATTTGTTTACTCTCCTAACTCTTTTTTTTTTTTTTTTGGGAATAAATAAATATTAAATTGAAATCCATACATTGTTGATCACAAATGATTTCACATAATAAACCCTCCTTTTCTTTGATTTTTTTTTTTTTTATTATCAAAAAACTTTTTATCATGTCAACGCACATTAATCTTGATATAATTGACTAATGAATCTCTGAATTTTTTCTTCTATTATTATTATTATTATTATTTGGGGCCATGATAAATTAATAAATGTAATCCAATGTGTACAAGATATATCTTGCAATTGGAATCTGTCATCTCCAAATTTCTGTGGTCAAAGATTTACTTTGAAAGGATATCGTTATATCGTTAAAAAACTTCCACCCTTTCCAATTATCCCAGTTGCCATGATCAGTGTTTCTGGACTTTGTCAAAAGCGTTTATAATCATTATAATGATGATTGTCCAATCTGTTCCTCAAAAATGTATGTCATTACGTGACGAAGAAGACCACGGACAATGCAAGAAGATAGAGAGAGACAAACAGTCGTGAACCATTTTGAGTTTTACCTCCTAGAATCTTTTAAGCGGGAGAGAAATACATATCATTTATATGTACATATATATATATATATATTTATATTTATATGAAAATGTTATTGCACATACTAACAGCAACCGTTAGTCAATTATCTTTTTTTTCTTAAAACAATTAATTAAAATTTAATCATGTACTCTTAGGTTTAGTTTATCCTTTTAGGGTTCAGTTTATAAATAATATTTGAAAAAATAATTTTTTATAGAAGAATTTTATTTTTCTTAATAACTAACCGTTAACTTTGATCGTTAATTGATTAATGGTTGCATTTGTTATTGTATGCAATGTTGCACACACTAACATTACTCTATACATATACATATATATATATATATATATATATATATAAATATATATAGGAAGATTGGTATTTTTGAGCCTTCACCTTTTTCGTTTTTACAAGTCT
>JAOXNR010000001.1:125472-153996 GCA_028571225.1 Parsonsia alboflavescens | reverse complement strand
TATATTTTATATTTTATATTTTATCTTAATTAATGAAAAGGAAAGTCAGTTAAAATGACAAATGGAGTATGATGTAATAAAACCTCTATTCTTACTTCGGAATCCATAGGGTCACCCAATGCAAGGAGAGAAAACTCTGCATCTAATATTTGATGACGAGACTCTCTCGCAAATTCTCCCACCAAGATTTCAGTCCATTTTCCTATTGACTTTTCTCCTAAAATTTCTTCCTCCTTTTGTATGACTTCTCCTGATCAATTAACCAAGAAATATTATGAGATCAACTTCATATACAACTCCTAATGAAAGCTCTTTTATCTCCAAGTGATCCCTAAGAAAGAACCAGAAGCAGTAGCAATTGGAACAACTGCATGTGAAAAAACACTAGAACATTCTGCTACAATATATATTAACCTCGTATTGATTAAATCATAAATGAGTTTACCTTGAAGTTGGTCGTAAGTAGAACTACATATATCTGGGTTTGGCCCGTTAGGGCTTATTAAATAAGAGATCTCCCAAGTAAATTTCATCCGAGGACTTCTATATGGATTTCAAAGACAATGTCAGAGATCACCAATCACAAATTTATTCACAACCAAAGAAGCAAATGAACAAAGAAGAAATACAAACAAGTCCATCACCCTATTTTCCAAGTCCATCGAACCTTGAAAAGGAAAATCGGATCTTCTTAAACAAATCTGAAGTTAGTGCATGTGAAATTAAGCAAATATATATAAATTTGAGATATACAAAAAAAAAATTTGAAAATCAAGCAAAAGCCGAACTTACTTACCTCTTCGTTGAAGAAAAATTTGGCAGCAAAGTGACGGTCCTCTAATCCATCGACACGTTCCAGGCGTGGCAAATGGAGAGGTCCTAAAGATAATCTCTCTACCACTGGACATTCTTCAATCGCTACCTTCCCAAGTGATGGAAATTCCAGAGGATTGCTGATGGGGCCAAATGTTCATATCTTTGGTAGTCTGTTGAGAGTTAGATCCCCCAATTGAAGAGAAATAATTAGAGTTGTTGGTGCCTCCTCATGATGAGAATCTTGATCATCTTCCTGCAGCTTGCCTGTGGTTATCACTTCTTCTAACTCCTCACATTCTACCAACTCCAGAGATCTTAAGTTATAAGGAAGAGAAAATGAGTTTTTCATTTTATGACACAGTCCAACATTCAACGTTAGAAGATTGCAAAAGTTTCCTGTCGAATTTTGGCTACATATTCTTGCAATGTTGAGCTTCTCAAGGATTGGATCCCTCGGTTCAGGGCATAGAACCTGTAATAATAATAAAGGAAACGAAATTATCGTATTATCTTATTAATGTTGTTAATAATGGAGAAGGGATTAAATACGGAAGCAAAAAGAAATTACTCCTTAAAACAAGTTTAAAAAGAAAAACCCACAAATCTTGTAAAATAAAAATTTCCAATAAAGTCTTCGTAAAACTAAAGATAATGTCCCTACAGCTAAATAATTTTTAAGAAAAAAATATTATAATCATAATATATAGGAAAATGTGATAGAGTTATGTGCACTATATGGATTTACAAGAGCAACCGCGTTTATTCACGCAGGAGTTAGGATCTCCGGTTATACCAATTGTTCGTATCATTTTCGATTACACTAATAAAAATTTAATATGTATCCCTGAAAAGATAAGGTTCCCAAGATTTAATTTATCTTTTTAGATTTTAATATTAAAATATATTAAAAGATAATAACTAAAAATTCTAAATAAGATTTTTATTAATATTTTATTAATGTAACGGGAGTGACGTATAGATGTATAGTAAGAGATCCATACCTTTCACATGGGTGCACACTAATAAAAACGATTTCTTAATAAAGAATTAATTAGTTGTAGCTAATTATAATTCTAATAAATTTTAAAAATATGAACTTCACTAATGAAATAAATGGGTGATGATATAATTTGAGTCCTTACCTCATCTCTATTCAACCAGACATTTCCATTTGAAGAATTTATTATTTGAATAAAATCATATATAAACGAGACATTCAATTTAAAATAAAGGGAGTATATAATTTGAGTACGTGCTTTCTCTCCAAACCTATTCGTCAAGACAATCCTATTTAAAATGAAAATTTTATTATTCTAATAAAATCATACTTCCTCTTTTTTAAAAGAGATGCCATTCTGGCTAAAAATTTTTGTTTTACAATAGATGTCACTCCCTAATTCTGAAGAGAATTTTTTGTCATTTTAATTTCTATTTCCCAAGAAGCATTTGATACAAAATCTTCAATCTTATCCTTCTAATCAAATTAAATCCTACATTAAAGTTAATTTTGATATAAGTTTTAGTTAATGTAAGGTATATTTTACTTCAAAAAGATACTCCTCCCAAAACCCAAAATATAAGTCGTTTAAGAGTATTTGATTTATCCATAATATAAGTTGTCTTACAATTATTAACGTATTATAATTTCATTCTTACCCTCCATCGATATACCTATTCACATATGGTAAAGAAAAAGAGTGTACTTATTAATTAGATAGAAAAGGAGTAATTTTTTCACAATATGACTACATTTAAGACTTCTTTACCCATGTCAAATAGCAACCAACAAATTATATCGTAAGATAGAATCGTAATACAGAGCCAGTATTAACTATTAAAACTATAGTCAGCTATTGCCTTGGTTATTTTTCTACAATCATAAACATCATCAAATTTAAAAAGGAAAGGTGTACCTTTCCACTAATAAAGAATTCGTTGGTGCCACAGACTTCATGAACAATTAATGTCTCGTGCGACCTGAGACATATAGGTGTGTCAGGGAAGGGAATTCTGGATGGCCTGGGAGGTCTCTAAAACCATGGATGTTTGGTAAATCTGTGAGATGCAAAAGCTCCAGTCGAGTAAATGGGGTTATAGTGGTATTGATTTTTGAAGTTTCTTGTGCATCTTCCTCGATGTCCCTTCCAAGTACTTGTTCCAACAATGAGCAATTTCTTATCGTCAGATCTCTCGGGCATGGAAAACTACTAAGAAGGGTAGAATGAGAGAAAAAGCTTTTGAAATTATGAATGGATTCAATGGTCAATGGGCCAAGGGCGGTGCCAAAGTTGACGTTAGAGAGTGGAGAGAAGATCAGGTGGAGCTTTAATCTGTTGTCTTCAACCTGTAGAGCATAAAACAAACAACATAAAAAGAATATAAAGAGATACTATAGTATTTCTTAAAATGTTTGTTTTTTTTTTTTTTTTTTCAAATTTAATACATCTATCCATCTCAATATAAGTCCTTTGCTACTATTTGACATATTAAAAACTTTCAAATGCAGTTATATTACGTAAAAAAAATACTACCATTTTTCTCTCTAATTAATAATTACAAATATCTTTTTTAATTTATAATAAATAAAAGAGAATATTAATGGAACGTATGATCTCTATTCCTCCGGCCTCATCCTATTTTAAGATCTCCATCATCACTGGACAATTTGATACTTCAAGTTTTCTATCTGCCACTGACAAAGGAAATAGATATAAGAGCTCTGAAAGGTTATGCAGTCTTATCTCTTCAAGTGCCTCAAAAGATCCTGCTGCTGGTGAAGTACCATTATAAATCTCTTGCAAACTACAAGAATTTTCAATGTCTAGAATCTCCAAGATAGGGAAGACAGCAATCATATACTGAATGCATGATGACTCAAATATTGTACATCAGTAAAATTAGAGAGCTTGAAATGCTTCAAGTTTTGATATCCTGACCGACCTATAATCTCCACAACAAAGCCGTTGGACCCTTCATGATTTTGATATGCAGCATCATCCCTTGCCAAGTCATATAACCAATCCTCCGATATCACTCTCTTCTTGATCAACCACCACCTGCATAGCTTTCTGGAAAAACAATTCGTCAAAAATTCTTACTTTTTGGGAATTACATTTGTAGAATACTCTTTCAGCCGTAGCACCCAATTAGGTTTCCTTTCAGGAACAGCATCAGGAGAAGATATTGCCATACGTAGAGTGGTTAAATTACTCAATGAATCCAATTCAACAAGGCTTGCATCATTAGTATTGGTTATCATTTTGTTGTCAAGATCCTCCCGATCCCAGAAGCTATCTGCAATGACCAATTCCTCCAATCGAACAAGCCCCGATGAAACACCGAATGCTATTCATGTTCTACCCAGAGTAATATCCAGCTTCCTCAGTTTCTTCAGGCCTCCCATCTCTCTTGGCAACACCTCTAAGACACAAAATGAAAAACTAAGGATTTCTAGATTATGAGCTCTCCAAGTCCAATCACAGATGTATTCTCCAACGTACAATAACAAAGATACAATACCTTAAAACTTTTTAGCACTTTTATAGATGGAGTACTGATTAATTCTGCAAGGATCTAAAACTTTCAGCTGTCCCAGGACACTAAAGAAATTCTCTGCTAAAACTGTGAAACTGCAATTAATATCAAGGAGTTCAAGCCTGGGGAAATCTATACAGTCTGTAGCAATCATAATTTCTTCAGAGAATGTCAGAGAGATGCAAGTGTAATTACCATAAGTCTTCCTTTCCAGTTGGCCATTCCCTTATTCCATGATCAATCTTGAATACAAATTTTTCCTCAGATGCATTAAACTTGGCTGCCTAAGATGTTAATCCATATGCCCATGTCACGAACAACATCATGCATTTTGACATGGTGCAGATTGCCACTATTCCCTATGAGTAAGGAACTAGAGATAAGGTTCTCAACAATAGTTTCTACCCGATTTCTTGCTTGCCCCAAATTCTCTATTCCCGAAAATATTTCTAGCCCAATTCCATATCTGAACAATGTTTTATAGTAGAATCTTCTGTATAGTGGAGCAGGGGACACGCCACTTGGACAACACTTGGGTACCTGTGAGTTTAATGGATTTTTTCAGTTGTCTTCATGGATTCTTTGCTCAATGTATATTGGAGCAGGGACACCACTTGGACAGGCAGCTTCCCTGAACTTTTGCTGCATCCTCAAAAATCCTATTGCTCTTCCTCAGTACGTCCTCTGTTTCACTCAGCCAAGACCCAACCTCAGGTCGGAAAACTTCCAATTGCCTTGTTGCTTCAGTAACATCTTGCTCTGCGCTCTCTTTTCTAGTATTCAGACCCGGAACTTTATCGGCAAGTCTTTCAACCTTGCAGAAATAGCAACAGAGATAATTCGCTTGATCCTTCACCGCATCCCACAAGCGATCAGCAAGTTTATCAATAACTTTTTGGAGCAGAGAATCAGCAGCCATTTTTTTCACCCTTGAAAATCTGTGGATCTGGGAATGAATGAACTTTAGAACTAGTTGTGAGATATTTTATAATGGGAACAAGAAGGTAAAGGATCTTTGAATGAACGAATCTAAAGCAAAGAATCACATTCTGTGGATGGCTTAAAAAAACTCTCACCATTTTTTTTTCTTTTTTCTTTTGCACAAAAGCTATGTGAAACATATACCTCATAGTCGCAGATTATGCATTAGATCGCAATATTTTTCACTAAGTCCATCTCTCAATTGTTTAGCTTCTAAGAGATTTTTAGTGGCAGGCTGTATTTGGATAGAAATCCAATTTTTTAAATTTCAAAAGTGGTTTTTTTTCTTTTGAGAAAACTAAATGTTTTTTGCCAGAGTAACAGGAAGAAGAAAGAAAGGAGTAAACAGTCTGTGAGAAGGCGGGGAGTTGATCAAAATGGCACGTACCTTTAACCGGCCAAACGAAAGCCTAATAGCCCAATCACAGAGAAATTCCAACTAGACTTCGAATTGCCTTTCTTCAAACATCCACCAAAGTACTTGTAGTATCCAGGCCACCGAAGCTTCACTTCACCTCACCATCATGAGACCAGGCAAATTTTATGCCTTAGACACCATTGATGGAGGAGCCATAATAGAAGCTCAAGCTCTGAACATTGCTTGAAGAAAAGAAGTACGTACACCCGGGAAACTCCCAATTTAGTAATTTTCAGCCCAGAAAGATGCTACACCTTGGGAGAGAAAGAAAGAAGAAACGGATTTGAAAGAAAAAAATAATTTTTTTTTTATGGGCAACAAGAATATAAGGAGCATAAAAAAGAAAGGAAAGAGGAAGAGAAAAGGAGGAAGAAAGAAAAAAAAGTTGAATGGGCTGAGGAACATCATCATTCTTGGTTAAAGGGAGAAAAAGGTTAAATTGTCATTACCGTTTCCCTGTGGAGATCGGATGTTCAATTATTTTCAGATTTTTGGATCTATCTGATCCCCTTTTTCTTTGCTAACCAAATAAATTTTTGGAACAATTTTTAGTTTTTAAAAATTGAGAAGGGAAAACAAGAACTGAATCTTCCACGCCAAAATGTACACGGGTTTTCTCAGATGAAATTAGATATCTCTATTACTTTAGTCCAATCTCTTGATCGCTAGTGCATCTCTGTTCCTACAAACATTACCAAAAGCTTTCCATTATACAAAGGAATTTTCTTTTAGGAAAACTACAAAACGCCCAGGGATCATCATATTGGGTCAATTGGTGGATACCAGTTGCATTCTCAAAATACATTCTTCCAAAGAGCATTAAATTTATCTTTGAAGAAAAATGTATCTAAAAATATGCTCATGTGGAAGATTATATTTACCTTAAACACAACGGCATCAAATTTTAGCATCAACAACATAGAGCAATTTAGAAGACAAAAAAAAAAGTAATAAGCCTTGCATTCATTGAACAGGATTCCAGAAAACCCCAAAAATCTGGTATCAGATTTACAACTGCAGTCGAACTTTCACAAGGAAATGTGGACATGGACTATTCTCACTCATTTCCCGTCAACCATAAAGGTCTTGAAAGAAGCTTGTGGTTTTTAACAAAATAGTTACAAAAGGTCCGGAGGGCAATAATTAACAACCCAAAATTTAAATCTTTAGAAGACCTGCAAGCCACCACCAGTTCTGTTCTTTAGAAACCTTGTACCTTGTGTACCAAATTCCCCCCTCACTGAAAACCCTCTATTTTTCAGTTCGCTGGGCTTTCAAAACCAAGTTAACAGTCTTCTAGTTTGATTCAAGATATAATATAGGTGACTAACTAGATATTGATACTTCCAATTTTTGCCACTAATCACTACAAGCTTCATAAGGAGTAAATCATTCTCAAACTCACTGTCGAATGTGATCTTCTGTCATCTACTATTTACCCTTCAAGATCACAAAAATTTAAGAGGCTTCTGATGGGTTTTTTTTCCAAATGCATCCAGAATAAAGAGTAGTCATATGGGAGATAAGGTGATACAATATAAGTTGCTCCAACATACCTTCATAATATTGCACCAGTCAAAAGAGTAGTTGCAGGCAAAAAGGGCTTCCAGTTAGTTCTGTATTTTGAGTGCCTTCCCCAATATTACAGAACAAAACAGTGTCTGCTCAGCCACAGGCTCACATGAAACATGACTTTTAGTAGCTGCAGACCTACCACTCTTTATAGAGGGTGTAGGGCAGAGAAGGTGAACTCTGATGATTATTGGCTTCAACAGTTTTTCTGACCAAAGATTGGTCTGACCAACTTTCGGCGCTTTCCCTGTTTATCCAATGGGGCCTTAAGTTCTTTTTTCTCTCCAGATTCACTATCCTCTTTCTTAACAGAATTACATTCCAGAATCTTGCCATCCAAACTTTTCTTCATTTCTCTTCGACGCTTAAATTCCACTATCCTCGTCTCTTTTGGTTTGTCATCAACCCCCACTTCAATTGCTGGATTAGTTTCCTTATTTATAGTCACCGACATAACCTTTGGTTGGCCACACACTATTTGAGACTCAAAGGAAATCTTCTGGTCATTTTTTTTCATTTCTTCCTCCTCATCACGCTGCCTAACTAATGAGTCAAACTTTCTCAAGTGTTTCATTCGAACATTATGATTCTGGTGCAACATATCCATGACCTCATCTACTGATGGTTCATCATAAAAGTAAGCACTCTCTTCATGTTCTCTCTGAGCATGTAGCTTCCGAGCTGATGTTAAGCGAGTAAAGACACTCCTCCTATGCTTCTCATGATCAGAAAACAGACCATCAGGAGTTCTGTAGTACTGACCATTATCATCAATCAAATCAGTACTATAGTTTCTTGAAAAGTCCAAGTGTTGATTTATTGAGTCCTTTTCTGGATAGCACATGTCAAACTCAGGTAAATTTGCATACGGCGACATGTGATTGCTGGCATACACTTCATCATTTTTTGACTGAAGAATGTGCTTCTTCGATACGCCACAAGGATGTCCATCAAATGCAAGATGATTGTCCCTGGTACCAAAGTATTCAGACTCCCTAGAAGAAACAGGACCGAGATCAGATGGAGAAAATTGGTAAGTTTTGTAGTCAGCAAAAGAAGGGGATTTCAAATCCATGCCATCAGCAATTTCATCAGGAGGGCAGCCACTGTAATCATGATAGTTAGGGAAGGATACTTTATTACTAAAACAAGAATCATTATATGTTTTTGAGCCTTCCACTTCAAAAGACTTGCCCTTTGACAAACCAAAGTTGTTCCCCCCAGACTGGTAATGGTGAGGAATAGGTTCTTTGGCTACCCTAACACCCTGATGAGATCCAAAAGGAAAATTGTGCACATGATGGGCACTGGGAACTTCAGATAAACTAGATCTTGTAACAACAGATTCATGATAGACTGAACTTGAAGTCTTGAGATTTTGTGATTCAGTGGTAAAGCCAGGAAACTGACCATCTGGAGAAGGCCTCGTATAGCATTCCAGTGAATTCTGACAAGGCTCATCAAAGCTATTGGACTTAGTTGACATGGTGGGCCTCTGAAGAGTTCCTACATTATTCCCATTAACTACAGAACAGGCCTTGCTCAGCCCAGCTATTTGTTTTTCTATCCTCAAATCATGCCCAGAAGACATATTTAAGGTGGCAGAACCATCATGCCCCTCCATATAATTTGATTTCACTAATTTATTCCTAGGAAATCTTTGTTCATCATATTTTCTTTCATGAGAGTCAAAAGGATTTGCAACTTTCCGAGACAGACTGCTTATTCCTTTACCATTCTCTGGATCATGTTGACTTATAAGTCTTTCATTTGTCAAAGGCCTTCTATGCCTAGCTGTTTCTCTCGCCATGTGAAGAGATGTTTCAATGCATTCAGATGGAAAATTAGGTGCAATGCCATCATTTATATGATGATTATGACCAACTTTACTATTCCTTAGAAACTCAGTATCATCAGTTATTTTCCCAGCTCTCTCAAAAAAGTAAGTGTCATGCTCATTACTAGTTACAGGCCGACGAGCAGTATGCAAGCCAAGTTTACTTGTCGTGACATCATTAATCAGGAACCTACCATCAACAGAGGCAAGTCTATCTGTACCATCAGAATATGGCCTTTCATCTGCTACTTTTGTTAAATTCAAAGCCCGTTCAGAAAATTTTGCAGCAAAAGCAGGTGGACTGTTAAGGATGTTCCAACCATCAACTCTATCCTCATCTCCGAAGTACCTGCCAGAAGGAGTTGGTATTCTTTCTTTATGCATTGGTACCTCCTTATAGTCAGTTCCAAAAGATAATGGAGAACCACGTGCTTCATCAGTTTCTAATCCTCCATAAGAGATCCTACTTTTTTTATGCAGAGATTTGTCAGCATGACCAGTCAAAAGTTCTTGACCAAATGACTTCAAATTTTCTTCATCTTCTACCCTATCCTCTAGGTAAAATCTCGAGTAATCTACTTCAGCACCTCTATCCTCTGTGTTCTCAAAGTACTCATTCATAACAGTTGGAGAGAATTTTTCCTTGATCTGTTCCATGCCTAACCCCTCTCTTATGGCAAACCTGCCATGATCAATTTGATTTCGAACCTTACTAGAAAACTGGCTTTCTTGTCTAGTTATTTGTCTGGGTGGTGCTGGTAGCTTGTCCTTGAGCTTTCTTGTACTGAATAACTGCAGAAGCCGGCGGACCTACAGTGAAACATAGGGACTAAGAAACCACAAATTATGAAACTAATTGTCTAATTTATTTTCCTCAAACTGTCTAATTTATTTTCCTCAAACAACTAACAAACTAAGAAATAACAAGTCTGACCTGATCTTCAGATAGACCAAACTTGAATTTCCTTGCAGAATAGTAATTCTCATGTATAGCACTCTGAAATTCATTTTCAGAAAGTGGACTACATAGCCAAATAGGTGTAAAGCATACCTGCATATAGCATAATAAGAGAACGAAAAATGGAAAAGCAGCATGCATCAATTAATGTCCACCTAGTATACTCTCGTCGAGCACCCCAAAAAAAAATTCAGAAGAAAAGAAAACTAAGGATAGTCAACTTACCTGGGCAGGGAATTGTTTTCCCCCAGATCTAAATGCATTTGGAAGAATATTCAATGCACCATCGGAAGTTGCCCTATAAACTCCAAACAGCTGTCTCTTCTCAAATTCAAATAAGAATAAAACCATCCCAGCTTTGACCTGGGCAACAAAGCCTGCCATGGATGATGGAAGAGCAAAAATTCTCCACTTAAAGCACTCCCTCTTTGTTTCCGCATTCGACATGAAGACTGCACCAAATTCAGGGATATTTCCAGGACCACTATTTTCTTCCTTTTTGTACTCCATTGAGAAGTCTGTTTTTTCCCAATCACATAAAGAAACTAAAGAGAGTAAAAGAATCCGTCTCCAGAAAAGCAAAAACAGGTGCAAAATAGTTGCCAAACAACATCAACAAACAATGTTTTAACCCCAAGAAGTATTGATGTCAAACTCCAACCTTACTATGTTTTAAAGGAGTTTAGTTCTTTCTCTCAGTACTTAGAAAACATATGTTACTATAGACCCAGCAAGTCTCAAGATTAAAAGCTCACTTTTCTCCAGTTCCTTACTAAACTTTAAATTTCTTAAAGCAAACACATATTGCAACCAACATTTTAAGATTCAAAATCCCTCCATTCCTTTTACGTTCCACCTACCTTTCCCAACAGCACCTCAATTTCTCGACCACAATCTCATTAGTTCTCAAAGTTCCACTTAAAAATGAGAAAGTAACATGTATGATTATCAATTCAACCACATATGCTTTGAGAAAGAACAAAAAGGGATGACTACCAATAAATGCTGATGGAATAAAAAAGATTCAAAAGTAAAAAGCATCATTAAAACTGTTAAAACCATGCATAATCATATCAGACATCAGAGAATAAGGAAAGGCTTCAACTATAGATCGCATCGAGCAAATTGAAACAATTACAAAGTCAAAACATGCCACAGGAAAAAGGAAAAAAAACCCAAACAATTAAAACATATCTTCACATTCACATGGCTCGAAAAGAATTCTATCAATGTACATACACACGCACAGCAATACAACTCAAAAGAAAATCGACATTGAATCATTTTCCCATAAACAGATACCTTTCAGACAAATCGTCCAGAATCCAGTTCGATGATCAGTATGAAGACTCGTGCAAATAAACACAGTTACCAGTAATTAAACCCTGAAATCTAATATATCATTAGCTTTCCACAAAAACTCAATCCAAAAGAATAATCCTTTCACCACCCAGTTTTTCCAAGAAAAACGATCAAAACAGATCTCGATTCCTATTATTCCAATAACAAGAAAACAAACAGTCACAAAAAATTTCAACCGTTCCTGACAGAATCATACCAGAAACAAAAGGAAAAAAGAATCTACACAACAACAATACAAAGAAAAAGAGAAGGTTATTGAGAGATATAGAAAGAGAAGGGATTTACCCTGATAGAGTGGTATGGGACTGCTTGTGTTTCGATTTTGATTTCAAGCCTTCGCAGTGGCAGTCGCCTTCCTCGCTTCCTAATATATAGAATTCTTAGTTTACTGTGAGGGGCGAGTTTTCCTTCCTTTTTTTTTTTTTCAGTAGAAATCGCTGTCAATGCAACGAGAACGTCCGCGCAGGAGATACGAGGGGTCCCCTGGAGTAAGTGGGCGTATACTTTATTATTTTAAAGGTGAGGATGAATCATTTATAAAGAAGGATAGTGGGCCACGTGGCGAAGGAGCATTATGGCTTATTTTGACACTTGAATGGAATCATAAGCAGATAATTCTTAAAATACTCTCTTATTTAAAATTACAATTCTTTTTCACAATATAAAGCAGTAATATTTTTAAAATAAATTTTAAAAAATACTATAAAACAATTTTTCTTATGAAATAGAACAATAACAACTGACCACTTATATTTTAAAAGGAGAAAATAAATGAATTACGATGTGAATTTTTATGGATAATGAGATTGAAGATAAATAATTGTGCAATAATTATAATTATTTTTGAATTGTTCCTTTGTTCAAATAAAAAAAATTCAAAATATATTTAATTTGAATTTATAAGTGATATACATAGCAATAAAACTCCAATTTTCTTATTTTATAATCATACCTCTAATTTACACATGTCCTTTGCATGACTTTTATAAGAAAAAAATATAATAATTTAATAATATATTTAAATATGATATGATGTGCAATTTAATTTATAGTTGATGGGCAAAACATGTACAACTCGAAAAACTTGATTTTTAAAATCTTAATTATTCTATCCGATTACATAAAGAATTTGACCCGACTCACATAAATGGATCAAAACCTCTAAAACTATAAATGACATGATCAAAAAGTGGTTGGTGGACATCTTTGTTGGTCATGACCATCGACCAATGAACCCCCGACCTACAAAACATGGTCTCTAACTCATGAATTGTAATCTTCGACTCATCTCAACAACTCACGATTCTCAACTTACTTGTTATAACCTTAAACCAACCTCTTTAGAGATCAAATGTCATTGAGGAGCTCAAGAACATAAGAATGGGGTCCTATTCTAGGTCATGGTTACTCTTAAAAGAGATATGCATGGCACAAATGCTCTTTTACTAGAAAAATCCATGATTTCATGAATGATTGACTAGATATTATCTTGCAATCAATACCATTGGTCTACATCACATATTTGAGATCAACTTAAATAAGGTAATTTTACCTAAAAAGGGATTTGATTCCTACATTGATTGCACTTGGATCGAATTCATTAAATTTTATCTTCTTCTTTTTTTCTAATTCCAATAAACGTGAATTGACTTTGACATCAAAATTATATATAAAATAACAATTTACGCTGATGATTCTGATTTTCTAGTTGTTCTTGCAGATGCTGTGAAAGTTGAGGTGACTTGGGATTCATTTTAAGGTCCATCAATAGTTGTCTAAATACTAATAAATAAATTGTAGAAGTTATATATTTTAATGATATTTAATAATTAATATGTTTCAATTAATTAAATTAAATTTTATTTTATACAAATTAGTTAGAAAAATGAATATTATAAATTGAAAATACTACTGCCATTTCAAATGAAAATCTTTAAAAGTTTTTTTTTTGTTTAATAAAAATCAACTCTTGGATAATACAAAATATTATAAAAAATATTGAACACTTTAAATACATACATATATAAATATACGAATTTGTTAAGGCGCGCGCTCCAACTGTTATCGTAACGGAATTCTTGCTTTGCTTGGTTGGCTGCATGAGCGCTGTAGCAACAATTTCGTTACGGTAACGGTTAGAGCGCGCATTAGCAAAACCATATAAATATAAATATAAATATAAATATATATATATATATATATATATATAAAATGTAAATAATATGCTATTGGAATTTTTGAAAAAATTATACTTCCTTCCTCTGGAATTGAGTGTCTCATTTTTCATTTTGAATTATTCAGAATTAAATGTGCTATTTCTCAATTTAGTAAAAATTTTATTAGGAAAAGTCATGTTTAAATTAAATAAGTCAAACTTATTTCCTAAATTGCGAATAAGTCAAAATCAAATAAAATAGATAATAAGAAGCCAGAAATAAGAATTCCACGGTTGAAAATTCAATTAATATTATTAAAAAATTCAATTTATACATTTATTTTAGGAATTCTATTTAATTTTGAATTTTGAAGATTTCCTTATATTAATAATTTAATAGATTCTACCGAGCTTGAAATAAGAAATCCCACCAA
This sequence comes from Parsonsia alboflavescens, assembly GCA_028571225.1. NCBI lineage: Eukaryota > Viridiplantae > Streptophyta > Magnoliopsida > Gentianales > Apocynaceae > Parsonsia > Parsonsia alboflavescens. The sequence continues at coordinate 139,929 of JAOXNR010000001.1, read as the reverse complement.
TGGCAAAATGCGAAAACGAAGAAAAAGGAAAGAAAATATCTTCACAAGGATAAAAAAATTCCAACGGAGAAAACTCTTCAGACGGATGTCTACATGATGTCTGTATGAAGTAAGAACGAACGTCTGCTGCAAGTGTATGGGAGATATTGTACAACATTTCATCTCACAATCGTATAGCCAAGTCTATGGACTTCTGTCTCTCAATGAGGATTGCTATTGGTTTTACCTCCGTGTGAGCAAAGCTTGTTCTTTTTGTTTCACAGAGTAATAGATTTCAAGAATTTCGCATAAATATAAATTTTCTTTCTTGTTTCTCTTCTGTAACTCTATTGCGATTTTCTTGAACAATTCTGTTCTTCTGCATTGTCTTTTCTGATGGTTTGAATCAAGAATTATGTTCGGCAATAAGTCAGATAAACTTATGCTTTCTGGCATTAGAATAACGGAAAATTTTCTTTTTCTTTCTTGTTTCCATTGGCATCCCAGTACTATTCTTTGTCATGCTACTGATTTGGTTATGCTTTTTGTGGTTTTTTTTCTTTTAATTTTTTTTTAATCTTCATTGAATTTCTCTGGATATACTGACTGAATCCTTAATTTGCTTTTCCAATTCTTCTGTTCTGATGGAGGGCATTCCTGCTTTTGGTCTTTTAGAAAGCTGTGTTTTCCTCTTTGTAAGGAAGTGATTCTTACCTTCTGCAGATTAGTTCATGTAAAGTTGTCTTTTGGGTTCCTTATTCCTAATGTGGTTTGCCTGCTGCCGCAGAATGACCTACGTAGGAGGTTACACATGTAACTGACGGTAAAAATATGGGTGAATTGTTGCCTTTTAGACATGCTCCTCCTGTCAAAAAATAATTAATTTTTTGTGCTTTTTACCAAAATTTTCCCCAAAACATCTGTTGCTTCTTGGATGAATTTTTTAACTTTTTACCTTTCTTCACCATTTAATAAAGTAAACTAGCATATTACAATTTTCGATACAAAACTGAGCCAAGTTCTTACCATTAAATACACCTGCCATTTGTCCATTTTCTCCAAAATTTGCAGAAATAAGAAAATTCTTGTCTGTGTGAAATGCCAAACTGTGATAATTATTTTTTGAGAGAAGGGAGTAGGTTAATTGGTTGGACATGAATTCATTTATATGGAAAATTCAAGAAAAATGTATGAATAATTTTAAAAGAATGGGTACATCTCTTTAGGGTCAATGTCTGAATCTCTGGACCAATCGCTTAATAAAACAGAATGTACCCCAAGTTTGTAACATTCTGATGCTTCATACCTGATGTTCTTGAATGTGAGAAACTTTTCATTTTTGGTTGTGGATAAGTAAACTAGGAAAAAAATACTTTTTAAGGACTTTCACCGAATGTTTTCAGGATGTACGTTACATGGCCAGTTAATTACTTCTTCAATGAACCAAGCTACAGAAGTGAAGTCAGATGGTTGGCGAAGGCTTCCAGTAAGGAACCTGTTAAGAGATGGAAAGAGGATGCCCTTTTCATTGACAAGCATGGGAAATTAAGAAGTTTTGATCGCAAAAAGGGTTCTCGGAAAAAATGTAATTAAGGCCTGATTCCTGGTTTTTGCTCTATATACATGTGTATATGTCGATTGATGTCTGGATCCATAATCTTTTCCTAGGTGGTTCTCTAAGGGGCAAAGGATGGAAATATGGTTCTGGCTTTGTTGATGGAATATTTCCGGTGTTGAGTCCTTCTGCTCAACAGATTCTGAACTTCATGCAGAAGGAAGTCGATGTAGAAAGTGTGTGGAGTTCTTTAGACACTCTTCCTCCTACAAATAATACTTGGGATGACCTTATTAATGTGGCTGTTCAGCTTCGTCTTAATAAACAATGGGATTCAATTATAAAGGTACATACTTGTATTCCCCTTCTTTCCTTCAAGGGTGGTTTATTTTCAATTGGTGGCTAGATTTTTCACCATGTTGTTTTCTTCCTAAGGTAAATTTTGGAGATGAATAAGGCATTAAGAGATACTTGAACAAGAATATTTCATTTTTTTTTCATTTCTCTGTGATGAAAGAATAATCTCTAAAACTCAGATTAGTTTGTATATGCTCCACTGTGACAACAATGTGTAAATGCAATATGGTTTTTCTCTACCCTGCTTGTTGTTTTCTTGGCACTGTAAATTGCATTTATACATATGATGAAGGAGGTGTCCAAAGTGATCAATACCACTTCTGATGAAAACTAAAGACATCACATTTAAGCTTGAAACTGAAATTCTGGAGTCTATTGTTAAGTAAATATCCAGAGAATAAAGAGATAATAGGAATAGGATCATAAGACTCAGCCATTTCTCTGATTTGATGGTCAACTCATCTTTTATTGTTGAATCCTTTGATTTCTATTCTAAAATTTCTTTAACAACTCTAGTGGAGCTTCTTTGTTAAGATATCTTATAGATGTCTTGCTATTTGTGAAATAACAAGTTGCATAGCTTTACTTTGTCTATCCCTATGGGCTATTGATGTGCTATAACAAGAAAGCATTTCCCCTTCTGCATTTAACTTTTGCAGGTCTACTATATGCTTGAACCTTTAAATAATTTTTATTCATCTAGCTTTCTCATTTAATGGTATGTCAGTCTATTAAATTATAACAAGCAAGTAACTGCTTTCAAATTATAGAGATTGATTAAAAATCTGCCCTGCTTGATCAGTCTGCCATGCCATGATATAAGTATCTGATTACATTTTAGGTATTCATACGCTTATGATCTAGTCAATCACATTTCCAGATCAGTGAATGGATACTATATAGAAGTTCCTATCGTCCAGATATCATTTGCTACAATGTGCTCTTAGATGCTTATGGACAGAACTCACTTCCTGAGAAAGCTGAATCTGTCTATATGGAACTTCTTGAAGCTCATTGCATTCCCACAGAAGACACTTTTGCACTTCTCATAAAAGCTTACTCCATGTCTGGCCTGCTGGAGAAGGCTGAAGTTGTGTTTGCTGAAATGCGTAAATGTGGCCTTCCCCCAAGTATGTTTCCCTGTGTTTTTACATTTTGATAGATTTTTCTCAAGGGATTGTTGAAATAAATAGACAAAGATTATAACAAATGTGGTATAGGTTTATGTAGACATACCTGTTGCAATAAATAAGGAAGAAAATAACTTTGACTAAAGAGACGAACTTATGTTTCTATTGAGAGGAATAAGTAGCTTCAACCCTAATAATTTTGTAATGAGAGAAAACTGAATGACTAAATTTTAATGGGCTTATTAGTCCTTAAATAGGGTGAAGTTGGGAACCTCTCCAACTGTGAACGGAATTAGGTTTTCTAACCCATTGTGGATTACCTAAATTACAGGGCCAATCGATCTATAATAACTATTTAATTAAGTTATTAATTAATTAATGTAATTCATCAAAGACTTATAAATAAGTCTAACAGGGATTGCAAAGGTGAAGTAATGTTAGCAATCCGATGCTCCATTTTTTCTGAAATTTTCCTTCACTATCTGAAGGTATTTTGTCCTATTAGGAGTCTACTTATCATGAAATTCTGTACTTTTCTGTCTCTTTTTTTTAAATCATAGCATTTCACTGTTTAAGAAGGAAGAATTTTTTTTTTTTGGGGGGGTGGGGGCGGTGTAAGGATGTGAGGGATTGAAAGCAAGCTACTTCAGATTAACAGAATGGTAAATGGTTTAGTAGTTTGTCTTCTGGATTTTAATGGAATGACCTGGAGCCCAAGATCATGTTGCTTTGTTTCCATTCCATCTATACAGCAGAGTGTAAACAGGGTTGGTTTTTGCCTAGTTAAAGGCCTCGTTAACTTTGAATGACTGTATCTAAGCTCAGTGAACCATAGCCCTTCTCATTGTTCATTGAGGAAAATAAATTATGTAACCTTTCATTGATGCCTTTTTAGAAATTCCTACTTACAGAATCCTACAAAAATTTTATCAGAACAAACCATTGAAGATGTTTATGCTGGAACATTTCAAGGTTTAACAAAATTGGTCATGTTGCTTGACATTCTGATTCAGCACAACCTTCATAAGAAGTGCTTTGATTAAGATTTTCTTAGAGAGATTATTTTAAATGAGGCTCTCTGCTGTGGCTCTAAGCTCATTACTCTGAAAAAATAAATACTTGTTTTTCAAAATACACTTAGTTTTGGATTATATTACAGAGTTAAAGCTTCTACAAATTCACTTCTTGTATCTTAGTTGATTTTTCCTAATAAAATTGTGCACATAAATGATGGAATCTACTGTACATCTGTGGTTCACTTGAGTATCCTGGATTTGAAAACAAAACATGTTCTGACACCATCATTTCAGGAACGTTGTGAGAGTTTAACAGATCTTGAATGTATATTCTAGCCTTCATTTAGTTAGTCTACTGTTCCACATTTTCGGCATGCATAACGGATTTTGGCTCTATCATCCTCTTCAGGCACTGTTGTTTATAATGCTTATCTTGATGGGTTAATAAAGCAAAGGAATACACAAAAGGCTGTCGAGATATTTCAAAGAATGGAAAGAGATCAATGCAAACCTTCTGTTGATACATACACTATGTTGATTAACTTATATGGAAAGGTAAGGTTGTTGCAGTATATCCTTCCAACTTCTTTAGGCTCTTGGACATCATGGCATGTGAACTTTTGGTCTACTTGAATAAACCAGCTCCCTGTCTTGGCAAATTTCAGTATGTTATATGTGATTTTAATTCTCTGGTTGGTTGAATTGTTTCTCTGGATTAATAATTTTCTTTTGGTATGATAGAAGTATCTTCAAGTTATATTTAATGTTTCAGGTCATTGTTATTGTTGTGTATTCATTGCGTAATAAGGCCTATTGCTTTAGTTATATCTATATCCATTCGGCGATATTAATTCACAATAACTAACTGTAAGTGCATATTAGACCAAGGAAGAAACATGTATAATTTACCGTGTCCACAATTTTACACTATAGATAGTAGATACATGTATAAATTTTTTCAAAGGAAATCAGCAAGTCATTGAATTTGTTGACTGAAAGCTGTAAGATAATAAATGATGTTTCCTAAAAGCATGTCAACCAACAGGAGGAAAAATGGCTCCCTGAAAGGATTCATTCCTTAGCAAATTTCTACTGTCAGTTAATTTGTTTTTGAAAAGGGGACAAAAAGGATGTCAAACCACTGCGTTTTTGGTGAGTGAAGTCTTAAGGAATAGTAATTTCAATTGTTAAAACTTCCATTTTTGAAAAGTGTAAATTTATCGATAAAAGTTTGATAGTTATGCTTCTTTTGACCATTGAATTTCTTCCACTCTTCATAGAAAATCCATAAACATGTCATCTATCGTGCAGGAAAATAAATCCTACATGTCCTTAAAGTTTTTCAATGAGATGAAGAGTAAAAAGTGCAAACCTAATATTTGCACTTACACAGCACTAGTAAATGCTTTTGCTAGGGATGGATTATGTGAAAAAGCAGAAGAAATCTTTGAAATGCTGCAGGAAGCTGGCTATGAGCCTGATGTGTATGCCTATAATGCTCTTATGGAGGCTTACAGGTTAATACAGAACTCTGCAACTATTAGAAGCTATTGATCCCTTTGAATTCAAATTCTCTCGGAGTTGGCTCAGGCTAGTTATAATGGACAGAATGGAATCAATCATGAAAATTCTAAACAAAATGTCGCTAATTAGCTATTTTAGTGAACTAGAAAAAATTTCTTAAATGTGCTCTTCCTCATGACATATTTATTCTAGTTATTGATGCATAGGTTGAACTTAAAGTTTTGTGTTTTTCTTCTGGACTTAAAAGAATATTGCAGATATTTATGCTACTTTAACAAGATCTTCATATACCATGAGTCTAGTGTTGTTGCCTTAAGCATGATAAAACTTTGGATCTTCCAAGTCCTAGCCCTCTGATTCACTTCATACCATTATTTTGCGTTTCCTAATCATTGAATAACATTGATAATGGTTACAAATATGAAATATTTAACATCCATACAGAAGTTTTCTGATTACTTTTTCCAACAGTCGTGCTGGTTTTCCTTACGGGGCAGCAGAGATTTTTTCACTCATGAATCACATGGGATGTGAACCAGACAGAGCATCATACAATATTATGGTGGATGCATATGGCAAAGCTGGTCTCCATGAGGGTAAAACATCTTCTGATATTTTTCCTCTGTTTGCATATTAATGACTAACACTCTAGTACACTCTGGAATACTTTTTAATGAGAAATATGAAATCAAGAAGGCTGTATTGTTGAATATCCTATATTACAAGATTTTGAAAGCACAGTCTCCAAAAGTTATTGCAAAAAAATAAAAAACAAAGGGGGTGGGGGGAGAGAATTCCTACAGTCGCCAGGATGCTTATTTGTGGTTTCTTGCTTGCCTCTGCTTTAGATGCACAAGCCATTTTTGAAGAGATGATGCAGCTTGGCATTACACCAACTATGAAATCCTACATGCTACTTATAACAGCCTATTCCAGAACCAGTAATGCGCAAAAATGTGAAGAAATTGTGAACCAAATGCAGAAATCTGGACCAAAACCGGACACATTTGTGCTAAATAGTATGCTTGATTTATATGGTCGGCTAGGCCAGTTTGAGAAAATGGAACAAGTACAAGAAGCCATGGAAAAGGGTTCATATGAAGCTCATGTTAGCACATACAATATCTTGATCAATGCCTATGGAAGAGCAGGATTTCTTGAGAAAATGGAAGATGTTTTCCTTTCACTTCCTGCAAAGAACTTGAAACCGGATGTTGTGACTTGGACTTCTAGACTCGGAGCCTACTCCAGGAAGAAACTATACAAGAGATGTCTAGAAATCTTTGAGGAGATGATTGACAGTGGTTGTCATCCAGATGGAGGAACTGCTAAAGTGCTGCTCAATTCTTGTTCCAATGAAGATCAAGTTGAGCAAGTTACAACTGTCATTAGAACAATGCATAGAGATGTGAGATCTCTACTACTAACATAGTTATGATTTCATTTTCATCTTTCCTGATACAGCTCTATTGTTCATATATATTATTTATTTACAAGTATTGGGTAAGGTTTACACACCTATTTCAACTGTTTTACTTGTACTAAATCCATTAATATATATGTATATATATAGGGTAATATTATAAAGGGTTAATTTCTAACAGAAAAAGTTAATGGTCAATATTTGATATCAAAACGCCAATATGCTAGGATATCATATCTATTTCTTGAAAAAAATGGATATCTCTCAAAAATATTTTAAGTTCAATTCCCTTTTGTTTTCCTCTCCAGTAGGACGAACCTGCCTACCTGGTGTCTTAGAGTTAAGGTGATTTGTGTATTGATCCCCAATGAGACTATTGTTCCGAACTATTATGGAAGAAGATCCACGTAATATATGAACTTCCTCGGAAATGAAAAAAATATCAATTTATTTTCATTTGGTATTTGGGTCCAAATTCTTTGACTCCTAGATAGTCAATCAAATCTTCCGTTTTATAGATTGAATGCATTTCTATAGTCTTATATTTAATATAAAGTGCACGGTTAAGTATTTAACTATTAAAGTTGACAATTAACTTTTTTTAAAATTTAAAAATAATAATAAATTTGATCCAATATTCCTATGATTTAGTTTATTCTTTTAAAATATAATATATAAAATATGTTTATAAAAAAATAATTTTTTTATTGAAGATTTTTTTTTAAAAAAATAAAATCAAATATTGATTGTTAACTTTGACCGACTGTGCACTCCATATAGAGTGTATTAGTGCATTCCATAGCATTACCCAAACTATTATAGACACCAGAGCTCAAATTATATTCTGGTTCTGTTAAATCTCTAACAGTCAATTGATGATCAACTATTTTTTTCTTTTAAGAAAAAATAAATTCTTAATTTTTTTAAAAATAACATTTTATAAACTAAGCACTAAAAAAATAAACTAAAACCTATGATAATTGATCAAATTTATTTTAATTTTTCTAAAGATAATTGACCGTTAGTTGACTAATAGAAACTTAACATGAGTATATATATAAAATTTGATTTTTGATTGAGTCACCTCATCTATCAATGATTTTTAAAATAAAAAGAAAAAAGTTTGTTACACATTTCTTATTCATTTCCTTTTAAATATAATAAGCAAAAATATTTATCATATACTAAAGATTCATTTCCTTTCATTTATATTTTTTTAAAAGGATAATAAAAATTGTATTTATTAATGTTAAATAATGATATTTAAGAAATATAATTTCGATAAAATTATGTAATATCTTGAAATATTATCGAATATTTTTTTTCTCAAATTCATGTGATATACAAACATCGATGAGAGTCTTATGTTCCAAAGGCTTAAGGGTTCCTCTGCAAAGGTTCGTCCACTGATGGTGAGTTAGGGCCTAGGATCAGGCTGAAAGGTATATTTGATAGATAACATGTGAATATTCTTCATACCATCATTTGTTGGTTCCACGGGACACAGAAGGTTGGGTTAACCGAAACATGTTTATAAATTTAAGAATGTAACGTGCCTTCACCTTTTCATGTAAGTTTGCATATGAGTTGAACTACAATCAAGATCGAGTCGAGATTTAAGTTGAGTTCAAGTTACTTTTAGTTAGGTTCGAAACTTACGAGTTAGAATTTGTTATTTATATAAAATATTTTATATAATTTTATTTAGAATATAAATATTTATATAGATATTTTAATAATAAATTTATTTTAAAATAATAACTTTTAAATATATATTTTTAAAAATTATATTAAAAAAATGAAAAAATTTGAGCCGAGCCGAGCCAAGTTCCAAAATTTCAACTCCATCAAGCTTGATTTTGTAGTTCTCAATAAATAACAAAAATTAGAAAACAACATAACAGAAAAGAAAATATAGAACACAAATAAAAGAATTAGTTTGCAGATAAATAACCCGAATCCACTGAATTCACAAAATGTCCTTAAGACAAAATTATTTCCCCACAACGCATCGGATTACAGGAACAAGAGTCTTCCAAGATAGAATGAGTCTGTCTCTCTAAGTTGGTACAAAACTTTGAACGAAGACCTACGAACATAGTTCTGGAAAATTGCACAAAATTGGAGAAGCAGAAGATGCATAGTTTTATTTTCAGAAATATTTATTAAATATAAAAAACGTAACTCTTGAATAAGTAGCTACAGTTTTTGAGTTTGAAAAAATAAAATTACTATAGAAAATTGCTTGACAATTAACTAATTAATAAAAAAATATTTATTAATTATTTTCTAAAAAAATCAAAGAAAGAACCGACTTCCAATTCCACAAAAGTGAGGTGTCCTTCGGGACCCAAACCTTACTAATTGAACCTCCTAAATAAGGACATTCTTTCTTTGTATTTTTTCCAATGTGGGATACACTTCCCCACACACCACTTCTCATTCATTACTAGTAGGTTCCAATAATCCCTCACATGAATGAGAACTTCAGACGTCTCCATAGCTTTGTGTATGTATGCACGAAAATACATTGTAAGATTATTTTATGAAAATTAATTGCATCGGGTTAGATAGTCGAAACTTTAAACCTACCCTAGTGAGACTTATCGGACTTACAGCTAATCGGTTGAACAATGTCTTTGAACCGTCAACTTTAATGTAAGTATAGACAACAAGAATCACACAATTTTCTCTTTCCAGAATTGGTTCTCACTATTGTGTTCTTTTCGACCATGAACACTTCCTGATTTCACGAGTGCTTTAGAAAACTGGCCTCATCAATTCTCACAAAAACGGCCACACTTCCACTCACGTTGGGGATTTATGAATTCACTTTGACCAATTCAGAATAATTAAAAGTCTTAGCTTAGCTTGCTAATTTTGTACTGTTGTGATAGAAATGGGTAAGAGTTTAACGGTACTTCTAACGGTCAACCATAACTTCGTTTTCAATTTGAACCTTGATCTTGGGATCTCCAATCAATTAGGTAGGGTTCCGCTACAGTGACTCATAAATGCCTTAGCCCCATTCCTCTTGAAGTTTTTTCAACAACCTCTCTAGTTAAAGCTTTTAGTTAATGGATCCCTAATGTTTTCTTTTGATTTCACAAATGTCTATTGTGATAATCAAACTAGAAAGTAGTTGTCTAACAGTATCGTATCTTCGGCGTATATGTCGAGACTTACTGCTATACATGACATTCCTTATTCTGCCTATAGCTGCTAAATTGTCACAGTGTATACAAACACCTGATACTGATTTGAGCCAGTTAAGAATGTCTTCCAAAAAATTCCGAAGCCATTCTGCTTCTTCACCAACTTTGTCCAAAGCAATAAATTTTGCTTCCATGGTGGAATGTGCGATACCCGTTTGTTTAGATGATTTCCACAACACTATTTCACCACCAAGTGTAAACACATAACCACTAATTGATTTTGTATCGTGTGAACCGGTAATCCAATTTGCATCATTATATCTTTCAAGTACTGCAATATATGTAGTGTAGTGCAAAGCGTATTTCTGAGTATGCTTCAGATAACTTAGTACACGATACATAGCTCTCCAATGATTTTCATTTGGATTTGTTGTAAACCTACTAAGTTTACTTACCGCACAAGCTATGTCCGGTCTAGTGCAGTTCATGACATACATTAAACTGCCTAACACACTTGCATACTCCTTTTGATTCTTTCCTTCATCAATATTTTTAGCAAGATATAGATTAACATCCATTGAGGTTTTTACTAATGAAATACCTAGATTCTTGCACTTGTCAAGAATCTTTTCAATATAATGAGATTGTGATAAAGCAAACCCTTTGGATGTTCTTTGGATTTTAACTCCTAAGATCACATTTGCGACTCCCATAGCTTTCATCTCAAATTTACTTACGAGCATTTGTTTAGTAGTCTTGACAATTTCACTATTGCTGCTCACAATAAGTATATCATCTATACACAAATACAAAATAACAAAACTATCACGAATGTGCTTAATATATACACATTTATCATATTCGTTATATTTAAAACCATTTGATAGCATAGCTTTATCGAATTTTGCATGCCATTGTTTTGGTACTTGTTTTAGGCCATATAATGACTTAACTAGACGACATACTTTCTTTTCTTGTCCAAGAACTATAAACCCTTCAGGTTATTCTAGATAAATTTCTTCTTCCAAGTCTCCATTTAAAAAGGAAGTTTTAACATCCATTTGATGTATTTCTAATGCATACAAAGCCATTATCGTGATTAACATCCTTATAGAAGTAATTTTAGTAATAGGCGAATAGGTGTCAAAGTAATCTAGACTTTCACGTTGCCCATAGCCTTTTACTACAAGCCTTACTTTGTATTTATCAATAGTACCGTTTGCCTTCATTTTATTTTTGAAAATCCACTTACATTGTAATGGTTTACTACCCGAAGGTAAATCAACCAATTCCCAAGTATGATTAGATAGAATGGAATCAACTTCACTATTGATAGCTTCCTTCCAAAATGGAGTTTCTGGAGAAGTCACGGCCTCGTTGTAAGTTTGAGGTTTATTTTCTAACAAACAAGTTAGAAAATCAAATAAAAGACGTAGATGTCCTTTGCCTTTTACTATGCCTAGTTTCATCTTCTATAGGATTACTTCCTGTTGTAGTTTCCCGAAGTCTCTTATCCACTGACTCATATACTTTGTTATACGGAAAAAATATCCTCAAAGAATATAACATCCCTTGATTCTATAACTGTATTAACATGTATATCTGAAATCTTGGATTTATGTACTAGAAACCGATATGCGTTACTATTAGACGCATATCCAATAAAAATACAATCCACGGTTCTCAATCCAACTTTCACCTTTTTAGGTTTAGGAACCACAACCTTAGCCAAACTCCCCTACACTTTGAGATAGTTCAAATTAGGCTTTCGACCTTTCCATTTTTTGTAGGGAATTTTTTGTGTCTTTTTGTGAGGCACTCTATTTAAAATAAAATTAACTGATAAAATAGCTTTCCCCCACAAACTCCGAGGTAAATCAGAACTATTTGACAAAGCATTCATTGTATTATTTAGAGATCTGTTTATCCTCTCGGCTCCACTATTTGATCGTGGTGTATAAGGAGGAGTACCTTAGTGTATTATACCAAACTCGCAACAAATTTTCTCAAAAGAAAACTCACACTGTCCTCTTATATCACTTCGTATTCTTTTGATCTTTTTATTTAATTAAGTCTCAACCCCAAATTTATAATTCTTGATTGCATTAATTGCTTTATCTTTACTACTAAGTAAGTAAAGATAACAATATCTTGTGCAATCATCGATAAATGTGATATAATAAAGTTTTTCCCCTCTTGACGGAGTACTTTTCATATCACCAATATCAGTATGGATCAAATCCAAAGGTTCAGTTATCCTTTTCTCGATTGAATTAAAAGGAAGTTTGGTGTACTTAGACTCAATGTATACTTGACATTTTTCATTAAGACATTCAAATTTAGGTACCAAATCAATATTCATAAGTTTCTTTATGGATTTATAATTAACATGTCCTAATTTAGCATGCCATAAATAAGATGACTCAATCAAATAAGCAGAAGTAGATGCATCTTCATGAAGAGCATTCTTGGTTACAATAGTCATTACATTCATCTTGACAAGTCCATCACTAAGATAACCCTTTTCTATGAACATCTCGTTCTTAGATAGAACAAACTTATTAGAAAAAAAAACTAGTTTGAAGCCATTCTTGCTAAGGAGTGAACCGGACACCAAGTTCTTGCAGATGTCAGGTACATGCAACACATTAGTCAGGGTCACTAACTTTCCCGAGGTCATCTTCAAAACAATTCTGCCAACTTCTGCCACCTTTGAAGTAGAGGAGTTTCCTATGTACAACTTTTCTTCATCCCTCACAGGCGAGTAAGATGGGAACATTGTCCTATTGGCACACACATGACGTGTTGCTTCGATATCAACCCACCACTCCTTAGGAATCCCTACCAGATGACACTCAGAAATCATAGCAACTAAGTTGATGTCATCAACTCCACTAGCAATCTCTTCCACCACATTTGCTTGTGTCTTCTTTTGCTTCTTAGCCCTGCAATTTTTTGCACTTTGTCCGGACTTGCCATAGTTGTAACACTTTCCCTTGAACCTTTTCTAGCCCTGGGTGGAACTTTCTCCCTTTTTCTTGCTCTTCTTATTAGTATTCTTGGAACCTTCCTCCACAACATTCACCTTAGATGCTTCAAAGTTGCCTTTACTGTCAACTTTCTTATCAGACTTACTGTTATCTTCCTCAATCCTCAGCCTAGTGATCGAGTCCTCAAGAGATAACTCCTTGCGTTTGTGCTTGAGATAGCTCTTGAAATCTTTCCAAGAAGATGGTAACTTCTCAATGAAAGCAGCAACTTGAAAAGACACGCTCACTTAAAGTCCTTGAACTTGACTGATAACGGTCTTAGATTCCACCATCTTGAAATCAAGAAATCTACCAACTGTGAATTTCTTCATGCCAGCATCCACAATCTTGTATTTCTTGTCCAAACTTTCCCACACTTCCTTGGTAGTTAACTTAGAACTGTATATATTATACATGGTATTGTCCAGACCATTGAGGATGTAGTTGCGTGTCAGAAAATCAAAATGCTTCCAAGCATCCACAATAACAACCTTTTCTTTGTCTGACTCTCTAGTTTCTAAAATTGGACATGTTTCCTTTAGAAACCTCGTCAAATCCACTGTTGTGAGATAAAATAACATCTAGTTCTGCCATCTCTTAAAATCAACCGCACTGAATTTTTCTGGCTTTTCTCCTTGCGTTAGTATAATACCGAACGGAGTCATTATACCAACAGGAGTCATAGTACCAGCAGGAGGTATAAATGTAGAAACCATTTCTGTTTACAAAAAGCAACAACACATAAATTCTTACAAATATGAAATAAACTGTCGTAAACAAAAATATAGATATATTTATTATACAATCAAAATACTGAAATAATTTCCTTAAAAGATTACAATATTCTAAATAGTAAACAATATAAACAGATAAAAATATTAATAAATAGATAAGGTACTATTATACTATTAAAGTAATCTAGATATAATATTATAGCCGAATAGACAAAACTTCTACTAACAGTAGACTATGTCAATTCGCACATAATAATTTCGAAAAAAACATGTATATCATATATAGAGTTTTAATTTCAGAAAGATTTCAAAAAAAAATATTAACCTATGCAAATACTAACTGAATAGAAATTTATGTATATAACAAAAAACAAACTTGTCCAAACAAATGAAAGAGTTTCATAAACTGTAAAACATGTTCTGACTAGATAACATAGATTTATCTAACAACAGATCATGTATTTACATATATCACAACTTCTGTCAAATAATAAAGAATAACAGTAACAATTTTGTCTTAAGATTGTAGTTCCCAATAAATGATGGAAATTAGAA
>JAOXNR010000001.1:108608-125372 GCA_028571225.1 Parsonsia alboflavescens | reverse complement strand
AATAACATAACAAAAACGAAAACATAGAATGCAAACAGAAGAAAGGCCACTGAATTCACAGTGTCCTTAAGACAAACGGAGATCTACAAACACAATTCTGCAAAATCACACAAAATTGGAGAAGCAGAAGATGCATAGTCTCGCATCATGTATTTACATATATCACAACTTCTGTCAAATAATAAAGTATAACAGTAACAATTTTGTCTTAAGATTGTAGTTTCCAATAAATGATAGAAATTAGAAAATAACATAACAAAAACGAAAACATAGAATGCAAACAGAAGAAAGGCCACTGAATTCACAGTGTCCTTAAGACAAACAGAGATCTACAAACACAATTCTGCAAAATCACACAAAATTGGAGAAGCAGAAGATGCATAGTCTCGCATGCTTGTGGTGGTTAACTTAGTCTTGATCTTTCCAATTCCACAAAAGTCAGGTGTCTTTCGGGACCCAAACCTTACTAATTGAACATTCTAAATAATTACATTCTTTATTTATACTTTTTCCAATGTGTGATACACTTCCAACAGATTTGACTCGACTCGATTGCACACCTATTTTTAAGATAAAAAGAGATATAGAAAATGCCTTGAGCGAATGTTCAAATAACTAGTCCCATGACACTGAAGTAACCCATGCCATATTCGTAGTTGTTTAGTAAGGTTTCGAATATTCTAATCCTTCTTCAACATCATCATCTACCCCAATAACATAATATATATTACTGATATAGATAAAGTATCCCTAAAATTTAGTATATCATTTTAAGATTTTATTAATAAAATATATGTATAAAAATATAAGTGTAATTTTATCATTGGTGGAAAAGGATTTTATTAATAAAATGTATGTATAAAAATATACGTGTAAGTTTATCATTGGTGGAGTAAAAGATGATACATAAGAACGGTTATAAAATCTCGAGCTGTTTAATGGTTATAAATTATTTTAATATACAATTTAACCTTGTTGTATTAATTATATTTTTTAACTTTTTTCTTTTACTCTATCCAATTTATATAACTTAATAAAATTCAATTTTTCTGAAATGTTGGCAAAGTAAGGTTAATACTAATAGCTCTAAAAAAAAAAAAAAAAAAAAATTTTGTGATCACAATCAAGTCCATGTTAGTTTCATTGAAACTGAAAAAATCAAATCCTCCAAAAAAATTTAGAAGACCAACGAAATTATTTAATTCATAAACTTTTCGCATTTGAGTTGAACTTGCTATCAAAAAATGGGCAGAAACTTGGGTTAACCCACCGTGAACGTGACCCGACCTCGCAAGAGGAAGACTTGAAGGCAAAAGTCGCATATGCCCCCACCAACTTCAATACTGGAGTTGTTGACACATCGACCCACCACCTCGCTCTGTTTTCTATTCAAGTATTATTTTATATGTTTTTTTTTTTTTCATTTTGAATTTTTTTTTCCATTATGGTTTCATATTTTGCATATATGCCCTTAGGCTTTTATTAAATATAAAACTTCCTTTCATTTTATAGTCCAATATTAAGTAATAAATTATTTTTATTAATTAAAGTTATTGATCAACTTTACAAATTGATTGATGGATGAAATTATTTTTTTCTTTTTGAATTATTTTACAAAAGATACAAATTAGAATAGGTATACTTAATTTATCTAATATTATTATTTATTTATTTTTTGTCAAGTATGTTTAGTTTCATGGTTGGCCGGTAGATTTTAAATTCTCAGAAGATGAGGTAAGTAGGGAACTATCATTGACAAATATCTTTTAATTTATATGTAGGGTCTAAATGTGATAATAAAGAGCCTGGGGAGTGCCAATGTAATTTATCTATTTTGAAAATCTTTCCATTTATTAACTAAAAAATGCAAAAAATGTCTCTGGCCTTTTCCTCATAAAATAAAACCCGTTTACATATTTTAAGTTAGGCAAATAGTGTTCTTGAGAACCGAAGAGCGCAAGCAGCAGTGGTGGTACTGGGCTGGTCTTGTAGTGATTGATTAGCCATGGCTTCAAAGTCGTTGTGGGCATCAAGGGTTGCTTCATACCTTAGGATCTCAGTGTTTAACAGAGGCTTTGCCACTGGTAATGTATCTCCACCGACCATAAAAGTTTTCCAAAATCTTCTCGTGTTTCTGTTTTCTATTTATAGGTATGAATCTCATTGGTTACAGATCATAGATGCTTGATCTATGATTCTTTCCAATAAAGATCTGAAATTTTAATCAGGGTTTGGTCGGTTTTCTTTGTCTATTTAGACCGACAGAAATATTCTTGGGCTGTTATGTGTATTGGGTTCTTTATGACATTTTTGTACTTTATAATAAACCTCTTATTTAGATGTGTATATCATAATGTGTTGTTTTAGTACATTAAGTGAAATCTTGTTATTGGTTGGTCATTGTTTTTGCTGTTTTCCGTGTTTAGAACGATCATTTCAGGTGGTTAAAATGTTTGGTAAAGTAGACTGGTGCAAGTCTCTGAGTATTGTACAGCGGATCAACCTAATTTTAGTTCATTTTTGTACATATCTGCACCATTCAGTTTTCTCTTTTTTTTTTAATCCCTGTTTAATTTTGATTGTTCTAACCAATCAACTATGACGATTCATGGAGTTAAATAATTTTTTTATGGCTTCTGGCTATTATAGGTTTTTTGATTTGCCAATACTGCTTGTGGACAAGATTTTGAGTCCTTATTCTATTTTCTTATTGTTCCTTAGTTTATGAAAACTCCTATAAAGTTTGGTATAAGATAAAATTTCTCCCTTTTAACTAACTTATCTTTCTAACACATTCTTTCCATATGCACATGCACGTGGACTATAAATTTCACCATTCTTAAAACAGCAGTACATTGTGGATAGCACTTATTCTTCTCATATTTTCAGTGGATATGACTTGGGTGGTTCTCCCTATCCCTTTAGATTGACGGTCAATGTAAAATCCTGTAAGATTTAAGAAAGGGACGTGAAATTGTAACCTGATGTCACTCTAAGTTTGTTCAAACGCTCCATGATGATGTCAATCTCCAAATTTCTTCTCTTCATTGTTCTTGATCTGATATTTTCTGTGGAAATAGTAACTTGGTGTTGTGTTTCATAGTAAGATTACTAAGGATAACAATCAGTCAGACAAGTGCAAAGATTGACACAATAATGGGTGCACAAGAGTATAAATTAGCCAAAAGGAATTTTCATAATCACTTACCATTTCATCCTCACTCACACCATTAAGTTTCATGCAAATTCAGCTCCCCAGTAGAATGAAGAGAGGGAACAATATGAGATATGGGCTTGCAAACAAATTAATGCTAGAAAATGTGTCTGGTTTGATAGTTACCAGCTTTGCATTGTTCTTCTCTTTTCAGTTCTGCTGGTTGTATATATTTATTGGATTGTACATTGATCTAGTAATTTCAAAGATATCATTTAGACATGGCATTGTGTCCAGTTTGGATACTTGTCTAATATTTTCATTAATAGCTGACTTTAGATTAATTTGAGTTGGAGTTTCCATTCATGTCTCTCTAAGTTATTTTCAACTGTGTCGAATTAATGGTTCATGATGCATCACATATTGTCTCCTTCATATTGATTTGGGATCTGGTCCTTGTTGCTATGGTAACATTGCATGATCCGTGACAACATCCTGCTGTTATACACTAGGCAAATGTGTGTGTTGGTGGTTGAACTAGAAAACTGTTAGGGCTTGAAAACTTATTTGTTCCGTAATTCTTTTTGCAGTTCTCAAGGATCTCAAGTATGCTGAAAGTCATGAATGGGTGAAAGTTGATGGTAACTCTGCTACAATAGGCATCACAGACCATGCTCAAGAGCATTTGGGTGATGTGGTGTACGTTGAATTACCTGAAGTTGGGGCCTCTGTAAAACAGGGGGAAGGTTTTGGTGCAGTTGAAAGCGTCAAAGCTACCAGTGATGTCTACTCTCCCGTTTCAGGGAAAGTGTTGGAAGTTAATGAAGAGCTCAATCCATCTCCTGGCTTGGTAACTAACTTGAAGTTATATTTTTTCGAGTTTATTTTGTGGTAGACATTGTTTCCATATGCTAATGCTTCTATCTGATGAAACTAGTCTTTTGCTCCTTGTTTTGGATAACCATTTTATATGCCTGGTTCCTGCTGCATATGCAACATATCTAGAATATCAATATTAGTCATGGATCTATAGCTTCTGTTCTAGTACCAGAGGACATATAACTGCCCTGAAAAGATGGCTAAATGAATCAAACCATGAAGAAAACTACTGTTATGGAAAGGACCAATGATCCTTACTTGACTGTGTCCTTAGTAGCAAATTGTAGGTCTGGCTCCAGTGTTCTAGATTTTCTCTGATATTGATTAATTGCATTTTCGCATCTTTTCTCTTTTAGCCTATTCATTTGAATTCCAATCATAAACTGCTAAGTTAGTTCTTTGGAGTCTCCTCTTCCATTCATTCCTGTTGGCTAATCTATAGCTTTCTATACCATATACCATACTTTGTTCTGTTACTAAATACTAAAACAATGAGTTTGTAGGATTTAATTTTTCATCTTTTTCTTGATTTAACAAATTTAACCTTTGCACTCAAATTAAATAACAAAACTAGCAAAACAATATAATGGTAATTTGATTGGTTCTGCTAATGTCTGTTTCTGATAATTTCGCTTAATGAATGTTATCTTCATTCAGGTCAATGCAAGCCCCTATGAAGATGGTTGGATCATGAAGGTGGAGATCAGCAACAAGGATGAACTTAACTCATTACTGGACTCTGATAAATACTCAAAGTTTTGTGAAGAAGATGATGCAAAGCACTGAATGTAGAAAACGTCAGGAAAGACCAATCCGGGATTCTTGTTTCTCTTTTCATGTTTCTCATGATCTTTCCACTACAATCTTGTGTGCTTAAAACATTCCGTTTCTTGATGCTGATTCCCAGTTCTAGGTTAAGAATAATATAAAATTTTTTTCCCGTCATTGCATTTTGCTATTGTCTATGATCAATCAATTATGGTTTGTGAATTTTCAATTTTCCAACCAATGCAGTACAAATTTTAAGAAGTTGGGAAATTTTACTGCTCAAAATTTAGTTCTTGAGATTGCACCAGTTCTTGAGATTGCTTTTGTAAGAATTACGCTGATAAATTCCTTAAATTTCAACATACTCCCTCTCATTTTAATTAACTTTCCTGGTTACTAATTATAAAAGTTGGTTACTAATTATAAAAGTTAGGTACTAATTATAAGTTATTATCGTGAGTTAATTAATTTTTTGAAGGTATTGTTTTATATTATCATATACTAGTGAAATGATATTTAAATTTTTGAAAGGATGATTGGAGGAGATAAAAAAAATTTCTTTAATTTTTTACAAAATGATAATTGGTGATTTATATTTAGTGATAGAGTTAGTATGAAATATGGTCATTTGGATTAATTTTCTGTGTAATTAAATATAAGCTATTGTTGCTAGGTATTTTATGAATTTTTTATGATGTTACTTTTGTATTTTTTTTTCTTAATTAATGTTATTAGTTTTGATTAAAATTATAAATAAGGTATTTTTTTAAAAAAATTGACTTATAAATAATGACCAGTGATTTAGAAATAGTGGGAAAGATTATTTTTTTAAAGAATTAATGATAAAAAAGAAAAATATTAAAAATTATACTTTATATTGGCTTTTTTAAAATTTGAATTAATTTAAACAATAAGACATTTATCTTAAACTTATATCAAAATTAAAACATTCATATACGAGTCCTAGACGTAATATAAATCCCACAAAAAATATAGCAATTATGAAAAGCAATCACTAAGGAAACTAAAATAGGAATTACCAAATACAAGCTGATAAGGATTTGAAGATGTTCTAGATTTAATCAAATTATTATATTTGAATTCCTCACAGATGGGAATGGCCAAGAACAGGATATATTGGGCCCATTAATTTACTGATGTATAAAACGGTCCGGTTCTGTTATTACAAAAACATTCGGGTCTATACGATTTTAATCGACCTTTTAAAAGAGAAGTCCCAAATTAAAATCCAAATCTTTTCGCCGCCCTGCTGCTTCCGGTAAGCCCCTCGGGAGGACCTGATACTTTCTCTTCAGCTTCAGCTGTGCGAACTTTTGGCTCTTCGGTTTCAGCTTTAGCTGTGTGAATTTTTAGGGCTCTTATTGTTTATCAAGGTCCTTCATTGATTCAGTTTATTTACTTTTTTTTTTTTTTTAATTATTGAGACCGTGGGGAGGTAAATTGTTTTTGGGTAACATTGATGAATCTTTTGAAGAGATTCCTTCATTTTAGGTTTTCATAGATCTTTATTCAGTTCTAATTTCTGTTTTTTTTTAAATTGTTGCAGTTAGTCGGCGAGGATGGCTTCGCGATTTTGGACTCATGTTCGTGGTTTTTTTTTAATTTTTTTTAAAATTTTAAAATTTTTTGAAGTATTATGATTTAGATGTTGCCTGACGATTAAAGATTTCTTAGCATTTGTTTTGAATCTAAGAGCTTTTCCTCATTGGCTTTGTGTCTAAGACATTTATTTACGTTAAAGTTTTTATTTTTGTTGTTTATCAGGTAGTGTACATATGTTTTTGGAATTTATATGCAGCTACCCGAATATTATGTCAAAGAAAGGGGTTACTTTTTTCTGATTGTGTGTTTGCAGAAACTTTTAGCTGAAATTATTGTAGTTTATTTGGAGAACTTCATAAGTCATGATAAAGACCTAGTTTTGTCACTTTGGATTTAAGAGTAGTATCATGCATGTGTATTAAATTTATTTTATGTTTTCATATTTGTAGCCTGACAGTGAAACGGAAGAGGAGGAATCTGATTACGAGCAAGAACATGATGATGAAGTCGTCCTTCAGTCGGCTGACGTGGCAGTTAAAAACAAATATATTGCAACTAGTGATAGTGAGTCTGATGACTCGGATGGGCAGAAACGTGTTGTTAAATCTGCCAAGGACAAGCGTTTTGAAGAGATGATAGCTACCATTGATCAGATGAAAAATGCAATGAAGATCAATGACTGGGTCAGCCTTCAGGAAAGTT
Organism: Parsonsia alboflavescens; assembly: GCA_028571225.1. NCBI lineage: Eukaryota > Viridiplantae > Streptophyta > Magnoliopsida > Gentianales > Apocynaceae > Parsonsia > Parsonsia alboflavescens. The sequence continues at coordinate 118,306 of JAOXNR010000001.1, read as the reverse complement.
TCGACAAGATCAATAAGCAGCTGGAGAAGGTGATGCGGGCTATGGAATCTGATAGAGCGCCCAATGTTTATATTAAAGCTCTTGTTATGTTAGAGGACTTTTTGAATCAGACTTTGGCTAATAAGGAGGCAAAGAAGAAAATGAGTAGTAGTAATGCTAAGGCATTAAATTCGATGAAACAGAAGTTGAAGAAGAATAACAAACAGTATGAGGAATTGATCATCAAATATAGGGAGAATCCTGAAGTGGAAGAGGAAGAAGATTCTGATGAGGCAGAAGATGATGATGAAGATGAGGATATTGATGTTGAGGATCCCTCAAAGCTTGAGTCAGAATCTGGGGAGGAGGATGATGACGGAGAAAAGGGTGAGGACGAGACCACTGAAACTAGCACCGGGTGGGAAAAGATGATGAGCAAGAAGGACAAGCTTATGGATAAGCAGTTTAAGGATCCTACTCAAATTACATGGGACACAGTGAACAAGAAGTTCAAGGAGATTGCTGCTGCAAGGGGCAGGAAAGGAACTGGAAGGATTGAGCTAGTTGAGCAGCTCACGTTTTTGAGCAGAGTTGCAAAGACCCCTGCCCAGAAGCTTGAGATTCTTTTCAGTGTTATTTCTGCACAATTTGATGTTAATCCGAGTCTAAATACACACATGCCCATAAATGTCTGGAGAAAATGTATCCAGAATATGCTTACTGTACTTGATATATTGATGCAGTATCCAAACATTGTGGTCGATGACTCGGTGGAGCCCGATGAAAACGAGACACAAAAAGGTGCAGACCATAACGGTCCAATTCGAGTTTGGGGAAATTTAGTGGCTTTCCTGGATAGGATAGACATTGAGTTCTTTAAGAGCTTACAAGTTATTGATCCACACACCCGTGAATATGTGGAGAGGCTGAGGGATGAGCCCATGTTAGCCGTTCTTGCTCAGAATGTTCAGGAGTATCTGCAACGGGCTGGAGAGAACAAGGGTGCTGCAAAGATTGCTCTTAAACGGGTTGAGCTAATATATTATAAACCACAGGAGGTCTATGATGCAATGAGAAAGTTAGCTGAACAAACTCATGGTGATGAGGGTGAGGCAGAGTTTGGTGAGGAACCAAGAGTGGTTGTGGAGAGGACCCCGCCTTCATTTGTTCCTACACCAGAGCTTGTTCCTCGAAAACCAACATTTCAGGAAAGTTGCAGGGCATTGATGGACATGCTTGTTTCTTTGATATACAAGTTTGGTGATGAGCGAACCAAGGCCCGTGCTATGCTCTGTGACATATATCATCATGCGATCCTGGATGAGTTTTCAACATCCCGTGATTTATTGTTGATGAGTCATCTGCAGGAAAACATTCAACATATGGACATCTCCACTCAGATACTCTTTAATAGAGCAATGGCGCAGCTTGGTTTATGTGCATTTAGGGCTGGCCTCATTGCTGAGGGACATGGTTGCCTTTCCGAGCTTTATTCTGCTGGTAGAGTGAAGGAATTGCTTGCACAAGGTGTCTCCCAAAGCCGATACCATGAAAAGACACCAGAACAGGTATCTACACCTTTTGTCAATTCACATGCTTCTCAGTTATTTATTTTCAACCTTTTTTGCAAATTATTATTCGTGTCAAATTTTTGATATCCTGTTGAATATATTAGTAATCTAGTGTTCGCCAGATTTGCAACTTCTATTTTCCTTACACGTGCACGCACGCATGTGTATATATATATATATATATTTTATCTTTATTGATTTTTTTTATTTTTATATACAAGACTCCTCTGGCCCGATGTCCGTCAATTCTATTTTCTGTTTGAGAGTCTGAGGATGGCTTATACTTTATAAAGGCTTTATTTACTGTATTTACTCCTTGGTGTGCACCTTGACATGGTATGACTACTATCATGCATCTATGATCTATCTGTCGTTTTTTGAAAATTTTTTTACTCTCTTTAGTACATCCTTGGTTAATGGCCAAACTATGTGGTTATTTTAAGATGCAGTCATTTTACGTTTTTTTGTTCTGTCCTAGAAATTTTATTGCAAGAAGTTGTGGTTTAGGTTATAGTTCTCATTCTGAGTTTCTTTGTTGGAAGCTAAGATTCTGATACGAAATCATTGTTTCCTTACCTAATTCAAATTGCAACCTTTCATGGTTTAAGATTAGCTCACATTTTCCTGATTGAAAAGATCATTACCTCCAAAAATTTTCATTCTTGTACCTGTTCACTTTTCCATTTTCAAGTATTATATTGCTGCAAGTATGGTGCTGACTTTCTTTTAACATTCTTTTGTTTTGTATGCATTCTCTGTTAGTCTTCTACATTATTGCACCATGTTTTGGCTTTTTAAAAAGATATATTTACATTATTCCTTGAGTCTATCTTCCCCTTCACTCATTAAGAAAATTGCAATTTGTAAACTTATATTGATCCCCACCTTTTAGATTGCTGGAATTTTTTGTTATGGGAAATTTATATCCTTGATTTGCTTTTTGTATAATAATTATCAATCTGTCTTTCTAGTTCTGTTAGTGTGGAAAGTTGTTCTGTACTGTAAGGTCTTGTTTACATCTGCTTTCCCTTGGAGTTTTTGTTTCTTTGATGTCGTCTTTATTTTGTGGCATTTAGCAGTAGAACAAGATTCTAGGAGGTTGGTGTAATCGTTAGTACTGTTACCTTAGCATTCTCAATCTTGTTGTGTTGTCTTGCAAAGTTTGATCCTGTTTTACATGAAACAAATTACCCCTTTTCTGATTTTTGTTTTGTTTGGGTGGGTGGATAGAAGAAAGATCATGCCTTTGTAGAACACATCTTACTCTCTGAGCAGCTATATTACTTGCCAAGTTTTTTTCTCGTCACAATCTATCCTGATCCAACATTGTTGTACTTAACATACTTAATACGGTAAAAGTAGTGAATTACTTATTTTAAGAGAGCATCAAATGAGGTGCATGAAATCCAGTTCCTTGTTAATTGAAGTTTTACTATAAAATCTATTAGTGGCAAAGGTTTGATGTTAGTTAATGTGGAAAACCTCAGGAACGGATGGAGAGGAGACGTCAAATGCCATACCATATGCACATAAATCTTGAGCTTCTTGAGGCTGTCCATCTGATTTGTGCCATGCTGCTTGAGGTTCCTAACATGGCAGCTAATAGCCATGATGCAAAGCGCAAGTTTGTAAGCAAGACCTTCAGACGGCTACTTGAGGTGAGCCAGAGGCAAACCTTTACCGGCCCCCCTGAAAATGTCAGGGACCATGTAATGGCAGCAACAAGGGCACTTAAACAAGGAGATTTTCAAAAGGCTTTTGATGTTATTAAGTCCCTTGATGTTTGGAGATTGCTCCGTAATAAGGATGAAGTTCTTGAAATGCTGAAGGCCAAAATTAGGGAAGAGGCACTCCGGACCTTCCTTTTCACGTATGGGTCCTCATATGACTCTATGAGCTTGGATCAGCTTGCCAAAATGTTTGAGCTCTCAGATACAAAGACTCACAGCATCGTCAGCAAAATGATGATCTCTGAGGAGCTTCATGCTAGCTGGGATCAACCAACTCGGTGCATGGTGTTCCATGACGTTGGGCACTCAAGATTGCAGGCGTTGGCATTCCAGTTGACCGAGAAGCTGTCGGTACTTGCTGAAAGCAACGAGAGAGCTATAGAGTCACGAATTGGTGGTGGAGGAATGGATGGCCTGCCTCTCAGGAGGAGAGATGGTCAGGATTATGCTGCTGCTGCTGCTTCAGGGGGTGCCGGTAAATGGCAAGATTTGTTCTCACAAGGAAGGCTCGGTAGCAGCAGCGGACGTATGGGTTATAATACTGGTGGCAGAATGTTTTCTTCAGGTCAAGGAGGTGGTGGCTATTCAAAGGACCGAAACGGTCACTCGCGTGGTTCTGGACTTGGGAGATCTTTTCAGGCTGGTTCAGCTGCCAGGAGTAGCCACCAAATGGATGCATCAACACGCATGGTCAACCTCAACAGGGGACTCCGAGCATAGAGAAATTGATAGATGTTTCTCCTGTCTCCCCTCAGGAAGCTTGGATATTGCGTTGAGTATTTATTTGCTTTTTTATCTTTAAAATTTTGGTTGTAGTCCCAGTTTGCTCGGTCATTTTACTCCGAGCTACAATAATACTACTTTTAAACATTAGTGATAAAACAACCATTTTAGTATTTCACAACAATAAAAAAATTTATGTGTACCCAATTCCAAATACTCCTTTTATTTGAAAGCGAATATTTTATTTTGATTTGCATTCATTTTAATAAAAAGATTGAGTATGTTAATAAAAAAAAATTGACTTAATTCATTAATGTATTGCATCATATTTTGTATTACTAACCAATCAAAACCTTCTTAAGAATCCTCCTAATGTTTAATTTGAATTTGCCAAAATTGAAAGGCCGTCTCTTGGTGGTGTTTTACCGTAGGAAAAAATTAGTGATAAAACAACCATTTTAGTATTTTACAACAATAAAAAAAATTATGTGCATTGAATTCAAATTACTCATTTTATTTGGAATTGAATGTCTCAATTTGATTTCATTCATTTTAATAAAAAAGTTTGATTTAGTTCATTAAACAAATTACATTATGAATTTTCTTAATACAATCTTTACTGGTTTAAAAAATTGAGATAGTTTCAAATAATTCAAAATGAAATATTAAACATTCATTTCATTTCTCGATCGGAGGAAGTATATGTCTATGAAAGATTACTACTTTATTTCATAATGTTTATTCAACTGGCCTTTCATAAATCATTTGTTTGTTTCTTTTTTTTTTTGTGTTTCAACAATCACATGACTACAATTTCTGTATAATATAATATATATTTATATATATGTATCAAGCAATAAAGAAAACAACTGTATATATGGTATCATGTCAATATCTAGAAACAAATTGTAGTATGAATATGTGGGCTTTCATCTCCTGGAAGAAGGGAATGTTGGGATGCTTTGCTCATTCCTGAAGAAGTTCTCAGGATCAACCTTGGTCTTTATCTCTACCAACCTCTTAAAGTTGTTCTTGAAGTACTTAATCCCATAAACAAGCCCTTCAAAGTAACTATTCTTGCCATTATTTGTGATTCCCAAGTCCAAATCTCTGTAGTTGAGGAATGCTTCTCTTGGAGATTTGGATACAAAAGGAGTCATATATGCATAAAGGCTCCTTGTCAAATTTATGTAGAAATTGGCAGCTTCAACTCCATTTTGATCCCAGTTTGTTGCATACTGCAGCTTGGCTATGTTTCCAGCCCTATGTGGGAAAGGTTTCGCCGATGCCGGAATCTCTGCCATCTTTCCTCCATAGGGATTAAATGTTAAAACTGGAGTTTGCAATTCCAACATCTTCTTGAAAATGAACTCTATACCTTCCTTTGTCATTGGCTCTTTCAAATAGTCTGATTTCCTCTTTAGGTGAGTCATTACTTGAGGAGTTCTGCTGAGAAGTTCCTCTACTGGGGTCCCAATTGGAAAACTGGTCCAATAAAGTACTGATTCAACCCAACTCATCTCAATGCAATCTTTTTTCTGTAATCCCATCTCAGGAAAACTTTCCTTCATGAGTTTAATGAGTCTTTCTGAGTCTCCAAGGAACAGGGCTAGGAATGAAACTCTGTTTGTTCTCTGGCCATTCCCTGTTCCATTGACAACATCAAGAATCATTCTGATGAAGATGTCTTCATCCAATTTGTCTGCAACATGTTGCCAATTGTGGACTAGATTCGTTGCATTCTGATCATAGGTCCTTGCCAATCGGAAAACCGTAACCTTAGGGGGAACCTTAACAAGACTAATTTTGTAAGAAAGGACAACACCAAAGCAGGATCCCCCACCTCCTGTAATAGCCCAGAACAAATCTTCACCCATGGAAGCTCTGTTGAGAATCCTGCCATGAACATCGATCATTTCTGCATCAAAAACATTGTCAACAGTAAGGCCATATTTTCTCATCATGTTCCCATATCCACCACCACTGATATGACCACCAACACCTACTGTAGGACATACCCCTGCAGGAAAGCCATGGACTTTGCTCTGTTCAGCAATTCTATAGTACACTTCTCCAAGAGTTGCCCCAACTTGAACCCAAGCAGATTCCTCCTTGACATTAACTTTGATTTCTCTTAGATTAAACATGTCAAGAATGAAAAAAGGAACCACATTGGAGACATACGAAACTCCCTCATAATCATGGCCTCCACTTCTGATTTTCATCTGGAGACCATGCATTTTTGCACAAACAATGGCTGCTTGTACATGGGAAACATGCAGAGCCGTGATAATAAGTTCTGGTTTTGGTGTGGAAGACTCGTTGAACCTCAAGTTCCTTATGTAAGACTGCAAAACGGAGGAATATGAAGAGTTGGCGGGGGTGAAAATCACTGCAGAAATGGGATGATTTTGTTCAGAATGTTTGTTCAGACATTCAAGAAATGTTTCGCCATCATCATTGGCAGTTGCTGCTGCTGATGACACAAGAAGAAGGGTTACCAAGAAAACTGAAGAAATTACTGAAACACTTGGATTTCTCATTTTTTTTTCTTACGATTTGTGATCTGGGATTTGAATTGGATTTCTGTCTTGGATTTATAGAGGTTTCCCTGGTTGAAATATCAACCAGATTCTGCCAAAAAACCTAACATTTGACCATCGAACATTAATCTTCAAAGTACGGCTCCAAAAGGGAAATCTATAAATTTTTACGAAGAGTATGTTTTGACATTGCAAGTTTGTAACAAGAATTTTGACTTCTGATGTGGCAGGTTGAATACCTCGTTATTGTTTATCTATGGATAATATATTCAGAAGAAATCAAGGAGCTTATGTCAAACTTTGCCTCGTTTTCCACTAGAAGCTGCAGCTGTTCGTGCAGTGCATGGTTCAGTTTTTATCATATTTTTATCCAGAATTATCAGATTTGAAAATTCGAATATGAAATTGCCAACGAATACCAAACACTTCAACGCAGAGGAGTACCGTTCTTTTCTTCATATTGTCCATCCAAACAGGTCCTAATATTAAGTTTAAAAAATGATAAAATACTGATCACAATTCAAGTTTCAAAAAAAAAGAAGGGGGGAGAAAGAGAGAGAGGGAGAAATTTATCATGACTGTGACCAAAATTGCAATAATGGATCTTAAATTTATTTGAATTGAAATTCACTAGGACTATCAAATCTAATGAAAAAAAATAAATGATTAGCACTTTAAAATCTTTACGATATCTTTTGGTAAATAAATCCAATTCGTGTCTATTTCACAATGTAATGATAAATTCAAAGTTTTCAAAAAAAATTATTTGTAAATCCTCCTCTATTGACTCTGTAGTTGTTTGCTTGCAAGAATGAGAGAAAGCCATCAATATAATTATATTTTATAATTAAACAAAAATGAAAAGAAAATTAATTTTACTATTGGATCATCATCCATAATGCAATAATTCACCTAAATTTTTTATTATAAGGTAATCTTTGACTTTCAAAAGAATATAATTATGCTAAGCTGATGACATAGTAATTTCAAAAGAATGTATTGGCAGGATCTAATAATCACTTTGGAACCTTTGTTCATGCTGAAAGCATTTTCCCAAGCCTTTAATACAACGTTCGACTCTTTTATTAAATACTATTTTATTTAAAAAATGTTCACTATGACATTTTTATCGTGTTTTCTATTTTCGAATAATAATTAAACCGAAGGATAAATTTTAGAAAATTCAAAAGTTCGAAGGCAAAAATTGAACACTTCTGATAATGAAGTGAAAATTTTAAATTTTCGAATAATTTAAGAAATCATTTTTTTTTTTATTATTATTGTTTTAATGCAAACGGATATATCAGTTGATTAGATTTTGAGGTGTCTTGCAGTACACAACCTTAGTTATCAGATCCTTGGCATGCCGTGAAAAATCAAACATGTTTATCATAGAAACATCTATATATAAATGTAGTAGATTTTTTCTCTTGGAACAAGTTTATTACTTATTTTTATTTTCTAATTTATGGTATGATTCATATGAAGATGGACGTATAAATACTTATCTTTGGAATAATTACGTGTGGTATCTAGCTTCTCGGTGCTACAAAAACATGTAAATCATAAAATATGCAACTAATTCAAGTCATAAAATCTTTCTTTTTTCTTTAAAAGAATATAAATGAAATTGCTATAAAGTGTTACGAGCACGTCTTATGGGATGCTCCGGTTAAATCTTCAACGGTCAAAGTTAAAAGATCAATTGTCTTTTTTTAACTTTTTCTGTTTTATTTAAAAGAATATATATAAACGAAAATGCTATAAAGTGCTACAAGCACATTCTATGGAGTGCTCCGGTTAAATTTCTAGCAGTCAATTATCTTTTTCAAAATATAAATCTCTATAGCATTTTTGTATTAGTATGATTACGATTACGTTCAATATTAGTATAGGGTGCACTTTATATATATATGGGAAGATTGATACTTTTAATCTCTCACCTTTTTCGTTTTTATAAATCTACTCCAAAACCTCTTTTTTTAATTTTTTTTATTCGTATCGATTTATTTTTGTTTTTTTGGTCCTCCACCTTTTTTTTTTTTTTACACAATTGGTATAAATGACTGGAAAACATATTTTTAAGAGTTTTTTTACATGTTAAAGAAGGGTATTTTAGGGATTTCATAAGTTAAATTATCATTTTTGATCCTCCACTTTTTTTTAAAAAAAAATCTTTTTTGGTCCTCTTCCTTTTTAATTTTTACGTCATAAAAAGCTTTAACCAACTCAACCATCAATAGCTTTTGTTTTATTTTCACATCTAATAGTTTATATTATGTTTAGTAAAAATTTCTCTCAAATATTAAATATAATCTCACAATAAATCATTCATATATCAATTTTCAATATTGGCATTTCAAAAACAACTTTTATTTATAGTCATATTATATATTTACCCATAATTATTTTGATATGTCTATAGTTTTTATACATTTTTATATATGCGAACTTTATATCCTAATTTTTTTATTTAATTAAACTAAAAGTTTTAGTTATAATAATATAAAAAATTAGTAGAGGGGTTAAGGTTAGAAATAAAATAAAATATATTATGGACTAAAAAAAGGTAAAATAACTGAAAATTATTATAACACAAAAATAATATAATAGATGGAGGACTAAAGATATCAAACTTCCATACTACTATAATTAGAAATTTCAGTTTAATTAAATAAAATAATTAGGATATAAAGTTTATGTACACAAAAATCTTTAAAAATTATAGATATGTCAAATATAATTTTGAATATATATATATGGTTTTGCTAATGCGCGCCTTAATGCATATAAATATATATATATATATATATTTGAATTCCGGAGCGCACCTTAATGCACGCTCCAACCGTGACCGTAACGAAATTTTTGCTACAGTGCTCATGCAGCCAACCAAGTGGAGTAAAAATTCCGTTACGGTAACGGTTGGAGAGCGTATTAAGGCACGCTCTGGAGCGCACCTTAGCAAATCCATATATATATATATATATATATAAAGTTGTTTTTGAAATACGAATATTGAAATTTGATATGTGAATGATTTATTGTGAGATTATATTTAATATTTGAGAGGAATTTTTATACATTTTTATATATGCGAACTTTATATCCTAATTTTTTTATTTAATTAAACTAAAAGTTTTAGTTATAAT
>JAOXNR010000001.1:67296-96024 GCA_028571225.1 Parsonsia alboflavescens | reverse complement strand
TTCCCCCCCCCCCCCCCCCTTTTTTTTTAATGCTAAGAGCTAGATTTTTTTAATGTTAAACTTGCTTTATGTATGGATAATTTATTAAAAATAAGTTAGAATTGATAATATTTTGTCTAGCAGATGCATTTTTAAGATCGTGGAGGGCTAACACTTTAACTCGAATGAGAACAGGTTCTAAGAGAGTTTGGATTGGGATTAAGATTAAAATTTATTTTTAAGGGTTGGATTATGAATTTAGTCCCTCGAATCCAAGCCATTGACATTCCTAGTCATTGTCCTTCAACTCTTAAAATGGCTTTTCCAAAGTAGCCCTTCTGTCCATTTTAAGAGTTCATTGATAACCTGATAACATCATATGATTAATTACTTTAAATTGGTTATTTGCTCTACAACACTTAAATCGATTCAATTGTTAGATACAAATAAGAAAGAAAATCGATCACTGTCGAACTGATTACATTATATATTAGGTTATGGTATATTTATAGTAGATACAATATTTAAAATAAATATTTATTGAATTGGATATTTTCTAACCAATCTAATCAAATCATTAGATGAATGGACCTATCCCATCCAAGCTGAAATGATATAATATAATTGCATTTGTTCCCAATTATAAATTATTTGATATCACATTTTTTTTATATTATAATTCATTTTTTAACTTTTCATAACATTATAGTATTCAATGTTGTTGTTTAGTTCGGTCCTTGTTGCGACATGCTAATCCATTGTAGGAATACTTTACAACAAGGTTGACTTGGGTAAGTAGGACTGGTTCAAGACTGGTTAATTAGCTAATAGGGCTCCGATTTTCAAGGTACACAGTTTCACGTGACTCTCTCATAGCTTAACAAAGAATTGATACGTGATTTTTAATATTTTTTTTAGAAAATTATATTTTATTATCTAAATTTTAAAAAAGAAAAACTAAACATTATGAATATTTGATCTTGTTAGAACATATTCTTTACTGATATAATTTATATTAGAAGATTCGAAACTAAAAAATGATATTCATGTACTTGAAAAAAATTCAAAAAAAACAATAATTATCGTTAACTGTTAACATTGATTTTATATATTACCCCCTAAAATATTAAATTAAATTTTAAGTATATTAGATCAAATTTATTTATTTAATTTAAATAAAAAGGAGAATTATTCTTGGTCAAGGCTCTTGCCACTTTGATTAGGGGAAATTTCCAAAGGCAAAACCCTCCATTGGATTGGATGTCCCTGAATCTAAGAAGATATAAATCGAGGAATATGTTTGAGAGGGTAAAGGTCAGAGGTCAGAGAAAAAAGGCTTTTACGAGATCGATATATCTAAAATGTAAATCTTAAGATCGAACCCAATTGAAGGGTTTTTCCTCCTCATATTACCTTAGGTTTACCAATTCATTTTGTGCCCTCGAAAGGCTCTTGCCTCTTTGTGTGGCTTCATCTGGGGGATGCTTAGCCACTAAATAGAATTGTTTATTATAATGGAGGGAAAAAACTAAAAAGAGCGGTGAGATCAGATGGGTAGTGACAGACGGACAGATGTTGAGCTATCATCCGGTCTTTCTTTGTCGTCAAGCATGCAGCTTCCCGGAAATAACACCTCCCTCAGTCAGCCAAATGGTCAACGGTCTACTTTTCCTTTGAATCTTCTTCCCCACGAACCAAAAAAATCAAATTTTCCAGCTCTTGACTCTGCGACTCTCTTTCAAGCATCTCTCCACTGACTCCAATATAACCCGCACTGCTTCTTCTCTCATTCGTTAATAATTCCATTTCCATTTCCTTCTTCTTTTTATCCATTTTCAATCCCAAAAAAAAAAAATAAAAAAAAAAATGAGTGAAGCATTAACGGGTTCCAGTACTGATCATCAGTGGATACAATATCACAACTACCACCAGTTCCAAAATTTTGGGGGCCTCTCTGATTCCATTTCAGTAGTGAGCTCAGGTACTTTCACCGGTGGTGGTGGTGACACAATCAATGATATGGTAGCAGCCGGCGGCGGCCCCGAAAACTCTTGCCCTGCTGGAAATAATAACGATTTGAGCCCCAGAGGAGGTGGCATAGGGAAGGCGGCCGTGAGGCGGCGATCAAGAGCTTCGAGGCGGACTCCGACCACTCTTCTGAATGCTAACATCAAGAATTTCAGGACCCTGGTGCAGCAGTACACGGGTTGTCATCATCAGACACTTTCTTCCTCATATTTGAATAATAGTAATCAGAAGGGTCCAATCAATTTGAGCTTTGGAGGACCATCGAGGGAGTCAATCAATATTGATCAATTTGCCGCAAGAAATAGTAGTAATTTTGGTGGGACTGGGGGATATAATAATTATAGTGGGCATCCCCATTTTGATCAAGATCAGCAAGACCGGCAGCATCAACAACAAGAAGAATATCAGGAACCGGGTGGTCTGATGTTCCCAGGGCAGGAAGGAAATAATAATAATGGTTATAATAATTTTAGTTCTGCAGGACAAAACTTGACGATGACCAACAGTACTGTAAATAGTTTTGGATGGCAGTAGGTAGAAAGCTGCTGATCATTTAACCCCTTGTCTTTAAATTTTACACGTGAGAGTGCATCATAATCTTAGAAACTATTCCTTTCATTTTAATAAGATTCTCAAAAAGTGTGGTTGGTTTGATTGGGATTATAAGTTTCTTTTCTTCTTGCTGATCTGCTTGATCATTTTCTAGGCATGTTTTACATGTATTTCTTTCTTCTCCTTTCTCTTCTTGTGGAGATTGAACCTTTTGTATCTCTTCATTTAAAAGTTTTTGTACTTAAGATGGTTTTCATGGATTAAGGTTAAGCTATATGGCTCTATCATTGAGTTCTCTTATCACGTGAATGAGAAAACTCAGGCAGAGAAGCTTTGTTTTCTCGTTCCCTAATTTCAAGTCACTTGAGATCACTCATTGTTGAGTCATTTAATCTCATTTTTTACTCCTTATTATATTATTTTGTTGGTAATTTAATCGCCGTTCTACTCAATATTATCCGTCCTTACGATTTGATTAGTTTCTCAATCTCATCTCTATATAATCTTTTACATTCAAGTGTTCACTCAATCATTAAATATAAGTAATCAGCCGTCATTTAGTAAAAATTAATTTCACCTTTTTTTTCCCTCCTAAAATGTCCTCTCAACATCCTTACAAAAATTTAAAAATCATTTTATTAAAAAATTAAATGTTCTATTTTGATTTTGATAAATTTTATTAAAAAAATTTGACTTAGTTCATTTTAAACATAACAATAATATTTCCTTCGTAAATTTTAATTAATTTAGAAAATGAGACATTAATTTTCAAACTACCACAATAGATATAATAACATTCAATTTCAAGTAAAAAGAGTAATTAATATATTTTAAATAAAAAAATAAAAATTATGTTAAAAATTATAAAGATACAATTCAAACCCAATTGATTAGTTTGGTTAACCTCCATCCAAATGGCGGGAACGTTTTCAATCATTCCCTCTGAATTTTGGGAACCTACCAGCTGGAAAAGAGATGGAGCAACCTTAAGGCCGAAAGGTACGACAGTCTACTGATAATGGTAATTAGGGATGCAGAAAGCAGTTTTGAATCTGTTAGAAGGATTCATTGGGATGAGGTTGAGGCATCCAATCATCTGGGTCCACTAGGTTGTCTTCTTCTTTTGATGAGCCAGCCAGAGGATAAAGGTATTGCCACCGTCCTTGATGATCATTGTAGTCAACATGGAAAACTCCATAGGAAAAATGGTGGAGGAACCTGGGCGGTTAGGAAAAACAACTTTCACAGAACCATCGGATTACGGGGTCATTTGTGGATCTGTAGCCTGTACAGGGGCGACAGGTTTGGTCACAGAGTTCAGAGCATACTAATCACAGAGATACGTAATATCTTACTAATCAGATATGAAGGTAAGTTTTACTGCACCAATATGGAGGTGGGAATAACCTGCATCTTTCCATTTATCAATGAGTTGTTGATCTATCATGCAAGAAGCCCTTGAGAAACTTTGTGTACAGACCCGTTTCTCAAATCAACATTCAAAGAAATCCTAATTGCATCATCCAGATGCATCATATTAACCCCGGTGTTCAATCCTTCCCAAAGATCTGGAAAAGCACTATGCCCGGATGTGCAAACGCTTTTATCTTCCAAATGCAACTGCCTTTCCCATTCTGAGAAACCATCCAAATATAAGTTTTCCAAACAGCCCAAACATTTCGAAAAGCCCCACTGGAAGTATCTTAAACGAAAACCCACTCCTACTCCTCCAACCCATGATATGTGCTCATTTTTGTTAACAACAAAGTAAAACCCAATTATGTTCTACTCATTTTTCTTAATATTATCCATGCTCTCTCTTCATTCATCAAATATTATTTTCTTTTTTTATTCTTAATGTACTTCTCCATATAAATATTTTGAAGAAAAAAATTTTACTTTAATATTTGATCAAATGAGTGCATATTTTGCTGGCGGTGAATATCAAAGGTGTAGAACTTCACTCTTGAAACAAGAATGGATGGTAAGCACCACGTTGTCTTTGTCTTTCCTTTTCGAACAAAAAAAAAAAAAAAAATTCCTTCTCGCAATTAAACCAAGTCAGATTTGACACAGGAGTCCTCAAACACGAGCTATCCCATCAATTTCGCCACAAATTTAATTGCATAAACGGAATCGAAGTTGCAGTGGTAAGATTGGTATACGGCACAATCAGCGGACCGATGGCATCATCCTCCATAATATTCTATCCAAAAGATGATGATGTAATGCAAGGGCTCCTAGAAAATTTGAATCCTCCAGGGAAGTAGATCTGGAACACCTGGATCTGATGATGACGATGTTATTGCAACTGACGATATCAGAAGATTCATTATCATATACTCATAATTAAATTAATGGTAATAATCTAATTTTCTACCACCAAATAATATTACAAAAGCCCTCTGCTCATTGTCTGCAAAGGAACTTGAAATTTGCACAAAAGAACTAAGCTTAGTTCGACAGGTGTTGTAAACTCTTAAGTTCTTGTGTAACTTGAATTATAATAAATCGATATCCGGGTGTTGAGGTGAAAATGCCCAAGCCCAAAATCAAGCCCTACTAAAAATCCTTCATTCTCAAGAAAAAGGTCCAATCCCAGCTTTCCTACCAGACTTCCAAAACCACACACCTGTATACCCTAATCCAGGAAGTCCGCACAAAGATTGAAAACATCCATAAACAACTCTCTTACCTTGTTCAGTATACCACTGAATGGTCCCCAAAAATGACTCGAATGCAATCCGAAAAAGAATTTCTCAAACAGCAACTTTCAAGCCTTGAAGCACAGTACAACACCTTGGCAAATCAGTCTGATCCCTTTTTTCCCCAAATACCTCCCAAAACATTCGACCTTCCTATTCCACCAACCCAACCATATTCACCTGCTTTGCCCCTCTGGGATAAACAAAATCCTCCCGTAACTCATCCCATACCTCAACCTTTCCACAAACGTGCACCTCCGACATCCCAACCATCCTCTTCCAAACAGGCGAAAACTTCACCCTCACATCCCACAACTAAACCCCCTTCCACATCATACGAAACTGATGATCCTACCATTGATGCTTCTTCCAAACCTACTTTCTTTACTCTTGATTCCCCAGATAATCCCCAATCCAATTACTAAACAAAACAGCATTAACTTATCAAGCAAAAACTTCCACACTTTGTTGCTTTACCGTGAAATGATACAATTGAAAAGGGAACCATATCGTCAGAGGCCATGATACAAGAGGGTATTTACAGGATACATAGGTAAAAATACAGAGTTCATGGAAATGATGGATAACAAACAACAACAACAAAAATGGGAGGGACTTTGTCCAAGAATGCACAAAATTGAGTAACCAGTGCCTGGTAACCGCAATTTTTCTTTTTCTTTTTCTATTTTTTTTTTGGTGGGAATTCCGGAATTAGTAACTCCAATTTCTATCTACTCAACTGTAATTTCCAGTATAGTTGTAAGTCTCGGTCTTCTGTATCTTCTAAGAAGCAAGGAAGAGCATACTACACTTACTGATGAGAACGCCATGCAAGCACCGGCTAACCAGGGTGGCAACTTGAATCTTATCAATGGAAAGAAAACCCCAGCAGCAACCGGAATGGCAAACACATTATAAGCCATGGCAAAAACATAGTTCCAACGAATACGAGAAAATGTCTTTCTCGAGAGATCTATAGCTGTTATGACATCTTCTAAATTGTTCCTCATCAACACGAAGTCAGCAGCTTCTATTGCAATATCGGTTCCTGCTCCAATAGCCATACCGACATCAGCAGCTGCCAAGGCAGGAGAATCATTTATTCCATCCCCAACCATTGCAACTACGCTTCCACCTTTCTGGAATGAATGGATAACATCAGCTTTTCCTGCAGGCATCACTTCTGCCCTTACATCTTGGATTCCAACCTGCATACAAGGAATAGTCCATTTTTCCTTTTATGAAACTTCTCATTTATGAATTGCAACTATGCATGGAACAAAAAAAAAATCTAAGGATAATCAAAATCCCGTACATCCATCATACATGTAAATATTCAAGAAATCATATGGAAGACAAACCTCTTTAGCAACAGCTCGTGCTGTTCTCCAATTATCACCAGTAACCATAACTGGATTGACTCCCATTTTTAAAAGACCCTCAATAACTACAGAAGCCTCTCTCTTGAGTGGATCTGCTACCCCCAGGACACCAATAACAGCATTATTGTATGCCACAAGTATGCCAGTTTTTGCACTTTCTTCTAACTCAACAACAAAATTTTCTACTAGGGCTGGTATAGCGATCCCATTCTCTGTCAGCAGCTTTCGGTTGCCAACCTGTTCACGTTACACATATTCTTTAATTAACAGTCATGAAAAATTATGAGTTGCTGCTTCATTTCAAACTTCACCATCTTGGTCTAGAGGATTAGGATTTTACAAGGAACACTCACCAAAACTGGCTTTCCCTCTATGGAGCACTGTACTCCTTCTCCAGGCAAAGCTGTAAAATCAGAAACGTCAAAAAGCCATCCAGGGTGTTGCAATTCTATGCCAAGGCTCTGGCCTTTCTTTGAAGAGGAAAAGTCATCAAAGAAATGAAAATGGCGAGCATACTCCATTATAGCTTTGCCCAGTGGGTGTTCACTGCTAGCCTAGGCCACAAAAACATGAAAAGATTGTAGTAAACTAACAGCAATATATGTCCTTGAGCATGTAGAATTATATAACAGATTATTATATGCCCTCCCCACCATCCCAACCCCCACCAATTAAAAAAAAAAACCTCTCCCACACAAACATCTATACACATGCACATGAAAGCAGAAACTTCCAGTATTATCAGGGAAATCAGAAATACAGATCTGTATTTTTTGTGTGTGAATGAATACTATTGCTGATCAAGCAGGTAGGACTGAAACATTAGTGGCAGATTAAGCAAAGGCTGTAAAACCAGGCATATCAAGGAAGTTACCTCTGCAGAAGCTACCAATTTGAGGAATTCATCACGACCCATTTCTGTGAAAACTTTTGCAGTGGTAACTGAGGCTTTTCCTTGGGTTAAGGTACCTGTCTTGTCAAATATCACATGCTTAATCTTCTGTGCTCTCTCCAATGCATCTCCTCCTTTAATTAGAACGCCATTAGATGCCCCAACCCCTGTTGCCACCATCACAGCTGTTGGAGTAGCCAACCCAAGTGCACATGGGCATGCTATTACCACAACTGATATGGCGAACATTAGTGCGAAAACAAAGAAATTCCCATTTTCTGGTAACCATGCTTCAGGGTAGGCTCCAAGAAGCCCCGCAAGATACCTATGAGGATTTTAGACAGGCAATTTTTCAAACTTCCAGAACATACCAAATGATAGTCAATAAGCATAGTAACATGAGCAAAATCAACAGAAATTGTAACTCACCAACTCAATAGGGTCAAGAATGCCAAAGAAACAACCATGGGGACAAAAATGCTCGCAATCTGTAGATAAAACATATAACATAATAACTAACATCAGGATTAAAGACTATGAATCAAAAGAAGAGTCCTCTGAGACTGACAAAAATCCACATGGAAAGACCTATATGCTTTAATATAAAAGTTAAAATATAATAAAAAGAAAGAAAAAAGAAGAAGAAGAGCTTCTTTGTTCTCCTAAGAATTTTCTTATGAATATTATTATGGAGCCTTCAAAAGATGATAAACTTCTCTAGAAGAGTACCAATGGGTACTGCAATTTTCTACACATTTGCATTCTTTCAAATATAATGCTCTAGAAATTAAAAGCAATAGAAAGATCACACTAGAATATACAATTACTTCATAATACTCAGTTGTTCAAGGTTCATAACAAGTAACTTCAGCAGCTAGTAAAAGCCTGCCGCTGTTAATTTTATTGTCCAACCAGTAAAAACTTTGAGGTCTCTAGGTGCTTTAAGGTAGGTTCACATTTAAAGGAGCTGGTAGAAGCAAGTCATATGAGGCTTGAGAACTCAAAAGAGTAGTTCAAGAGAATTTATAATTAAGGCATATAAAGCAATGACAGCAAAAAGCAAGTTAATTCAAGAATGAATCAAGGGAGAAATATAAAGAACTGAAGCAGTTGGAAGATAAATGAAGAGAACAAAATGTCTGAATGCCCAATAGAACTTACATAGTCAGCAAATTTCTGAATTGGAGCTTTTGACATCTGTGCTGTCTCAACCAGAGATATAATCTGGCTCAAGACGGTGTTGGATCCAACTTTTATTGCCTTTATGTGAAGCACACCATGTAAATTCATTGTACCTCCAATGACTGATGAAGTCACTTCTTTTAAAACGGGAGCTGATTCACCAGTAACCATACTCTCATTCACATAACTCGAACCCCAGACAACAGCACCATCAATAGGAACCTTTGTCCCAGGAAGTACTTTTAACACATCACCAGGTTGTATCAGCAAAGCGTCAATTTGCCTTTCACCTAAATCTTTTCCATCTGAAAAAAACGGGATTTGTAAAAGTTCATGAGTTTCGTAACTTCAGAACTGGCAACTTGATATGAACAGCAATAATGCGTAATCCAAAGTAAAAATAAGCTTCCCACTGCACAAAATACTGATACCTTTGTCTTTGAGAAGCAGCACAGCTGTTGCAGGTGCAAGCTCAACAAGCTTTTTTATGGCATCTGAAGTCTTTCCCTTTGCCAAGGTTTCCAAGTACTTACCCAAAAGCACAAAGGTTATTAACATTGCACTTGTTTCAAAGTAAGTTGGAGAACGAAAACCAGTGATTGCACCATAAAAGAGCGAATATACGGAGTAGAAATATGAAGCTGAAGTTCCCAATGCAACTAAGACATCCATATTCGTCGAACCATTCCGAAGTGCTCTGCCAGCTGCAACATAAAAGCGCTTACCAATAACAAATTGAACGACAGTTACCAAAACCCATTTCAGCCAATCTCCCATTTCAAAAGGACCACAACGTCGAACTAGCAGAGAATATAATATAGGTATCCGTGGGCAGACAACTCGCATGAAGATGACAGGAAACTGGTAAAAATTGACAGTGTTAGAACCTACAGATGAAGGGACAAAGATGCACAAGATGTAACACAAGAGAGATAGCATAACAACATCACTTATAACATGATCTTCTCAAATCTATAGAATCTATTGTGTCCGGAATTGATTCACTCTTTCCTTTCATATCTAAACAAGCATTTCACTTCAAAGATTGGAAAATATGGCTTCAATCATTTACATTCCAGAAAAGAGGATGCAATGCTTCATAACTGCATGTTTAAATTAGTGGCATAAAATTTCACACCACGTCCTTCACATGATACCTCTCCCACTTTAGTATTGGATAAATCCAACTATGAGCTCAAACATTATGGTGAGAGTCTGAGACTCAGAAGGACATAATTCAACATGAGTCCATAATCGCTCCAGAACTTCTAGATGAACATAAAGCTTAGTGAACAAAAAAGGAATCAAGTCCCTCTGCTAATAGATAAGGAATCAAGTTCCTCGCTCTAAAGCTTAATGAATATAATGAATAGACAAACAAGTTCATCACTGACCCAATTCTGTTAGCAGAAACTACCAAAATGCACATTAATATTCACAGTTAAAGTTGTATTAAAGTCCGATATAATTAGTACACAACCTGGCCAACAAAATGATTCAAGTGACCGAAAAAAACACATTCCAGATCAGTCAAAGGATAAGGAAACAACTCACACTCAGAATCAAGCTGGCAGTGAAATGCACAAACATCTTTGATGATTCTTCAAGATCCTTTGAACTCATTCTCGAGTATGGGTTCTTGACAAGTAGTTTAAACTTTCCATAGCTTCCTCCCTCAATCAAATCAACCAAGGATCTGGGACCAAGGACCTCAGGATCAAAAAGAACTTCTAATTCATTTGATTTCCGGTCAAAATTAAACAGTCTAACTCCCTTCAAGTTGCCAAGAATGCCTTCTAATAACTGTACATCAATATCTGTTGATATTCCAACCACCCCAAGCACAATTTTATCTTCCTCACTACTCTGGATAAATGAAGCTTCAAAACCAGCATCTTCAATTGCATTCACAACGTCATCCTTGCTAACAACTATTGGATCATATTCAACCTCTCCTAGCGAAGTAGCCAACGCAACAACTGCCTTTCTCACACCAGGGAGCTGTCTTAGAATACCTTCAATGGAGTTTACACAAGCTGCACAAGTCATACCTCCAATTGTAAATTGTCCTATTAGTGTCCCATTTGGCTTTATACATGATGTACTGGGTTCAGAAAGGATTTCTGCCTCAAACCCTGCATCTTCTATTGCATTCGTAATATCTTTGTCCTAAAGGAAGACAAGAAACAGGTTATGGTGCACCCAAAACTAATCAAACATTTTTGCATCAATCAGCAGGATAAGATGAATTAATGCAACCTAAGAAACATGAAAAGAATGGTCAAAGAACTGATCAACAAAGGTAAAGAACACTCTTTTTCAACATTAAATCTCCAGCTAGTAAACAAAAATTACTTTTTGAGTTTCAAAATTAATTGAATTTTAACATTAACAAGTCTTCCTAATATCCTCAACAGTATTAAAATAAGCCAACCATTAGTCAATTTTTATCAAAAGCATTTAAAGAAACATAAACTATGAATGGTGAATGTCAACATTTCAACAAAAACAGAGATAAAGTTTAAGCCAGCGATCCCTTCTTTAACCGTATTCCATCATGCTATCAGACACACTCATAGAAAAGAACACTTCACTGAACTCTATGATACAAGGATTCTTGGGCTGAGCTTACGCATTTTGTTTAACCTTCAATTAACCTAATCATCAATGAGATTACAATGGAAAACAGTTGACAGATTTATCCTCCTAAAAGACACACAAATTGAAATTCTCAACCACTGCACAGTTTTTCCTTGTATATTTCCTTCTATGTAGATATTTAGACCTTAAAAGTAACAAAATTAGCACTGTAAGATGATATCCTCTCTGCACTACGCCATAGATTTGATATTCAAAATCATTCACATTAGCAAATAATTCAGACCTCACTTCATTCCATTTTGTATTACTCTATTTCTCTCATTTGTTCTAATCTTGGATGGTCAAAGTCAATGATAATCCAATGGATGCAAATGCCAACTAAAACTTTCTAAAACTAATTTTCAATACCATATCACCTATATAAAAAATGCGAGTTTGGAAGTACTAAAAATACGGTTTGCATGTGTTCGAGCAAGAGTCCTATAGAAGTGTAAGAAGAAGTGCTACAAGTGTAAGGCAAACTGCATATTTGATTAAGAGGCTACTTAGGATACATCAAAATGTCCTGCTTTAATATGGGACTGTCCAGCTTTAAGGTGGAACACTAACCCATCTGTATTCATTCACGACATGAAAATCTTCTAATTTGGGAAAGAACTATCTAGGGAAATGTCTTATATAGTATGTTCTGAATGGATGACAGCTGTAAAGATGGTCTTAACCGGTAAAAGTACATATATTTCTGTAATAAGGTTATGCTTTTATGAATAAGATTGCAAATTCAAATAAACTTTACACGTAAACAAATATGTGCAACAAAAGTGTCCACTCATATTTCTTAGTTCCCTGCTCATCTATATAGAACAAGTTAATATGCAACTTTCTAATAAATGATCATACACTTTGAATGTCCAGTTTTTCAGATGCGTAAGATGGTCAAACATGTAACTGCTTTGTCATGTAAATAGCATGCAGCATCACAAGATTAGCAAATGGGGTAACAACTCTAGCATCAGTTATAGATATGCTTATTTTTGTATTTGTCTCTGTGAGAAAGAAAGACTTGAGAACTTGCACAGAAGATAATAATCACAATAGAACACAACAAGAGTAGATATTTTTAAAATCATTTGATTCTAGAAAGTGTTTATCCAATGCAATATATGGGGAAACTAATCTTTGGCATGACTTACATTTAGTATTTCTAATCATCAAAAGAAACATCAGTAACAGTAAAATAAATTTCAAATCATAATCATTAAAAGTATCAGGATTAGATCACTACCACCATCTTAGGTTGACCTATCGTAACAAAATTGGCAAAATAAATCAAAGAAATTGAAATGGCTTCTCAAAATTACTGCATCCAATCCCAGACAGCTCAAACAGTTAAGCAAAAGAAAGATTAAAAAAAATGAGGAAAGAAATAGCATTCACTCACACATAAAACACCATTTCGCACAAATTTCAAGTCCAAGTAGTAGTGATGAACAACAATGTGCCAAGCAAAGGATCATCCACTTACCAGAAACAAATTATTTTCAGTATGATTTTTCCAAGGGGAAAAAAAAATCAAACGCGCTTATATAGCCTTGAAGGTGAATTTTCAAGTTGAAGTCTCACACAGTAAACACCAGTTCTATTAAAAAAAATTCACTAAAAAAACATGATTTCAACCATTCTAACTAACAAAACCTACCTGCTTTACTCAAATTAACGCACAAAAAGCGAATAAAAGCAAAAGAAACGCCCCAATGATCAACCTGAATCAAGTTAGGATCAAAGATAATGTCAGCTCTGTTCTGCAGCAAAGCAACGGAAGCTTTAACAACGCCATTTAAGGAAGATAAAGCTCCTTCAACGGAATTGGAGCAAGCGGCACAAGTCATCCCCGTTACTCTCACCTGAATCCTCTTCAAATTCACAGATAATTCCGTCCAATTCTCATCCTCCAGATATTCATCCAGCAACCTCACCTCCTCTCCACCGCCTTCGATATCCTCCGCCACCGACGACCCTCTCGTCGCCACAAGCTGCACGTCCCTGCTGCTTGGCGACATACTTGAACCTCCCACCACCAACACAAACAAACTTATCTACAACTATTACAAATTTCTTCCACCAAGAAAATAGGAGAAAAGAAGAAGAACAACCAAAGAAAATTATGTATCAATGCATCCTAATCATGGCCTAAAGTTGTCCAGAAATCAATCAATATTTGTATCTTTATAAGTATCTATAGATATAGAGAGAGAAAAGACGAAAACTGTGCGTGGAGGGAGGGGAAATGTCAAATGAGGAGAGAGCGAATTTGTAAACGAAGGAACCAAAGAGAGAGAGACGAATGTGGATGGACGAAATAGGGCTTCGAAAATAAGGAAATGACAGTCATGGATTTGTACTGCATGGTTTCGGTAGGTTGTACTGCCCAATGATATTGGAATAATTCATTTAATAATCATTTCTTTTTTAGATAGTTGCTATTTAGTTAATTAATTATATTTGTAAAATACTACTGATTAAGGGACATAAATTAATTATTGGATTTAAACAGGGTTTTGCCTTTAAGTGACATTTGTTAATATTCTTATTCAAATATTATAGAAATGTATATGAGGCATAATTTTTTAAATGTATCACCATGTAAATTATGAAATATGCATTTTCACGAGTTATTTCTATATATAAATATTATTTATTTACATGATTCACTTCATATCTTTTATTACATTAATTAAAAAAGTCATATATTTAAATTATAAAATTCATTTTCATTAAAAAAAAATCAAAGGAATAAAATATCAACATTACACTTGTATTGTTAATTATTAATATCGTATGATAATAAAGCAATAATAAGTATACATTTATTTGATATCAGTATTACATTTGTATTCTGGAGTAGTTTCTATATATAAAAATTATTTATTTATTTGGTTCACTTCATATCTTTTGTTACGTTAATAAAAAAAACTCAAAAAATAAAATGCCAACATTACACTTTTATTGTTAATTGTTAATATTGTTTGATAATAAAGCAATAATAAGTATATATTTGGAGTTCAAGTAATATTTTAGGTGCTAAAACTTTTGAATCAATGACCTTAAAAGTTCCTTAAAACAAAACAAGAATTCAAAAAGGGAGAGATAATACATAAACGCCGGCCGCTTTAGGCTTTATAAACTGATGATTTGGGAAAGAT
This sequence comes from Parsonsia alboflavescens, assembly GCA_028571225.1. Lineage (NCBI taxonomy): Eukaryota > Viridiplantae > Streptophyta > Magnoliopsida > Gentianales > Apocynaceae > Parsonsia > Parsonsia alboflavescens. The sequence goes on along the minus strand of JAOXNR010000001.1, from coordinate 81,500 downwards.
GATTAATTAGGAAATTAAAAAATAAATGTCTTGGTTAGGTGAACAGTTAAGAAAGACTTTTCACCCTCCAATTGCAATTGTCATCAAATACATCATTCCGGAGACTTTTTATTTCCTTGTTGTGTCTCCTGTCCTGTTTTTTTAGAGTGAGGAAGAATATATAATTTCGAATATCAAATACTTTATTTGGTGAAGAAAAATAGTCTTCATCGAGTAGTTTGATTTGTTACCAAATTCACCATATTTACCAAGCATAGTATTCTCTCCCCCACCTTAAAATTAAATGTTCACTTAATACGTAAAAAAAGCTAATATTTCCTTGAATGTCTTTAATTCAATCTTGAGATATCCAAAATTAATTATAATATCTTTAAAATTAATTAAAATCGAACAAAGATACTGGTATTATTATTTTTCAAAATTAACTGAATCAAAAATAAATATTTAATTCTTGAGGGGAAGGATTACAAAATTTGTAAAGTATCTTTAGCCTTAGAGAAATTGCTACTAGTAGGTACCAGTACTAGTAAGAGTAGTCAGTAGAATATATAAATAAATTTTTAATAAAAAAAATTTCCCTATCTATCCCAATTTTAAAATATAAATCGTTTAATGCTTTTACAGGGATATGGTTATTCAAAAATATATTCTTTTGAACCCCTTTTTTAGAAAAAAAAAATTATAACTATAGTCAAAATTTAAAAGGATAAAATTAAATGATACTTTTATGAAATTACTCCTTAAATAAAATTTTAATGGAAAGGTAAAGACGTTTAATTATAAAAATAAGTACTACTACTAATTTCTTCGTTTTATAAAACGTGAGACATGCTTAGGAAAGGCGAGAGGGTATGGATGGAATAAAGAAAAAAAGGAAAACGACAGCGTGTAGCCCGAAGACGGACAGGATTCAAATGGTCGAACCAGGAAACGCGGACGCGGAAGCCGTCGGAGACTGAGAGAGGGTCCAAGTCCGATTGGAGTAAAATTTTGACCAAGCCCCAAAAATCCGTCCCCAACCTTCCATTTTTTTTTTTTCCACACCTAAGTTTCAGGTTTTGGATGTCACGTTGTACCTGCCGTCGTCCGTTTCCAGTTTACTGTGAATCGTACAGCCCAGCTCCTCCTATAGTACAGTTTTGAATTTCTTATAATTTTAATTTATCTTTTTTTTTTTTTCTTTCTTTTAGTAAGTGCAAATGGAGTCCTTTGGTAAAACAGGCAGTGAAGCAACGTGTCTAAGTATTTTGGAAGTAAAACTTATATAATCAGAGATCGTGAATTTAATTCAATCTTCTTGCATATTTTATCTTTGATGGTGAATTGCAACTACTAACGATACAACCAAAATACTTGTAAACTAATCCAAATACTATTAAAAATAAAATAAAAAAACACTCATAAAATTTAGAGTAAAGTACAAAAGTATTCCCGAAAAAGACTTGGGCAAAATAGTCTTTAGATCTTTTCTCTTGGGATATTATTACTATTAAATTAACAATAAAAATAATGTAATATCTATTTCCTAAAATTTTGTATTAAATCAAAAAGTAGATATTCAACCTCCAAAAATAATTTATAATTGTACATTCTTTTTACCTATATTTTTTTCTCGACGGGTGGCTATCTTTGGAAAAGGCATGATAAGAAAATGAAAAAGATTTCTTTAATAGGGTAATGTTATGAAGTATTATCAAACGCAAATTATGAAATACTCCGATTAAGTCTTTAACAGTTAATTATCCTTTTTTTTTTATATATAAAAGATATAAAATCTCAAATAAATTTTGTTTTCAATACATTTTATAAACTAAATCTACGGGTACTTAATCATATTTTATTACCTTTATATATATATATATATATATATATATATATATAAAGATAATTGAAAGTTAACTTTGACTATTAAAGATTTAATAGAAGCACTCTATAATTTGAGTTTTATAACACTCGATAGCACTTTTGATCTTTAATATAAATATATATATTTATTTATATATGTGTGTGTGTGGATAATGCTATTGAATGCACAAGTAAGTCTCTACCGTCAAAGTTAAAGATTAATATTTTATTTTATTTTAAAAAATAAAATCATCAATAAAAAAATTATTTTTTGTGAATATATTTTACATATTATACCATAAAAGGATTAACTAGATAATAGGAATACAGGACCAAGTTCATTTTTTAAAAAAATATAAAAAAGTTAACCGTTAACTTTAACTATTAAAAATTTAAGAGTGCACTCCGTATAGAGTGCACTTTATATCATTTTTTAATATATATATATTTATATAAATATTATTGAGTGCTACTGAACATACCTTATAAACACTACCAGAAAAGAGGAATTTTCTGACTCACGTTTTTTGGCGATTCAAAAAATGGCCAAGAAATTACCTTTTGTGGTTGATTTTCTCACTTTCTTAGCAGTTATGGAGACTGTTTGGAAAAGAAAGAGTTTTCTGGAGATTTTGAATTGAATTTTCTGGAGCACGAGGAAGTCGACGGAAAAATAAAGTGTTTTCTGACCCTTTTTTTCAGGATTTCAAAAAATAGATAACCAATCTCACATCTCTTTATGAAGCTCTTTTTAATGAATGTATTTGATATATAAAGAATATATTATTACTTCTCAAGATCAAGTAAATAATCATCGGCTTTTTCATTAATTTGACTTTATTTTGATTAATTTAATCATTAATATAAATAATATTTTTTATATTTATTAAATAATTAAATTAAAATTTTAATATAGAAAAACTTTATATTAATTTTATTTTTTTTTAAAAAGAAATTTGCATAGATTTGCCAGAAAATGGTTCTAAAACTACCAGAAAATAACTTTGTTCAAAGGGGGTTTTTCAACTATCAAAAAAGTCCCTCCTGCACTCAAAATGGCAGCACACTCTCAATTGCCAGAAATAGCATTTTCTGGCAGCTCTCCATTAAGTCTTAATAATAATAATAAAGTATTTCTAGCGTTAAATTTATAAAATATATTTACAAAAAATATTTTTTTATAGAAGAATATATTTTTTCTTGATTGTTGACAGTTAGAAACTTAACAGGAGCACTTCATAAGGTAATATATATATATATATATATATATATATATATATATATTATAAAAAAAAAAGAAAAAAGAAAAAAGGAAAAGAAAAGATAAGAGAGGTGGCCAAATTACAAAAAGAAATTAAATTCAGTTTCTTGGGGTTTCAGACCATTTCAGCACCCTTTTTCATTGGAAAGATGACTTAGTCTCCACTTATCAAAAGAGGAAAAAAAGATTTAGTATTAAAAATCCATAACCATGATTGCCCTTTTCATCCACTCATATCTATAATCGGCTTTTGCATTATTGGCACACAAGTGCCCATAGTGCAAATCTTACTCGGTCTCATGACTTGGTGCTCATATATTATATATGTATGTTCAATATCAATTAAAAAACGGTATATATAACAATTCTTTTACGAACAAATAAAGATACGATCATTCATTTTATAATATATATATATATATATAAAAATTTTTTTTTTAAAATGATAAATATTTCTAATTTTCCCCCCTACGATTATACTTAAATTTATTACAAATTCTAATTAGTTGAGTAAAGAGAGAATTTTTTATTCTTTAATTATAAAAATGTACCCTTTTTTTATTCTTAACTTCATTTCCATAATTTTTTTTGTTAAAAAAAAGCTTTTTAACTCTTCCACGCATCGAATTTTTGCCACCCATTGCGTATTGTGTTTTTAGCATGGATGTAAAGTAACTTGGAAATGATATCCAACACATTTGGCATTTTACGCCTGGATCTGGTACGCTGTCCAGCCCTTGATGGGTCAATGTCTCTCTAGTACTACAAAAAAATACCAGTCCCTTTACGAAATACTTAATCTATTATAATATAAGTTTATCTGAGTACGTGTATCCTTCAAATCTACTTATTTTACTATTAAAATGATGTCGTTTTGACAATTGCGCTCCAACAATTGCTTTTAATAATATATATATGTATATAAAGAGATATCTTACTAGAAATGATGCGGTCGTTTTATCAGAATACTTCAAATGAATTATTTGCACGATTTGAAAGAATTAGGTTAAATGACTTTTGAATTTTTTCTATTAAAATTATCTCTATATAATTTTATAAAAGAGTTATTGTACAATTCAATCATCAAACTTTACCCTTTTAGATTCTTTGATTCTTAATTTTTCTTTTTGAGCTTTATCATCTTTAAAGATTTTAGAATTGGATATTTTAGTTCTTTTGATTGGATTCTTAAAAAAAAAATCACCGTACTTCGAAGTCAACTTTTAAAAAAATATAATAACACGTGAATAATAGGATAACACAACACATTGCATGGGCCTTTACCTAATTTATGATAATTGTAAACACCTAAACCCACTTACTTAGTTCAAGTAACTTCTCATTAGACATTTAAATTCTGAACGATTAACTCAAATTAGATTGTACTAATTATTGTGTACCGTGTTTCTATTTTCATAATTAGTAAAAATTTTGAGAAAGAATTAATATAGTTAAGTCTAGAATAGATTAAGTTAAATTACGGTTTGAGCGCTCATCACTCCACCCATTGAAATATTCTCGAAGGAACAAGTATTCCAAGGAGTTGCACACTTTCATATCCCAAAAGAAAAAAGACAACGGTAAATTGGTAATTAACACTTATTTAAAAAACAAATCCATAAGAAAACTGAATCTTATGTAGACTTATAGCACCAAATAAGATTTCAATATATGGGATGCATGTCGTTATCAAGAAAGGCATTAACTCTCTTTTTTTGGTGGTTCTTTATTGAGCCAATTAGATGAGATTTTGGTTGGGTAGTTTCTGTTGCCAAGAGAGACAGTTGAGCTATACATGATAAGTAGAAATTGAATTAGAAAGTTTGGTCCAACAAAACGAAGTTCAAATTGTGTAAGCTTAGTCACTGGAAATCATGTTTTCTCACGCATCTCATGTAATGCATGTCCATATCAAGTCGTTAGTTTATCTTTGGTTGGAGGTTTGATGGATTGGTTTGTTGCTTAGTTGAGACTTACTTTTTTAATTCTATTTCTACACAATTTGAATAAATTAAGAATAATGTGAGATATTTAATTTTTAATATTCTAAATTTTTAATTTTTAGTTGATAAATAAATATAATGGTTATTCTAACCGTACAAGCAATTGAGATACCTGCAAACTAATCTAGCTATCGCTTGAAAAAAAAAAAATGTAATGGTTGACCTGCTGCAGTAGGTAGCTGCCCTTTTCTATCTATGTGTGGCATAATTTTTATTTAGTTAAAAATAAAAAATAAAAAAATCCTTAGATTGAGTAGCCAAAAAGGTTGGATTTATTTTCAGACAAGGAAGATAAAAATTCTTTTAAAAGGATTAGTTCAGATGTCTATTTGTATTGATTTTCAATATTGTTTAATAGATTTTGGTCTGTTTTCTTGTTTTTTTGCCCCCCTAATTTTATTTTACGTTTTTGTTTTAAGTGAGACTCTTATAATACTAATTCTTGTCCAATTAAAGCTGGTTTCCTTTCTTTCTGGTGGAATCAGTCGAGTTAGATTCAACAATAGCATAAAATGTCAGGCAAAAAGTTAGAAGCACATTTTCTCTCTTTAAAATTTCTAATCTTTAAAAGTGTCCTAACTTAATTGTAATGAGAAATGTCTCTGCACTTCTTAGTATAATCGAGTGGTTTGAAGATGAGACCTATATAATGCATGTCGTGAGTTCAATTCAATTTTGTTACATATTCTAATATTGGTGAGTTGTAACTTCTAATATTTTTAATGCGAACTGATCTAGACGAGAAATGTTTCTTTTTTCTCTTGAAAAATGAAGGAACTTTTGAATGCTTTTAAGGAAATTATACACTTTAATGTCAAACTTCATCTCCATCGTGTGTGTTTGTGTTGAAGATTGGCATATAAAACTCCTAATCCAATAGCCTAAAACAGTATGTGATGTTACAAACTCTCTTGATGACTCACTTGGGGACCAATATAATTGCCTTCGGACCTGCACTCATGCTGAAGTTAGAGAGGGACTAATAAAGAGAGGAAAAATGTAGAGAGAGAAAGAGCGTACCTTCAAATGAGCCTTGTTTTTCTATTTATAGTTGAGTTTACAAAATAACAAAGAAGTAAAATGCTAATTGATTTCTTTCAACTTGCATTATAATAATAAAAAAAATAAGTAAAAAAAAAATTGAATTAATTTTATTTTTGTGTGTATGCTATACACTAGTATGTAAATAAAGTATTCATGCCATTGCAATGTCACATGGTCTAATACTCCATGTGTTTGGAATTATTGATCAAGGAATGCATTGATTGCCACCACGGCACAAATGAGTGGGTAAGCCTGACGTGATATGGGGGAGAAACCCTCCCATTGGCGAAGGTTCGAATCTCAAGGTTTACATCCTAGGTGTGTCGGTCTCGTAAAAGTACTCACCCTTTAACCTCTGACCTCTCGCGTATATCCCTCAATTTACTTAATGCTGGATTAAGGGGCTTTTGGTTCAGTGGGGATTTCACCTTTGGGACTTTGCCCTAATCAAAGGAATGCATTGATTTTCATAAAGTTATTATTTTATCCTTTTTGATAATTTAATTGGTGGCTGTAGTTTTAAATTCATGAACATAAATTTTTAAATCAAAGAGGTTGTTAGTGAGATTTCATATTAAAAACATATTTATTTTAATATTTAATTCCATATAACTTAAGATGGAGATAAAGACATTCGTTTTCGAACAAGGCAAAATTGAAATTTTAATAATATAATTCAAATTCATGTAAAAAACAATTTGTCTTCGTGATTTGTGATAAAAAAAAATTTTTTAAAAAGGTTATTGGCCAAAATAAAAATTTTGAACTAAACACCAAGTACATATAATATCCTCTCAAGTTAAAGAAGAAGTAATTTCATTTATTTAATTAAAATGAAACAATTAAATTCTTGTAACTGCATATAACAATATATACGGTCAAAGTTAACAGTTTTTTTTTAAAAAAATAATAATAATAAAATTTGATCTAATACCCTTAATCCAATTTAGTTTATAAAATTTTCATATAAATACACATGCATATTATAATGTTTCGAGACATTATCTGTCAGTATCACCATCTGCTCGAGTACTATTTCACATGAGTCCAAAGTGTACTTCTCATCTACATATGAAATCTATATTGATGAAATTTATTTTAATATTATATTTGGTTAATCTTTGCTACACCTGTTTTTATCATGATTTGATTGTGTCAAAATGATTCAAATTCTGTATTTTTTTTTTTTTTTTGGTTATGACGAAAATGGTATGTCTCATTAAGGTATTTTGCTTGCTTGTTAGTTCTCATTTGAACGTTTATCATTACTTGAAATGAGTTCAAGAAAATCTTTTTTTTTTTTTTTTTGGTCATTTTCGGCTTTGCTTATTCATGTGGGATCTAAGGGTGTCCAATTTATAAGAGTGTCTCCGACCAAATAAATGACAGGTGTTGGTCCCAACTCTCGGACTCAAGAGTCAGTTTGATGGCTTTAGATATGGACTATCCGATTGCATTCATGGACCTGGGTGAGCCTAGTTACTCATGGGCCTATCCTGGCCAGAATAGAATCTCCAGTTGGGTCAATAGTTTTCCCAAAGGGATGGACAGGACGTCTCCTGAAACGGGAGGGGACTTGGGATGCAACCCATTCATTTTCACTCTTCAGTTTGTTTTCGATTCAGTCACAAGCATTTCTGACCAATTTGATAATTTTCCTATCCAACACCATTGAATACTATCAAATGATTTCCCAGTTACCCCTAATATGAATCAAGAATCAGGATTCGAACTTATTCCAATTAAAGATTAAGTCACCTACTTCCTCTTTTATTAATTGTGAATTGATCTATGTTTAGAAGATAAGAATATAGTAAAACTTTGGAAAAGATGAATCGAATAATTCGGTCTCAGGAGACTCTCGTGGTGCTAATGAACATTTTGGACACCTATATATATCAATCATCCTACTTGATGTACACTCGTGAAAATAGTTCGGTTTCCTTTTTCTTTTATTTTCGAATTATAGTCAAATTTCTTTTTTGAGGATAAAGAATTATGATTTAAAAGATTAAATTATCTTTATAAATTTTCTCTTGATACTTTCAATTTCAATATACTTCATTAAATATTCTTAAAATTTATTAACATTGTCAATAAATTAAATACAGAATATAAAAATAAAATTATTCTTAAAAATTTTTAGATTTACTATATTAATTACTTTTTTGAATATCGGTAAAAAAAAATTCAGGATTATCTTCGTGGTACGGATGTAGTGTCTCGGGTATTGTATCCACCGTTGGATGATAAGAGAAATACCGGGACAAGCTTGTCAAAAGGAATACCAAAAACACGTGAGCAAGATTTGAAGCTCACCGACGGCATGGAAAAAACAACATTTGTGGTGTTTTGATGACGTGGTGATCCCTTCAATTAAATGAGCAACGGCTGTTGATCTTTGACTATTTCATTACAATCTTCACTCCTGTCGCAATTAGTGTATTCTTTCCCAACGGAGATTCAAAATATTGTTAATTTTTCAGTTAAATTAAGAAAAAAAAGTTGACATGAAGTAATTCGAAATAATATTTAAAACAGTATAATTATAAAATTTATATTTTAAAATTTCTTTTGCTTCTAAAATAATTATGAAACGAAAAGAATATTTCATCTATAAAAAAGAAAGGATGAAAAAACGACAAAAATTCTAAAGGAAAAAAAGAAAGAAAATTCTTTATTGGAGCCAACATGATGACGTTCGGTGATTCGATGGGATTTTAATTTTTAGCCCCAAATGGAACATTTACTAAAATAGCCCCAAGAGAAACTCTGATGTAGACTGTAGAGTTCCCGTTTGTTAATAATGTTTTGTTTATGATCTTCAAAATTGGTTGGCTTCTTCTTTTTTTTTTTGTTATTTTTTAAACAGCTAACAATTCTTTCACGTTTCAAATTTTTTACACGAAACATTTTCTACCTCTAAAATTACCGGCTGTCGTTTTACTGTATTTTTTTATTTTATATCTACTTCCAACACCAAACTATTTTTCTATCTATTTCAAATGTCACATCTTAATCCTTTAATTTTTTATTTTTATATATATTGTAACATTTTTTCCTCAAATAACTTTTAAATAATTAACAATATTATAAGTGCAAAAAACATTTTAGTCAAATATAAATACAATCGAAGAAGTGAAGCTTGCATAATGTAAGATTTTTGTATATTTTAATTTCTATCAATTGCAATTTTTCACAAACTCAAACACTGCTTTAAAAAGGGAGAAAAAGAAAAAAAAAAAAAAAGTTGTGGAGTAAGGTTAACTTTAAAGTAGTAATTCATTTTTAATCAGGTACAGATTTTTTTGAAGGCGGCTTTATTTGTTTGGATCCTTGTACCCACTCAGGCCCCAAAAATGTCTTTTCAGGGATAGGGAGTGGAATATCTTAGATTCAAATCCATGTGTAAGAGCAGTGGTAGGGATGGCCCCACTCAAGACACACAGAGGAGAGAGCAGGTGTCATCAATTATAGAATTGCGCCTGGCTTCTTAAAGTCTGCCGAATACAAAAACAAAGTCTTGCTCCATGCAAGTTGTGGGGAAGAAAGGAATGGATAAAAGTAAGTAATGTCACTCACTTCACTGCCACATAGAATGAATCATTAGCCAGGGGACCAAAAAGGACAACGCGCTACACGACTATATCATTGCCACCTACAGAATTTATTTATTTATTTTGCTTGGTAAAAAGAAGAATAGCTTTCCACACCACAGGGGAGAAGAATTTTTACACTCAGATTATTCCCTGTTACACAACTGCATCATAATGACCGAATTAATTCGAAAACAAAGAAGCCTTCTTACCTTACTTTTCCATGTGAAAATGCTAAAAAGTACACTAGTGTCCCTTGCCCTGCATATGGCAGTGCCATGTGGAGAAAACAGCCATCGCCCTGGCCATTCCCCATGCCATTCCATTTTCTTTCCTTTGCTCTTTTCATCTGCTCACAGTGATTGCCCCATTGGATCATTTATCACAGTAAACTGGAGATTGAAACAATCCAAATCTCCATTAATGCGAAAAAGGAAGTGCAAGAATTTTTAACAAATTGGATGGTAAAAATGGCTAATAAGGTAACCATGATTCACATATGAAAGAAAGAAAGCATGGTATGGCATACCAAGAACTTCTGCTGGCATTATAATGCTGTCATGGCAGAAGAATACTTTCGGTTACCATTCATGGAAGTGTAGATGGCACAAATGGCTACTATTATACACAATTAACTTGAGAAAACAAACACGTGCATAGATAACTCAACGGTGCATTTCAAAAATCCACTTTTACCATTTAGACATAGGTGTCAAAGGTCATAGTATGTCCCATGCCCCGCCTCACAAAGGTTAAGTTAGAAGTCTGCTTCAAGGCAGACTCTTGAGCTACACACATCCAGACTAACAAACAAAGTTCTCCAAGGAGGAGAAGATCACAGTGTAAACAGAAGAAAAAAAAGGGGGAGAAACTAAAACAGGTAAATATTAATCAGATTTTCCGGTGAGTGACCTAATCACAGGCAACTTTATGAATCTTCTCAGCTTTTCACTTGATTCCAGCATCAAGAACCATAAAACCATTGACACAAAAGCAATAAACCGCCCTCCAATAAGTCCGATGAGAACAATCAGACATATAATCCAATATCCAGAATTCCGCTTTCTTTGTATTTTCTGCTCTTCCCTGATGAGATATTGATCCAAATTTTCCTTGTATACTAAACCGGAACTACAAATCATATTGATTTCATCATTCTCTCCTTGCCTTCTACTCGAGGACAAGGATAATTTGCTAACGTGTTCCAGGTTTCCTGCATCACCCAGCTCATTCTCCTGTGGCTCTTCAAGTATGGCAACAATGCCTTCTTTCATGGGAATCGCTTCAGCTTCAAAATCTTGCCCATCTTTCTTCGAGCCCCTAAATTTTCGTGGAATTAGATGCTTAATCTTCAATTTCATCCTAGCTTTCTTTCCTTTCTTGGATTCAGAAATATCACCTTCTTCCTTACCTTCCTTCTCCTCAACCACCATCATCTTCGAGTCGGATCTTTCCTGTTCTGATTTCCCATTACCATCATGTCCATCGAATCCCTTCTCCAATTGCAATTCACTACTATTAGAACTAGATTTTCTAGTTTCCGTCCCCAGACACTGAATAGGATCCATGAACATTGGCCCGGCAATCTGGATTTCGCAAATTGGACTACTATGTACATGATTGTTAAATCCAGAACTTGCCCCCAATTGTCCTGTCCCACTGTCGTAATTCTCATAAAAAAATTTATCCCTAAAGCCCATAACTTGAGAAAACCACCGCAGTATCAACCTCAACCTCCTCTTAGCCCCAGAACAGGGCACCAAAAATATATATGAATTTTCCCCCAGATACTCCAGCAAAAACAACAAAAGAGCCGACATAGTTAAACCGACGGCAAATTTCTTAGCCCCTAAAGTCAAAACCACCACAAATAAAATCCTCAAAATTGCCCCAAGAATCCTATTTTCTGCATTCGGACGCTCATTCTTCACCTCACCAGCTTCATCTTTATTCAAACTGTCATTATCCCCTAGTGAAGATAAAGAAACGACCGAGCTCAGAACCGAAGACAAGCAGGAGGGGGTCTGTGAAATCAAAGGCGACCTCGAAGGAGAAGGGTATGGTCCGTGACACAGGGGAGAAGGAGAAGACGAAGGCAAAGGTGATGAATTTTCGATGTTTTGAGCCTTTTTCTTCTTCTTGGATGACTTTGGCTTCTTTAATCTGTCGCGATTTTTAACAAATAGATCAATAAGAGAGGTGGGAAAACCCGTCTCCACCACAAGATGCCCGCGTTGGCGCCTCTGGGATTCGAGATGGTCGCTGACCAATTGTGAAATCTTGGTATTCTTTACTTTCTTCCATGGAAACGGCATGATCAGAAGGATATAATAGAGCGGTTTCTTCTCGGTATCTCTTCCAAGATCACACCAACAACAAAAACTTTCTTCCTTTCTTTATCTAAATTCACACTCAAATACTTCATTCAATTCATCCCACAATTGAGGGAATGGGGCTTGATTTGAAAAAGGAACACACAGAAAAAAGAAAACTGAAGAACGTCGAGAGAGGTGGGCAGGATGTGCCGAATTCGGAATGTTTTACATTAAAAAATTGTCAAAAAACCACAGAAAAAGATGACTTTAAATCAGAGGATTACAATTAGTATTATTTACTAGGGTTTGTGGTGCCCCTTTTCAAGAACTCTTGGAAATTGACCAAGGGAAAAGCTCAGAACCAAACCCTCAAAATAGGATTTTTTTTAGAGTAGTGGTCGAGGGATTGAGAGATAGAGAGGAGAAAAAAATGGGCGCGTGCAGAGGATGGTTTAAGATGGAGGGGACAGGTAGTTGAAACTGTTTTCTGATATTAAAAAAAGATGAAAACGTGTATTTGTTCCCACTCACTTTTGCCGTTTTAGCTGTAATAATTATGGTGTGAGCATTATAACTACTTTTATTAGTTCACAAATTCCCTTTTAAAAAAAAGCACACTTTTTCCTTTTTTTTTTTTTTATAATTTCTTCTTTTGTGAATCACGTTGAAAAACAAAGGGAAAAAATTGATTGATCTGAAATTTTGCTGCTATTCTAGGTCAAATTTAAATTAATTCAAGTTGTAAAATGTCTTTTTTCATCCAAAATTTTCGAGTCATGAAAGTAATACATGTTATATTAGATTAATATCTCAAAGAACTCATCAAATTATTTCAATTAAAATAACCTAAACACCATTTTTAAAAAATCAAATATAGACTGGAAATAAATCTTCTTGCCAATAATATATTACTATTAATTAACATTAACGATAAATAATATTTCCTTCATTAGAGAGCTTCATTTCACATAAGAGGATAAAAATTCCAAGAGTAGCAGCTGTCCTGCGGCTTCCAGAATCAATTCTTCATCTGTCCAATTAACATCATCCCAAAAAATTCAAATTAATATTAGGGTTTTTAGCTAATTTAAGGTTGGATCAAAAAACAATTCGATCCTTAAGATTTTTTTTAGGCATAATGATCCCTCACGTTTTTACGATCAGTCAGAATGATCCAAACTATCCATTTTCAGCCACTCACACGGTGGTCTGAGGGCAAAAGGACAAGTAGAGCTCTTCAAATGGGTTCTTTTCTTTTCTTTTTTCCTATTCTCCCAGCTGGTCGGTCAATCTCGGAAATCTTATCGATCAATAAATCGGAGACGGACGACCACGGTCCTGACTTGCTCTTTCTTCTTCTTCTTATTTTGAATTCTGGAATTTTCGGTTTAGGTCTGATATAATATAAATAAATAAATATATATATATATATATTAAAAATTCAAATTAAAACGACATCATTTCATGGTGAAATGTCGAAATGATGATTTTACCCCTTAGACCGCCATGTGAGTCGCCGCAAGTGGGTGGTTTGGACCATTTCGGTTGACTGTAAAAACGTAAAGGATCGTTATGACTGCAAAAAAACTTAAGGGATCAAAATATTTTTTTATCCAAATTTATGGGATCAAATCGATTAAAAACCTTTATTATATATATATATATTCTGTAATTAAATTATTAAATAGTTGGGTTCCAAAAAATAATAATAATAATAATAAAATTGAGGAGCCTTTCTTGAATTCATGGTGACTTTGGTTGGATGAAGGGAGGGGGGATCGTTTACACAGAGTTCTTGACATTTGAGTAAGCATGGAGGGTTGCTTGGCACAGAGAAACAAGCTGACGCAGAGCTAGCCCAGGGAGATATTCAGGTGGGCCCACGTAGGTCTAAGAGGCTTCAGAAGAAGTTTCAAAACAGTCGGGGGTAATCGGGAAAAGTTTCTGGGGTCGAAATGAAAGATTTTAAAAGTTGCAAGAGCGTCCGAATGGCCTCAAATTTTACGGGTCGATCCGAAATGATCTAGGGACCAATACTCATTGCTTTGCTATGATCAAAGTCATTTTTCGGCCATCCGAAGCTGTCTGGGTGGACTTTTGAGCATTTTAAAAACTTTAGGGGTCTTTTTGTAATTTCTTA
>JAOXNR010000001.1:47544-59172 GCA_028571225.1 Parsonsia alboflavescens | reverse complement strand
TAACCACATAGTTTCCTGGAACCATCAGGGAATTCCTCCAGGAGAATAGCACCCCAAAACTGGTCGGATGCATCAGTTTTCTTTTTCTTTCCACAAATTTATTTTGGAATGTGTATTTAAATATATATATATATGCTATTTGTATTATTTTAGCTCATCAATAGTAATTCATATTTATAGTATATTATAAGGTTAAATAATTTAATCTTGTCTAAATGCTAAGTTTTTTATGATAAAAATCCATTTCTACCCTTTAGTTTGGGGAAAGGAGGAAAAACATCGTGTTACTAGCTACTATGTGTTGTATTATACTTCAGAATTTTTCTTTTTCTTTTTATTTTTTTTAAACCTTGTTACTTTAGAATTGAGTTGCAAAGTTTGAACGGACTTAATTTGTTTTGAATTCCCCAACTTTCCAAAGATATCAGGTATATATTTCGTGTTGATATAAAATGAGTTGAAAAGTTTCTACTGAAAAAAGGTGTGTTTAGGAAAAATTTTGATCCAAAAACGAGTGAAACTTACTTTCTCTAATTCAATTTTTGTTTAGTTTTAGGGTTTTTTTTTTCTCTTTTTTTAATTAAAGTGTCCGATATCACCAAACCAGCAAGATTAATTTGAATTCATATAAATTGTTATATTAGTTATTATTATTTCTTTCATTACTAAACAAAAAATATATTGTAATTATACTCCTATACATAAATTATTTGAATCATATTTACTCTTGATCCCTTAAATCATTTGATATCATGGGTATTACTTAAATTTTAGTACTCTTTGGTCTAGAATATAAGGTATTAGTGTCATTAAACCTAAACACTTTTTATAACTATTGGACATACTTATATGCCTTTTCTCTCCTAGTATATAATTATAATTGAATTTTTTTTCACCATAAAATGAATAAGAATATTAAATGGAAGATAAAATTGAAAAAAATATATGTGAAGGAAAATTAATTTGTTGATTTTTTTTGACAAAATATCCCCTTTTTTAAAATAATTATTTTCAAGATCAGGGCTATGAAACCTTAAAGACTTAGGATATATTTTATGGGCATATATTATAATATCTTGATTGATTTTATTTTATTTTTTTAAAAAGAATCATATATTTTGCCAAGATTGAGAAGCAACAAGAAATGTAAAAATTTTAGGCATTTAGGTTGAAATGTGTGTATATATATATATAAAGAGAAAAGCTGCAGTGTGCGATGCCGGCTAGATTTTCATGTGTGATCATCTGTATCCAAACCGAAAGAAAATGATTCCTTCGAAACTTCTTTTTTTGTCCCTATGAGTCTTCTTGCGGCAAGAAGATCTGCACTTTATTTTTCTTCTCCTTAATCCATCTATTACACCATAAAGAGGACATCAGCGCATTTCAAATTGAACCAAAAATAGAGATTCACACCAGTAGTAGGCCCAAGAGCAGAGAAAGAGAATCAAATCCTCCAATATTAGAAATCAAAATTGGTATGATCCAAGTGAATCCAATAATAAAGAAATCACCTTCAACACAAAACTGTAAATCATGAACAACCCATACAAAATCCTATCTAAACAAAGAATCCAATCATCCAGAACACACCCAACACAAAACTCCATCAGAAATCATAACAGTTCAGCCAAAATCATCTAGAAACCATGTTGAATAAGGGAAATTTCAAATTACCCATGAAAAATTAGGGTTAAAAGGAAAAAAAAAAAAGAATCTTAAAAATCGAACTCAAACAAAAGATGAGAAGAGAGATTAATGGAGTGAGGGAGAGAAAGAGGTGAAATGATGAGTTATTTGGTCCTTTGGAACAGGGTAAAAAGACTGGGTGGAATCATAGAATATTGATCAGAAATTTGGCAGAGTTGAAACGATAACTCAGAGAAGAAGCGGAACAATCAAGATGCCGTCGTTCCAACACTGTATTTTTTTTACACGGGGTTATAACAGTCGCTCGTGGGCAAAGTCGCCCAATGTAGTAAATCTATATATATATATATATGTGTGTGTGCTGTAGTGTGCGACACAGCCCACGTTGGGAAGTGCAAAAGTTAATTTGCAGACGGGGAAATTTTTGAAAAGTCAATTCTGATGCGGAACTGACCGCGACCGAGCAAGGTTTGCCGACAAATTGGGTTTCGCAAAATTTAGAGGAAGAGCAAGCAAGGGTATCACAGTTCTTGAAGGCCAAGGAAGCAAATTGACCAGTGAGTGGGGTTTGACATTACAATTCCTTAGGAAAGGAAAAAAAAAAAAAAAAGGTTATGCAATCAACACAATATGAATGGAAGTTGCAGGATCAAAAAACTAAAATAACCAATTCTGCAAGTCGAGGTTGAACTCAGATCTTCTTACCTTGATCCCTCGGTGTGGGTGTTGAGATTTAATTTTCAAATTGTTCTGGATGCAATCTGGGTTTTTAAGTTTGATTTCAGTGTTGATTTGGGTGCCGACGTTCAAATGAAAGTAGTAATGTGGTGGGGTGGCAGTGATATAAGAGTTCAAATATGGGTGTTGATTTAGTGTCAGCAGGGCTTTGTTTTGAGGGGCGAGGATAACAAAAGTTATAGTTATTACCTTTTCCGGCATCAACAAGCTTCTCTGATATGGTTCTCGTGCATAATTGGCTTGAGAGAAGAAGGAATCAGTGAAGAGAGGGCTTGAAATGGAGCGAGGAATTCGAAACGACGCTGCATCTTTTAAAGGTTTTTTTTTTTTTTTTTTCCGTCTGCAAATTAACTCTGAGATTCCTAGCTTGTGCGGATTTATATGTGTGTATATTGAATGCGGATCATTGCAAAAATCGTTGTGTCAAGATTTATAACCATAATTACTTCTTCCATTATTATTTATCATTAATCACCGATCGTCATTTTGTCAAAGTCATAACAGTAATATTTTTTTTTTCAAAATACCTCTATCTATAATGTTAATCAAACTAATAACCTTAACTTAGGAAAAAAAGAGACAAAGGTAATAAAGTAAAAAATAATACCTAATAAACCAACAACAATAATTTATGTACTGATCTTGTATAAACATTTTTACCAAATAACTGCATAGTATAAATTTCAATAGATAAATTGATCTTAATATTTTGTATAAAGTTGGTTATCAAATTTTGGTTTTAAAGATTGCAAATAATAATGTAATTAAGACTCTCCGTTCAAAACACACACACACACACATACATATATATATATATATATATATATTTATATATTTTTTTTGATTGACTTAGTTTATTTAATAATTTTCTATGTTAATTTTTTACTATTCAATTTTTAATTAATTTAGACAATTTAACTTTTTTTTTTTTTAAGGGAGTATTAAATTGATGACTATTTGAAATGGTTTTACTTGGTAGGAAAAAAAAAATCACATTTGAATCTTTATATCGTACACCTTCAAAGTAAATTGGAGATCTAACGAAGTGCGGGAAGAAAGGGAATTTAAAAAGTTGGAAAAGAAAAAAGGAAAAATCTATTGATAATTTGTCTACCAATTTTTATCCAAGTTTGTAGCTGGGTGCAACTGTTCATCCTGATGTCTTCGATGGTTCCAATCTTTCAGTACATTAATAAAAAATTTATATATGTTCTAAAAAATCAAATGTTCTTGAGATTTTAATTTATCACCTTAGAGTTTAGGTAATAAAATATATTTATAAAAATAATTAAAAGATATGTATAAAATTTTATTAATGTATCAAAGAGTGTCACCAACAAAAAAAAAAGTGTACATGGAATATAGGAGCCACTTTTGATTTATCTTATACCTTGGATTTCATGAAGTTATTTTCAAACCGTATGTGCTATTTATTATTAATTACATCTTAAGGTGTCGAATTAATTTGACGTTTTTCAATTCAATTCTTGTATTAGATTCCTAACATTCTTGAGTGCATTACAACTCGTATATGAGCCAGCCAATATTTGATAACTGCAATTCATGCCTTCAAAGGTTTTAAAAGAAGGGGATGGAATCTAACGTTCTTTTCTAATAGTTATGAAGTAGCATATAATCACGTAATAGAAAATCTCTAATCATGAAATATATGCTTCTCTTAATAAATAAAAAATGTATCAATAACTTTAACGTCATCCGTACATACAAGCATTAGCTGTAAAGTTATTCGACACAAATTAGAGTGGTGCGCATAAGTCTTATTCATAACCGCTCTTGCAACTAGCAAAGTTTAATCTCTAGGTGAGATTATTTCGAACTTTGTCGATAATAGATCTAGAGAAATTTTTTTCCTAAATATATATAAAAAAGTATTGGATTAAGCATTTTTCTATTTTAGTCACTAATTAATGATATGGTGAATTTAATTTTGGAACAAGGGAAACTCCAACCCATCAAGATCAAGGGACCAGCTGCGGGCATGTTACCCATCCATTGGACTTGGAGGCCATCTGATGGGAAAGTTTAAAGGATAAGGAGCAAATCTATTGATCTCTGGTTCAAGGAAAGATCCTTCAAATCGGATCTTCTGAAAGAGACTTTGCCAAAGAAGTCCCTCCTCTCTTATAGTTATAAGTTTTCAATTAAAGATTCAATTTAAATTAAATTAACTAAATATTTATAGATTAATATTTGATAATAATCAATTTAAACTTGAATAATCTATTGAAATTTTTTGTGATATTTATTCAAACGAGAAAATTCTGCAATAAGTCATAAAAAAATATTATTTAAAAAAACTGTATGAATGAAATATTAAAAATTAAAAGATGTTATAGTTTTTTAGAAAAAACTACTATTGAAATACTGAAGAACACCTAAAAAATACCACATAATAAAATTAAAATAAAAAATTTTCAAAATTAAACAGAACACTAAACCTCAGTACAAATTTATGTAAATTTTCAAATTTAAACAAAAAAAGATAGAACTGAGTAGGATTGCTCTAGTGGCAAATCTGTTTGGTAACCCCCGGAAAAAAAAAAAAAAAAAAAGAGAGAGAGAGAGAGGGAAGGAAGAAGAATAAGTGACCACTAACGAGTGTTTGAGGTTAAATCAGTCAAAACACCAATGGAGGTGCTCTGGCAGTAAAAAAAGCAGTGAGTGGGAGATGGTGCCCTCAATATTAACCGTCCAAAAATGTTTTTTTTTTTTGGCAGAGAAAAAGTGGACGTTGGTGGGCTGTCTTCTCGCCCGTTGCACCATTTCTCACCTCTTCTGTACCATTTTATTTATATTTTAAATATATAATTTCCTAAAATTAAATTTTTCCCAGAAAATTGAACGTCAATTTTTTTTTTTTCTTGAATCCCTCTTCCTGCACTATAAATACTGGAGGTCTTTCTGCTATAGGGTTAACATTTCAAAACAAACTTATGACAAGAAGCAAGCAAAGGCTACCACTACTATTCTATCTCTCTCTCTCTCTCTCTAGCTAGCTATCCAACCACCCAGCCCTTGAAGGCCTTTGTCATTTCGAGAAAATTAACTCAAACCAAAAAGAGAGCTGCTGTTCTTCAAAAGCCCATTTTAATAATTAAGGGGAAAAAAAGGGATCTTTGAGTCCAGAATTTCTTTAAATTTTCTTTGTTGCAAAAGAATTGTTTTTTTTTTTTTTGTTGGGAGATATGAGAGAATTTGGTAGTGATGCAATGAAACCTGCATGGCTAGAAGGGCTAATGGGAGAGACATTCTTTGCTGCATGCGGGATCCATGAGAACAGAAGGAAGAACGAGAAGAACATCTTCTGCTTAGATTGTTGTCAAAGCTTTTGCCCTCACTGCCTTCCTTCTCATCGTTCTCATCCTTTACTTCAGGTACCCATAAATATATATATATATATATATAAATATATACTTGCACCAGTACTAGCTGCATGCTTTTTTTAATTTTAATTTGTAGTAATTATTGCACATGAGTCCAATTTATTTTCTCACCAATTTTCAAGAATTCCAGCAATATTCACCGAGAATTGAACTAGTGGATTATAAGCAGCCAAAATTCAAGACTTTTTTATGAAATTAAGTTCTTTGCAGCTATAGAAATTAGTTTCTCCGTCTGAATGGAGACATCATCTTCTGCTGCACTTGTCATGTAAAACTAGGAGCAGCCTGCAGTGTGAGGCTTTTGTTATGGGGGTGTGTCAGAATTGCCTGTCAATTTCTTGTGAGGTTTCAAGTTTCAACTAAGAAAGAACCCTTTCTTTTCTCTTTGGTTGGGAGCTGCTTCCCTATTCTCTATGCTGAATGCTTTAAAGAACTTCCATGTTTCTTGATATCATTCTTAATTTGTCTTTTTAAAAAATGGCAAACTACACTACACTACTGCTGATTGATTCAAAAAAATCTTCTGATAAAAAGAAATTGCTCGAATTTGTTCTTACATTATAACCAAAAATCCAACTATTCCATATTTTCAGAATTTCAAAACAAAATTCATCTTTTTCTTGGGGAGAATTCTGGATAATTCTCTCTTTATACACATCCAGACCTTAATTTCGCAAACAAAGTTGACCACTAGACTTTAAAAAAGGAGTGGGGGGGGGATTTGCAATCAATTTGTCCAATTATCTATTTGGTCTTAATCCAATTAGATTCTATTAGGGGTACACCTAAATCCTAAGGTTCTAGGCTTCTAGGTTCTTTTGTTTTGGTTTCTTTCCCATTTTTAGTAGACTTGCCTTTCTTCAAATTTTACACTGCCAAGGTTCCTTAGCTGTTGCTTTCAAAGACAGTTTGACCCAATCAACAATAATTAAATCTAGTCTTGTTTGTCCTTACTTCCCCCGTGTAATTGTAGTCCCCTCTCTCTCACTTGATAGAGTAGTATTATATTTTTATTTCCCAATGTCACTATTCATCCTCATAAATTTTCAGTTAGTTGTAAGGAACCAAACATCACCTTATTACGAGTCTCTCAGTAGGCTCTACACACTAGAGAGATGTGTCTTGTCAACATTTCATTTGTCCATTAGATCATTCAATTATCCCATTTTACAACTTATAAAAAGAGTACAATATCATATATATATATATATATATATATTTTTTTTTTTATTTGAAAAAGATTGTTGAATTTGCAAAGGTGAGAAATGTAAAAAAGAAAAAAGAAAATGGTAATTAAATATTCACTAGAATTATAATTGGCTGCAGGTGAGGAGGTATGTTTACCAAGATGTTATTAGACTGGACGACCTCGAGAAGCTCATCGACTGTTCCTACATTCAGGTTCGTAATCATATTTATTTCAAGAACAATAATTATATATAGTATACTACTACTACTACTAGAGTAGTATACAACATTAATAATACTTATTGATCTTGAATATTTTGATTTAATTATTTATTTTTAATGCAATATATTTAGTACAATTAATGGTACCTTGTTTTGGCAGCCCTACACCATAAACAGTGCCAAAGTTATATTCTTGAACCAGAGAGCACAATCCAGGTCTGGCAAGAGCAGTGGCAATGCTTGTTTCACATGTGACAGAATTCTTCAGGAGCCATTTAACTTCTGTTCTCTTTCTTGCAAGGTCCAGTGCAGTATACTAGTACTACCTTCTGTTTTCCTTTCAATTATATATTTATTTATCTCTTAGTTAAAATTAAAACCCTTCTTTTTTTTTTTTCTTCTTTACATACCCCACCCCCACTTCCTTACCTTGTGTATGCTTCAGTGTGAAACATACAGAAGCACACACACCACAAGACAACTGGCATTTTTCTGTTTCTCTTGTCAGATTGCATGGAGTATTCTCTATTTCTCTTTGGGTTGTGGAAAGTCTGTACTGGGGGGCATGTAACCTTTGTGGTACATTTTGAAATTTCCTTTGGCATATTAGACCATGATCAGATGACGTTATCATCAGATATTTTTATATATATATACACATGATAAAAAAATTTTAAAAAGTACTCGAGCCCAATTAAATAATTTTTTTTTCAAAAAGAATCTACTATTTCTACATCAATAAAACTAATCCAGATTCAATTTGAATCACGTAGAATCTTAACTCTTATTTACGGTGCCGCAGGTGGATTACATGGTATATCAAGGGGAGGATTTATCGAGCATTCTTTATAGAATTGAAGAATCTGAATTTTCCTTTTCTCAATTTGAGAGATTACATATGGATGGCCCAGAGGCAGAGCTATTTGATCATGACGGTCAAATTACCCCAAACTCCATCTTGGAGGACCCTCTAGAGTACAGAAACACTGCCTGTTCTTACAATAATAATAATAATAATAATAATCATCCCATGGGTAATTCTGGGATTTCACGACAACCATTGGAGATCGGAAAGCAGAAGAAGAAGGGCAGCAGTGGATTTCACCCTGGAATTATGCTCTCCTTGAGTAACAGGAGAAAGGGAGCCCCTCACAGGTCTCCTCTTTCTTGAAAAAGAAAAAAATTAAATGAAAAAGAAAAGAATCTATTTCGCAAAATTAATTAAATTTTCCTACTACTCTTTCTGTAATCCGTTTGTTTGTAGTGCAAATTAAGTACTGTTAGATTTGGCTATATTATATAATATAAATATTGTGTTTGCAGTACTGTTTATAAGTTCTTGGAGCATTTAATCTCCTCGGGCCTTCACTAATTTACTTGGGATCAATTCAGTACTGAAAAAAGGGTGCAATATTCCATTGTTAACCCTAGGTTTGTGGTGAAGAGCTTGTATTCGGGAAATAAGCTGTTGACCGTTGCCAGTTTTGTACTCGTTCCGTTTCTTTTTACTAAATCATTTTAACTAATTAATTTTATTTTTTAAAAAAAATTTTACTTTACACTTTTTACAAAATATTTTTATTCTCTAACAAGTATTTTTAATGAAAATTTTTTAATCATATCCTTCTAATTACATTACATATTAGGAATGAATTTATATCAATATTATTTATTATAAGGGATATTTTAATCAAAAAAAATTTTAATTATTTAAACAATCATTACTTTGATTTGTATTTCAAAACCTGGCTAGAGAGACACGTAAATGGAAAGGAAATAGTATTTTGATTTAATGGAAAGGAAATTCCTAGCTAGAGAGACACATAAATGTCTTTTTTATTATTATTTTGAAACTTTCCTTAAATATGTATAATATGTACCTTTGTGATGAATTTTGGTTTGCTGTGCACGGCTTCCGTGTTTGGCCATGAAAGGACTTGAGCGAAAGTTTTGACAATTTGATTTGTCTTAAACGTTGTTGATCATGGAAAAATGGGATCCACAAAAGTTTAGAAATTTTGATAAATAAAATATACTATTTTTTGGGTCAATTAGCTTTCCTTTGAGTTCGTTTTCACAAAATTCTCAGGTCAACTTGATATTTTTCAAAACATTTTTCTATCAAATATATTTCTACAATCAAAAAGTAAGTATATGAAAGTAAAATATATCTAAAATAATATAATTAAACAAAATTATGTAAAATAATAACATAAAAAGATCATAAAACTTAACTCAAATATGTACAAATCAATATGAAACACTTTAAGATGAGGATCATCAATTCTTTCACGTTTACTTTTATCGTGTTTAGAATTTAAGATAAACCTTTATAAAAAAAAAAAAGATTTATATAAATTAACTAATTAATATACTATTCTTTTTGTTTGAAATTAAAATTTAACGTTAAATATTTTATATAAAAATCTTTCTATACTACATGGATTAATTATTTTATATTTCTCCAATAAACTCGTAATTAAAAGATAAAGCAATTTTTAAAAATACTAATTCTAAAGCACTTCTTCCGTTACTAAATATAAGTCATTTTAATAAACTTTTTTTTATCATTAATTATAAGTTATTGTTGTTAATTAATTAGGTATTTGATGATGTTTTTTTTATATTATCTTCTCTAATGATATATAGTAAAATGAAGTTTAGATTTTTTAAAAGGTAATTAGAGGACATTTTAGGAAGAAAAAAGTTTAATTAATTTTTATAAAATAATCATCGATGACAGAGGAAGTAATTTTTAATGTTGAAAGAATAATCGTTGTCTTGTAGCATTAAAACTTTTTATATTATAGTATTTCTTGTAATATCCAGTCCTCGACTGGTATTTGCAGTGCGATTAGCTTTGGGACAGATGATGTTGTGGATTCACATGCAGTGGTTAAATATGGGATTCTCTTTGAATCTCACTGAGACATAATTTTATATTTATGATTTTTGGATGGTTCACAAGTGAGAGTGGAGGGTTCTTATTTTGCGGAATTCAACATTATTTTTTTTAATTTTTTTTTTCACTTGCTCTTTTTTTCAAAAATACAAATAACTAACAAATCAAGCTCTCCACGCATATTTTAAAACTATTATAATACCCAAAATTATTCTGCAAAAGAATTGTATTTTTCGGTTTTTTGGATTTCTTTCATTTAAAAATTCTCACATGAATAACGTTGCACGTTCTTACGTAAACAAATTTCTTTTGAAAATTACATTATAGTCCCTTCGTTAAAAATTTAATATCTCGTCATTATTTAATAAAAAATTAAGAAATTGTGGTAATTTTAGGCAGATGAATAAATTCAGTAGGTTGTTAACGAGACTTTATATTAATATATATATATGATATGTCAAAACAATCTAAAATAAAAATAGAGACATTTAATTTCGATGGAAATGAATATTTAAAAAAGTTTGTTGACATCTATAATCATACTGATTTATCCGCATTTGACTCCATTTAGATTAAAAGTATCTATTTTTATAAAATAAAGATATTCTTAATTTTAAATTTTACTAACGACTTTCTTAACTAACATATTACTTCCTTTATCGGAAATTAAATATCCTATTTTTTATTTTGAATTGAATATCTCACTTTTTAATTTAGTTAAATTTTTATTAAGAAAAGTGATGTCGTAAGGTTAAAAATAACTATGTCAAACCTTTCTCTTAATACACGTGAAGGTCAATTTTTGATATTCAATTTTGAACGAATGGAATATATTTTATTGATTATTCCTTTTTTTTTTTTATAAAGAATTTATATTTTAGTTATAAGTTTAATAAAACACTCGTTATTTAAAAAAAATAATAATAATAAATAATCAGTAGAGTCACATTTAATAAGACTTTGTTAGAAAAGGTGATGCAAGTCTCCCCATTCCAACTTTATAGAAAGGAGAAAACCAAGTGTAACCCCCGGTACCGTTGTGTGGGAGAAAATACTTTACTTCGACCATTCCAATTGCAGTTTTATTTTTGTCCTAAAAGTTTGGATTCGTGTATGTTAAGGATAATTAATGAGGAATCAAGAACAATTTTTTCATCGAGTAACAATATAAAATATGTAGTAATTAATTTAAAGACAATATTATATATATAAATTAATGAGGATATGAGTGAGATTCAAATTCGAGACCTATAATCTGTGCTCGTTACTTCATCCACAGGAATGTCCCAAATAAGAATATATATATATATATATAAATGTTGTGATGTGCTTCTCATGTGCTCATAAAAGAAAAGTATCGACAATCTTCTGCAAAATCTTTTTTTTTCAATCTATAAAAAGAAAGTCACGACACTATGAGATTCACAGATTGAAAAAAAAATGATTTCGCAGAAAATTGCCATCATTCTTCCTTCACTAGCACACAAAGAGCACACGAAGAGAAGCACAACACAGAATTCTTAT
>JAOXNR010000001.1:0-29992 GCA_028571225.1 Parsonsia alboflavescens | reverse complement strand
CGCATCTATATCTCACATAGAACAGTTATATTTAAGCAAATCTTTGTAGCCAATTAATTAAGAGAAAATTTTGGGAAGCTAAACACTTCATTTAAAATTAGCCTAAGTCAAAATGGGGCATTCATTTCCGGATGAAGGGAGTATTTTTTAATTAAAAAACTAATTTTGTTTTTCAACTAAACTAGCATTGTCCTTGTTTTACCAACACAAATGGATGAGAAACTCAAGGCACTTAGAGCGACCTTTATAAGCCAAGCAGATCTCGATGATCCACTGAAGATTCAAGTTGCTCCTACGAGAACAAGAGCCAAGCTGATGAAAGAAGCCGTAAGTTTTTACATCTATAATGTTCGGACAAGCAAGCTAGAGTAGAAGACAATGTTGTCAAGGCATGCAACAACGTACAAAGGCACAGTCTTTTTCAGGAAAAGTTTCTCAGATCCTTTCAAGTGATGCTTATTTAGTCAGGCATGGGCATTTCTAGAAGTGACAATAAGTCCCAATGTCTACCCCATTTAAAAAAATAATTGTCATTCCACACAAAAATGACCTTACTTCACTTTGCATTTGTTCTATTTTATGGCAGCCATAGATAATTCTGATCGAGAAACACGTACACTTGATTCTTCATGTTAATAATGAATCCGATTATGCGAGTATAAATTCTACTACTGCTAAATATATGGCTTATTGTCTATGCTTCTCATACACAATTGAATAGAGTGCAGCTTCCAGACACCAAAGGGAAAACCTGAAAACAACTAAAAGTGCATAAAAGAAAGTCATTCTCAACATATGCAGTCTACACCCTACAAGAAAGCATACCTGAAAGTATATCTCCAGCTCGAATGATGGATCTGTGAAGGGAAAGTAAGTGTCTACCCAGCGCATTTCAACACCACCTGATGTATTAAGATTCCTTAGATTCAAGCAGGTTATTAACCAAACTATAGACACACATAGTTTAAGATAACAAATTCTCTTAGCTTGCCTCCACTGTGAGGAGAGGATAAAAGGAGAAAAAAGGGAGGAAAGATGCACTACATTTTTACTTGAGATGTATCCAATCATGTATCCCAACTTGTACGCTATACGTCCACCAGAACGTACTGAATGTTATGCATCACTTTTATTGTTCCATTATTGTTGGAATACATCTTAGTCATGCTATTTGGTTCATGCAGAACGGAAGAAACCAAAAGATTCCCCCCACAAACATGTTTGAAAGCTTTAGAAAACTAGTGCTGTCACTGTAAATTCTTCAGACCAAAATTCTTCTTCTTCCATCATTTACAAAGGCGTAAGGTCTCACCCATGTTGTCATAAGCATCCAAAACGTTACTTGCTTTTTCCGTTTCCAATCTCAGCATATTACATATTCACGCATCTAAAATAGAACTAAGCTCACCAAATAAATGGCGTGCCAACCCCTCCAGGCATTTCTTTAAATCTCCAGCAACATATGCTGTCACATCAATGCCGGATTCCTCCCAATCAGTTGGATTAAAAACTCTGACTCCTTCCATCTGCATAGCCAGTAGCCAAAAGAACCAGAGAAGTTAGCTTGAGGTAACTAACTCATCATAGTTGTAGAATTAGAGATAGAACACCTGATGGAATATAGGGTAATGAGTCGAGTCTATTGAATCTCTGCGATAAACATCTCCAGTGACAAGAAAATTATTATGTCCCTTCCTCAGTAGCTCAGCTTGATGTGCACTTGTATGACATCTCAGGACTGTTTGTGAATCCACATAGTATGTATCATTATAACTCCTGCTTACATGGTCAGGTGGAACTAATACATCATCAAAATTCTGCACAAAAGAAATATGTGTATAACAGACCCACAATGGGAAATGTCGTTGATAAAGGAAACAAGAGCAACTTTGGGAAACAGTAGAAAATCAAAAGCATGGTGTTTGCAGATCTTATAAACAAATATAACTGGAAACAGGAAATACATAGATAATAAGAAAAAGTAACAATGGAATAACTGAAATGAGCAAAACCACATTAAAAAGTTTATCTGGATTTGCAGGAAAGCTGTTAAATATGTCCATATTCGGATGAATATTTACCCATGGAAATTTTGAACTAGTATTCACAGGAGAGATTAGAAGGAAAATATATGTTATTCAGTGATGCTGTAAGAAGTCCATACAGATGATCATATTCATCAATCAAAGACTTCAAAACCATCTGTAAACATCCCCAGAAATAAAATCAATCAAAACAAACTTAATAGCACAAGAAGATGCGAAATATCAAATTTGCAACCGAAGGTCTTCCTATGAGCAAAGTATCATCGGATAAATTTAAACAAGTATAAAATGCTCTTATCCCTATCTATGGAATCAAGTCATACCGCAGTAACAGAAACTATCGGGCACAGATCATCAAACTTGTCAAACTTGTTGGGATAGTTGGCATTGAAGTAGTCATAGATTGCATTTTTAAGGATACCAAGGGGATGCTGATCCCTTCTGTGGAGCTGCGTTCCAAGCTTAGAAAATATGGTATCTGGAACATTGTTTGTCGTGTCATTTCTAACAATTTCTGCATATTGAATTGTTAGTTGGTACCATGTACTAAGATACATTTCAAGACATCTTTTGCAAAACCAACACGAGTGTAATGATAATCATAAAAACAGTGAAAAGAAGCATTTGCAGTATCACAAATGAAGACATTATAAAATTCAAAAAATATAATCTGAAATGATAAAGTTCAAAACTTCCACAACAGAGTTATGATACCAACACGCTAAAGTAAGACACTAGTAGTGCAATTTTCACTGATTTCGTTCTATACTTGGACCATAACCAGAATAATTCGACGAAAGTATGACGTCATATTTAGTTTTCAGAAAATTTACAGTCTCTGGCAAGAAACATTATGCTCATTCAGGTGAGTGGAAAACAGAACAATGCGAAAGAAGAGCTTTAACTTGGCTAACAAATTTGCTCTGGAACCCAAAATCTCGAAGCAGAGAATTGAACAAAGGCAGCCCCTAAATGTGAAACAACAAAACCAAGACAAAACTGAGGCTAAATTGAACATAGGAAAGCAGCGAACTAATGATAAAGCCTTAACCATATAACCTTCTTTGGAAACTTTGACTCCGCCAAGCTCAAGAACTGAGGATACACTCGACTTCCACTTGCGGCAATGGATTCTGTCTGCAGAAAGGGCGGAAGAAGAAGTGGTGGAAAAGCAAGACGAAAAGAATAATGGCGCGGAAAGAGAAGATGATCTAAAGCCAGTCTTGTGAAGAAGGAAAAAAGAGGGTCTTGTAGCGAATGACGTCTGAGCGAACGGGAACGCCATCGCAGTGGCCGAAGCTTGCCCACAAGCACTGGCTGACGGCTGTGGTGAGGCGGAAACAGAAGTCTGGATGTTGAATTTTTATTTATATAATCTTATAAATAAAAAGCCTTTTAGGTGTTTTTTTTTTTCTTTTTTCATTTACTAAAAATGGTAAAAACATCATTTTTGAATCCAGGTTGAATTTCATTAGCATAGAATTAAATCTCGTTACGGGTTTTATATAGCTATAGAGGATGATCTTAGATTTATTTGGCACCAAGTTAATCAAAAAAGGTTACAAAGGATGTACAAAAATGTGACAAAACTGTAAATAATGAATGAAATACCAATAATTTTGAATTTATTTCTAACAAGAGTAGCTCTTGTTAGAAGACCATCGCAGCTTTTTGTAGAGATGACTTGTCCTTTCCTATTCTCGCTCCTCTTTGTTTAGCAGGAATTCCCAAAAATATTCAAATTGAATCGAATATTTTAATTATATCTGATTTATCAAATCATTTCAATTATTTCCATTTAGGTAATTGATTTTTCATTAAGTATCTAAGTTGATATGGATATTCAATTTGAAGTTCGAATGAAGCGGACTCTATCGAAAAGGCACTCATATTCCTTAGACAAATTGATTCTCCAAAATCAAGTTGGAAATCGAACGAATAATTACCAATTGTACTTCTAAAGTTGTAGTTCGTCACTCTAAGCTCACCTAAGTTACACCCATTTTGATAATCGTCGGTGACTAGAAAATCAACCTATCCCCTTTTTGTTGCGAGTTAAAAGTCAAAAACTTCCTTTTTGCGAGTTCAAAACCTTCTCTCAAACATCCCAACCCCAAAGGACCTTCTGCCACCTCATCGTTACCAGAGAAGTAACGAGGACAACTCAACTGTTCAAGTCGCAGTGTCATTACAACACTTCATTTTCACTATTTACGGGTAAGTTTTCCTTTTGGACCATTCTTTTTCCTCGTTGATGATGATAGTTATGCATCTGATAATGATAAATAGAGATTTTGTGGTTGTTTAAATTTTTTAATATTATTTGTTTTTGGGTTGGATGCTGACTGATATTTGTAAAGAATGTGCTTTGCATTTTTTTTTGAAATTTGGTTGACGTTTGAGGAATGTTGAGCCTATTTTGATGCAACATGGTTGGACAAATGGATTGGGGAGGTTCAGAATGGGTTGAATTGGGGAAGTATGATTTTTTTTTGTGTTGAAATGGTGGAAGGTCGTTTTGATGTCATGAAAGGTCGAAATCATAATCCAAAGGTCAGGATAATACTCCTCAAGGTCACAAATATAATTTTTAAATATTAAATTTTAATAAATTAATAATATTATTTATTATTTATATTATTATTATTACTATTAAATTTTGACTTAAATAAAAATTACTATTATTACTTTTGTTAAATTATAACTTAAATTAAAAAAAAGACTATTAATATTTTTGTTAATTTAAAAGTAAAATTAAATTACTGTTATTGTTATTTTTACTAAATTAAATACTACTACTATTAGTAGTAAATTTTAACATAGATAAAAATTACTAATACTAATACTACTATTAAATTTTAAATTAATTAAACACTAATTTTAACTTAAATAAAAATCATTAGAATCATTTTTGGTAAATTTTAAATTAAATAAAAATTAATATTATGAACTTTAAATTAATTAAAAATTACTATTATTATCATTATTATGAAATTTTAAATTAAATAAAAAATAAATTTTGATTAATTTAAAATTACTATTATTATTAACTATTAAATTTTAAATTAACAAAAATAAAAAATATTTTTGTTGAAAACATTCTTATTATTTTAACTTCACTTTTAATTATAATTTATTTTGGAAAAAAATTTTATATGCAGTTTATTTAAATATAATAAATAAATCTGGGTAAAGTTTTATATAATTTATCTAAATAATATATTATTATAGGTTTTTCTATAAAATATTATATTTTAGGATTTAAATAATACTTCCATGCAATAATAAATGTTTTGGAGCTCATTTTATTTATTGTACCTACGAATACATGAAGCTATTTATTGATTTAACGGCAATCTAGCTCCTTTTTTTTTTGTTAATTATATATATATATATATATATATATATATATATTTATATATATTGTAAAGATATGAACCCTGATAGAGGGAGATGGACTTGTCGGCATAGTCTTATGGTTCTTGCTGGTAGGACCATGAGTTGTCATTGTAAGTATTCATGGATAGCCGACATGATTGACTCGGTGAGGCTCCACGGGATAGGGGAGTGATTTAGGAAGGGTTCATTCGAACACACGTTGGAGCTACTTCGTTATTCAGGACATTTTTACACCTGGGTGGCATTTTATACTCTTAGACGGGAGGTTCATTTCCACGATGAGATGTGGTTCCTCATCGGAGATAGATTACATTGATTAGGGCCTAAGGAGTATGCCCTAATTACAAGATTTGGTTCGGTGGATATTAAGATTATAGAGAAGGAGTTGACGAGCAGCTCAACATACGAGCAGTTATTGGGAATCCATCTATTGACGCCGACACAAGCCTTGGATAAGTTTAAGGAGGAGGTGGGATCTCTAGAGTAGGATGATGTCCTCAAGCTCGTTTATGGCATCATCATTGGATATTGGAGGCTGACACATGAGTCTTCAGCGGTGATTCCATACTACGTGTGAAGCATCCTCGAGGATTTGCCAGCAGTTGAGGTATTTTTTTGGGGCACCATCAAGTTTAGCATGGCACAAGATTGCCTCCAAAGAGCCATTGATGACAAGTCTTGAACTTAGAAAAGGAATTTATACGGCAATGCTTGGGTGATACTGATAAGATATCCAATCTTATTTATATTTGCATAACAATGACTTCGTCAAAATTTATTGATGTCTTTTCTTTCAATTCAGTGATGGATGTATTCGTACTTCTTGTCCTTGAGCCCATATTTGTGTGCTGATGCTCAACTCAGATCTTCTACATCCAATGCTACAAGGCATCCAAAGTACCTTCTTTTGTGGAGTCCAATTCCAAAGTGAAGTGGCATGTTTTATTGGATGCGGTAAGAAATCAACCTTTCATAAATTAAATTACTATGTACACATGCTTCTGTTTCATTGCCATACATTGAGGCAGATAAGCACGAGTGACAAATGTCGTGTTGGACTGATTTGTACAGCCTCTCTTATATTCCACCTATTTGTTGGGGAGTTTCGAAGCCTAGCACATTTTGGGAGGTCATCCGACATTAGCTGACTCCCCTCTTCGATTATGGAGGTTAGTCTAATGATATTTGAATTAGTAAATTATAAATTAAATAGTCTAATTTATTGTGTCTAATGTTTTATAACTGTTTTTTTTTTTTTTAGTCACCTGGTTTGATGGTTAGGGATAACAACATCCTCGAAGATAAGGAGGAGCATTTCGAGGAGCGACCTCCCTCCCTTGTGAGATCGGAGGGTCATGGTGTAGAGAAGGACCGCCACTAGGCATGTATCTCTTACTATTTTATTAAATCAAGCATGAAATCTTAGTAGGTTGCTAATATAATTCCTGTTTAAAATTATAGAATGCTCCTGAGAGCATTGAGAGGCCCTCTCGTTCTGGTCCTAGTGCCGACCACATGGTGGCCCAGCGCAGGACTTTATCGACAAGGTATGAGGAGCAAATCAAAGCTCGATTGTCGAGCACTAGAAGTAGGTTAGTGCTCGATTAGCACAGCATAAGCACCTGGTCCTCATTCGGCACACTATTATTCAACAGCCCTTCTCCAGGCTCGAGAGCGTCTAGATGAGCTGGAGGGACCTCGTTCAAAGCCTTGGCCAAGATTTTCAGACACCTCCCCATTCACACCAGATTAGTCTACAGTCTACAATTTGAATTAGTTAAATTGAATCATTAATTATTTATTATATTCTAATCGTATTTATTTTTTAAAAAATTAATAGGAGCAGAAAAATGGTGGTAGGTAGGATGCAGATCCACCTACTCCGACTGTGGTCCACCCTACCCCCAAGTTAGTTTAAACATCTCTCTATTTTTTAATATTTCATATTTAAGTAAATTTTTGTAGTTAGTTAATTATAAATAGTTAATTTATTTTAAATAACAACCAAAGGAGGATGTTAGTGAGAGGAAGGATGTAGACCCACCTGCTCCAATTGTGGTTCACACTACCAACAAGTTAGTTTAAATATTTCTCTATTTTTTAATATTTCATATTTATGTAAATCTTCTTTG
Source organism: Parsonsia alboflavescens (assembly GCA_028571225.1). Classification (NCBI taxonomy): domain Eukaryota; kingdom Viridiplantae; phylum Streptophyta; class Magnoliopsida; order Gentianales; family Apocynaceae; genus Parsonsia; species Parsonsia alboflavescens. The sequence goes on along the minus strand of JAOXNR010000001.1, from coordinate 22,416 downwards.
TTAGTTATGTTAATTAAAAAACAATTAATTTATTTAAAATAACAGTTGGGGGATGTTAATGAGAGGGTGGATATAGATCCACTTGCTCTAGTTGTGGTCCACACTACCCCTCAGATTAGTTTAAACATCTCTCTATTTTTTAATATTTCATATTTACGCTAATTTTTTAAGTTAGTCATGTTAATTAAAAATCGTTAATTTATTTTAAATTACAGTCAGAGGGTGATGTTAGTGAGAGGAGGGTGCATTAGTGTTGTATCAGACCCGGTTGTTCAAGTGAGTTACGACATTATTTGTTAAGTTAATTAGTATTTTTTTTTATTTCATATTTATATGTCTTGTTCAAGTGTCTTTAATTTATTTTTATTAAGTTTTAATAGTTGGATTTTAAATTATTTCAAGAGGGAGGGCACCCAATTCGGATTAAGGTCCGAGCTGCAAGCCTCATGTCACCTTTCACGGACCCCTCTCACCACATAGATTCTGGGGTGCCAAAGAAGAAGTCCAAAACAACGAAGGGGAGAGTCGGGTCCGGTAAAGGTGCTACAGAAGGGCATGGAGGCATTTCTGGTGGACATTCCAGAAAACCGAATGCTCTTGGATACTTTTTCCAATTCAAGGGAATCAGAGATGTATTTATATTAAATCCATGAATATAGCATCATTTATTCCATGATGGAGCCGATGTGATTTATGTTAATTCATGTATATATGTTAAGTATAATATGTGATTTATGTAATATATGATTAAACCTATAGTTTAATCCATAATTGTACATGTTTACTATAATATAGTTTAATCCATAGATAAGTAATTGTGATTCTTTGGATGCTAAATGGTCAGATAAATGACTAGGCAGCTTCGAAATGGGTTGAATAGGGGAAGTAAGATTTTTTTGTGTTGAAATGGTGGAGGATCAAGTTAATACCTTGGAAGGTTGGAATGATATGCTTGAGGGTCAAAATTATATGCCCGAAGGTCGGGTTAATGTTCTATTAAACCAACCTTCAAGCATATAATTTCGACCTAGAGGCATATCATTCCAACCTTTAAGCATACCATTTTGACCCTCGGGCAGATAATTTCAACCTTCCACCTATGTAATTAATAAATATTATATTTTATTAATTTAATATTATCCTTTGTTTTTTATATTAGTATAATAAAATTTTAAATTAAATAAAAATTATTATTTTTATTATTATTGTTATTAAATTTTAACTTAAATAAAATTTGTTATTACTATCTGTCTTTTTTTAATATATTAGACTTTATTTATTTGAATTCCATTAATATAATATAGGTTAATTTATAATTAAGTTTATGTGTCTTTTTTTAGTATGTTAGACTTATTTGATATTTTTTCTTTCAATTATGTTTTTTTATGTAGCAGACACTCGATGAGGGGAATCCACTCCTTCGACGGGAACATTCTGAGAAAGGTTCGAGATTGCACGCATAAGTCGGAGTACTCTCATGTTGATCAGTTCATCCGAGGGCTCCGACTAGTTGCTAAATTGCAATCGGAGGTCTACCCTATGGTGCATTGATTCGCCATCACCTCGCCTTACCTCTAAATAAGTATAAATTTATTTTTATCAAATTATTTACCTAATTACTTACTATAGGATATCGATTTTAACTAACTCAAATTGTAGAGTATGCTTTAAGGCACTTTATTTTCTATCTTTGCTGTTAGGAACCTTGATAAGTATAAGCCCGATGATGGTTCTATTGGGTAGGGAAGTTGAAGAAGATGATGAGGTCACATTGTGGGAGTTGTAAGTTATATTTTATATTAATTAATTTAATATTTGCGATGTACTTGTATGCCATGTTACCACTAGAATATTAATTAATTTTATATTAATTAATTTAATAATGTCTTAATGTCATGTTACCACCAGAATCATTAGGTATTGTTGTGAATTTTACCAAAAGGGGCAAAGATGATATTATATGATTCGAAACCATCTCTAGACGCAGTTGTGAGAGGGCGCAGGAAAGAGCTGATAGAGCCAATCTATAGGTTGCTACCACACCTCTTAGTAGAGGCCCCATATTATTCCATGACAGGAGTTGATACAGCTCCACCTGCTAGGTTCGACTATTCTTTTATTAGCATTAAATCCTACCATAGTCAACCTGATTCGACTAATTGTGCGGCATACATTGCATATTACATAGCACAACTGTTAAAGGCACATCTTAGGAAGATGCCCTTATTGGATGGCATTTCAAATGCATCCCAACGCATTAGGGGCAAGATGGCTTAGACTACACTTTCATGGAGCAGCATACTGTAGTTTTTAGTCTCAGTAATCTTTTTTATTTATATTTGTAAATATTTTACACACTATGTAAATTATATAAATGAAAATGAATTTATGTAATTGTTTTATTTATATTATGTAATTAAAAAGAATATAAAAATAATTACGAGTCATGAATCATCTCTTCACCGACATCACCTTAAAAAAATCCCTACTCATTGAAAACACTCACATTAACAAACTCTCAAGTTTCATTTGTTGCCTTGACGTTTCTCCAGAAACTCAAGATTGTTGAGTAAATACTGGATTAGATATGAACACTTCATAAGTTTCGTCATTTGATATTATAGCCTCTACTTTAGCAGGTGAGGCTTCTGTATTGACTGCATTCGGACAAGGAAGACAATTGTATCCTTTTTTTTTGCATATTTTGCCTGCTTTCTTCCTTCAGTTTTGTTCACTTTGAAAGAGGAGCCGATCTTCTTATAGTCTTCCTACCTCCCTTCTATCAAAAGGGGCATTGATAATCACATCTTCCGAACCTGCAATTTTATTCAAATTCAAACACAACGAAACAGGCTGTATCGAATGTGCATATGTCATCCTCAATATTTCTGTGTCAAATGAATTTCCAAAGCATAGAGTGTAGTAGTGAGCCCCAATTTCCCTATAAAAGATATTAAACATGATTAAAGATGATAAAAATAATAATAAAAAAAACATTAGGATTATGATTATAAATTTATTTTCTAAAAATTATAATGTAAACAATACGGAGAATATAGAAAAGACCGTTCTGAAGGTTGAACCGACTTTCTAGTTACCTTCTGGAAAGTCAGTTTGATCTTTAGGAAGATCGTTTTAAATTATACCAAGGATTTTTTAATACCTAGCTACAATAATGGCATGTTTACACGGAATTCCCTGTAGTTCTCACCTCCGGCATCCACAAGTCTTCTGAATAATATCTACAACAATATTTGCTTCTTGTGGTTGATTACCGATAACATACTCCTCCCTAACTCAAATGGATGTAGTATGCAGTCTTTCTTAGTTAACCTTCACAACTTCCTTCTCAATTCGTTCCACAGCATGCTTGGTAATAATATTAGGCATTGCAACAGCTGCTTTTCGACCTTTTTTGAACCAACTCTGACTCATACCTCTATAAAACTCGTAAGCAGATGTAATAGGCAACTTCTAACCTTTCTTGATTGCTTCATTGAAGAACTCCACAAGATTCCTTGTCATTTGATTGTATAAATTATTCGAACCGTAAGTATGTGACGAACCTAATCGCCCTACGTCAACATCTTACCAATGATGAACTCTAAAGTGTATATGTTGAATGTCCCCAAAATAGTAGTCCTATTTTTGCTTTTCATAGGTATATGCAACACTTTTGAAAATTACTGCAACATGAGGATCTTTGCACTTTGTCTTTAAACTTTCTTTCAAATGTTGAAAACAAAAGGCATGTGAAACCTCGAGATACACTTTTCTCATTATATGTAGTATGACTTTGTGTCGATAAGATACAATTCTCAAATCATCCCGCAATCCGTATGCAGTTCTTAATCTTCTTAAGAACCACTCAAATGAATCATTGACATCCTCTTCACCAAATCCAAATGCAAGGGGAAAAGTTTATCCATTTTCATCTGCACAGATAGCTGCATAAATTTTGCCCTTGTATGCACCTTTTAAATGTGTTGTATCTATGATAATGACGGGTTTCATATACTTGCAACTCTCAATTGAAGGACTAAGTGCACAAAATTATCTCAGAAAATGCTCCTCCCGCAATGATATGCTGGTCATTGTGTCTTGCATTGTACTCTCCAAGAGGTAGAAGTATGATGGAAGCTGTTTAAATGAGTCCTTTGGAGTTCCATAAGTTATGTCCTTTTACACGCTGTAAAGATCTCCAAGTTTTGGTGTATCCTAACTTCACCCCATAATTCTCCTGCAAGTTTTGAATCATATTTTTGGGGGTATAATTTGCATCGACGAGTTTACTAGCATGCAACGACCAATTGTTGATACACTTACATCTTTATTTTGGCTTTGCAGTACAATTTGAATGCAAATATGAGTCGAGACAAACTTGTGAATCATCCATATCTAACATCCATATATACACTTTGCATGTATCATGAAAGTGCAATCTTTCTTATTTCTGCATCAAACATCGAATCTTGCTTTATTCGAACGTATCACGTGATAGGAAAATCTGTTTTCAAGTGAATATTGATCGACTGTTACCCTCAATTCATCCTTACCGTTAAAAATTGCATCCTTCCCTATTGAACTCACAAATAGAATGCTTTCATCTTCGAAATAATGCACCTCTTCATCCTCATCGCAATCCATGTTTGTGGAGTAGAAGGGTCCTGTATAAATTGCTCCAAAGGAACTAACTGTCCAATCCCATCGTCGAAGTTGTCGACGACGTTATCATTAACAATGCGGATATGTTCTTCTTCATAATCATAATCATCATCATCATCGATGTGAATATTTTCGGATGGCCCAGGTTCATCGTTTAGAGGTGCAAATGTCCCATCCGGATTCCTTTCATATACATTAATAAAATCATCCATTGCATGATTACCACCACGCTAATGTAATTTTTCAATTTTGTTAATGACCACCATTTTAGGATTAGCTTCCCTCTTCAAATACATGATCCCGTATAGATCTTCAATTTCCATTAATTTAATACTTCCATCAAATAATCTGGATGCAATTGGAATTTGTGTGTTGAATTGGTTTAAATCAATTTTCATGCAGTTTGAAATAGTTCTCTGAAAATCTTCATAACTGATATCGATGTTTATATGACTACTGGTCGGGCCCTTCCATTTAAAGAACCATTTTGAATAGCAATTTTCACGTAATCCATGTTTGCAAGAATCCAAAGAAAATTTTATTAAGGAAAATGTATAGGAAATAATAGGTAAAAAAAGGGGAGAAATAAATTAATAAAACATTAAAGAGAGAGAAGGGTCTAATTAACTTCTTTTTTTTGAAAAAAAATAAGTGTTGGGAAAATTTAAAAAAAGAAAGTTCGAAGGCTAGAATAGAGCTCTGGAAGGTAGGTTCAACCTAAAAAAAAATTGCTCGAAGTCGGATCATACCTCTAGAAGGTCAGAAAAAAAAATCCTGAAGGTTGAACTTGAACTCTCAAAAACTTTCAGAACTTTTGAAGCCAAATCCAGCTTAACTCAACAACCTCTTTTATTTCCTTCCTTACACCAAACAAGCACTACAAAATAGACAAACACCAGTACCCAAAGACATTCTGCAATCAAAACACGAACATTAATCATCATAATAGACAAAAAAAAAAATTAAACCGATCTTCTCAGCTCCGAACACTACCTTGATCTTGTGAAGAAAAAAAAAACAACTTTTCCAAACTCACCGCACCACCGAATGGGTTCATTTCAGCAGGGAGAATGAGTTTGTTTCAAGTGAAACATTTTTCAACTTCCACCAACTGAAATATCATCAATGATGGTAGTTATTATCTTCAATTTGATTTTACAATAATGAAATAGTAGTTGAGGGTGTTTTGAATGTTACAAGGTAATATAGTAAATAAGTGAATAAAATAAAGTTTAGTTTTATTTTTTTCTTTTTAATAGGAAAGGTCAAAATGAATATAAAGTGAAAAATTAGTTTAGAATTAAATAAATCATGAAATTTTGTAAAACCAAATTAGTAGATAAGACCCACTTTATTATTAGTACTGGGTTGCTGTGGGAATGGCTCCCACAAAAACCTTCACCGCACTACCTGAAAACTCCCGGTCCTAGATAGACCAGAAAAACAGGTAATAGATAGAAGGCAAAGAAGCTTTGCCAGTAGATGGATACTCAAGCTGACCTGTCTTGGGGTTGAAATTATACATTACGGAGTGAACATTCATCGAAACCTTCAAACCAGGTATGCAATTGGAGAAAAGCAGCGTGAATTGATTGGCATCAGAGACTTTGAAGGAGGTGTTTTGGTTTCATTTTGTGTTCACCGTAAACTGGTTGAAACTGAAAACCACTTTGACATGCTCAGATTGGAGGGGACATTGGATATCGCCTTCTTGCAGCTGCAGCAGGACCTGATCCCGAGCGTCACGGGTGCATAGGAAGAATCCTAGAAGGGAGAGCTCATTTTGAGGTTTGGAGGGGGCGATCTCAGTAATCATGAGATTGAGACGGCCGAAATGGGTGAAGCCTAATTCGTCAAAAGGGGGAGTGGACCGAGAATCGGATCGGATCTCAATGAAGGTGGTGGTGACGGTGAAACCGAGAACAATGGCAACCACTAACAAAAGGAAGCGAGAAAGATTAGAAAAGGAAGCCATGAATTAGGTTTCTTAGACTTCTGGGATTGGATTGAGTCACCACCGACGGAGGTGAGAAGGAAGAACCAAGAAGGATGGTGGTTGGCCCGTAGGAAGAAGAAGTCGTTGGAAAAGAAGATCGAAAACCTTTGTTTTTTTTTCAAAGCCGACGTTAATGCAAGTGATCGGCTTCATCACGTAAATGGTGGAAAATTAACGATTAGAACCATTCTGATTATCTATAAAAACGTGAAGGATCGTTATAACTAAAATAAAACTTAAAGAATTGAATTATTTTTTTTATCCAAACTTATATGATTAAATCGATTAAAAACCCTAATTTCAAAGGATTATTTATACAATTCAATCCTCCAATTTTATCTTTTGTAAGCTTTGATCTTTATATAAATATATATATATATATATATATATATATATATTTAACCTTTATCATCCTCAAAATTAACTTCAAAATCCGATGACATTTTTGAAAAATCCGATTAAAATATCCAACCATAAATTATTTAGGGATAATGAAGGCCAAAAAAAAAAATTTAAGGATCAAACCTTCCAAAAGTATAATGTTTAAGGGCCAAATTATACAATAACTCTAATTTCAAAATTAGATCATCTCAATTAAAGTATGTTTCCAATCAAGATGCTATGCGTCTGAAACATCCCCTGAAAAAGGAGCCGGAACAGAAACAGAAAAACCAGGCAAGAAAAAGTAAATTGATGCACAAAAGGACTCTTATCAATGCTATCAATACAAATGCTTCAATAAGAAGCAAATATACAAAACAGCTCTCCTCACAAGCTACACTCGGAGGAACTAATAATTCTGGACCTAAATTTAGAAGAAGCCACTACAGCAAGAATGAATAACTGACCTGTTCTAATTCCTGATTTTAGATAAACAGAAGCAGAAACATAGAAAAGAAATAGAATTATTTGTATAGTTCTTCCATGGTAGCACTTAACTGATTGGCATCAGCACCCACGACTGCTGAGGCTTTTTTCCCGTCTTTAAAGAAATAAACTGTAGGCTGCAGAAACGGGTACCCATCAGAATAATGATCAAGAACTTGGTTTCAAATGGAGCATTCAAAAATGGAAAAATCGTTCTGTGCCTACTAACATCACAAGAGTTCCCAAGTCTCAAATGCTCAAAGAGTATATCCATAAATATTTACATAAATTAGGGTTTCTGTTCCTAATAGGAGATCTAAAATGGAAGACAATAAGAAGTGGGAGTTCAGCATTTTAGGTATGTTTGATGAGTTCCAAAACCAGTACCTCAGCAGAAGGTTAGTACAATTTAAGAGTAATGTGTTTCTACATGTTTTCATAGATCTTAATCTTCCCCTTTCACATATCCATCCACTTATTAATTTTATTAGGTTCAACACTTAACCCTTATTATGTAGATGAAATTAAGATTTTGAGATGCCCAAACAAAAGGGCATTCTAGGAGTTTTTATCTTCTTTCAGAATATGAGGCAAAGCATGCAAGTATTTAGTTCTAAAGAAATCCAATAGTAACATTTAGCTGCTAAAAACAATTGCCATTGCACAATCCACCTGAGCTAGTACCATAATCTTACACCAATTAGCAATACACTTATAAGTGAGCCAGGGAATGCACCTATATCTGCCCTTCAAATTTGAGAACCGAAACTTGAAACAAAAACCTAAGAGTAACTGATGTAAAAGAATCTCTTATCTTAGTTCCATAAATTATGTCCATCTAGGACTTACACACCCACTTACATGACAAAAATATCTTTGGGGTCCATGATATAATATAGTTCTCTAATCGGGGAATAAAGATACTGTCTTCAGTGTTTAACAAATTTTTTGATGGCTTTTGTTAAGTGATTGTGATTGCGCAATGCAATCGAGCCAAAGGAATGGCATATTGAGGTCCTAGGTGTGTTTACTATATGGTTTCAATCCTCAGGCCAACAATGTGAAAAGTTCCTCTCACTATACTGCTTTCTGAAGTTTAGGCACCATTTCAGCTTGGCTTCTTTCAAACCAAGAAAATTATGGTGCCATAAATTCTGTGGTAAATCAACCAACTCTTTCAATTACATCGCTAAAGAATAAGATATTAAATTTTGTAGCTAAAAAGAAACATCGACCATGATTGCAAATGGCAGACATGTCCTTTTTCTACATCTTTTTCCCATTCATCCAATTCTAAAAGAAATCCATATATATGGAGATAAATATTACCACAGCACTGATATTTAATTTGGCTAGCACACTTGCAAGATCCTCCTGCACATAATAGCTCTGTCAGAAAAAGCAAACTAATATAGCAATAAAGGAGGTAAAATTAAGCAAACATTAGAGAATACGAAATGACTAGATAGGGTTTAATAGGACACAGTAATGTCATCACATCAATGACAATAATTACAAAAGGAACAAATGTGACAAACTGCAAATGAAGATATAAGTTGATCACATTTCTAACTAGTTTGATATGAGACAAAACATAGGCAGTAAAAATATAATACGTTGGAGATGGCAATATCATAAAAGGCATGTAGATTCAGAATAAAGATAATTAGTGTGGGAGAAAAAGTCTTTGAAGAGGACTCAAATAAGATGGACCGTCGACATCTGATGAACTTGAGGCATGCCTCAGAGAAACTTGCCAAGAAGAACTTGTCAAATAACCTCTTTTACCTTATCAATATCAATTTTATATGTAGTGACATGAGGATACTTCTCACTTAGCTGTCCAATGATAGGTGATATGAATTTACCTAGAGAAGGGAAAAAGATGTGATTAATGAAGGATGGAAGCATAGCACTGTTACACTAAGAGTAAGGAGAAAGTATGCTGAATCACCGCAAGCAATATAGCTCCAAAAAAAATTAGTTAGAACCCTTACAAGGTCCACACCAGGCAGCTGTGAAGTAAAATATGGAAGGCACAGAGTCACCTGGCACCAGATTTGAAAACAATGCCAATTAAGAGATGACAAAGAACAAGAAATCAGATATAAGTTAGTTCAACACAGAACATAGTTATTAATATAAATAAATAGATACACATAGACAAACCTAAAAACACAATCTGTACCTTGAGCCTTGGTAAGTGAATCATTAAGCTGCTTTTCAGTCTCAATCAAAACCATCTTTGATTGACCTGCAACCATAAGTTAGACCAGTAAAAAGATATCAGCACCCCATTACAAAGTATCATCTCAAAGAAGATTTCAAATTCTTATTGAGAAATTAACTTAATGCATAAGTTGGACAAACAGAATATGATATCTTCTCCCAAGATATATATTATCAGCCATTTCTAAACATTGGTAACTTAAAAGTTTGACACGATTCTATTTGCAAACCATGTATTATCTTGACCGTGCACCCTCTGAAAGAGAAAGTTTCATCGGAGAACCCCAACAGAAAGAAAAGAAACAATATGTGCAGGAAAGACCCAATTCTACTAAAGCTTCAGAATTATCGATGTCATGTCCTTTTGGGTCATTATTGATCCAAAAGACGATGCAGTCCACAGGCATAAAGAAAATCACACTGAATTTTACTACGATATTCTTACAACAGAATTTCAATTGTACTTCTAAGCAAACATCATTGTCATGAGGCAGAACCGAATTTGCGAATGTGTAATATAATCTTAAGGTTTTATGTTTAAGCAACTAACTAAAAAACTATGTGATCAGAGAAACAGACACCTGACCTGAGGCAGGGCCAGACGAGAAATTTCGATGATTGATGGGAATGCTAGAGGGTATATCAGCAGGAAATTTGGGAGCAATTTCGAAATGGAAGAGTGGCTTGCGCAGCTCCTCGGATAGGATTAAAGTAGAGTACGACGCGGTGGCGGCAGCTGAAGAGATCATTAGGGTTTCCATTAACGATGAAGAAGAACTCCGATTAACGATGTAAGGTCTTGAGGATGCTAAACGACGCAAGATTGAAACCGCCTTCATCTTCACGAATCAAATAACTGCGTTTTCTTTCTGTGTTCGAGTGATTTATTACAGTACAGAATTCAAAAGGGATGATGAACAAGGTCAGGTGGGTGTGATGTTAGAAGTTAAAAACGAAAAACCCTTCGATAAATACTTTAAAAAAATAAAAAATAAAAAATATTAACTCATCATTACTATTTATAAATCATTTTAACACCTGATTATAAATCATTATTTTTAATTTATTAGATATTGCAGTGATTTTTGACCATAGTACTTATTCTGGATCTATATTTCCTACTCACTATTATTGATTGGGTAGAAAGTTAGAATTATAAATGTGGGTGTTCAAGAAGAAAAATATGTTACTTTAATTTTGATAAAATAACAATTAGCAACTTATAAATAGTAACGGTAAAACAATTCTTATTAATGGAGGTTAAAAATATAATAAAATAAAAAAGTTAATTGCAAAATGACAAAAAAATCATTTTTCTTTCTTTGATGGAGATAATAATTAGGAAGAATAGCTATTTTCGTCCTTAAAGTTTGGCTCAAAATATATTATTATCCCTAATAATTTTTTGATACCTTTTGACACCCTTAGACATTTAAATCTATCAATCTTGGTACTCTGTCCAATTTTAGAGCTAGCAACATCAATTTTTTTTTCTTTTTGGTGAAAAATTGGCCAATTTTGTCACTATAGTTTAACAAAAAGTTCATTTACATCATTAATGATTTATTTTCAACTTTTAGCACCATTAAACATTTTACAACCTACTAATATCAATATTCTTACAATTTGTCGCTTAACTCAGTCAAAATTCTGTTTTAAATATTTTAAGATTAAAATTTTTAATTAATACCTTTTATTTTATTTTTAAAAGGAAAAATCAGATTTTAGTATTACACATTCTCTTTGATTGCCATTATACTCCTCTTGTCACCATTACCACAGCAATAAAAAAAAAATACAGTAAACTTGATCGTGTGCCCTTTTCTTCTTCCACTTAACTTTCAACTAAATTCTAAACATCCCCAATGTATCCATTATTTTCTATACTGCAAATCATACATTTGTAGGATTTTTTTTTTATAGTCAATACTAATTTTGAGTGAAACTTATGTCTAAACTATTTTGAAGGATTTGAATAAGAGTTTTCAATGAGTGTTTTGATTTCAAAAGCAACAATCATGATCTGTTTGAAGATTTCAATGTGTAACAGATTAATTACAACCACTATTGCAAAAAGGAAATGATATTTTCATAAAAGTTTGTATGCTAGTCGACGTCATCCATGAAATTTTTAGTTTCTCAAGAGTTATTCCCTGAAAATGTACTCTCATGAAAATGTTAAATATAATAATTTTAAAAACTATATTACATGAAAATAAATGAGAAGGTATACATTTTTTCAAAATCTTTTTCCTTATATATATATATATATATATATGAGTTTTATTTTTAATATAAGGACTGATAAAAAAAAAAGATTATGATGATTATAATTCATTAGGTTTTATGAAGTATAAACTACATTAGACGCACGAGAAGAAATGAGTTATTTGAAAGTTTTTTCCAACGAAGTATGGGGGTGGTTAAGAGGAGATAGGTGGTGAAGCAAAGGGGAATTGTTCTATTGATGTTCTTCTTTCTTTCTTTTTTTAAGGAAAAAAGTTAAGAAATTATATTATCCTTATATTGAGAAATATATAAATTTTTATGAAGTTAAAAACTAAATTTAATAGATATTCAATATTGATAGATCTTGATTTTGAGTGTTAGTATAATACATATAACTTTGAGTCAAACTTTCGGAATGAAAATGATCAATTTTCAAAGAAGAAAAACGAAAAATTTTGACGAAGTTAACAACAAAAAATATCATGAGAAATAATAAAGAACTTTAAATCTAACTTTAAGGATAAAAATTGTTATTCTCCCTAAGAATTATAAGGAAACTAAATTACATATATTTGTTGTTCTTTATTTGTTTGTTTTCTAAATAAAGAGTTACAAGGAACTAAGTGAATATTAATTACAAAGATAGCCTAATAACTTTAATTCAGGTCAAAGGGGTTTTTTTTTTTTTTTAAATGTAGATCAAAATAAACATTCAATTTTGAATGAGATGAATATTATATTACTATATCTATTTTTTATATTTCATCTTAATTTTTATTTAAATAATCAAGTGACAATTTAAAAATAATAAAAATTAAAGCCAAATCAACAAAAAGATTCAAAGCTTCATGTACAAATTTTTTAAAATTACAAGTTCTTAAACAAAGCAATGATCATTCCCTATGGTGAACTAGACAATGAAATCATTATTTCATACCTTTTTCTTTGGGCTTTTAATCAATTTAGTTCCACATGTTTGGACTAAACTATAATATGATCCATGAGCTTTTTTTTTCAATCATTATGGTCCTTTAATATATAATGAGCAGTCATCATGGTCTTTTAACATCTTATGGACAATTATTTTGATACCAATTATCATTTTTTCTAACAAAACACTCTTCGGAACCGATCATTTTACTGGTAATGGGTACCTTTTCATGGGTAAAATTATTCATCTCATCCTTGCGACTCAAAATCCAACCAACCCAAGGGTTGTGAATGAAATTTGGTCGTTCAGTTAATTTATTTGGGTTTGTTAATTCAAATGCATTTGAATTTTTATTTTTTATTTTTCAAAAATCGATTAGTTAGATTTTGAGCAATAAAAATGATATTAACAATTTTTTCTCCTAAAATGTTATCCTATATCAATAAATGACTAGTTACCACAATATTTTGTTGGAAAATACTAGTTGGGACAACAACGGCTACCCATAAAATGTCAAAGGATCATAATGACTGAACAAACTTTTGGACTCTTATTATAGTTAGACCCAAATATGTAAAACCAAATAGCCTAAAAGTCCTTTTTCTTTTTACAAAATCATCATTTAATATCTTATATATTACTTTATTAATAATTCACTATATAGATAGTTTTACAAATTTTAAATTTCACAAGTATCCATTGTGTTTGACTTACATTTACTCAAAAGTCAAATTCTTGTTGGACGAAATTTATCGGGCTTTCGCAGTTACGGGAACAAATGAAGGGTTTGAGGTCGAATTTCCAAAAGGAAACGAGCAAAATAATAATTCCCCAAAAAAGATGTACTTGTACACGCAATTTAATATAAAAAACATCTCCTACCGTCTTTCCTAGCTCAAGATCTCTTATTACATAATCATGTATCATTCTTTCCCTATTACATCAATAGAAATTTAACATGTATTCCTTAAAAAATAAGAATCCTCTATTATTTAGTTTTTTTTAATTACTTTAATATTAAAATATATTAAAAAATAATAATTAAAAATTACAACTAAAATTTTTATTAATATAACTGTTGTGACACATGAAAGAAAAGTATAATAGGAGATCTAGATCGCCTTTCCCCTATGTACTGATTGGTTCATTCCTACTTTTCCTGTTCCTAGAAGCCTATTCTCTTTGTTGTTGAGCAAACATACCTGTTCTTGGTTAAGTATCATGAAGGATCACTTCATGAGATTAACTTCATTGCTCATTCTAATTTGTGACATTATCGATTATTTATTAGCATTTTTTTCTTAATTAGCTGTTATTATTATTTTTCCCTGTAATCATTCTATAGTACTGTCTTTATTTTATGATTTATTTAGAAACTTATTTAAAAATTATAAGTTATTTAATAAAATTTATTAAATGTGTATATTTTCTTCCATTGTTCCCATTATTATTAATTTTATTCCAATTTCTCATGTTTTATAAAATCAATATAATAATCTTAAATAAGTACGTAATTGATAACTTTAAATGACTTATATTCTTATCAAACAAATTGGATAAACAAATCAAGTAGTCTTGATTATACATAAACCATCTTCCATTAAAGAGATCAATCAATTAGAGCCAGAATTTGAAAAATATATGAATGCGTCCAAAAATTCTAACCATAAAATGTCTATTTCCAAATAACCATACATATATGTTTGCCCAGACTTTATGGTCATTATTTTACCACAACAATAAGAACAATGACTTCATAATAATATGGACCGTTACGACTAAACAAAGGTCACACTCGAGTCCATATTCCTATGGTTATTGTTTTATCACAACCATAAAAGTAATAAATCTATAACAATATGACAGTTACGACGAAATAAAGGCCACATACTCCATATTTATGTGGAATTTATTTTGCCACAACAGTAAAAGTAATAACTCTCTGACAATATGGACCGTTATGATAGAATAAGGTGGTCGTACATCGCAACATGAACAAATTAAATCTATCTATCAAAACTAATGCAGTTAGGACAAGTAGGATCGAATTCTCAAGGAATTGAATCTTAATTTAAAGAAAACCAATTAATAAGTAACAAAAGGAGAATCTTTGAAAGAGTTTGTAAAAATAAAGTTAAATAAAGAATTAAAAACAGATAATATAGATGAGAAAGCCGTTAACAAGAAACAATCCGTAGGTCAATTGTTATGGGGATAATCATTGATCAAATAACACAATTAAGTAATTGATTTTAGAATTTGTCTTAACGCTCAAATTCCTATCCTTTAACTAGATCTACTTCTCATAGCGAAAAATAAAATCCAATCAATTAAACTTACGTTGTGGCAAACTATAAATTTAATCAACTAAATTGCATAAGCATGAAGGCATCACCAACGTCAAATCACATAAATAAAGTAGTTTTAATTCATGTAATTTGATTCATACAATTCTCTATTGTCAAATAAAGTTATTAACCAAACCTGATTCAAACAATAGTTGCTACCTGTAGATTTATCAATCTTAGCGATAATAGTTAAATCATAACAGTATAATCATGTAAATTAATCTAAGTAATCAAGCTAAATTAATAAATATAATTAATAAGATGAAAACAAGAATTGCACAAATACTTAATAATAAAGATCAAATCTTTATAAGAAAAACAAACCAAATCTCATAACAAAATAACCTACTTCATGTTCTTGTTAACAAAAGAAGACTACTCACAAGACATGATAAAAACCGAAAAATACATAAGAAAAAAGGAAGAGAAAATCTGTCCTTTGTCTTTGGAAATCCTCGGAAGGTCAATCTTGAGTTGTGTTGTGTCTTGATTACTTCCCCTCTAAGACTAAGACAAAGGGCCTATTTATAGGAGTAAAAGACTCCTTTTTTTTTTTTTTTTAATAAAACGGTCCAAAGATGGGGGGCTTGGCGTAGACCCCTACCTGTTTATTAATAGTGAAAACATGGCCGAGGCCTTACAAAGTGTGAGTAAAAGAGGTATGTCCAGGCTAGATAGAGAGTGAATCTAGAAAATACATCGTTCAACATAGGCAGTAAAAGACTCATTACAAATAAGTAGTAATCTAAAAGGATTCTAAAAATAAAATAGAAACCTACAACAAAATGAAGTAGTTTTAGGAATAAATAATCAAATCATAATAAAACTAAAAGTCTTTGATACGGCCCACGGTCAACAAACTTGGTCAATCCGTAGTCCCCAACTCTAATGCAATGAATAGTGAAAATGATGAACAGTGCCACCGGAACAACAATTTCGTAAAATCTTGACCGTTTTTCAACCAAATATTCTTGCAAACAAAAATCAAGCATAGGGAAGTAAAATATATCTAAAATAACATAATTAAGCTAAGTTACATAAGATAATAGCATGAAAAGATCATAAAACTTAGCATACTTATGTGCAAATCAGTTGTTCCTCTCACAACCTATTTTTTTCATGCTCGTCGGTACCGTGGAAATTGTTTACCGCTAGCTCGCTGGTGCCATGGAAGAAGAAGAAGCTAGACTGATGCAAAAAAGAAAAAGTTGACCATCACATCCTTGATTACAGGTAAGTCCCCTTTGAGTCATTTTAAAATTTTTGTATCTCCATGACTATGCAAATGGTTGTGCTGTGATTGTTCCCTTTTGCGTCATTTCTGTCGTCTTCTTGTTTTTTGCTTTTGAATTGGAAATTTTAACTATCATCTTGTTGTTTTTTGCTTCAGTTTGTACCTTTTTTTTTCGCTTCAGTTTGTATTGGAAATTATAACTGTCATCTTTTTAAGATTTTGTTGATAATAATTGAGGAATGCTAAGCCTATTTGGAGGCATATTTGTGGGATAAACGATTCGGGAAGATTGGCATTAGACTTTTTGGATTGAAGCTGTGGAAGGTCGGGATAATATATGAAAGGTCGATCGTTATTATTTCATTGTTATTATTATTATAAAATTTTAAATATGAAATTGCGAGATAATCTATGGAAGGACGGGATAGTCTACGGAAAGTCGGGAAAGTATATGGAAGGTCGGCCATTCTCATTTTATTATTATTATTATTATTATAAAATATTAAATATCACCAAAGGTCGGGACAATATATAGAAGGTCGGGATAATATATTGAAGGTCGGGATAGTATATGGAAGGTCGGTGCATTATTATTTCATTATTATTATTATTATAAAATTTATATTATTAAACTTTAAATTAAATAAAAATTAACTTCATTAAATTTTAAATTAACTAAAAAATTTTATTATTATTTTAATTTGAATATAAATTATTATTATTATTACTACATTCTAAACGAAATAAATTGTAACTTAAATAAAAATTATTTTTATTATTATTATTATGAAAATAATTAAAATTATTATTATTAAACTATTTCTGTACTTTACAATGATTTATTATTATACTATATAGTTTATATTGGCACTGTATAATTGAATTTAATTATTCAATAATGATTAATATTTTATAATGATTATCCAGACTTTTTTTTTGTACAAATAAAAATACATTGTACCTTATATTAAGATAGTAAAATAATAATATTATAATGACTCCACCAATGTCTATCTACTAAAAATAATATTGCACTAAAATAATAATATTATAATGACTCCATCAATGCCATATTGCACTATTTTTAACGACCTCCCATATATTCCACCCGTTTGTTGGGGGCCTTCGAAGCCCAACTCATTCTGGGAGATCGTCCGACATCAGCCACCCCCTTTGCGATTATAGAGGTTAGTCTAATGATAGTTGAATTAGTAAATTGTAAATGAAATAGTTTAATTTATTATGTCTAATGTTTTACATCTATTTTATTTTTAGTCACCTGCTCCTACAGTTAGGGATGCCGAAATCCCAGGGGACAAGGAGGAGCATTCCGAGGAGTGACGTCCTTCCCTTGTGAGATCGGAGGGTCATCGGGTGGAGAAGGATCGCCACCAAGTATGTATCTCTTCATGTTTGTGAAAATCAATTCAACAGGAATGTTGTGGTGTGCTACAAACCTTGTGCTACTGAAGGAAAAGTAAAGGCAATCTTCTCCGACGTTTTTTTTCAATCCGTAAAGAGGAAGTCGCGACACTGTGAGGTAGGCAAATTGAAAAAATACAACATCACAGAATATTACCGCTACTTTTCCTTCAGTAGCACACGATTAACACACGGTTTGTAGCATACCACAACATTGTTGTTCAATTCAATATGTATATTTATTATAATATATGTTTAAAATTATAGTACGCTCCCGAGAGCGTTAAGAGGCCCTACCATCTTGCTTCTATTGGCGACAACATGATGGCCCAACTCAGGACTCTATTGGTAGAGTTTGAGGAGCAGATCCATGCCCACTTGGAGATGGCTCGATGCCCAAATTGTCAGGCATGTCAATGCCAGCTTTGTGGAGCAGCATAAGTGGGTGAGTGCTCAGTTGGAGCAGCTGGCCCTGGCTCGGCACATGGCTGTCCTATAGCGACTGGATGAGCTAGAGCATCAACAGAGCCTGGGGTAGGGTGATCATACATCTCCTCGTTCACATCAGGTTAGTATATGCTCTACAATTTGAATTAGTCAACTATTGATTATATTCTAATCATTTTTATTTTCTTTGAAACTAGCCGGAGCAAATAACAAGTCATGGGCAGGATGCAGTTCCACCAGCTCCGTTTGTGGTTGACTCTACCCTCCAGGTGAGTTCATATTTGTAAATGAATGTTCAGTAGTTAGTGACCAATCAAGCTTGTCAAAGAAGCCCATCTTCCTTTTGCAAGACTGTTTTTCCTTTTAGCACTCGATAGGATTATCTGTTGCTTTTGCCTCAACTTTTGTCAAAGCCTTCTTCAATAGGTTGTCACGGTGTGTCACCTTCATCAAGTATCAGATTGTCAGGCATCAAGTTTAAATTGTAAAGCGGAATATTGACTTTCCATCTCTTCAGCTTGTCAGGCCAAGCATGGAGCATGGTAGTAGGAGTTATAATTACAGGATGGCAGGTTGGAAGCACTTTTCTGGATGTCACGAGGGCAATGATAGTCAAGGAACTTTTCCCCTTGCCGAGCAATATTATCTTGGTCTTTGGAAAAGTTTTTTGATTATCGTTTTCCTCGTGGCGTTTGTGAAAGTGCTTCCAAGTTGTCATCTTGTAATTATGGCTCCTATTACCAAGCACCATGCTAGGGCTGACGAGCTGAAGAGATGGAAAGTTAGTATCCCGTTTTACAATTTAAATGATGCGGACTTGATACATGGCATTTTGATACTGGATGAGGGTCACACATCGCGCAACCAGAACAGCCTGTTGTGGAAGGCTTTGACAAAAGTTGAGACAAAAGCGACGGATAATCCTATCAGGTGCTAAACGGAAAAGCAGGCTTGCAAAAGGAAGATCGGCTTGTTTGACAAGTCCAATTGGTCAACTGAACATTTTTTGTGCCTAACAACCGAAGGGAGATGTTTGTGGGAAGGAGGTGGCAGACCCACCTGCTCTAGTAGAGGTTGGGACTACCGATCAGGTTAGTTTAAACATCTCTCCAGTTTTTAATCTTTCATACGTGAATTCATTTTCGTAGTTAGTCAATTTATTTTAAATATCAGGTGGAGGGTGATGCCAGTGAGAGGGAGGCTTCACTTGCTCGACCTAGTACTATTGTACCCAACCCTGTTATTCAGGTGAGACATAACACAATTAGCTAAGTTTATTAGTATTTTTTTCATTTCATATTTTTATGTCTTGTTCGGGAGGGGGAAAGTGCTGTTGGGACAAAGGTCCGAGCAGAAAGCCGCATGTCACATTCCACGGATCCCTATTACCATATACATAATGGGCCTCCAAAGAAGAAGCCTAAAACGTTTTTGAAAGGGAGAGAGGCAAGTTCAGTAGGAGTGTTAGGGGGGCTCCGTGATGTTTCTAGTGGTCACTCCTCATCTCCGAAGCTATTTGCATGCTTTCTACTCCTCGGGGGAATAAGAGAGGTATTTATATTAATTCCATTAATTCAATTAAGCTTTTACTTCATAATTAAGTTACTGTGTCTTTTTTTAGTGTGTTTGAGTTATTATTTATATTTTTCTAACAATTGTGATTTTTATGTGGTAGCCATCTGACGGGGGGAATCCACTCCTTTGATGGGAACTTTTTGAGGACAGTTCAAGATTGGACACAGGAGCTGGAGGACCTTATGTCTATCAGTTCATCAGAGGGCTTCGACTGGCAGCTAGAGTGCATCCAGCTGAATTCCCTATGGCGCAGAGGTTCTCTATTGCCCCGCCTTATCTGTACATAAGTATAAAATTAATTTTTAATAATTGTTCTACTGGATTATATGGTTATACCGATTTTAACTAACTCGGATTGCAGACTATGCTCCATTCCGCTTTCACCAACGCTAGAGCTGTAGGGAAGCTTGAGACGTTTGAGTTTGATGTTGGTTCCATTGGCTGAGTGAACTGAGATGGGGATGATGATGAGGTCACCTGGTGGTAGGTCGATGAGGTAATAAACATAGCTATCATTTCAGTTTTTATTTTAAGTTACATTTTATCTCGAAGGTAATTTAATTTTTTTTCGATGTATTTGTAGGTTTAAATGCCATGTTGCCACAAGAATCACTGGGTACTAATACGGATCACCCCAAAAGAGAATCTGATGACGGTCACTCTCTATGATCCGAGGCCACCGCAAAATAAAGTGGTGAAGGCGGTCAGGCTAAAGTTATTGGAGTCGATCTTGAGGATGTTGCCGCACCTTCTGGTACACGTCGGCTTTTATTTCGCATTAGGAGTTGCTACTGATTCACCTACCAGGATGGGATATGAGTTGATGGGCATTGGAGCCATCCCGATTCAGCCAGATTCGACTAGTTGTGTGGCCTACGTTGCATATTGCATGGACGGCATTCCAGATGCACCCCAAAGCCTCAAGGACGAGATGGCTTCGATCACATTTGGGTATAGCAGCAGCATGAAGATGTCCTAGTGATTTTTTTTTTGTTTATATCATGTATATATATATTTTGGACAGCGTGTAAATAATGTAAATGAAAATAAAATTATATTAGTTATTTTATTTATATTATGTAATTAAAAATAATATGAAAAAAACTACAAAGTGATGATTCATATAATTTTTTTTTCATAATATACATCATTTAAAAGGAATATTAAAAGAATTAAAAGTCATGAAAATAATACAATGACAATGACATGCCTCGGTTTCTCGTTTGACACTGACATGCCTTGGTTTCAAGTTTGACAATGATAGTGGAAAAATAGTTAGATAAACAATTGGGAAGATAAGAAAGGAGTTTGGAAATGGGAAAAAAGCTTTTTAGCTGTTTAAAATGGTGGAAGGTCAGGATTGTATGTTGAAGGTCGGTATAATAATCTGTAGGTCGATATTATCTTTTGAAGGTCAATGCAAAAACTTGGAGAACTTGACCATTGAAAAGTCTTGCATCAACCTTCGACAGATAATAACGACCTTCAAACAGTTATACCGAGCTTCGGCCTACAATCTCAACCTTCAGAAAGCTCATCCTGATCTCCCACCATTTCAAACGAGAAAAGCTAGTTTCCCATTTCCAAACCCCATTCTCACCTCCCCAGTTGTTTATCCTAATTTTTTTCCCCCCAATTTCATTACTGCAGAAGAAGAAGAAGAAATATGGCCAAGATAAATAAAAAAACATCTGGTACGATAAATGAAAATATTGCAAACTAGTAAGAATATAAAATCGATTACAAGTCATGAATCGTCTCAACATCAACATCGCCTTCAAAAACATCCACATTCTCATGGGCGACACTTACATTAACATTAACAAACACTCCCACTTCAACTGTCGCCTCCAGTGTTTGTCCAGAAACCCAAGATTGTTTGGTAGATATCCTAATAGATGGGTGCCCTTCTTGAGCATGATCATTCGGTAATGGAACTTCTACTTCGGGTGGTGGGGCTTCTATGGCTATGTATGGACAAGTTTGACAATTGTGTCTTTTTCTTTTGAATATCGTACAAGTTTTCTTCCAGCAAAATTGTTCACTTCGATAGAGGAACCGACCTTCTAGTGGTCTTCCTACCTCGCTTCTTGCAAACGATGCATTTACAATGACATGTTACAAACCTGTAATTCTATTCAAAGTTGAAGATAAAGAACAGGCTGTATTGAAAATGTATATGCCTTCCTCAATATTTCTGTGTGAAATGAATTTCAGTTGTCAGGAACGTCTTTTTAAATTATGCGAAGGTTTTTGACCGTGTGTTGTAACACGAACAAATTAAACCCCTCTACCAAAACAAATGCAGTTAGGGCAAGTAGGGTCGAACCCACAAGGAATTGAATCTCAGTCTAAATAAAACCAATTAATAAGTAACACCAATTGAGGAATCTTTAAAAGAGTTTGTAAAAATAAAGTTAAACAAAGAATTAAAAAGCTAATTAAAAAGGAGAGAATAAAGATGAGAAAGCTG